>VONZ01000157.1:0-1204349 GCA_012976165.1 Labeo catla | reverse complement strand
GGATAAAAAGGGACGATGCAAAAAGCAAAATGAAAGATTAAGAGGCAACTATTTCTTTTTGTCGAGAGGTGGAAGTAAAAATTTGTACAGAAAGCAACAATAGTTACGGCGGTTAACCAAATTCCCTGTGGATGTAATTAAAACGAGTACCATGCTTCTCCCCCCATATGCCCCTAAAGGTTAGAGCAATCATAACTGTGATGATGATGATGATGATGATGATAAGGAAGATATAAATTGCCTCCAGCTCTGCATTGTTTGCGTTTAGAGCTTCCTCGCTGTCAGCCGCATAATGATGGCTGCAACGTGTAATAGCCAATCAGTGGCAATAAATGAGCGAAATGTGTAGCAGAAAGCACATGTGATTATGTGCATAAGTGCACAGACATGCATTTTTGCTTCTTTAGAGTTGTGATTACGCGATTGCCTGCGCGTTTATACGCGTACGCTCGGCTCGTGTTTACAGCCGCAGTTAAGTTGCATCTCCCCCGTGAGTGCTATTACATAGAAAGCCCTCATGTACATTAGCCATCCCTGCTGAAGATTCAACGGGGACGGCTTCTCATAACTATCCACCGTCAGAGCAAACATGGTTGCCAAACAAACACATTTGTGCTTTGTCCCTACAGAGGCTCATTCCTGTTTTTCCCCTGTCTGCCTGTCGGGCGTTTCATTCATTCGTCCTCCTGGGCCCCGGAGCCTCGTGACTGAAGTTAGACTGAGGAAGAGCTTCATTTACTGCCAGCGAATGAGAGGAGAGGCTCCTTCACGCCTCATTGGATCTGTTTTCACTCGCTAATTTCCCGCCTCTGTTGGCTGTCCCGTACACGTCTGGGCCGTTCCATGTCCCCTGACGCCTGTCACTCTTTCACTCTGCATTCTTAAGTAATGCCATCCTCTCGCATAGGTGCCTGTGTACGCTTCACAGCACACTGTTCCCATTACAAACAATCACCACTCGCACACATCCCATATTGCAATTTGAGTTTGCCTGCATGGGGTGTGATCTTGCCCTGGTCCAGTGGGGAAAGCTGCAACAACTCAAAGATAAAATTTGTATCTGATAACAAAAATAGTCAACTGTTTGCATTTATGGTGCATTTATAGTGCTGTTTTAGTATTTCATATTTATACACTATCATAGTATTTATTAAAGAAATAGTTCACCCAAAATGAAAATTGTCTCATAATTAACTAAAGCCCCTCACCCAGCTGTATATGACTTTCTTCTTTCAGAGGAACACAATAAATAACATTCTGGCTTCCCAGTTGTGTAAAGACAGTAAATGGAGCCTGAGTTTTTGAAGCTCCAAAAACCACATCCATCCATCCATCATAAAATACTTCATACTACTCCAGCAGGTTAATAAAGGCTTTTTGAAATGAAAAAATGGGTTTTTGGAAAAATATTCTATTAAAAACTTTCTAAACTACTATCACTGGCTTTCAGCAACTGCCATACACACATTCATGAGAAAGCTGAGTTATGACATAGGATGTAAACATAGCAGAAGCTAAGGTGAGAATTGACACCTCTCTTTGAAGTGAGTTTTGAACAGAAGTGAGTTGTTTTGGCTATACTGTAGATTTGTCTCAGTTTCCATCTAGGGCCTTATGAAATCTGTTTTAATGATTAAATTAAATTTAAGGTTGTGTTCACACTTGTAGTTCGGTTTGTTTGGTTAATTTGGTCCGGACCAAAAAGGAAAATCACACTGGCATTTTTGACAGCGAACCTAAAGATAGCGAACCTAAAGGCATAGTGATACGTTCACAACCTAATTTCGTGACGAAACTCACCGAACACTATAAACAAAAGGAAAAGGTGCGTGCGATTTTTGAAATTTGTCAAATTCCATAACACTTTACGTTATACAGCAAATTACATTTTTATGAAT
This sequence comes from Labeo catla, assembly GCA_012976165.1. Taxonomy (NCBI): domain Eukaryota; kingdom Metazoa; phylum Chordata; class Actinopteri; order Cypriniformes; family Cyprinidae; genus Labeo; species Labeo catla. The sequence continues at coordinate 1,202,451 of VONZ01000157.1, read as the reverse complement.
GGATTCTATAATTACGTCCACATTTTCCGCATTGCAGAAATAGTCATAGTTTCTGTCTTAAAGTGAGTTTCTGTGTTTGTTAATTTTTTTCAGCAATTTTACTACTTAATCATATATTTATTTGCCAAGTTTTTCATCTAAAATGTATACTTTTTTTCAATGAACGAAAATGATTTTTAATAGTTTTAATGTTAGGTAAAGGTAAAGTTTGCTGTTTGTGTCATTCAACGTAAATACAAAAACTGGTAGCACTTTTTTATAATAGCACTTATTATAGTAATTCCAATAACCAGTTAATAACTAGGTATTAACCCTAAACCTAATCGTACCCCATGTTGTTACCTTATATTTCCAGAACTTTCTTAGGTAGGTACACTGTAAGTACATGTACTGTAAAATAAAGTGCAACCCAAAAACATAACTATGTTGCTATGTCACTGGACAGAAAGCAATGCAGAGGAATGAAGGTATCTGACAATATCATATATTGTAGGGGAATACAGTTTTAACCCAGTGAAGAGACTAGTATGCTCAATAAAGACCAGAAGTCAAATATGAAGATTAAACAGTTGACAGATTATTTCCTTAAGATAGTTGTCCACACTTCCATAGGCTGTAGAAAATGAGTAAGAGAAGTCAGCCTCAAATTAGAATACAGAATCGCTAGTACTTACAGTACAGTCATATGGATGATTAGTTGACGTCATTTCTGTAAGTTCTAGGAACATCCACACACGGTGTTCTTTCTTTACGTACAGCGTAAATGTGGTTATTTAAAGACAGGATCTTGGAGACACAAAGTTCTGTTCGTAAGCAACTATCATAAGAGTTGTAGGTGAGTCATAAATCCTACAATGGCTTCTTATCTGGCCAGCTGTTTATTCTCTTGGATACTGTTTTTTGGGCATGGTCACATGCCTGTCATTTTCCTGAACAACCCTTGCAAATACGCCATTAGATAAAACAAAGACAATGTCTTTTCCCTTCAAGGTTGAGCTACAGCACAGCACTGGAATAGAACAATACATTCACACAGAGCAAACTTGAGCTGACATAAATTTCTACTTATGATTCAATGTCAACATATAGTAACAATGGTATTAAAAAACAAGCATGCATCTGTGCTAGTGGACATGTCTCTTACAGCAAAATAGAACAGAATAGAAGAATAATAGAAGAATAAATAAAAATAGAAGAATAAAACATCAAACTCTAGAACTTTTGCGAGGCTAAATAAATAAACACTGTTACTGCATTCCTGACATGGGTCAGACCCTCAGATATCAAATACAGACAATATATATGTTAGTATCTTACTGTTTTATCTGGGGCTTGACAGCAAAGAACAAACTCGTATAGCAAAAAACAAGAGCTTACGTGTTGAGAAGAAGCTCTGCAAGCATAACAAAAGCCAAATATTGCATCAAATTCCTACATTTTGTAAAACGCACCACCATTGTTTATTCTTGTTTTTCTCCATTGTCTGTCTCTGTGTATTTTGGCAAGTCTGTACTTTGAATTTTGGCTTACACTTCTTGAACAGAATCTGCTTTTCTTTTCCTATGTACCATGTCAGCCATGATTCCACGCTGGCTAAAACACCCTCTAGCTCTAGCTGATTTACAGATGTAGATGTTTGGATGGTGCATGTTTGGATGGTGCATGGGAGGCAATGTTTACTCATGAAGGGCATACATATAGTACTAGTAAATGAATGATAAACTGGGTTAAGACAATGTATTTTGATGAAAAATCATACTTCATCTTTAACACTAAAGTGATGTATTTTTGTGGAAAAACCAGATTTGACTAATGACATCATAATCATGTAATAAGCTGTGGCAGAAAAAGTGCAAAACAAAGCTGTCAAAAGCATAAAACTCTGTTTAATTCTTCAGAGAGGTGTTATGTTGGTTGCATGTGATGTGTGTTGTTTCATATGCTTGAGACGTGTTTTACTCATGTGCTAGTTATATTTTTATATGTAAATGTTATACATTCACATGATTATTTATAGTATGCGTCAAACAAAGAAAGGCAGCTCAGTAGTGTTTGCTAAAATATTCATTTTGAAATATTTGCTGTTTGATGTTAAATTTAGCTTATAAATTGGCAAATCCTGCATGTAACGCAAATAATTTTTTATGAGATCAGTAACTGTAAAGAGATTATAGCATAATACAATTTACGTGTAAGAAGTCTCTTATAGGAAAAAGAAATGACAGTATAATGTAACAACAAGCTGTATGCTTAATAGTTGTAGTAATAATGCTTTGTGTATATAATATATGGCGCAGCCTACGTTCATACACTACCATAAAATGTTTGAACTGTTTCTTTCTATTCCCTGAAATATTCTCTTAAATATATACATTAATTTGTGTGTATTTATATATACATAATACACACAGTACACATGTATTAAGCAAACTCAAACTTTTATTTTGTATGCGATTAATCGTTTGACAGCCCTAATTAAAACAGAAAACAGTTATTTTACAGTTTAATAATATTTCACAATATTGTTGTCACAGAATTAGCAAAACTTCTAATGGCTTATAGCAGTTTCTGTGTATTAAACTGGTGAGTAATAACATAAAATTGCCCGCTTCGCATTTCACCTCTATGAAAATAAGCAAAGGAAACAGCCAAACTAAGGTCTGTCGTTATAAAGATAGAGCATTTTACCAGTTGTAAATGACCCATTTTTATCTCATTTCAGCCTATTGAACTAGCAGAATTTATTGATTAAATACAAAGGGAATGAGTACAGGGAACACCAACAATGGTGTCCAGACTTCCAAAGAAGATAAAGTGTGACCAATACTAATAGATTATTGGATTATTGACTAATAGATTAATAGCCACATATGCCTGCAGAGCGAAGAGAAGAACGACTCAGGGATGGTCTGTGAAATTAAAGTGTCCTTCTCTGGTTGGATGAAGCTGTGAGAATGTTTGGGTTCAATATGAGATTGGACAGCAAAGTCTAACCCAGGTTGATCCTGCTGACAGGTTAATTATATGAACTGGCTGCGGTGGAGTGTAGCCTATCAGATAGAGGCAGAAATGAAAGCAGGATCATGGGCGGCTACTGCAGTGAGTTCAGCTGTGAACTGATGGCTGCAGTAAAGGCTGCTGGCACCCGGCTTCACCCTGATTTTCTGCTAGAAACAGATAGAAATGGTTAGAGTAAAGGGAGCCGCAGGGAGCGTGCATGCATGTGTGTTTCCAAGAGAAAATGAGACGGCACTGGTCTCATTTGGTGATTATCGCCTCTCGTCCCCACTCAAATGAAGGAGGAACACAAAATTGCACAATGTAGGAAAAACATGTCCTCCTTCATTAAATAATGCTAGAACAAATCAAGCCCAGTGTTTCAAGCACGACTCTTGAAATTCACAAAATAAAGGAAACAAGTACAGTTAATAGTGGACGTTTAACCACAATCCAATTGGATGTCACTTTCCCAACACGCAAGCAAACAGGAATAATAAAAAGACATTATATCAGAGAGTTTAGTGTAATAGTGAAGAAAACAAAAATTGAACAGAAAAATCTGATCATGTGACTAATAGGCCTCAAAACCTTTAAGCTGATCTCCTAGCGTGAATATGAAAAATATGAAAAGGAAAGCAATTACCGATGACAGCAGATTGAAGGGGGACTGAGATGTAATTGAGGAACAGGTCTCATTTTTTCCCCAAATAATTTGTTTGCTCGCAAACATCGTTTCAGTGCAGCTATTTCATCTCAGCTGCGAGTGAACACACAGACCTCTGAGCTCAGGTGGAATAGGAACGCTCCACGCTGAACAAGATTAAGGGAACAGGAAGGGCTGTTTGTGTTGCACCCCATGCAAACTCATAGCTGGCATTATGCTAAACGAAAGCAAACACTTACTTCAGGTGCAAGGTTTGAAAAAGTGGAAGCTAATTAACTCGATTTGTCTCCTCAGGACTGGCGGGTGATGCAGACACACAATCTCCCCGGCGTATCGGTCTGTGTCACTCACGCGCTCCACCCCTGAACGGCTGTTTTTGTTGAGTGTGGAGTTGGCTTTTGCGAAAATCACAACATGCCTCAGAGCAGAACATTTTTGATAAATATGTCTAGTAGGAGTGCTGCGCTCTGGTGGAAACCATTTTGAAAAACAGGTCCATCAGTCTGAAGCTACATTTTGTGTGTCAGGGTAACGCTTTCAGATGTCCTTCCAGGAAGCGGTCTGTCTTTCTCTTCAGCTCTTTCACTACATTGTATCTTTTTCTCTGCTCTTTTTGTATATCTTTTTCTCTCACACTTTCATCTAGTGGCAAACCGACTTCAGCTTTTGGAAAATAGTCAACCTTACTGAGATATATAATATAAGAATATTAGAAAATAGGAGGTGAGGAGAAAGGAGGAATATATATAGAGAGAGAGAGACAAAATAGATGTCCATATTTAGTATTATTCATGTAGGATATGAATCATGTGCATATAAAAATATGTTAATGTGTATATGATAATGAATGTGTGTTTTCAACTAGTGATTATAATACTCATTCTGGAAATTAATGCATAAATTAAGCTTCAAAATGAAAAAAATGCTAAATAAAGGCAATACTAAATGGGACTAAATGTGAAATGTGACAACAATCATTACATAAACCCAGTATGACTTTTTAAAGTCTGTTCTGTAATTATTACTAACAAATGATAAACAAAAGCAGCAGTCTTATCATTTATATTCTAAGCCTATTAAATGGTAAAAATGATGGCTTTCGAATGTTGAGTGGATATAATTACTCATTTTATCCTTAGAAATAATAATTAATAGTGGTATTGGTATCAGTATTGGTACCTGCCAGTGTAGTAGAACTGCATGATTCTCCTACCATTCTGAACTAAGCAAAATAACATGTAATTTACTACTAAAGGCTGTGACAAAATATTAATTGCCTCATTCTATTCAAAAATGTTTAATTAATTTGAATTATTTAAAAAAAAAATAGTTTGAATGAATGATTCAATGACTCACACATAAATACTTCACTTGTTCCATTACTGAATGAATCAGTGTTTTTGAACGAATCTCTTGAGTGAATGATTCAATGACAAATACATTTTTAACAGTCACTTTTCGCCACCTAGTGGCAAAACGATGCAATCAACAAATGTGTTTTGACATCAATTTGAAGAGAAAATACTTTTAAAAGATAATTTGCTCCATTTTGAGCAAATTGTGATTTCCGAACTATACACTTTTATCCCAGTAATTCTGTGATAATATTAATGATTGTAAGACAGAAATAATACTGTGTGGTTGAAAAGACTGTTTGTGAAGCTGTTTCATACATAAACATGATAACTGTTCTCTCATGTCAGCGGCAGTGCAAACACAGGTTTGAATTCCCATATGACTTTGTCAAAGGTTTAATCAACACAGATGAATCGTTGTCATTTAGAAATCAGTTTGCATGGATGTTTGAATCAAGACTGCAATCTTTTAACGATTATTCGTGCAACTCTACTGTGTAGTAGTAAAAAGTAAAAAGATGCAACTAAACAATTATTTAACATTTTACAGTAATATTCATCTCATAACATGAATGAGCAAAATAAATGTCAGTTAATGCAATGTTTAAGTTAGTGAATTATAAAAATGAACATTTAAATATTTCATAATAGGAAATCTGCACTCTCAGAATATGGATATTCAGATGACTTCAGTCAACCCTGGTAATCTCTGAAATGTTCAAATATTAGCTTGGTGGCTCTGCTGAATCAGTCAGTACTTTCTGCCAGGTTTATATATTGTTAAAGCAACTCTGTGTTTTTGTATAAGTACAGTTCAAATGTGAATAAACAGATAGGGTTGATGTTGGCTGAAAACATGTAAGATGGGCTTCGCAGTTCTGAGTACATAATTTGCTCTCTCACTGAAATGATTGCAGCATAAAGGTGAAGTGTATAATTTGTGCAGCACTAGTGGCACCAAACAGAATTGCAATTGGCTGAACATAACAACATTGGCTCAACCAGTAGTGTGATTTTAGGCTGGGACTATGCAGCTGAAAAATGGAAGATTTCAGAAATCTTGTTTAAAAACAGCCCTTATTTTTTCAGTTCTGATTGTCGCTGGAACACTTAAAACAAAGTGAAGACAGATTTTCATCAAATGTGTACATACTCTCGATTAAATCTTATCTTCAGATAATTGCAGCTGCCCACTGTGTGAAAGAGCCATTTTACAAACACAACTGATGCATATCTGATGAAGTATATTATTAATGTGCGTTTGCGTTTCAGGGAATGGTTTTAGCAGCACATCTGTGTGCGTTTGAGCAGAGGAATCGTGTGTGTGTTTGCAAAAGTGCATATGCACACAGGCTGTACTCCCCCACCATCAGCTGGGCTCCTGCTCGTAAATCACAGGGCTGTTGGTTAATGAAAATCTCAGGCAGGAGGGAAGAGGAGCGATACTAAGAGAGAAAGTGAGCATAGCACCAAGAGCCATTCCCTTTTTCTTTTCTCATAGGCTGTTCTGCTCTCCTCTTATCTTTTCTCTTCTCCTCTTGTCTCCTCCCTTCTCATCTGCTTTTATCTTGTCTCCTCTCGCATCACCTACTCTCCTCCCCTCGCACCACCTCCCACGTCTGTTGTCTCCTTTTTTAATTTTCTCCCCTCCCCTATTTACTTATCTCCTTTTTCCTCTCCTCTTCTCGTTTCTTCTTCTCTCGTCTCCTTCCCTTTTCTCCCTCTTCCTTTCCTTTCTTCTCACTTTGTACCAGTCTCTCCTCCCACCTCTTTTCTAGTCTTCTATCTTCTCTTCTGCTTTTCTCTCTTATATTCTCATCTCTCCACTTAAACCCTCTTTTGTTCTCACGTTTTGTCTCCTTTCCTCCCCTCTCCTCTTGACTCATCTTGTCCCCTCTCATTCTGTCTCCTTTCCTCTTTTCTCCTCTCCTCATCTCCTCTTAATCTTATTTTTTCTCTACTCCTCTCATTTTTGTCCTGTTCCTTCTTGCCTCTCACCCCCTTGTTCTCCTTCTCCTTTCATCTCTTTCTTCCCATCACCTCTATTCCCTTTTTGCTTCTCATCTTCTCTCTTCTCCTTTTGCCTCTTCCTAGTCTGTCCTCCCAACTATGCTAATTTACTGTAGTCTTCTCTCCTCCACTTTTTTCCCTTTCCTCATGTCTTTTTTGTCTTGTCTCTCCTATCATCTTCTCTTTTTCTCTCCTCTTACCTCGTCTCATCCCCTTTCACCTTCTCATATTCTCTCCTTCCACCTCTAATTCATCTTCTCTTCTCTCCTGCTTTTCTTTCCTCTCATCCACCGTCCTCTGTTCTTCTCCTGTCTTCTCTCCTTTCCTTTTTCTTGACTAGTCTCATCCCCGGTCCTTCTGTCTCCTTTTCGTCTTTTCTCCTTTCCTTATCTCCACTCAGTTTCCTTTCCTCTTATTTTTCTCCCTTTTCTTCTCTCCTTTCAACCCCTCATTCTCTGTTCTCCTTCTGTCTCTTCTGTATTCCTCTCCTCTTGGCTTGTCTCATTCCCTTTCCTCCAACTTTATTCCTCTTTTCTCCTCTCATCTCATTGTTTCTTACTGTCTCATCTCCTGTTCTCCACTTTCCTCTCCTCATGCCTTATTTTGTCTTGTCTCTTCTTTAATCTCATCCCCCATTCTTGATTCTCCTCTCCTTTTCTACTTGCTTCTCCACTCTTCTCTTACCTTTCACCTTTTTTCCCATCTCCGTCTTCCCATCACCTCTATTCGCTTTTTGCCTCTCATCATCTCCTCTCTTCTCCTTTTGCCTCCTTTTTGTCTCTCCTCCCACCTCCTGTAATCTAGTCTTGTCTTCTCTGATTTTCTTTCCTTCCCTTGTGTCTTTTTTTGTCTCATCTCTCCTCTCATGTTCTCTCGTCTCATGCCGTTTCACCTCCTCCTAGTCTCCCCTTCCACCTCTTTTCATCTAATTTTTTCTCTTCTTCTCCTGCTTTTCTCTCCTCTCATCCACTGTCCTGTTCTCGTCATGTCTTCTCTCTTTTACTTTTTCTTGACTAGTCTCATCCCGTTTCCTTCTGTCCTCTTTTCTCCTCTCCTCTCATTTCCTCCCTTTTTCATCCTCTTCCTTTTCTCTCCTCCCACCTCTTTTCTAGTCTTCTCTCTTTTTTTCATTTCTTTTACTTTCTCATCCTGTTCCCTCTTCTGTTCTTTCCTCTTTTCTCCTCTCCTAGCCTCCTCTCATATTTTCTCTCCTCTCATTTTTTATCCCATTTCTCTGTTCTCCTCCTGTCTCCTCTATATCCCTCTCGTCTTGGCTCGTCTCATTTCCTCTTCTCCATCATTATTCCTTTTTTTTCCTTTTCCTGTCTCCTCTCATCTAGTCTCCTTTCCTGTTCTCTTAGTTCCTCTTCTCATGCCTTATTTTGTCATGACTCTCCTTTCATCTCATCCTCCATTCTCGGTTCTCCTCTCCTTTCCTACCTGCTCCTACTCTCTTCTCTTGAATTGTATTTCACCCCTCACCTCTTCTTCCTATCACCTCTATTCCCTTTTCAACCTTTCATCATTTCCCTACTCTTTTCATCTCCTAGTCTCTCCTCCCAACTCCTCTAATCTAGTCTCCTCTCCTCCACTTTTTTTCCTAATGTCTTTTTTGTCTCGTCTCTCCTCTCATCTACTTTTCTCTGCTCTTACCTCATCTCATCCACTTTTACCTCCTTCTAGTCTCTCCTTCCACCTGTTGTCCTTGTCATCTCTTCTTTTCTTTTTCCTGACTAGTCTCATCCCCTCTCCATCTGTCCTTTTCTCTTTTCTTCTCGCCTGATCTTAGTCTCCTCTCCTTCTTTGCCACATTTCTTCTCTCCTCTCACCCCCTCATTTTTCTTTTCTCCTCCTCTCTCCTCTCTTCCCATCAGCTCTATTCCCTTTTTGCCTCTCATCTCCTCTCTTTTCCTTTCACCTCCTCCTAGTCTCTCCTCCCAACTTTTCTAATCTAGTCTTCTCTCCTCTGCTTTTCTTTCCTTTCATAATGTCTTTTTTGTCTCGACTTGTCTCTCCTCTCATTTCCTCTCTTCTCCTTTTGCCTCCTCCTAGTCTCTCCTCCCAACCTCTGTAATCTAGTTCCCCTTCCTTTTCTCCGCTTTTCTTTCCTTTCCTCATGTCTTTTGTCTCGTCTCTCCTCTCATCTCTTTTTTCTCTCCTATTACCTCCTTCTAGTCTCCTCTTCCACCTCCTCTCCTTATCTCATCTCACATCTTTTTCTCCTGATTTTCTCTCCTTTTATCCACCATCCTGTTCTCCTCGTATCTTCTCTCCTTTTCTTTTTTCTTGACTAGTCTCATCCCCTCTCCTCCTTTTTTCTTCTCTCCTGATGTCTCTTTATCTCATCTTTGTTTGTCTCCTTTATTGTTTTCTTACTTTCCCTCTTTTTTTCATGTCCTCTCTTTCTCTGCCTTTTCCCCCTCTTCTCTGCGTTGGCTGGCAGCAGTTCATCATTCGTTCTCTGTGGTTTGGATGAATGTCACAGGTCTGCATACTAAACAGGCAGGGAGCCTGGCACTTGGCAGGGCACAGAGGTTAAACAGGATCACACACACTCAGAGTCTGTGTCACTCAAATGCACCAGCACCCAGGGGTCCCATGATAGACACTCCAAGGAGGCAAAGAGTGTGACCCCTCACTTGTTTAGAGTGTGTCAGGATGATTAGATCAGCCCAGCTCGTGCAGGAAACGGGTGGAGAGTGTGCTGAGCTTCAGCCTTGTAATCCTCTTTTCTGGAATCCAGAGAGCTGGCACCTCTTATGTTTGTTTGGACGAATTCAAGTGAACCACAGTTCGGATGAGAGTACTAACATGGAGATTAGATTGCGGACAGATCTTAATACTATCCTTCATCTAGACAGCGGCGGCCTACTGCAAAAAATACCCAGCAGATGGCATAATATGTAACGTTATGACTTGAATGATCTTCCTTTATAGGCTTTCTTCTGCAAATACTGATATATGTGGGATTCATTTGATTAATTAACATTAATATTATCACCTCGCCCACATGAATGGCCTGTGCAGTGGTGCTAATGTTTGCAAGCAAACAAACAGCAAGCACTGGCCACAGTCATCTGGTGCTGAAAAAGGTCAGTGTGGTCAGTCTTGCATCAGACTATTGGTTTATGTGTCAGTGGGTCCTAATGCGTGCCCCGTGGATGCCCATCTTTGAGCCATATGCTGGGAGCAGAGCCAAGGGAAAGGGAGGAAGGAGACAGGAAGAGAGAGACTTTGAGACTGGTGTGCACATACTCCGCTCTCCATCCTGCTTTCGTGCATACTAAAACCAGGCCACCTGCTAGCAGTACATCACACCCTGCTTGCTTCATCTCACACACGCATACACTGCTGAGACTATACACTACCTCACAACCTCACTGCCCACTGCTGAATCACATTTCACTCCGGAGGCTAGTGAAAGAATCGCTCTTCTGATTTGTCCGGCGCTCTGAGAGAAAATGGAAAGAGACAGATACAGGTTGAGAGAATAAATAACCATAGCACACCTATACTTGTAACTCGCTGCTATCTTTCCACTCCAGTATTTCTCATTCATTGCTTTTTTTCATAGACCAGTAGAGTACTGCCTTTATACTAGCTTCCTGTCTTTCAGAGACAGCAAACGGGAGAGGGTTTGAGGTTTCCTAATTCAGACAACCATTTCCGTTTCATTTTTCCTGATTTCAGACATAATGCTTCACTGAGGCTTGAGATCTAGGTCATGTTGTTTGCTGAGTGTTACTCATCTTAAACCTGATTTTCTAAATTCAAAAGGATATGTGTTTTATCTATCTTAATGTGATTTAGCCAAGTAGGACATGCTCCTGAATCACTCTTGTTGGTGGTTGAACCAACAAATCAAATTTTAGGGAGGGGGTGATATTTAGGGCTAGGTTTAAGGTTAGGATTAAGAATATGATTGTTTCGGTATTTTTCGAGGACCAACAAAGGATTGATTCACTAATTCATGTTGTGCATTTAATCAAGATTGTCTGGTTGGGCAAAAGCCTAATAAAGCACTTGCTTCTGTCAAAAGATGAATTTGAATACATAATTGGGTGTTTCTTCAACTACAGGCACTTTTATGTCCCAGGGATTGATTTAATTTAAAATTATTGTAAAATCATAAGAATAGCCTTTAGCTATAGTAAAATCACTGTACCACATGTTCTCCAGTGGCTTATTGCTTTAATTATGATATTTTAAATGATTACATTAGTGTGAAATAATCATAAACATTTTGAACGGAATTGTGTTAAAATGGTTATGAATTCTGACACATATTATGACTGTTTCTCAGCTGTGGCATCATTAAAAAAAATAAAAAAATAAAAAGTTAGTGTCCTTGGTTACCAAGGAGACAACAGTATCAGTGAAGAGCTTAAGATAAAATATCAGACATAAAATGTAAGGGAAATAGTTAATATTACTCTATAAATTTTGTGGCATCATTTCCAACCAAGCTGAAAGTGTGGTAAAATATTATTTTGAACTGTTTTCTCTAATAAACAGTGCTTGATCTGTGCTTGATTTCTCCAAATGTGTTCTAATGAAGAAACAAATGAATCTGTTTTGGATTACCTGAGAGTAAATCAATTTGAAGCAGATTTTTATTTTGGGTGAACTAATTTTTTTTAATATTGTGTATTTAGGATATGTTAGCTGTGAAATAGTGCTGTCAAACTATGCAAAATAAAAGTTTTGTTAAATATGTGTTTATACTGTACATTTATGAAGTATACTCACACAAACAAACGGTATATATTTAGAAAAAATTTCCATGTATATATTTCTATTCATATTACTTTATATTACATATAATTATTTTTAATATATAAGCATATTTTGTTTAATATATACATGCATGTGTGTCTAGTTATATATACATAATAAACGCACAGTACACACACATATATAGTATTATATAAACAAAAACTTTTATTTTGGATGCGATTAATCACAATTAATTGATTGACAGCACTACTGTGAAATGAGCTTTAGCAAAGTTGGCCATCTAATTAAAAAATATATTATTTCCATTACAGAATTCTATTAAACACAATATATAATTAAAATTATTGTTGGTGGGCGAATGAAATGATCTGGTAAGAGTGTGAAAAGTGTTAAAGAAACACCTGATTAGTTTACATATTTCTTATGAATTAGTAATAGAATATTTACAGTTTATCATTTGAAAAGGAAAAGTACAGCAAATCAAACAGCTACACAGTTGTCAGTTGTGCTTTTATTCATTGACGTTTTTTGTGCATGCAAACCAGACCCCTCATTCCTAGCAATTTCTTACTCCGTCTCTCTTTCACTTTCTTGTCTCTCAGTCCCCTCCCATTTATGCTGGCTCTGCACATCCTCCTGCGTCTCAGCTTGAGGATAAATATTTCATTGGGCGTTAAATATAGCTGTGCTCACAGTGAAGCTGACAGAGCTACACTTCCTCTCCAGGACAGGAGTTAAGGGAGGGGGCGTATAAGACAGGAAAGGGGAGAGGACACCCAGCTCAAAGGAGACCCCCTCCATCCTAGATCAGCCCTACAGCTGTTCTCTTATCGCCAAGGTTACTCTGGTCAAACACCCAGCGAAGTCTGTGAAACCTGTGCTGCGGCATGTTAGGAGCTCTACCCAAGATTCATGTGAAAACCAGCAGATCGCCTTTGATAAGACTTCACTACGGTAGCTGGTTAAGCTTATCGGTTACGTTCGCAAGAGAAGTCCGTTATCTACTGTGTCTTCTGAGACATGGCTCATTATAACTCCTCCCCATATGGAGAAACACGAGACCAAGCAGAAACATAAAGCAGCTTCATGTGAGCGCAGAAGAACAAGAGACAGTGGGAGATAAGGAGGAAGAAGAAGACGAATAAGAATAGCAAGATATAGGGACCGGGAGAGAAAGAGAGTGTGCGAGCTTAGGCATGCATCCTCGGCGCTGGATAATGAATACATGAATCAGTTTGACGTTTTGAGAGTGTGGGAGGCAGAGCGATTTGAGCAGATCAAATGATGAATAACTGGCCAAATCTGCAGTACATCAGGAGACTTGGGGAGGCTAAAGGGTCCTGGGTTTGTTGCCTTGTGCAGAGAGACCTCATAAAAGACAATAGTGTGTAATCTCGATCTCCAGTGTCGAGGATTTTAATGCTCGTGTTCCTGCCGCAGGACATAAGCACATTGCGAGGATAATGTGCCATAAAATATCAATTAATGGCCTTTGTTTGACAAGTACAGAAAATCTTGCACCACTCAGTTTTGAGCTCTGTTCATCCATCTGTCTGTCTATCTATCTTGGCAAACTTTTTTTAGTTTAAAATGTTTAAAATGACAATTACTTGCAATTAATTTTTATTCTACTTGCATTCAAATGCAATTTGGCATCTTGTTGACTACCTCAGTACAAATGCAGGAATTGAATTAGCATTTAAAATCCATTATCAAGTCAATTCTGAATGGTTTATCTACATAGGCAGCTTTCTTGTAGAGTTTGATGTTAACTTGTTGTAAAGCTAATGGCGCAATACTCTAATATGTTAAAAAAAATACAATAAATCATATTCATGAAACGATCCATTTTAATTACACTGAACTGGCTGAACTATATTTTTAGTTCAGTGAAATATATGTTTATAGTCATAATTTCTCCTGTCTTGTACAGCTTCTTTAAATGGTCATATGGTATTTTAAAGTGTCCTAATGTTGGGTTTCGGAGTCCCCTACAGGTTTAAATGCATCTAAGTTCAGAAAACATTGTAATTTTCTCAGAATGTACATAGAGTCATTTCTCAATGATTTTAAAACGATTTGTTCGATCAGTTTTGAGCGTGAGGTCTGTAAACCCCTCCCTTCCATAAGCCTACTCTGCTCTGATTGGTCAGCTGGCCAAGCCTGTTGTGATTGGTAAAAAGAGGAGTACTCGAACGAGTTAACAAGCTCTGGCATCAGTGTTGCCAAGTCTACGGTTGCTTTCGATGTCCACGGGTCAACGCGTTCTCACTCCCAACTCGTCACATATTGACGACTGGTCAGGACCCATTGGCGTCATTTTTTTTTTCAACACGCAAGGTCCTCCATTGTTTTCAGTAGATTGTCTTAATTTAATGGTTTGCATGCATTTGTAAAAATAGAAATTATTTGTATATAAATGTATACTTTCATTGGAGCACCCAATCCCACCTCTACCCTAAACCTACCCATTTTTTGAATTTGCGCACAGACACAGACATTCTATTCTTCTCACAAATCAAATGTTTTGCTTTGGAACCCTTGAAATATTACTACTTTTTGAATATATTATGAATATAGTTGTATCTGCCTGTTATATCTTGTGTTTTGTTCACAAATGGTTAGGTTTATGGGCAGGGGTTGGGTTAAATGTGTAAATAGTGTAATATAAATAAAACTGTTGTGACACCCCAACATATATGCAATAATAGCAATATTATTACCCAATGTATAATGTAATCATGCCGATAAAATTCCCAGTGCGTCAGTAGCACAAACAACTTGCTGTTTTGAGCACTCAGTTGAAAATGTACACATAACGTATCAATCGTACTTCCAGTTTATGGTTCGGAGACGCTTGTTAATCCAAACAAAGAAGATTAGAAGCCAACAAAGATAAAAAACCATGATTAGAGAAGCAGTCCTCAGTAAAATGACAGGCATAACAAAAGGTTTGAATTGTATTGCTGTGGTATTATGGAAAAAAAATCATTTGAACCACTGATTCTTCACATCATCATCTTTGGACAATGCAAACAAAACAAACTTGCTTTGACAGCACAGAACACAGCTTCTTCTCGACATGATGTAAACACACTAACTATCGGAAGTGTTTGTGGGCAGGTCAAAGTGTTCGTATTTCACATTCAAGTGGGAATTATGCAAAAGTGTTACGTGATGATGTATATCGGTAACAGGCAGAAGATTCGCAAATATAATGACTCGTTAAGGCGGCACTCTTTCTTTTGAGAGACTATCATGCAATTTTTTGATTAACAACTTTGCTGACTTTTTACATTGAAATATAGGTATGTTACAAACTGCAAAAAAATATATTTTTCAAAAACCTGTATGACTTGCTCTTTAAGAAGTTTACTTTAATATTTAATAAAACAGTAAATATCACTCTTTAGATTCATTGCTGCTTTCTGTTTATATGTTTATCACATTATGGAGTGCTTATTGTTTTTGTCACATGATCAACGGGTAATGAAGTTAATAGCTTTTTAGAGACTAGATGGATATCCAGCCCCTTGTTTGTTAAAAGCATACAATCTGCACTAATATGCCTTTACATAGATCATCTGTTTTGTTCCACTCAAAGAACATAAGGACCCTTTTGGTGGTGTTGGGAGATATTTCCTGCTTATGAATGGAAGGCTTAATAATTCATACCATTTCAAGTTGTGCAGTTCAGAGTCATTTATGGACTATCATAGCGGAGGTTGTGAAAGCACATAATTTGCCTTTTATATTGTACTAATGCATGTGAGACATTTTGCTTAATTAAGGATGTTTGCTTTTAGCACGCTAATACCATTTAGATTCATTCCTTGTCCAGTCCATCATGATTTCGTATTTTGAATATGTTTTTGCCGTGGCAGAAAATGGCTAGACTTTCACTCCTCTAGGCCACTAGTTTTGTCTTAATTGTCACTTGCATTTAGTAAGGCACACTTTGTTCAGCCATGGCTGTCATTGTTTCCAGAGAAAGAGTTAAGATGAGTCTATTCACCTTTCTAGATCGCAACCTTTTCTTAGAGTTATTCTGTCTGTTTTTTTTTTCTCTTCAGAGCGGTAATGGGTCTCGTTTCTGGCATTAATCTGTCTTAAGTTTTCCCTGTCTTCGTCTCGCAGGGGGATTTAATGAGTCAGTCTCCTTTTCCTCTCAGGGGAAGTCATCTGTCTAGACACTTTCAACTCTTCTTAACAGAGCAACAAATTGTCTTCCCTCGGTTTTCTCCTGTTCAATTATGGTTATTTTAGACAGCTGTAATGAACTTTGCAGCATCTTTATATATTTATCCAGTGTGGAAGGCATGCTGTGATAAATTCTCTGTGGTATCTATCAAAAGGGTTTTCACTAAAAAATGCACTTCCATTAGAGTGGGTTTTATGCCACGCACTCCTGATTTTCTTTCTTCCTTAATGTTCAACATCAGTCGTCTACTTTAGCAAATATGCCACTTCAGACCTCTTATATTGAGACTGACCAGGAGATCCACTGTGATGATGTTAATGCAAGCGCAGCGCGAAAAACCACCGTTTACTCTGAAATTTCAACTGTCTGATATGTAAAGGTGCTGTGCTGGCGCAGCAATCCATTATACGAGTTTGTTGCAGTTTTGCTTGCCTCATACATGCTGTCATTTGAGCTTTCTGAACTGCAGGAATATCTAAATGAAAAATGGCCAAGGTACTTCAATTTAAAAACGCAAAGAAAGAAAGAAAATATTCATTTCATGGTTGGCTCTGTGAACAGATTAAAATGTGCTTTATTCATGTCCAAAAATGGTTTTCAGTAGCATCATGTCTTACAAAAGTAAGCCCTGTAGCACTCTCCGGCTTCGTCCTTTTTGGAAGTAAATCATCTTTTTCATCTTCACTGTAATTCAGAGGTGAAAGCTTTTAATTTGCTTAGCATAATGAAAATGCTCAAAGGATAGAGAAAAAATGCTCTCGCAACACTAAAGGCATTAGCAGATCTATATACTTAATCCATAACCTCGGTGTGTTTCAGGCGATCATTGGTACTCATCATTTATCTTCATTTGTTAAAGTAGCCTATTGTGAGTTTGGCTTTCTGCATGGTTTTCTCACACATACAGACTCTGTAGGTTAAGTAGGGATGAAAATTGTAAGGAATTTAACGACTCTGGTTTATTTAAAGCTGCAGTGTACATTTAATGCTCAATTTGCTCACAAAAACAACTGGTTTTATTGGGTAGCCAAATACAAAGTCCTGCCCTAAACCTTTTGACCACTGTAATCCATATTTTTTTATCATTTGGGAAGTCGTGAAAATACGATATTTTTTTCTCTCTGACATGTGAAAAGGGTCTATAATAGAACGAAAACAGAGCAATGTTTTCATAGTGGCTTGCTTACAGTTCTTGCTGTGTATTAAGCTGGGAATATTTTGCCTTCTGAAAATCTACCCTTTTTACAATTGCGTTAACAATTCTTAGAACTTGAAGTTGTACTCCCATCATATTCAGTTCAGTCTGAAAGCCACATCTCCACTAAAACATGATTTCTTTTGCTGTAGATAGGTATCAGCGCAGTCCTGCTGTGCAGGAAACACTGTCAGAGTATTTTAGTGCACTGTTCCCTCCACAGCGGAGAAAGAATGGAGACACTCAGGTGCCATTAACAAAACCAAATGTCATGAAGACCATTGAGTTCGCTGTTTTTTTTTTCTTTTTTTGTATCCAGTTCTCACTCCCCAGAACTAGTTGTGAGTTCAGAAAACGGGCTTATTGCAGAAAGTTGCCCCAAGGGCCTGTCATCCTGACCGGTGAAGGACAGGGCGCGCTGTTACTGCGTGACAGATGTCTGTGTGTACAGCCATCATGAGCTGTCAGTAAGCAGAAGCGTTCATAGCCCGCCGTCCCTCTGACATTAAAGGCATACGCTTTTATGCACAAGTCCCCCCACTAACCTCCATTTGTTCATGACAGGTGGCCCCACTGGGTAGGTGTGAGAGGGAAAGGCAAGGTGGAGGCTGTCAGAGGTGACCATGTGTGTAGGTGACTTGTGTCATGGCCTGTACATAGTGAAATGCGTACACGAGATAAATCAACTCATATAGACAGTTCAAGATTATTTAATTTATCTTTGAGTAACCACATAGCAGCAGTACTCCTATAATTAAACATTATACATCATTTAGTTCTGTTTCTCAAATTTGAAAAATTTGGTTGAATGGTATTCCAAGAAAGCTGATATAACAGCCCAACAGCTTTTTCAGAGTCTTTCAACTGTATACATTTTTGCAACAGTAGATGGTGTGGACTGAGTCACTGAGTCACATCCAGTTTTAAAATGATTTGTTTGAAACCACTGACTCATTCAGGAATGGACAGGTAACTGGCTGTATGAGTGAGTCATTGAGTCATTTACACAACCAATTCATTTTAAACTGATTTGTTTAAGAAGGAGTGAGTCTGTGAGTCATTTGCTCAACCAGTTCATTCATAAAACTGACTTTTTGATGAATGAAACAAGTAGTTGACTCAGTGAATCATTGAGTAATTTTCAGAAATGAAACAAGTAGTTGACTCAGTGAATCATTGAGTCATTTTTCAGGAATGAAACAAATGACTGTCTTTGAGGAAGTCATTGAGCTGTTTGCTCAACCGATTTGTTCAAAACACTTATTCATTAAGGAATTTAACAAAAGAGTGTCTTGGAGTGAGTCATTAAGTTGTTTTCTTTATCCAGTTTGTTCGAAAAACCAGTTCTTTCAGGAATAAAACAAATGACTGTCTTTAAGGGAATCATTGAGTGATTTACTCAACCAATTTGCTCAAAACTGTTTCAGTCAGGAATGAAACAAATGGCTGTCTTAGAGGGAGTCATTGAGTCATTAACTCAACCGATTTGTTCAAAACACTTACTCATTAAAGAATAAAACAAAAGGCTGTTTGAGTGAGTCTTTGAGTCATTTACTCAACCAGTTCATCCATAAAATGGACTCATGAATGAAAGAAGTGGCTGACTTTATAAGTGAGCAACTGAGTGATTTAATCAACCAATTAGTTCAGTACACTTTTTCATTAAGGAATGAAACAAAAGGCTGTCTTAGAGTGATTCACTGAGTCATTTACTTAATCAGTTTGTTTAAAATACAAATTCATTCAGAAATGAAACATATGACTGTTTGAGTGAGTCTTTGAGTCATTAAACTCAACGTTTATAAAACAGACTCATTCATTAATAAAACAATTGGATTGCTTTTTGAGTGAATCATTGAGTCATTTACTTAACCAGTTTTTCAAAATACCAGTTCATTCAGGAATGAAACAAATTACTGTCTTTAAAGGAATCATTGAGTCATTTATTAAAAAAGATGGTTCAGAACACTAATCACACTTTTTTTCTTCAGGAATTAAATAAATGAGTCTTTGAGTCATTTACTCAACCAATTTGTTCAAAACACTTATTCATTAAGGAATGAAACAAGAGACTGTCTCAGAGTGAGTCATTGAGTCATTTGCTCAACCAATTTGGAAAAAACACGAATTCATGCAGGAATGAAATAACTGTTTTTTCTTCATGATATGGAGACAATGAATAATTTATTTTTGAATCATTGGAACTAGCAGAACAAAAACAAGACAGCGTAACTTGCAATACTGTTTCTAACCAGTGAGTTACTCCAAATCGACTTGTTTATTGAACCATAAGATAATAGCAAAATCACTCTCACAGTCATGCTGTTGGTCCAAATACTATACATTTTAAATATCACACAAGGACAAAAGTCCAGGTTTTTTTGTCACTCATCGCACATACTCTGTTCTGAAAGACTATTAGTGAGCAGATGAGCGCAGTGATACAAACGGCGAAACGTCCCAGTGCTGTTGAACTGTATATCAGTTGTCCTGGGATGCCACTGGCCAATCAGATTAGAGGACCAGAACTAAATATTGTATAATCCAGGATCTTGACCCACAAAAATATGATCTTAATAACTATTTTTTTCTAGTGACGACTAGATACAGTTTCTTACATAATTCATTCTAATATACTGACATACATTATTCAAAATATGCAAAACACCACAGAATTGCCAGGGCTTATGTATGGTGCTTGCGTCCCAGAAGCTCTGTACGCTCAGCGGTCAGACACAGGCTCCCTGCCTCACTACACCACTCAGGAGAGAGCAGCAGGGCAGTGGGCAGTGGTGCATGATGGGAAGGCTCAGCCCAGGTTCCCAGAAGACATTCCAGCTCTGTGTGTGTGCAGTGTTTGATGTGCAGTGCAGTAAACAGCACAGAAGAACTCTGCTCATTCTGGTGTCTCCCCAGAGATATGCCAGCGCATAAGCACACTAATGAGCGGGGTGATTACGAGAAGGCTTTCAGGAAAATGTTACAAATGTAAATGTGCATGGCTGTCTCTGTTGTGACAGAAAGCATGTGTGTTTTTACACACCGATATGCATGGCTTGTCAGATATATGGAGGTGATTAATAGTGATGTGTTTTTAATATTTTAAACCCTTTTTTCTTTCATCTCTTCAGTATGGGTGTTTTGGGACTAGAAACCAAAAGAGAACGCCAGGGAATTAGAGTTAGGAATTTTTAAATTGGTTGATTATTTTCACAGCTGAGTTGTTGAACTGCTATATTACATGCATTACATAATACAAGACATTGTGTGCAGAACTGGCTAGTGGAACAACCACCTATTATTTGCTCTCGTATTCAAAGCTACTTGAACCATTTTAATCTCCTGTAAGTAGGGGAGACCAAGGCAATTGCACTTCAAAAACATTTTTACATTTTTCTTATGAACTCCCAGGCGATTACAAATGTATCAGCTGTGTTTTAGTGTGTGTGTATGTGTGTAAGGGTACCAATTGTCTCTGTCACTGTGGTTGTCCACTTCACCTCCCATGAGATCACACCTCAGAGTAAGAATATCATACTGTTTTAATACTTATTAATAATACTGAACACTTTTCTCCTTTATTCTGGCACTGATTCTTTTAGCTGTCAGAAATAATTTGTGTACAGGCATAGGTAATTATTGTTTGAAAAATCATTTTTTACTAAAAGTAATTGTTTAGTTAAGTAGAACAGCACTCTTGATAGTTCTAATGAAATGATGCTAATCGTGCAATACAAATACTTAGTTATATAACATTTTTGATTTGGCAATTTAATTTTTCTTTCAAAACTAATGTTGTTGCATTTTTCCTGACTCTGTGGTAGCTGTCAGCTACAGTGTTTGCAACTTTGAACCAACAACCTATAGGTAAAGAAGACATACTGTATGTTTAAACTCAAAGGCGTCAAAATTTTAGACAGCAGAAAAAAATAGCGGGCATCAGATTTTTATATAAAGTGACAAGATTCTTTTTCCCAGGCAGAGAGGGAACACTGCTGAATACAGCATATGCTGAAAAGTGTCATCACTTCAGCTTATTTGTTCCTGAAGAAATCTTGTGTGTTACAATTGCCCCCAGTCCCCCTGACTACATTGAAAAATAGTTTTGCTCTTCTGGCTCAGAATATATACACGTTCACACATATAGACAGTTGCAGTATTACATTTTTTTCTTGTAGATTTGTGTAGCTAAGGCGTTAATCAAATGCATTAACCTGCCTACTTCTCTCTTTCACATGAAGCATGGGAAAGTCTGATTCATTTCAGTGTTATGATTACTGGGACTTTTTTTATTTAAATGAACCAGAAAACTATTCATTTTATACTATTCTTTTAAACTAGTCCCACTCTAGACACCCACACAACATTGTACTTTCTTTTGAAGATGTTTTTTGTTTGTTTGTTTGTTTTGTGGATATGTGGATAAATTATGGTGTTTCTTGTTTTAGTAGCAGTATCTTTAGATAGTCTTACTGCTCTTTTTGCAAATAAAATAAATTATTGGATTGCTATGTAACTTAGTAAAAAAAACATGACATAATTTATAATTAATACATTTAATACATTTATAATTTAATACATTTTTAAACTTTATTTAAAGTATTTTTTATTCCACAATGCACATTTCTAATCTAATCTAGTTTTAATATCACTATTAATAAGGATTGTATTATCTCTATATGATATCAAGATATTTAAAGTGTACCTGAAGTAATCAAGTTAGTGCAATAGTTCCACTTTAGCATATTCAAATATACTTTTTATTTGGACCTCACCACTACTTCTGCTCAATTAAAGTGCAATACGTACAAAATTAGTTGTTCCAATTTAGCAGGATTTAAGTATACCAGTTTAGTATACTAAAAGTACAACTGCAGGGTATGTTTTATTAAGCACGTGAATATGGAAATGTATTTGTAGTATACTTAGCACAAAATAAATGTACAGTTGACGTCAAATGTTTACATACCCCTTTCAGAATTTTGAAAATGTTAATTATTTTACCAAAATAAGAGGGATCATACAAAATGCATGTTCTTGTTTATTTAGTACTGACCTGAATAAGATATTTCACATAAAAGATTACATATAGCCCACAAGAAAAAAATAATAGCTGAATTTATAAAAATGACCATGCTCAAAAGTTTACATCCCCTTGATTCTTAATGATAGTTAATGATGTTTAGTGATTAGTTGTTAATGAGTCCCTTGTTTGTCCTGAACAGTTAAACTGCCTGCTGTTCTTCAGAAAAAATCCTTCAGGTCCCACAAATTCTTTTTTAAATTTATTTAAACCCTTTACAACAATTAATGTATGATTTTGAGTTCCATCTTTTGACACTGAGGACAACTAAGGGGCTCATATGCAACTATTACCGAAGGTTCAAATGCTCACTGAGGCTCTAGAAGGAAAAAAACATGCATTAAAACCTTTTTGAATTTGAAGATCAGAGTAAATTTAACTTATTTTGTCTTCTGGGAAACATGTAAGTATCTTCTATAGCCTCTAAAGGGCTGTACTAAATGAAAAAATATGATATTTAGGCAAAATAAGAAAAATGCGCACATCTCCATTCTGCTCAAATGTTTTCACCCCCCGGCTCTTAATTGAGGTCAGTACTAAATAAACAATAACATGCATTGTGTATGATCCCTCTTATTTTGGTAAATAATTAGCATTTTGCAGATTCTGAAAGGGGGATGTAAACTTTTGACATCAATTGTATTTCAAATACATTTTAGTATTTGTTTCCCCCACTAGGGTATTTAAAAAGATATTGAGTGTTGTTTACTGACTGAATCTTTACTGATGCTGCAGCACTTTAAATTTAAAGCTGCAGTTTCACAATAGCTCCCACTGCAGGATTTATTTACACATTTACCTTTTTTAGCATGCATGAAGGGTGGACATGTTATTTTTTGTCCATTAGCTCATCACATACCATCTATTCAGACGAATAACCTACGGGGATTTCTGATTCAATTTTGAACTGCTTCAAGACTGTTTCATGCACCTTATCAAGGGACTTACTTGTGTAGATTGCCTTCCAGAAAAAAAAGGCTAATTTTAAAGCAACCGGGATGAATCAAATGTTATGACAAACCATTTTGGGAATAACAAGAGGGGAGGATTTATCACTAAATAACCAGAAGCTGAGCAATTATCATGTCATGCATGAGCTGGCCGCCCATGAAACCACGGCGTCTGATGTGCAGAGAGCGCTCTCGAGTCCCACAGCGCAGGTGCACAGTGTGAATGCGCTCGTTTTTCCTCTGATGGCCTCAACTGGCGATGGCAAACTCAGAGAATGGGATCTCCGTAGTCATCTTTATTCATTTCTTTGTACTCAATCTGCTGGTGTTAGATTTTGTCACATTTGTAAAAGTTTGTCTTTACAGCAAAGCCCGTAGTGGGCAGAGGAAATCATTACTTCCCTGCAGACTTAATTAGGCTGGATGGCGGGGGTCGTCGCCCACGTGCTCTGGCTTTCCGTTCTGTTTCAATAACCTGTCAATAGAAAGCAAAAGAATAAAGCATGCATTGTGGGTGCTATGCTTCAGTGCTGTCTCTGCAGGCGTTCGGCACCTTTGATTTAATAAACTCATCAATGATCACTTCTAAAATGAAGCTGATTGCTAATAGCGCTTCTGAATCCCAGAGCATCGATTGCAGTGTTCATTAATTCGCAGAGTACTTCCGCATCCCCCCTTGAGATCACGTGTTTATTATACAGGATTTTTAATCCTTTTAATATAGTCCTGTGCAATGATTATTGCATGTTCCGCCAGTCCTCGCCTGCGGATGGGCTCAATATGGCAGATTTTATGAGCACCTATATTAGAGCTGTAGTGGTGAGAGATCAGTCCATAAGTAGCCCTGGGTCACACAGTAAACACTGCTGATTGCTGATCGACTGGCCAGTCAACAGCATTATACCAGTCAGGTTTGAAACACCACTCTGGAGAAAAATGAGACTAATAATCTACCCAACAGAATCCTCCGTTTTAACAACAAAATGTGCAGATCAATGGTCATTTGATCGATGCTTCTCAGATGATTTATACTGAGTCATAAAACCCCCCGTTTCTATGGACACTTGAACAAGAGGATATGAAAAATCCAGGCGGTTGCTGTCTGAGGGCTAGGATAAGGCATTTGGTGCTGTTATTGTGTTGTTTATGGTGCAAAGCAGTTGCTTTTGGCTACTGTGCGACTCCACGTAATGGAGTCATCCATCGCAGCTTTCTCAAACAAACGAAGCATCTTTGTTCTCTTTTTCTTGTTTCGGCAATTTTCTAATCCGTCATCGTCTTCTGCACCAGTGACCTGAGATTTATCCATCAATACATGAGAACAACAGATTGATTTGACCTTTCCTGTGTTACTGCAGGTGTCTGGTGCTATTTGGATTGCCTTGTTTTTGACCAGGACGCATGCTTGCACGGCTTCCTCTGCTGGCAGCTCCAGACTACAGATGTAGCTCTCGAGCAGGCAGTGGCGTCTTATGAATGTCTCTGCTTTATTTCATCCCGTGGCAGATGTCTGGGAGATTATGCTTTCAGTGCATTGTTTTCTGCTTATGGAAATGGTTGGTGCTGGTATGAAGGTGTAAACATCTACCAGGTGCCACGGGCTTTGGTTTTGTGTTTAGAGCGACTGCTAACAACACAGCAGATGTTGATGTCCATGTTGAAGTCAAGCAAGCGAGGAAGGGTCAGAGGAACCGAATTCTTCAGACTAGCCCTGTTCTGAACCAGATTAGAAGGTGCAGGCGGTCTTTTATAAACAGCAGTCCTGTTTATGTGAATCATCACTGCAGTTTAAATTGAGAACAACAGGAAGGTGCTAATGCAGGCTATTTAGCTCTGACCAGCTTGCTGATTCATTATGCTTCAGACTTGATTAAGCAGGTGTTTTATGTTCATAAATAGCACTAATTAAATATTTTAAACAGCCAATGCATTATGGTCCCCATCTTGTTAAGTGCTACATATATTCTGTGATAAGGCACCCATACATATATGTATGATTTGGCCCAGTTTGTTTAAAAGAACAAACTGTTTCTCTAAAAAGAATCAGAATACCCAAAGCTTCATTCAGCTTTTGGCTCATTTGATTATTGCCTTTGTAAAACTCATTGAACTGGGAGTAATACTAGATTAATATTGGTGTAATACTATATTAGACCAGGGGTACTATATTAGAACAGGGAGTCTCAGTCATAAGTTATTTTATTTAGTGTATATTAAACATAATACATAGCTTTTTGTTTTCTTTTTTGTGGTTATTATTCTTTTTTTATTCATTTATTTTACATTTTTGACACCCATAGCTGTAAGTTAATACATCTAGTACTTGCATGAGTATGTGAGTAAATACATGAGTACCCTGATGTTGGATCGAAAAAAAGTCAACAAAATATAATATTTTAGCGCACGATATAATTATTTTATACACATATTTTAAACACACACATTATATAATATGTGGTCCAGGTTTGCTAGGTTTTTACAACAAAACCTTTCAAATTGCTACTCAAAATGAACCCAATCACGCTTTGAGGGGGGTTCCTCTGTAAAAATCGCATTCCGGGGGGTAAAATACACATTTTTCTGCAGGGTTCCTCTAGTTAAATTTGCATTCCACAGGCTAAATATCATGTAACTGGGGTCGTTTCAACCCACGGACATGAAAATCAACCCGCAGCAACAGTGTTAAAGTAGCCCAATTCTGCAGAAAATCGCAGACTTGGCAACACTGATGTGGTCCTCAAATCTGATTGGCTGAGAGGAGTGTGATATTCTAGTGGTATTGGAACTGTCTGTATCACTCCGCTTGCAGTATTTCTCACAGCGAGTGTTATAGTGGGCCAAAACCAATATAATTTTGTAAATAACACTGTTTTTGTGTTACGGAATGTTGTTTTAAGAGTTCTTTAGGTGAGACTGTACTTGTTTAGACTTGAAAATTTGCTTCAGTGTTTTCGAAAATTTGAGCTCCAGGGCGTCAGCATCCGTTCAGCTTTCATGAACCCGCCGAGAGCAGCCTTACCTTGGCCAGCTCTTCTGGAATTTGCAGCTGGCTCTGTTGTCTCTATAGTGGTTAAACAAGATATAATTAGTTTTGGCTAAATCTAATGGGCATTCTTTGATCTCATTAATCTATTATTTATTCCAGAGAAAATAGTTTTGGCTGAGGGCAAAATCTCACATTATATTTTATGCAAATTTAATGCTGTATAATGCTGCCTTTTGACTAAATTGACAATGCATATAATTCATGTATTTGCTGAAATGTTTATTTAATATGTAATCATAGATTTTTATAAATGGTCCCTCACAGCTTGAGTGGCTTAAAAACATTTGGAAAATCCCTGTTGTAGCTTATTACATGAGGTTTATTATCTCTGATGGCCTATATCATTAAACCCTCATACCCTATGTACGCCCTATAATAGATTCTAGAACATTTTCTGGTCCTCACATGGGCTCATTTGAAATCAGTGGAGTGATTGTGAAACCATCGTACTTGAACGTGTGATTCAATTAACACCATTCATGTCATAATATTGGGAAATCACTCAGATGTAATTATATCACTGGAATGGACATTATGGAAATGGATGGATTATTAGTGTTTGATTCATCTGATTAAACGTATTTAATCTTGATTAATCTCTTTTTGCCCCCCCTCCTGTGTCTCTTTCATATGCAGTTGCCCCCACAACCTCCACCGTACGTTCGGAGTTCTTCAAGCCGTGCCAAGACAGTCAGGAGATGGCCTTCTGTTTGAATGAGGGAGAGTGTTTCATCATCGAAACAGTGGCAGGTGTACACAGACATTGCAGGTGAGTCTATGTGTGTGTGTGTCGGATTAAAGATGTTTTTCATTTTTATCATTTCTTAAATAACAATGATAAACTCCAAGATATCCATTTTATGGTTCTTTATGGATTAGCTATTACCCTTTTTTACTAATCCACGAGCAAATGCAAAGAAAACAAAGACTGTAGTGACTGTCTGCGCTGGATTGGTTTAACATATGCTGTAAAATCACTCAAATACAGAGTGCAAATTACTCCAAAGATGTGAGATGAAAGGCGGAGTCATGCTGAACGATGTGGTCTATTTTGGACATCTTGGCACATGCGATAGTTGTTTTAAAAAAGCCAGCATTTAAAGGGTATAATTAGAGCACTGATCCGCCAAGTCAGAATGGCTGAATGACTTAACCTGAAGAGTTTGATGCGTCCAACTCGTTCAAAAATGAGTGGCTTTGCTTGGAGCAAATAATTGCAGGGGTTTTTATTGCTGTGAGGTACTGCTGTTTAGAACAGGGTGTTACTGCAAATAAAAGAATCTGTCATTAATGAGTTTACGGTCTGAATCATTGAATGGTTTGAAGTGTCTTAGCCTGGCATTCCTCAAGGAACGGGTTGTAAATAAGGTATTTTTTAAAATAGTGCCAAAAATGACTGATGTTCTATTAATGGATCTTGCATGTGCATGGTTATACTGATAGCATACTAAATTGCATGTTTCCGTATAGAAACAATGGAAAAGCAGTCATGAGTGGAATGCAAAAATGCATTCAGCGTGAATGGCCCCTAAATATGTATGAAATGGTGCCACAGCACAGCTACTAAATCTACAGCGCAATCAGTGCTATCAATTCGCAACAGAACATCTCTTATGAGCCATGATTTATTTATTTATTTTTAAAGGAGACATCAGATGCCCATTTTCTACAAGTTTAGGGTCTTCATGAAACGTTTGCGACATCTTTTAGTTAAAATGCATCAATGGTCGTATAAAAAAAAAAAAAAAACACTTTTTACCTTGTCAGAAACAGCTCTATTTACAGTGACCGTTTCAGTGCATGTCTCTTTAAATGATAATGAGCTACTGCTCACCCCACCTCTCTTTTTATTTGTGTATTCTGTGGCACATTACCATCAAAAACAAAACCAATCCACTGCATCCTCAGTGGCTCTGATGTCGGAAGACATTGAAGACTCTTACATTCTCTTTTACATCCAACTACAAAACATTTACATTGCTTACAGGACGTTGTCGCTACAGCTGCTTGAGCATGGAGAAAATGGCGGTGAGTGTACAACTGGCTGAGGGAAGAAAGATGCTAATACGGGCCAGTCTGTCAGCAGTTGTGGGAGGGGCCTGAGCAGTATGATGTCATACTGCTCAGAAAATCAAAACAGCTTGATAATTGAGACATTTTAGGTTTTGGGGGATTAAAGTGTTTTCCCATTTCTGGGTGACTTACTTTATTGAAAAGATTCTTTTAAATGAATCGAGTGTTTTTTTTTTTTTTTGGGTGAATCAGAAACATATAACTAAGCTAGTGTAGTCGGATCATTTTAGTGAATCAGAGACATTTAGTGCAATCTACATCAAATGATGCTATTGAGTCTGCTCTTTTTCCTGCTATCAAAATCATACAGTACAGCTCAGCCAGTGTAGTCCGGTTTCTGAACTCTGACTCTCAACCGGTTCATTTTAGCAAATCAAAGTTCCTCTAAAAAGACAAAAATCATTAAATCCAGGCACATTTATGTGTCGCTTTATATAATACAGATTGTTTCAAAGCAGCTTCACATTAACAAAACAGGAAAATAACTGTTAAAGTAAATTGCTTAATTATGAAACAAATTCAGTAAGCTGTAAAGCAGCTTTGCAGAAAATAATAGTGTCATTATTCAGCTCAGTGTAGTTCACTTTTGTTTCAGTTTAGTTCAATGACTGTGTCAATGTTGCAAAGTTCAGCAATTATGGCTTTACAGAGGGCGGTGCTGTCGTTATTCAGTCTGTTCAATATTGATTCAATTCAGTTCAATAACAGCATTGATGTTAATCTAATATTCAATTTTGTTCCCAGCACCTTGATATCAATTTGACGTCAAATATTAGTCAAGATTTGATCAAGATGCTGTAACATTATTTTAAATTCAGTTTGGATGGCAATTTCTTCCAGTGGTAATTGGGTTAAAATAGGAAGTTAATCCCGCACTGAAATTGGTTGAATGTATCCACCTTTTTCGTCAACGCAGATGCGCCTATGGGTGAGACTTCTGGTATATAACAATGTGTCATAAACGGTAAAACTGTTTGCACTACAAACCAATGTGTTCATAAGTAAGATAATACATTAAAATAACATGGTAAGACACACCAGTTTGCAATCTCAAGCAGCAAATCAAGCTGTTTTGTACAACTAAAAATAGCTGGATGCAGATGAGACCGGAAGACCCATAAAATTTACAAATGGCCATGCCGTTCTTACGCCATGTCAAGTTTTTGAATTTAGTTTTGCATATTTGGCCTGTTTTTTGATTTGCCATTTGAACTGTATTTTTTTCCTCAAATATTTACTCTTTAATGTGTTGATGAATCGTTAATAGAACTATAAAGGAACTGGATCAGAAGTGGAAACATATGACATTTCCCATCGCTGGCTGTAAATCTGAGGGTGCTTTGACATGAGAACTTGCAGATGTTTAGGAATATCCGTTTAGTGTTATGTCCTATCAGAGGGTTTCTTTACTGCTCCCCAAGCCCCTTTTTATCTGACAGACCTGCCTGCTCCTCTTCATCCCTCAAATGTAATCATATTTTTTAAGTGTTTTTTAAAAATAACCTCCGCTACCTCAGGCTAAAGGCTTAACTCAGGCTAATGATCAGTATAGCAACATCTGGTAAATGTAATCAGAGGTTTTTACCCATATTATTGCAGTTATTTCTCTCCTTCATTTTCTCTTTTATCCTTTTTTTCCATTTGGCCTTTTATCAATCCCACTAATGGGATTGTTGTTCCCAGTCATTGCCATGGTAACAGATCTTTTGTGTTCATTATATGCAGACAGATAATATAGAGCTGTGTCCAAGTACTGCTGTAATAAAAACTATTTATAATTTAATGTTCACGGTGTGGAGGGGGTGCCTCCGATATCAGTCGTTTGTGCATTTGGGAATTGTTTTCCATCACCTTTATTGCACTTATATAGTGAACAGAGGTAATGAGAAAACCTGGTTTCTCATAATATTAGCTGTGGACATTCCTAATAAGTAAATGTGATTTATTGTTGTATCTGTTAATTAAAAGTTACATTTTAAAACACGCCAAGTTATTTTATCACAGTTATTTGCCTGTAAATGTCTAGAAGGATGGCAGAACGAGAGCTAGAGCAGAGAATTACAGTGTTAGGATTAATAAATAGAATGTGTCTATTTCACACCAAGGAAAATCTGACAGGAGGGATTGTTCGATGCACTTCACTGAAGACAAATGATAAAGACATAGATGTATAATGCAGGAGTAGGATCTTGGAAACCCTGGTAGGGGTATTAAGGGATATGACTTGACAAAATGAATCATATTAATGATGACGATATCCTCTTTTTCAAGTTTCTTATCAAGCTCTATCCTTTCCAAGGGAACAGTCGTGATTAAGCTGTCAGATCTCCACACACAGTGTTAATCCAGGAAGCTGTCTCTCCTCCTTTTCGCTGGCCTTAGGGAGGACTCGCCGTGCTCATACCCTCTTTAACACCCAAATAACATCTGAAGGATGTTAACTACGTAAGACTATATAATTATGGCATGAACATAAATATACTAATTTTCACTCAAGAATATAAACATCCTACACAAACTACTTTAGCATTGTCTCAGCTACAGGAGAGACTGTGTAAAGAAGGACAAAAAAAAAAATAATAATAGGAATTTTTGTGCTTAAGTAAAATTTTGGTCACACTTACACTATTACAGTGTAATTATACATTTATGTACTAAGTTAAGTCAATTAACATTAAACTGCATTTTAGAAGTTCAAACTCGGGGCACCATAGCAGTCCATTATATGGAGAAAAATCCTGAAATGTTTTTCTCAAAAAACATAACATTATCTGTAAATTGTTGTTCTGGAAGTGGACTTCTCCTTTAACTGAAAGTAGGCCACTTAAATCAACTCGCAATATGGGCTAGTGTCTGTAAATATTAAGCTGCAAAAAGACTATTTAAATATGAATCCTGCATGTTCTGTGTCTCTCTGTGGATGAATGACACAGATGTGTGGTTTTGTTTTCCAGCCTCTGCCATCTCACTACATGAACATGTGAACATCGCCTCCAGAGCTGCTCTGAGAGTCAGTTTATTAGCATTTGACAATTTTATTTGAGGAAAACTGTCATCATTTTATATAAACACAAACAAAATTCTTCACAGCAACCTGTCAAAATAAAAATCTGGTTTAACTTGAAGAAATTGTGAAAGAAACACATTACTTTTGTACAGTAGAATGAGCCTCTTAATGTAATAATACTACTACTAATAATAAAATTATTATTTAAACTTTACTTATTAAGGAATAATCTCAAATTTTTTCTTCCTTGTTTTAATTTTAACATTGCACCAGTTTTGCAGCACTTTGTTTACCAAAAAAATTGAAAGGGTTTAATTTTTTATTGAATTACAAGAAAAACTTTCAGTGCCTATATCTTTGTGGTTAGCGCACTGACATATAGCACAACTGTGCCTCCAGCCAACCTAGGTTCGAATCCAGCATGTAATTTTTGTGAAACTTTTAATAAATTGCTGTTAAATTGTAAAGTTTCATGATTTCAGGACATGGTTTTTGATGAATAAACTTTAAAATGGAGTCCAGAAAATAAAAATGGAATCAAGAAAAAATCTAATTTTGGAAAAAACAATGACTAAAAAAATTAATATTTCACAGGACCTTACCGCATTACCGGGCACATGTATAGGTAAGCAGTTGAATACAGATTTGTCAAGATAATGGAACAGATCACAAACAAAATCTGTTGGCTCGCAAACAGCATGTCAGGTGGCGGCAACTCGGTGGCTAAATCTGAATGCAGACAGCACGCCTGCTGGTACTGTCCTTCCCTTTTGGCTGCTCAGCTGGTATAAAGGATGAACATCTGCGGATGCTTCATTCTGGGTGTTTAAATGGATTGCTTACATAGTGGACAGACAGTTCGGAGCTTTTTAATTGAAGCATGCGTGTTTAAACACAGACACAGGTTTATTTGGATAAAAGAGCTATTCCTGTGTCAAGAATTTCACACCGCAGATGTAGAAGATAAGTGGTGGTCTAGTGATTCGATACCCCTTTGAATGTCAACCTCAGCAGCTTTGTAACAGCTTTGTGGAAGCTGAGACAAAGACAGAGGGATGAGGAAAGAGATGGACAAAGGGAAAGAGACGGGAAGGTTGTAAAGTGCCGCCCACATAAAATCTTATTATGTTTTACTGAGTAGTCTGGGTTAAACCGTACTTTAACTACTCCTTCAATTTATGGGCGTTCTTATTTATTTGTTGTCTGTTTTACCGTTGCTGCAGTTGTTATTATATAGTGGCCGTGATGGCAGATGGAGTGCTCTCTGAATTGAATTTGATTTGAATGGAGAGGACTGAGGGAGCGAGTGATAGAAAGAGACAGGGGAAGGAGCAAGGAGAGCATGTTTTTCTCCCCCGAGTGAGACGAGATGTCAGCAAGAGAGCTTGGCGTAATTAATCATTCTAAGTGCACTAACAATGAGAGAAAAGGGGAATAAACATTCAATAATCACATCAGATGGGCGCCGTCGAGCAGGCCTTTAAGAGCCCCGGGTGAAGGAGGTCAGTTTTTATGCCGCAGAGTGCCGAGACCCCAACGCAGCGCCCTCTCCACACCAAGCGAGTACACGTCCCTCACCTCTGCATGTATTTTACGACATGCAATAAAGCAGAATCCAATGCAGTGCTTCAGCCATGGGTGGCCCATAAAGTGGACACCTCTGCCTTGTGAGGTATAGTCTGATTATCTGGACAGAAATGGTTGAAGTGGGATTTTTAGCTTTAGATATCATGACATTACAGGACATAACTATATATTTTTTTATTTTATTATAGTGTTTTATTGTTGCAATTACATTAAATGCAGAAACCGATGACAGTCGTTCCAGATGCTTCCTAGGAAAAGAACTGCCCCGCTGAGTTTCCATTTTCCAGACAAACAAGCAATATATGTCTATTTAAACAGGATTCATACTGAGATAAGCACTGTAGGAAAACTGAGATTGACATGCATAAAACCACAGTTCACTGTATTAAAACTGAGCTACATTAGGGGTCACGAACTCTGGCACACGTGACAAGGGATAATCACCGTCAGGCAAGCTATATAAGAGCAAGGGAGATTTAATAATAAATGTATGTGGAATGTAATTGCAATGCAGCTGTTTGTTTTAGATATAAAATGTATGGAAACCCGAACATGCCAATTGAACTACTTGGCATTGGTTTAGTGTGTTTTTGTTTTTTGCTAGAATAATACTTTGTGTAAATAAGGAGATATTAATGTATTTTAAAATCTCAGCAGAATAAGATGACAGCTTGGAATATTCATATACAGTAATAATCAAGATTTCAAATCTACAATTATGCATTAATCCAAAGCATCTTACATTTTGCATTCAGCGTTGATTAGACCAGGGATGGTTGTAATGCTCTTTGTTTTAACGCCTGTAAACATTTTTTTGTGCTTTTTATCTCCAACTTACTCAACAGTTTAGGGTTTTGAAATATTTAAGATTTTTAAAAACGGTAACATTGTGAAATATTATTTTCTATTTCAGTGCATTTTAAAATGTAATTTATTCCTCTGATGGCAAAGCTGAACTTTCAGCAGCCATTACTCTAGTCTTCAGTGTCACATGTCTTTCTTTCTTCAAACAAAAAGAAGTTAAGGCTTTTAAGGTGAACTTTTCAGGATTTTTCTCCATATAATGGACTTTAATGGGGATCAACGTGTTGAATGTCCAAACTGTAGTTTCAGTGCAGCTTCAAAGGGCTCTACATGATCCCAGCCGAGAAATAAAGGTCTTATCTAGCAAAACGATTGGTCATTTTGTAAGAAAAATACAAATTTATATACTTTTTAACCACAAATGCTCATCTTGCACTAGCTCGACCTCACGCATTACATAATCATGCACATATAATGTAGGCGAAGTATCATCCCAGTGTTTACAAAGCCAATGTGATAAGAGATAAAACAATGATGTCGGCCAATTTTTAAGTTGGAGGACAACAAGACCAAGAACTAACCACACATGACTTTTCCAAATGTGATTACACAATGCGTGAAGACAAGCTAGTGCAAGATGAGCATTTGTGGTTAAAAAGTTTTTTTTTTTTTTTAAGAAAATGACTGATCGTTTCGCTAGATAAGATGCTTTTTCCTTGTCTGGGATTGTGTAGAGCCCTTTGAAGCTGCATTGATACTGCAGTTTGGACCTTCAACCCGTTGGCTACCATTTAAGTCCATTTAAGTTTATGGAGAAACGTTTTCCTTAAAAAACTTAATTTCTTTGCAACTGAAGAAAGAAAGACGAACGTATTGGATGACATGGTGGTGCGTAAATTACCAGGAAATTTTCATTCTGGAAGTGAACTGATCCTTTAAGAAAAAAGGCATGTTGTATATCAGTTTCAAATTAAAAATAGAATTGTGTAATTCCACTTCAGAAGGATGGTGGTCATGTATGATAGCAATTTAATCTTCCAAGTGGTTGAACTGATGGATGTACAACCTACCCTTTGTTACAGCCATATATTTTATCAGCTCATGCATTCCAATGGGATTCCAACTCACGACCTTGGCGTTGCTAACACTATGCTTTAGCATTTGAGCTACAGAAACACTTTCAGCCTGGCGTACTTGATACTCAACATTCCACGTACATCATGTGACACTCAGGGGGCTGAAGTGTAACTGAGATTTACTAAAGAAATTACAGACCCATAAGATACGTTAAGTTTATACTGCACTAAAAGTTCTGCGAATGACTACAAGTTTATTAATTGTTCGGGCACTTGTTTTATGGCTCAGTGCATGTTTGCTTGTGACTCAAAGGCTTGACTGATGCATGTCGACATCATTGTTAACTCTAATTAATGCAATGCAGAGTCAATGGTATTGTCTCATCATCTCAGTGACTTTCATAATTGGTGAAAAATCAACAATCAGCACATGCAGTGGAAGCAAAGTGACATGAACGCTTACACACACATTCACACACACAGGCTCATTCGACTGTGAGAATTTTCTCTTGGATACAAAGTCACAGAAACAAATATCCAAACTCTGGTATAATTCCCAAGGTTCAGAGAGGTTTAACTTATATAATTGTTCTTCTAATCACACATTCATAATAGAAGCTAAGATTGAGAAGCAGAGGAGAGTGAGAGAGAGAGATAGTGAGAGAGAGGTAGAGAGGAGAGGGAGATGCAAAATACTTTTTGACAAGGCGTCCCTTTCAAGTCTGAAGGTTTGATGTGCTAATTACATGCAAATATATGCAAACGAGCCTGCTTGGTGCCCAAACCCTGGCAGAATGTGTGAGGCAGAATTGCAGTCTGAGGAGCGGAGCATGTTGGCTATAAATAATCAAAGTAAAGAGGAAGTTGTGATTTCACATTAGCCTATTTGAACAAATATCGCATTTTAGGTACAAGGGCAGACGAGGGGACGATAAAGAGTGCATCTTCTGTGATTCCGCCCATCCACCTATTCTATTTCCTATAGCAACTGCCGGTCTTCCTGTCGTGTATACATGTACTTGGCGCAGATAAGCTGCCAGCTTTATGGTGAAGATCCCCATATCAGATACGGATGTGCCATCAAGCCAATATTTGTATGTGTATCTGTAGCTGCTGCAATGACAAAACCATCTGTATCCGTATTAGGCTACAACCAGATGTGGTTTAAAACTGAAATGTCAAACAAAAATAAAATCCCCTTAAAAAAAAAGTCTATTCCATTTATAATTTCCTTGTTTTTTAATTACAACTTCTATGTAAAATTAAACGCTTAATAATAATAATAATAATAAAACAGGTTTTAAATATTAATATATTCCAAATATTTGATATTATTTTGTGATTGTTGAATATTCACTCTACTGAATATGTTTTTCTATTTTGCTATTCCATTTATAGTTTCCATATAGCAAATATGCCTTATATAATTAAAAAAATATTTTTACAACCTGTATGTAAAATAAATGCTTAATAATAATAATAATAATAAAACAGGTTTTATACATTCATATATTACAAATAGTTCATGTTATTTTGTGATTGTTAAATATTCAGTCTACTGAATATGTTTTTCTGTTATTAAAAATTGTAACACTATTCCGTTTATAGTTTCCATAAGGCAGATATGCCTTAAATAATTAATTTTTTTTATTACAACTTGTATGTAAAATTAAATGCTTAATAATAATAATAATAATAATAATAATAAAATAAGTTTTAAATATTAATATATTACAAATATTTAATATTATTTTATGATTGTTAAATATTCACTCTACTGAATAAGTTTTTTCTATTCTATTTTTAGTTGCCATATGGCAAATATACCTTATATAATTCAAAAAAATATTTTTATTACAACCTACATGTAAAATTAAATGCTTAATAATAATAATAATAAAACAGGTTTTATATATTAATATTACAAATATTTAATATTATGTTGTGATTGTTGAATATACAGTCTACTGAATGTTTGTTTAAAAAAAAACACTATTCCTATATTATATAACTATATGTAACTATATTCACTATTTATAGTTTCCATGTCAAATATGCCTTGTATAATTCATAAAATTATATTTATTGAAACCTGTATGTAACATAAAATGCTCAAAAACAACAGTAATAATAATTATCACTTTTATTATTGTTATCATTATTAATATAATACTAATAGTATATATAGCCTATAGTGTGTGTGTGTATATATATATATATATATATATAATACATTTAAGTAAAATCTAAAAATGTAATATATTTAATTTTTTTATGTACGTTGAATAATCAGCCTATAATCATCATCATCATCATAAATGTTTTAAATATTAATGTATCATTTAAATAATAATAATAATACATTTAAAAAATAATAATAAAAGGAATAATCAGCCTATGTTGTTCTATTATCTGGCAGTTATTCAATGTTATGTCATTCTTCGTGCCTTTCTAAAAAAGATATTTGGCTTCATGCACATCCCATATATCAGAGTCATAATAATACATTATTGTCTGATCTTTCAGAAATCTGTTTTTTCTCCAGATTGTATATCATCTGTGTTTATGAATGACACCTTGTATATATTTACAGTGCGATATGATGTCACATCACACGATTAGCTGATTTGTCACTGCCAACACGGTGTTTTGTTTTTAGAAATGTTGAAGAAAGAGAGAGAGAGCGAGGGCGCTCATGAATAAGAGTGAAGAGTGACACGTCGAGCCTCGCAATGTCTATGAGACCAGATTGGACTTGTTTCTCATTTCCTCTTGCAAATCAAAATATGCAAGGGAGACAAGATGAGAGGCAATCTTATTTTGGCTGAATTATCACTTGTGATTGTTACATCGTTGTAGCTCTTCCAGAACGCACCCGTACGGTCTCACTACTAAACCTGACAATGTCTTGAAGTCCAGGCTGCCTCTGAAGAAGCAGGTTTGAAGACAATGTATTCCTGAAACAAATGAGTCTCATCAAAATTCTACAGCAAACCATATGTTTTCTGTTTCTCATCCTATTCTCTTCTCTTTTTTCTCCTCTCCTGCCAGAGAAAAAAGAATGTTATCATCTTTTTTTTTAATTTTTTTTTTTGTCTTGAAAGCTTTGCTGCAAGTGACAGAGGCAGCATCAATTTCCATTTGGTAATGAACTGTTCAGCCTAATGTGTGCTTTGGAGCAAGAAGGGCTCAAATTTCTGAGTAGCTCAATGAGTTTTGCAGTGAGGTGAGAGAGAGGAGACATTAGAGCTGTGATACTCCAACGACCATAGCTAGAGAGAGAGAAAAAAGCCATATTTCTGACTGGCAATGAACCTGGAAACAACCATTTCATTGAGAGCAAAGGGACTGTTTGCTTCTTTGTTTGTTCTGCCGGAGCAGGTGGGTAAATTAAGGTCTTTTGAAAAATTACTGTTTATCCTCAAAATCCTTGAATGTGTTTTTGTTTATTCCTCTCATTGGCCCAGTTAAAACAGTGCAGCGAAGGCAGACAAATGCATTAGACATGTAAAATCTTTATGTGTCTAAGTCTGTGGCGCACTGTGTATATGAGCAATTCACTGTTCAGAACCTGAAGGGTTATAAAAAGTTTCCATAATCCAATGCATTCGCAATTCCAACAGAGGGAAACAGCCGTTGGCACACCGAGACCATAATTGAACATGTTACATTAATCTAGAACAAGAGAAGGTTATAGATAGCACGAGAAAATGCTAATTATTTTCTTCCCATAGCCATCTACCAAAAATTCTCCGGGGGACGCAATAAACAAACGACGGCGCTGATTTTTCCCTCACTGTTTTGCCGAGATGTGAAATATTTAGCACTTTAGCCCAAGCAAAATCATGGATCATCCAATGCTTGAAATCCCAGCTCTGGGGGTGCTTTTGAGAAGGGAGGGGGCGAACGGTTGCACTTTTCTCTCACTTGGGAAAATTTTACCCCTTTAATGGCTTGTCACGGCTAATATACGCTTGTAAAAGCAGCGCATATTTATGCTGGCCTTAAAGTCAGGAGCTTTTGTTTTCACAGGTCTTGATCCACAGGCGGCCATTAATGCTGAATTATGTCAAGACAGCGAATCGACGCGACAAGGCTAAATGCGGAGATTTTAGTAGTGCCACCAAGTTACTTTATTACAGCCTATTAGCAACAGTGTCCCCCATTATGGAGAGGTAAGGCCGGGATCGATTCAGGATAGGGAGTGTGTCTTGAACACAGAAGCCTGTTATTCTCACAATAAATCTGCATGGGCCTGTGTGCTCTGTAAACATTTATGGGCGAGCATTCTTCCTTTGACAGAAGTTGCAAAGGTAATATTTCCCGTTCACTACAGTAGAGCTTCTCTGAAATCTTCCGTTCAACATATAAATGTCACCCCGGTCTGTAAAACCTAGATAGGTGTGTGTTTGTGGAAATGCCTGGGCCACTCTATTGATCTCTGCCGAGGCTTTGCCGCCACACTAGTCTTGATTTCCTCTTTGTTAGCTGAAACCTGTAATTTCCGTCATCGTTCAAAGAAAGGGGCAACGAATAAAGGATGATCAATTTAAGAACTCGCTGATTCTGGGAAAAGTGTAGCATTTGCAATATGGGGCCGAGATCTTGTTACATCAAAAAGAAGAGACAGGAAAGCCCTGGTAGGAAGATACTTACTAAATTGTCAATTGAATTTTAATGGAGGGTTAAGGTCAGAACAATATTTCACAGCAGGAAAGAGGCAGAGGAAAAGTAAGAGGAAACAATTCTCAGCCTGAATGTGGGCTGAAGTTCTTTCACCGTTTCAATCGGTGACACTAGCTATCGCATGTCTTTCATTTAAAAAGTTTTAAGCTTTTAAACGACTGGTAAAAGGCGGATTCAGAATTTAATAACTTGATATGTTTGTGCAGCTGCTGTTTTCAACAAACATAAAGAGGGATCTCATAATCACTGATTTTTAAGTGGGCTGACAGCAAGTTAATCGCAAATGGTTGAGGGGCTGATATAAAAGAGCGAGGCTGAAACCCTCCTAAATAGGGTCTAGACTTGCTGGTTTGTGTGGGAAGATGCAAGTGAAGCAGAACCGGGTTACTGAGAGATAATGCAAGTTTCAGTCTAACTATGGCTCTATCGAGGTTACCTCTGGGGAGCTTCTTTGCGTCTTTTCAAAAGCGTGCGTCCTTGACGTATCAGGGGGTGCGCAGCGGAGGGATGACAGACGAGGAGAGAGCGTCTCTGTGGTCTGTCACGATTGCGGGACATGCTCAGTTTCTCATGCTTAAGCAGAGGGTAAATCCTCCTTCATCCTGGATCCATCAGATTATATAAAGTCTCATCTTTTCCTGTCACCCATGGTTATGCAATAAAGTGCTTTGGATGGCTTTTGCTCTCCATGTGTCCCTGTCTCATTCTGTCACTCTGTGACTCTTCTCTTCTGTCTCAGTATCTCCCCCTATGTGTCTGGCATCTGGACGGCAGGAGTAATGTGGCTGTGATGAATGGTGATGTAATGTCTGATGCATGGCTGTTGTCAGAGCTCCTGTGTGGCGTTATTAAATTAAAGACATAGTAATGCCAGGAGCGCAATGTTCATAAGTAAAACCGCTCCATTGCTCACGGTACCTTATTCTGATTGACACTCTATTACGATTGCCACAAGTCACAGCCTAACTGGACAGCTGTCATAGATCCGCGCGTGGGCTGGGTTAATTATTTGGCCTTTTAGTTAGAACTGAATCAAGGACGTTTTCTCAGATGAGAAAATAATCTACAGTTCAAAAAAATGAAACGCAGAGTATTACTACATATGAGCTCAAACTGCATTTGAAACTAGTGAAATCAGCACATAAGACGTCAGAGGAAGGTTTTTTTATACCTCCCTTGAGTTGGCGTTCACACTGAGGAAGTGAAAAATACAGGTGAAATACAAGACATTGAATCGGAAGGTGTCTGTTGTTCATTCGTTTGATTTGTGTATTCTTTTTTTTTTCTTTGATTTGTTCATTCCTGGATTTGTTCTTCTGTTGATTCTTTGAGTTTTATGAATTTCTTTGGATTTCAGATTATTTTATTTATTTAAATGATTA
The DNA here is from genome assembly GCA_012976165.1 of Labeo catla. Classification (NCBI taxonomy): domain Eukaryota; kingdom Metazoa; phylum Chordata; class Actinopteri; order Cypriniformes; family Cyprinidae; genus Labeo; species Labeo catla. Next base: position 1,161,595 of record VONZ01000157.1, on the reverse strand, counting down.
TTTTACCTTCCTTACAGTCTCAGTTCATACCTCAGTTCAAATTCATTTGAAATTCAGGAATTTAAAAGACATCACCATTTTCAGTCATTTCCAAATTGAAATGAACTTCAAATGAAATGTAAATTTAAAGGTTACCGTAGGATAGGCTAGAATCAGGTTGGATGGGATGGGATAGTACTTTATTAATCCCCTCTGGAAAATGTAAGCATTAAAGCAATAAACATAAACAAATATGAACAGAATAGAAAAACGGCAACAAATACAAAACTGTACAGTATAACATGAAAAACAGAAACAGAGAGAATACAAAGATAAATATAAGTATACTCTGAAATACTGGTAACACTTTACAATAAGGTTCATTAGTTAACAACTATATTAGTTAACATGAACTAAGAATGAACAATACTTCTACAGCATTTATTAATCTTAGATAATGTTAATTTCAGCATTTACTAATGCATTAAAATAGAATAGCATGTGTTAACATTAGTTAGTGCACTGTGAACTAACATGACCAATGAACAACTGTATTTTTATTAACTAACATTAACAAAGATTAATAAATACTGCAATTAATGTATTGTTCATTGTTCGTTCATGTTAGTTAATATAATAATGTTAACAAATTACACATTGTAAAGTGTTACTGAAATACTCAATATATATTATTGAACAATATTTCGTAGTGTGAATAATGTACAAATGGTGTGAAAAATGAAAAGGTGCTCGCGCCAGAAAAAATAAATTGTGGATGAGGTTACTTAAATGGATAGATTACCCAAAAAATTTAATTCTGTTATGATTTTAAAAAAACTATTTCACCCACAAACTATTACTATAACTCAAACTATTTTACCCACCCAAACATGTATCACTTTCTCTCTTCTGTCAAACAATAAAATTATATTTTGATAAAAACATTGGGGTCCAAACTAATTTGGAACCCCATTTACTGTATAGACAAAAAAATAAAAAACAAACCAAAAACAGAATTAAATGTTTTCAATTTACATCATCTTTTGTGGCTGACAGAACTAATTCATTCAAAAACACATATCATAAATGAAACACCACTGTGTTTGCTTGGAGATGTGCAGCGGCTCAGCTTGACTTTGTTTGGAACTATTTTCATTTAGGAAAGAGAGCAAAATCAGACAATAATGTTTCTACAATGTAAGTCATGTAATATGAACTTCTTGTTTACTGAACTGTTGTATAAAATCATTATCACATTTCTAAACTACCTTGAAAATCATTAAAGAACTGTCACTTATGTCAGTTCACATTCTCACAAACATCCATTATAATCAACAATATTCTCTACACTGCACATCTCTTATGTACATCATGTCTACACTTTGTTTATTATAATGAAAGTATTTACAAGCATGCGAACACTGAACAGAAACTCTGGTGTTTTAATCTACATTGCTCCATGCTGCACAAATATTTTGTATAAAGAAACCACAGATTGTGTAAAACATGGATATAGTGTCCATGACATCACCCCTAAGTTTCTGAAGAGCATTTTTGATGCCCCAAGTGGGCGGATCCGCTTGTCACCATCTTGGCAGTGCGTCACTACGTGTCACTCCCGGATAAATGAAAATGGGCAAAGAGGGGGGACGTGGAGCTAAAGTGGAGCTAAAGTGCCTGGTTGCTGAAACCACGCCCACTTATCTTGAAGTGATCAAGTTAGCAATGGCAATCCACCTGTCACTCAAGTGGCCACACCCCTAATTATGCAGAACTTTAAGGCTTAATAATATAAACGGATGAGTTTTAAAAAAAATTCAACCCACTCACAGTTGTCATCAAGGGCAAAATTAGCTATATAGACCAAAACCAATCAAACTAGCAGCCAGTTGAATGAATTGCAGTTTAAATCACTTTGATTCAAGAGAGAGACCGGAAGGTCACCGCTTGATAGAAAACTTTGACGCTTTCAAACACAAATACACACTGGCGTGTTTGGAAAATCTGTGTTTCGGCAATATGCTGTCATTAGTTTCAGCTGAGGGTGCACCCTCTTGCATCCCCACAGAACTGTGCCTGATGGGGTCAGTCATACTGCTGCTCCTAAATATTTTTTCAGTCACACGCAGTAATTTTCGGCCACAAATGCGACTGAAATGGTCTCACTGCAGAACCCTGTGAGGGTTAGTAATGTTAATGCATCATAACACCTGCAGTGTTTACAAGAGATTTGTTGACTAATGGTTCTATAAGACATTCAATTGAAAAGCATGAAAACATAAAATGGCCCCGTTACATGAATTTACATTGGGCTATAAAGAGTAAGGACATTACCTTCTCTTTTTACAAGTCCACGGAGCCAGGAAGGTTTGTTGGCGAGGGATCAGGTTGCATGGCGCAGAGAGATGAATGGAACTTTCCAGTGAGTCCTTAAATCAATAACGTACTTAGGATTGCCTTGCTTTTCTCTGCAGAGGATTTGCACTATCACACACAAGTCATTCTAGGCTATCTCATTAGGCAAATCTCACTGGCTATCCAGCATCCCACCGGTATCGCAGCTCACAAAAGAATAGGCTTGAGTCATGGGAAAACTGTCAGTTTGCTTATGTATGTCTGTCTACAGGAGATACACAGAGGATGCTACACAAAACAACATGGCCAAAAAAGAAAAAAATTGGCAGATGGAGCTTGAACAGAGGATCAGGATTCATTTTTTCAAAAGATGACATGACAGTTTCTCTCCTTCTCTCTTTGAGCGATGGTGAACATGTTACACCGTTCCAAAGGAACAATGGATGAGCATCGGGATGTGCCCTGTAAAATTCATTCGGTGCACTGTGGTGTTGTCTTACTCGGCGGCGACAACAGCTCTGCCCCGAAAATTAGACCTAACTGATGCTCCAGACACAAGAACGTTCAGTGGCATGTTTTGAAACATTGATGCGTTTTCCAACAATATCTCAGTCTGATCTGGAAATGCTGCAGCTGTAAATAATTTAGTTTGCCCGTCTTGCACTGAAGCAGAGGGTCAGGAGAGGGAGACGGAGAGACGGCCATGATTGGCATTCCTGACTCAGCTCCGCTCGTGCAGGCTCCTTCCATCTGTGCCCAAGGCCCGAATTACTGAAAGCCAGTCTTTTTTAATGAGACTGAGCCTGCGAGGCAACATGCCCATTAATCAATAACTCAAGCTGAATAGGTACAGCTCCAGAAGCTGTGTTAGTGTATAAACAGGAAATTACTATCAGAGGGAAGTTGTGGGTGTCTGGTCTTTTAGCAAATGTGACAAAGCTATTACAAACCAGGCCCGCTTTGCGAAAGATTACACGATGGTGTTGTTTGCCGTATAATTAGGCGTTATAGGCACAGGAAGATGTTACCGGATCTTGTCGTGAAAAAGCGAGCCTGCGAGGCCTTGTTTTTGTTTGGGGAGCGATATGACTTGCGGCTTTGGCTTGTTTTGGTAATTTAGCATCGTTTTTATTATAATAAGTGAATATGCATAATTTCTGCAGATACCGAGGAGGATTTCCATCTTGATTTGTTTGTTTGTTTTGCTCCGACAGCGCTGTGTATCCATGGTAATGCTGGCCTATTTAACTTCACTCTCACTGTACATGCTTGTGGGCAGAATGGTATTTTGGGCTGACAGAATTAGCCGTAGCTTTTAGCTTGATTTGCTTGCGTTCCATTAAGTTAAGTTTGTGCATAAATAATAGCCCCAGTGCCTAAACAGGGCTTAATCCACTTTCATGGGCCCCATCTGCAGGTCTCTGCGACTGTGCTGAAAGTCCATAGTTTGTGGCTAATAATCTGATCATTAGCAAAGCCAACACAGCTAATTTTCTTAAAGCTAATCTCCGCTACAAGATAATCGGGGGATTATTCCTATCGTTCGCTGCCTTGACCGTGCCTTACCCGTGAGGAGTTATCAATAATCATCCTCCCACATTAAGCCTTCTTATTTCCACTCCATAGTGCCAAATAAAGCTGTTGGTAATCACAACAGTTAATTGTTGTAATTACAAGAGTGGATGAGCGGCGTACGAGCTTTAATATCAAGTACGGACGGCATCCATACATCCTTCTCGACTCTGCTCCGCAGCCCTGTCAATCTCTTTGGCTAACGACCTTAAACTTTAAACAGCGCATGTAATTAGCGTCTTGTTGCCCCGGCTTGCCTTTGCCTTTCAGGATGGTCCAGGGTGAACAGGAAGCTGGAAGCCAGCGGAGGATGGAGATTGAGTAACTGGAGACATTTTGTCAATACTTCATATCGTGTATCACAGTTCAGCATCTAGGTAACCAGGTGGAAGGATGCGTTGAATCAACACTTGGCTCCACAAACACAAACAGCAATGAGAGCAGAGTGTACCGGCAAAGTTAAAAGGAGGTCTATAGTGACAGACGTTAACGAAATCAAAGAAGAATCTGCAGTGATTTTTTGGCTCAAGAGACTTTGGAGAATGAGTCAGTCTGTAGAAAATATGAAGTATTGGATGGACGTGCGGGAGATGCGTGACTTAGGAGCTGTGAAGGTAATTTTCTTTTGAGGACTATAGCCCAAGGCAGTTTGGACTGGTGTTATTGAACCGTTAATGTAAAACTCAGAAACAGGAGTGCTGTTTCTATCAATAAGTTACTAGGAGGTTTGCCTTTCAAATGTTGAAATGATTATATTATACTAAAAAAATATTTTTTTGATCTTTTGCAATAGAGTAAAATACTGAAAGTTTCAGAGTTTCACTTCTCAGTGAAAACGTTAGTTTACTGAGTTCATTTTGCAGACATTCAGTGCAAGAGAGCACTACTAAAGAGAAAATAACAATTTTTCATTACAAAAATGTAACATTGCTTTGAGTTATAAACTGCCAGGCCAAAAAATGTCACCATTTGGATTTAAAGTAAGTAAATACTGAATAAGTAAATACTGAATACTAGAATTGGATCATTATTCTGTTGCTTAACATGATTTTTGGTGTATGTTTTGCAACGATTCTTTTAACCCTAAACTGATGCATTGTGTAGCTTTTCATTTCTTAAAAAACAATGTTGAAAGATGTGTCCATGTACATATTCCAGGATGACAATGTCAAGATTCATTGGACCCAAATTGTGAAATAGTGGTTCAGTGAGCATTAAGGAATCATTTTCACCCTATTGAGAGTCTTTGAGATATGCTGGAGTCGACTTTACAAAAAATCCTTCTATTGTCGATGCAAGATCTAGACCAAATGCAACTTTTGCTGGAAATAAATTCTGTGACACTGCATAATGTTGTTAAAACAATGCCACAATGAAAAAAAAAAAAAACAATGGCAGTCTGACAAAATAATCCCAAGGACTTTCAATGGGGTTAAGGTCAGGTCTGTGTGATGGCCAATCTTTCACAGTTTGAGCCTGATGAATCTTGGCATTGTCATCCTGGAATAACATGGTTGTTTGAGAAATAAAAGGCGACTTACTGCATCAGTTAAGGTTAAATTTACAATTTGTAGCTTCTAGTGGCACTGCAATAGAAGTTAATGTTGCTAAACATACAATGCAGACGCCGTATTGCTAGTTACTTTTGCCTGTTTTTTTCTCTCCCAATGGAAGTAGTTCTAAATATTGCTGCAGAAGAAATGCCAAGTTCCGCCATGAAACTCTAGATGGTGCAGGATGATGGGTCCTTAACACAAACTGAAGATATTCACAGTGTTAAACTACTTGGCACAAGCTGGTTCATGTTGCATATGCAGCCAATGAGCTTGCTGCTTTACATTTAAATGGCTGGTTAACATTCACTAGAGTATTTCACAGCGCACTTTCAGAGTTCCTCTGAAACCTTCCACCTCCCCAGCTCCACCTGTATAGATCTAATACGGGTTATTATATATGCTATTTGTGCAGAAACAGTGTGTCTTAAATACTCACAGCACCGTATCAGTGTATGTATTGGTAGTAGAAAGTTCATGTACTTGCTCTGCATCTATCAAGATACATTAGCATTGTCATATCCATTATCATGTTAAAATCTTCACAGAATTGCCATGACAGAACTGCTGTGCATCTCAGAGCAATCATGATTCAGTAACTCACACATTTAGAAAGTCAGCATCTACTGGCATAATCATGTAACCTGCTGAAAGAGTTACTGAAAATTCCCCACTATTAATGCATAGACTGACAGTCTTTCTTATTATTTTATTATTTCTTTTAATATTTATATATAAATCATACATTTTAGTAACAGTATAATTTATACTATAATTTAATAAATTAAAATAAATACATTTTTGTGCTCTGATTGATTGACTATACTGAATAATAAAAACATGCACATTGTGTTTAAATTTATTTCTATATCTCCAATACCTTTTAATTGGAAAAAAAAATATTGATCTATAGCTGGAGGTCATATGACAAATCATTTCTTTGTTGTTGAAAAATCGGATAATTCATGCGAGTGAGTTTCTTTTATTTTCTTTTATAAGTCCCTGTTGTCACATGACTAAAATAACAATTGTCACAACCTGGAACCCCTGAAAAATTGGATATCCTTCCTGTCATGAACAAAGATGTATGTGTTTGTATAGATGCAGAATATGGAGGCCTGGGGCATGAATTTGTATTCTGTGGTTGTCCATCAAAAGATCCTCATTCACTACATGCACAGATTGGCAATGATACAGTGGTGCTAAACAGAGGACTAAGATGCACATGAGCAAAGGAGTCTCTATCCTGTTCGATTATGTGTGTGTGTGTGTTTGGTGAGAGACCTTGCAGGTTTCAAAGCATTGATACATTTATTATTCCATTAAACCTGGCTGAGGTCAGAACACCTCATTAGACCGGGACTTTGAGCAGAGGCTCACTGAAGAATTAATCTGCGGAGAAAGTCACGCCAAATTATTCCTTTTTCTATGCTTTGTATTTCACATGCCTCCTTCTCTTGCTTTTCAGCAGAAATAGCAATAACACAAGCATCTGAGACTGATCCGATGCAGCTTGCCATGTATCCGTCTGTTTTTAATCAATCAGTCAGAGATCCTCTGTGGCGATACCAGAACATGACCTTTCCCCTGCTTTAAATGAATGCCTGAAAGGATCTGGAAACGTCTTGGAGGAATTGGGTGAGGGCACGTCCGTGAGAGCGTGTCTGAGTCACCGTCACCTCTTTTCCGTTAATGAGCAGCCTCTGTGTCGCTTCTTTCCGTGTTTGTGTGTACCTGTGTGTGCGACTTAAGCAACACAAGCAAACAGAATCTAACCAGCGCTCATTCCAAAGAGAATATTTTGCAAACTCTAGTTTGTGGGCACTGGCTAATGGGTTTCTTGTGTTTGTTTACCCCTGTTTACCAAGAATCTGCGCCAGGGACTTTGGGGAAAAGCCTCGCGATGTCAGCAACTTGGCAATCACAGAAAGTCTACGGGAGAAAGGTTATTAGAATGGAGAAGAGGAAGAGAATTAACAAAAAATAGAGATAAAGGAAGCAGAGAAAGCAGTGTTTATGCATTTAAGGGAATTCACAAAGAGGCCTTAAAGGAATATTCTGGCTTCAATACAAGTTAAGCTCAATTGACAGCATTTGTGGCATAAGGTGAGGCACTTACGAATGAAAGAGGCCTTTTTTGCAGGATTTAAAAGTAGAATTGTGAAGCCCAACTTATAAAAGCTCTTACGGTACATTAATTCTTCTGTTAAACCTGTATATTATTTGATCTTTAAAGGTGTTCTGGTCATTTTACATTATGCTGTCATGGCAACAACATTTTAAATTGGATATATGTTCACATAAAAGGTTATTAAGAGTTTTTTTCACCCTAAAACCACATTTAAGTATATTGTAATGTGATCTTGTGATTTTACTAAAGTTTATGAATTGGTCCCCATTTACCTCCATTTCTTATTTTTGCTCTTTCTTTTTAAAAAAGGAAGAACGAGTTGAAATTCTCTTATCAAGTGCTGTCGATTGAGCTTAATTTGAACTAAACCTGGAACACTGCAGAAAGTTCCAACAGAAAGAAACAGTCAGGATTTAATTGTGGTGCTTGCTGGTATATGATCCTACTGTCACTATTATGCATTCAGTGATTACCTATTACAGCTTTTTTTTTTTTTACTTATTCTTCTAATAAGCAAAATAGGTGAGAGCCATTTGGCTGACAGACATTTCTCACTCCTCTTATCAAGCGAAAAAGCAGCTGTGATTTTTAGGAGCTGTACAGAAAAAAAAACACCCTCTGAAATAGAAAAGAGGGCAATGGGGATTTCCTTTATCTTTACACCTTGTTGTGATCAGATTATCTTCCCCACTTCATGTGGAAATTGGTTACTGCTAGAAAGAGGTCACCTATCTATCACTTGATATTCCGGCGGCGCAGCGATTTAATGCTCAAATCACACGCGCAAACATGCCCACAGAAGCGGGTCACGTATTCTGGTTAATCTTGATTATGTTCCGTACTCATGATATGTATTTGTTTGCTGAGTGCAATCAGATTTGATTTTCACAGACTGCTTCTCATTTTCAGAAGGGCGTCAGTGATTAGGATTCCAGCGCGTGCACTTATCAGGTTTATAAGCAAGGCCTGAAAGGAGAAACCTGATTGGTAATGCATACTTGAGCAGTATGGGATCAAACAAAGTTATTAGGTGGAACAGCATTGCCCCCAGCCTGTAAAGCCTGCAATTTGGAGATGGTGGGAGAGGAACATTTCCTACGCCCATGACACATCCAGTACTTTGGTGTACCTTACACATGTTATTGTCAGCTCTGCCACCTGAGGTATTATGAGGTAATGCTATCCTGGCTACATTTGCTGAAGCTCTCATTTATATATTAGTTTACTGGAAAAATAAAGGGAAATGTGTACACTTCCAGAACAAAAAATTTCTTATAATTTACTCACCCATATGTCATCCAAGATGTGTCTTTCTTTCTTCAGTCGAAAAGAAATTAAGTTTTTGAGAAAACATTACAGGATTTTTCTCCATATAGTGGACTTCTATGGGCATCAGCAGGTTAAAGGTCCAAATTGCAGTTTCAAAGCAGCTTCAAAGGGCTCTACACAATCCCAAACGAGGAATAAAGGTCTCATCTAGCAAAACGATCAGTCATGTTCTAAAAAAGTATATACTTTTTAACCAAAAATGCTTGCATTACACTAGCTCAACCTCACACATTACACAATCACGCATGCGTGACGTAGGCAGAAGTTTTTACAAACCGAACGTGCAAAGAAAGTCAAACTCCCTTTCAGTGTTAATTTTGCTGATGAATAATTTTCATCATAATTTGCATCAACAACATTTTTTCACCAACAAAAACGAAACAAAAACTCTTTTGAATGACAAAAACTTTCTGAAAATTTATTGAGATTTCATCAACGAAGAAAAACGATACAAATGTTATAGAGGGACAATTTGGTAAGAGATTTATTCAGAATGAATCTGCTGCATGGTTAGGAGGTTAGATGCGTACGTAGCCTATTGATCTGGCGGGACATAAGCTGGCGTACATTTAGGTCTCATAAAATGTTCAAAAATGTCAATATCTCGGAGTAAGAGAAGACCAGACATATGGATAAATTTGACGAAGCAAAAGAGAACTCAATTCGGTCTGGTTTTCTGAGCGCAGACACCGAAAGAGCGCCTCTAACACAACGCACAAGTCTTTAACGTCTCATGAACGGTGAAATACACACAAAATTATGTTGAATTGTCCGTTTTGACAAGTATTCATGTAATCACATTCGGTTAGATCTTAGCTGAATGTAAACAATTGGGAGACTATCGGTATGTATTAGTATCTGTGCATTCAGTTTTAAAGGGACAGCAGCCTAATTTAGTTACTATTGTCTGTGGCATTGATGTTAATCAAGCAACAAAAGAAAAACAGAAAATCACTGACTGCTCTTGACTGAATCACTTTAGTAGCCCTAATAAAGATGAATCTTAATTTACGTATATAAATAAGTATGTCTGCTTGAAAGAATGAGGGGGAAAAGTTGCTATAAAGAATGTATAATTAACCTATATAACCTTTGGCATTTCACTGAAACGACGACCATGTTCTTGTTTCTTTATGAGAAGTGGTTTCATTTCATTTTAATATAAAGGCATGGCACAGTGTGTCTATCATGATAAAATCTTAATATCAAACCTATACAATGAGTTTAGTAATTTTAGAGAAATGCTTAATAAATGCATTACACTGTAAATAAACTTAGATTTTAGCCGATTAAATCTGTAGTTTTTTTCTACTCTACCTTATTATAAGTACATAGACGAAGAATTAACCACGTATGACCTTTCCAACGTGACTACACAATGTGGGAAGATGCGCTTGCACATCGCAGAGCTAGTGCAAGACAAGCATGTGTGGTTTAAAATGACCGATCATTTCGCTAGATAAGATGCTGATTCCTCAACTGGGATTGTGTAGAGCCCTTTAAAGCTGCACTGAAACTGCAATTTGGACCTTCAACCTTTTGGCTCCCATTGATGTCCATTATACTGTATGTAGAAAAATCCTGGAATGTTTTCCTCAAAAAAATGTATTTCTTTTCGAGGTGAGTAAATTATCAGGAAATTTTTATTCTGGAAGTGAACTAATCCTTTAAGGGTTAAATTGATCACATAAAATAAGGACATTGACATCCCATTTTTAATTACTTATATTAATTTATATTTATTTAAGGAAAATACATTATACTATTTGAATGCATCCTTTTTTTTTTTAATCACAAGCACATTTTTAAATCCTGAATTAAAATTTATTTTTATATTTTTGTGTGGCATAAACTTAAAAATGTCATGGTGATGCATGCACCCTGATATAATGAAGAAGAATTATGCTTAAAATGATTGATTTATTTTTAGGTTACTGGATGATATGATTATTACTATTTTATTAGCAATAGTAATACTACTACTAATAATAATAATAGTTACAATAAGGCGTGGAGCACCACTGCACATTGTCTGGAAAATACAAGTTAAAACAAGAGTTATTGAGAGCTACTTCAGAGAAGCTCATTTAAGGAGCACTGACCCAATATATTGTTGAAACTCGATTTGGTTTAATAGAGGAATGGCACGCTTTGAATTAAAAGCGCTGGCCATTGGACTTGGGGCAAATTAACATAATGTTTTCACTAGAACTTAAAAGGATGGTTTAATTATGTTTTAATGAACGTAAAAAAGTTGCCTGTCTCTCTGATTGCCAGTGGCCAGATGCTCTAATCAGTCTCTTTTCCCTCAACCCCTTCTTTTGGGATAGACCTGCTGAGAGTCCGAATACGGATGTTAAACCCCTTGCAGCAGATATTAAACTGTCCGTTTGCAGTAAGTCTTTAAATTAAATATGTGTACTTGACGGTAAGCCCTTGTGTGTGCGATTAATTCTATTACCTGCGTTCAAGACCTAAACCTAGAATTCCGGAGGACCTCATTAATGAGGTTTTTAATAAGGATTAGGGTGTCAGGGTTCCAGTGCCTTTCAGAAAACGCTTACCTACCACACAAACAAATCTTATTATTCCTTCATTTGTTATTTTCTCTGGTGCAGCAGCAGTGTGGAGGAGACAAAATGCTCCCTGTGGAGCCGGAATGAGTTTTCTCTGTAAAGGGGCGTTACCTCTCTGTCACAGCAGGCACAGGAAATGCAGAGGTAATGAACGGTGACAATGACACGCCATGTCGCCCAGCCCACAAACCAGATGCTAACAAGAAAAGTGGCCACAGTCAGGGAATGATAAGGTGGCCAAAGACTTGCAAAATAGAAGTGAAAACTTTCATATCCTAATACTTGCGTTTTAGTTCACCCCCAAAGATTTGCCCATTATTTACTCACCCATGATGATCCAAACCTGTATGAGTTTGAAAAAAAGTTTTTTTCAAAGGATATTTAGAAAGGACTTTTAAAGGATTAGTTCACTAAATTTCCTGATAATTTACATCCAAGATGTTTGTCTTTCTTTCTTCAGTCGAAAAGAAATTATGGTTTTTGAGGAAATTCCAGGTTTTGAACCAAATTCCAGGTTTTTTCTCCATATAGTGGACTTCAGTGGGCATCAGCGGGTTTAAGGTCAAAACTGCAGTTTCATTGCAGCTTCTAAAGGCTCTACATGATCCCAGCTGTGGAGTAAGGGTCTAACAAAACAATTAGTCATTAAGATAAAAGAAAAGAAAAAATTATATACTTTTTAAGCACAAATGCCCACTAGCTGTCCTTCATCTGTTTACTTTAGTTCAAAAAGGTTCATTTTCTCCTCCAACTTTAAAATCGTCCAATATTGCTTTTACCTTTATCTTGCAAAAAGCATTTGACTTTCTTTGCACGTTCGCTTTGTAAACACAGGATACTATACTTCTGCTTATGTCTAGCGGGACCTTTGCAACGTAATTACGTAATGCTTGAATTCGCAGACACAGAGCTACTGCAAGACAAGCATTTGTGGTTAAAAAGTATGTAAATTGTAATTTTTTGGGCAAATTACCAATCGATTTGTTTGATGAAACACTTATTCCTCGGCTGAGATCATGTAGAGCCCTTTAAAGCTGCTTTGAAACTGCAATTTGGACCTTCAACCTGTTGATCCCCACTGAAGTCCACTATATGGACAAAAATCCTGGAATGTTTTCCTCAAAAACCTTCTTTTCGATGGAAGAAAGACAGACATGAACATCTCGGATGACATAAGCTAAGTAAATTATCACGAAATTTTAATTATGGAGTGAACCAATCCTTTAAAGGGGTCATCGGATGCTAAGTTCACTTTTTCATGTTGTTTGAACATTAATGTGTGTTGGCAGTGTATGTACAAATCTACCCTAAAATGATAAAAATCCATGCAGCGGTTTTTAATTAATCTGTAATCTGTAATCTGTTTAATTAATCTTTTTATGAATCTTTGCGATTGCCTTTCCTTATAACGTGGTAGTTAGGAAGTTTAGCGGCTAAACACAGCTAAATGCGGCTAATGTAAACAAGACCGTCTTCTCACAGAGAGAAGAAAGGGGCGGGGTGAGCAGAGCTCATTTGCATTTAAAGGAACAACCCCTTAGAATGAGGTGATTTTTGCTGAGCTCATTTTGACAAAGTAAAAAGGGTGTTGTTTTACAAAACCATTGAGAATTTTTAATCAAAGTATATTAGAGACTTTTCATTAAGACCCTAAAGAATCATGTCAGCTTGTGGAAAATGGGCATCAGATGACCCCTTTAAGAAATGACCAAGTCAAAACAACAAAAAGGCACCATGAAGTAGTCTACAGCAATCCAATACATATCTTCCTCTCTAATCAGCTATTAATTAAAGAACTGCTGCAACCAGATCATTGATTCAGTGGGTTGAAATTGAGAACCAAATCTGTGAATCACTGAATCAAGTTCAAGCTAACCGACTCAGCGAATTAATCACAACAGCTCTCAAAACAACAGTTTACTGAGGAGATAAATAATCAGTTAAAATTATATATATATATTATATATTTGTATTTTTAGGAATATATTGTTATATAAAGTATTTTTTGTTCCACACATGACAGTTAGTCATACAGGTTTGGAAAAACATAAATTATGACAGAATATTCATTTTTTTCATCACTTCAACAACAGTTTTGACAATTCTCCTCACCTCACCTGTCATTTATTTTTTTAAAGAGGCTGAAGGAGAATATTAACGTAATATGGCATCAAATCTTATTATTTACAGACAGAATGCTTATTATTAGAGCGAAATTATGAGGTGTAAGCCAGCATCATGAATATAGCCCCGAGCAGAACATATCCCAAAATGTGAAGATAACAATATGATGAGAAGCTAAATGTAAACACAAATAAACACCTCTTTGGCAGGAAGACAAAAGGCTTCTAGACAATTGTAAGAACACACAGCACATTTACAAATGAAAAATGGGTCACTGAGGCAAATTTATGGATGGAAAGCTCATTATAGCAAAACTGTGCTTGGAAAAACTACCTCCCAAAGTGCTCCTTCTTGCAACCTTATAGATTTATTCTTGTCCTCAGTTGACAGTGATGCATATGTACCAAACGTTCTTGTAAACACACCAATATTTTCTTCTTTATTCACCAGCGAGTCCCTAGAATAAAAAGTTATTTGTTAAACTTGCTATTGATTAGGCTCTGATTTAATTTTCTTGCACGCAAGCCAAGGCGGAGATGGTACAGAACATCCCATGCTCTCAATATGCTCGGCACAAATATATATGATCCGTGAAACGCCTATTACCTCTCACAATGTTTTGCAAAAAATTATAGCTGGCACACAGACAGGTTATGGATTTTAGCCACTCTTGAGCTGCTTAAGCCTGCTTTTCCTCTTCCCAAAAGCTGTCCTTGACACACGGAGCTCGGTAGAGATTGGTGACAAGCCTTTCACTTTAGTCTTAGCTGTAGCTGCGGCTCAGACGGGTTTAAGATGGCTGCCCTTTACTTTCCGTCCTGAGAGGTGTTGGAGAGCGAGACGGGAGAAACTGGCGCACCTCTCTGTGAGAGAGGACCTTAATCCGTCACCAGAAGATGCAGCTAGTGTCCTAAATCTGGCAACCGGCCACTCACGAATTAGTGTGAATCTTAGAGTTAGCATGCCTACAATAGTTAAATGTGTGTGTGTATGTTTGTGGAGCATCCTAGTGAGATCCTGTCCCTCTGAGCACACTCTCATCTTCAATTATTTTAGCTCAGCCATCCTGAATGCCGCTGACAGGATTAACATTGCTCAAGCAAATGTCAGAATCACAAATGTCGCTCACAAAGCCAACGTTGTCTTTATTTACGCAAAACAACTTTAAAACGCCAGAGAGCAATCATTTTTTTGGCAGCGGGGTCACGCAAAAAAACTATGCAGTTGGCTGGACAAACAGAAGCGCCAGGCCAGCGATGGAAAATGTAGGGATTGTTTGATCAGGCAAAGATGCGAGAGCTGATGGCTGCCAAAATCCAGCGCCCGAAGTGCTTGTGTTCCGTCACGCAAGAGGAAGCACAGCGCCTCTGAACGCCAGGTTTGTTAACACTGCCTGAGAAATGCTTTCTGATGCGATCGTCAACCTTACCTCGTTGCTACTTAAAAAGCTGAAGTTTACACCGTGATGAATTGCCAAATAATCAGTTTTATCCTCGACATGTTTGTCTGGTCTTCAGACCTTCATAAGAGCTGCTAATTAATGCACCAGATGCTTAAAAGTGCCGCTTTGGCCTGTCTAATTGGCTAACATACTTCCCATCCAAGCAAAGAGGGAATACCTATAGTAAGTTTCTAGGAAAACTACAAGAAAAAAGACTTGAAACTCAGCTCAGATAGACGGGTTTCCCCTGAGTGATCTTACATCTGCTTGTCTTACTCTGTACAGGCATTATCAGCCAAGCAGCAGCCGCACGAAAGAAAACAAGCATTTCCGTGCTGTTAATTTTCCTGACTGAACTGGGATGCGTCTCGCCCATCCCCGGGATATTTTCGGCATATTCTGCAACGCTGGGGTGTTTAAGAAAAAAACATGTCCTCCGGACCTTTTGGTCCCTGCCACCCCAGGTTAGAGCATGTCACTTTTGTTCAGACGTGGCAGCGGCAGTTTGCCTCTGTGAATATCACTCGCGGGGATGTGAAGACGCCTGCTTGTGCCTTGTGAAAGAGGGAGCTGTCACTAAACGGAGGCAAACTTTCTGAGGATACTTCAGGGAGACACGGAGACCTAAAATGGCATGGTTCTTGTTGACACGGTAAACATATGCCACGTACTTGAAGATTAAACGATGGTTGCAGCATGTTTGAGCCCTTCAGCTTTAACAAGTTAAATATGATTAAATAACAACTCTGTTTGTGTCATCAACACTAGAAACAGGCTGACACTATAAATTAGCAGCCACCTGTGAATTCCTGGCCTTGTTAGCATTCTGCAATGCTTGCAAGAGGTTAGAATAATGTTGGCATATACTCTATACAACCTGTAATTTCATTGAAAGCTTCCTTAGGAATGCGTGGCCTGCTTGAAGATACAGTTTCGTCTTTGTGTACTGAGTGAAAAACAATATTGACTCAGAGCAAATGTAATTCTGTTATTCTAGTTTGAAGTAAAGAGACGTCCGTCACAGATAAGGCGGCTGCAGATAAAGCATGCCTGTTTGTCTTAAAGAAATAAGATAAGACGTGCATTCAATTAGAACCTTAATATGGTCAGTACAGCCTCCAGCACTAAAATTTCTATGAAATCTTGATTAGTGGTTTACGATAACAACCTTCGCATTAATAACAAGACTGAATTAATAGAAATTAGCCCTGTTCACATGGAAAAAAAGAGTATTCATGAACAAGCGACCCTGTAATGAGTTGTCAATCAAATGCATTGATTTTTAAAAGGATGCACCTAAAACTTTGATTCTGTGGAACGATTTTCCTTTGCAGGCTGTTAATGGACTCTGAGGCTTTCTTAGCAACATTTTCCATCTCGTTGGCAACAATGAACATCGCACGTAGTTCTGTGGTTGCGTCGATTCCAGTGGGCACTGAGCCCACAAAAACGTCAAGTTACCATGGTGAACGTTACCACAGAGATGCAGAACCTATGCACGTCTTATCGGCACGTTGATTCCATCAGTGTCCACCTCTATCCTCCCCTGCAGGGGAATAGCAAATTAAATAAAATGGCATGATGAATACATCAAAGCGGCTTGATTAAAAAGGAAAGGATTAACCAGAGTCTATATATAAGACTGAGGAATGATGGGAAAGACAATATCGCAATTTAACGGAATTACACTTATTGCCCTGACTGCAGAAGGGCCATGTAAATGATATTAAGGAGGATAAGCTTTTAAACACCTCTGAGACAGACTGCCGCTCTCACAGCTTCATTGGATTATCTCGCCATATCTGATGAAAAATGATCATATTCATGCTTTCATTGTAAAGAGACAGGCACTGGCAGATCAGTTTGGGCGTCTTTGCACGTGTGCCAGCTTGCGTCACGAATCGCGAACCCTGTGAACATATGCGCACTTTCACGCCGGAACACACCGACACCTACCTGAACAATCCATCATCACTGACCTAAAAACAACCGCAGAATGTGATGTGTGACAAAAAGCATTTAGTTCCCATTGACACCTGTGTGATCGCTAGTTGTGTGAGCGACAGGAACAGAGCCCTGCTTTATTTACCCAGCTGTGATCACCCTTTTATCAAAGCCCCACGGAATAGCACCTGTGTGTGTCAGAGTCACATGTGAAGATGGCCATCAATGTCTCTCTCCCTCCATGTGCCTTTCAGTCGATGGCTGATCCTCACGCTGGTGGGTAGACTCCACGCAAACTGTTTTGTGACATAACGCCGTGCTTCCTCTTATCTCTAACCAGTGCTCTGCCATGACAATGCCGTCGTCAGGAGAACTCCCGGTTGAGTATTTGCGCTTCCGCAAGTAAAAGCTTAGGGGGACTTATCTACTCATGCGTGATTACCATTTTAATAGGTTTATTTTCGAGTCGAGCTTTTGTGGTTTAAAAAGCATGTGAAAAGTAGAAAAACCCTTGGTTTAACAAAGCTCAGGCTAAATGCATGGCTCCTAAAAGAAGATATATTTATTCTTTACCATCTATACATACAGTATTTTCTATGTGGTGGGTTAATCAACTACAGGCACTTTTGGCCCTGTTGAATGTTAGAATGTAAGAGCATTTTCACACTCTAGTTATTTTTCTGTCTTTCTTTTTTGCCCTGATATCATTAATGTGTTTAATGTGATAGAAGGCAGTGGAAATTACCTTTTTATAGCTCTTTTGTCTGGCTAAGGCTAACTCTCCTAAATACACACACACACAGACACACACACATATATACATATACATATACATAATAATTACACACAGTACACATACATACATTGGGCAAACTCAAACTTTTATTTTGTATGCGATTAATCGTTTGGCAGCCCTAATATATGTGTGTGTATGTATGTATATATACACACTGCCGTTCAGAAGTTTGAATCAGTAAGACTTTTTAAAGTATCTCATGCTCATCAAAGAAGCATTTATTTGAACAAAAATACAGAAAAAAACAATCTGTAATGTTGTGAAATATTATTACAATTTATGTAATAAAAAGTTTACATTTTATTATACTTTAAAACCAAATTTATTCCTGTGATGCAAGGCTAAGTTTTCAGCATCATTACTCCAGTCTTTAATGTCACATGGTCCTTCAGAAATCACTCTAATATGCAGATGTATTATCAATGTGGAAAGCAGTTGTACTACTGAATATTATTTTTTGGAACCTGTAATACTTCTTGGGGGGATTCTTTGATGAATAAAAAAGGGGGAAAAAAACAACTGTTAAAAGTTTTAGGTCTTTTTTCTTTCTTTTTTCATAAGTAGTAAAGACATATTATTGGAAATGATTTCTATTTTTATTAAATGCTTTCTTTTTAACTTTTTATTCACCAAAGACTCCTGAAAAAGGTGTCACAGGTTCCAAACAATTAAGCAACTGTTTCCAACAATGCTTTCTGAAAGATCATGTGATCATGAAATTTCAGCTTTGATCACAGAAATAAATTATATTTTAAAGAGTATTAAAATAGAAATATATATATATATTAATACTATTTAATAATATTTGTATTGTGCATAATCTACATAATACTACAATAAAAATATTTCTCATATTTTTGCTTTTGTCAAAACTTTATTAAGGATATAATTGTTAAGAGTGGTGAAAATGATGCCATTGCTGTAGAATTTGAATTCTTTCTTTTATAATATTAGAATAATTGGTTTTTACACAATAATGGATGTGGTTTATGTTTATTTCATTATTTGCTTAGATTATCAGAATTTAATATGAAATATAATTCATATTTTTATGAACGTTATGAACTATGAACATTTCATAGTTTAATATTGCAAGTCTGAGACAAGTCTGGGACAAGGATAAATCAATAAAAGTTAATAATAAATGGCATTTAAAAAGTAGCCAAATTAAATAATGAAGTTATAGTAAAACTTTTCAAAGACCATTTTTATGCAACAAAAAAAAGAGTTTGTAATCTGTTAATGAACCCCTGGGACATAAACATACCTCGAGTTGAGGAAGCACTTGTTGAAGAGGTAGGGAACTGCTTGTTGTTTGTGTGCTGAATTTGATAAGCAAGGTTGTCTCGCAAACAAACAACCTGAATGGTGAAGTAGGCATCAGTCAATGTCATTCAACAAATAAAACCATTCTGTTACAATGCCCACTTTTCCCCTCCCTTTCTGCAAAGCCAAACAGATACATATGAATATGTATTGCCCATGAGATAATACAAAACCCAGGTTTTTCTTAAACAGCACTTTTTTTTGACAGGGATGCTGGGTAAGGAACAATTGAACAGAGATTGTTTCCAATACCTGCCTTATTTTAGCCTCCCTATCCATCAATAAAACTAGAAGATGTCAGGATCAGATTGCACCTTATTTATGGAGGAAAGTTGTCACCGGATCTTGAAGAGGGATGACAATATCTTTGTGTAAATGTGTTTTTGTACAGTATGTGGGTGTGTGAATGTGGGTAGTATATGTAGCACCCACATGCAAGCCACAAGCTCAGTCTGTTATGTGGGAGCTGTTTGACAGGGAGGAAAAGAATACCACCACGCACATCCCACTCGCAGACACGCTTTCCTGCACAAACAAGCTCACCTGTTTATTCCAACTTACACTGACATACCTTCAAAGCTGAGGTGTGTTTTCTACGGCATCAGAATCACCAAATGCTATTGAAAAATGATTGTTTTCAAAGAGGTTTCCCTCAGAAAACTCAACCTGTCCCTTATTAGTCAGGACAAGCAGAGTGCCCCGCCCCCGAACTCATGCCATTGGCTGAGCCGCTGTTGCTGTGCAAGGCAGGTCGGAATTCTCAAACAAACAGAGCAATGTTTTGATTGCGCCACAGAGACACAGTGTTTACACTTTTCAGGGAAACTGCCCCACTAATGGCTTACTTTAAGTCGTCTCTGCTATTAGGCTGGGACGAGAGTATTTTAGCATTGAAAAAATTACACACTTCAGCTTTAATTAACAAGCTGTGTGGTAGTCAAATGTGAGTCCTGTTCATTGCCTTGGCCTCCTTCGGGGGAGATATATCCTTTCTCTCTTTTTCTCTCTAGCTGTAATTTAACCAAAGGGGGCACGATCATTGATGCCAAGCAACATGTCCTTGAATGATAATGAAAAGCCATGAAGCAGATGCAGAAATTCTAGTTTACAATGTTGTTTACTCTGTAGGCACCTCGAATGTCATAAACACATGCGCGCACATTGATTTTCCTTTCCTCCGATACCAAGTAAACAATGATGCATGAAATCATTTGTCGGTTTGTTTTCTCGGTATACGCCTAAAAGCTCTACAGTATCGTCTAACAAAAATAGGGAGAAAGGCGAGAAACAAACAAATAGGCTGCCGACAGTCAAGGCCGTCATTCTGCCGTCAATGCGTGAGTTGGTGTTAACGAGACAGTGAGCTAACAGAGCGCAAGAGAGCAGGAGATGAGACCGTACTTCATGCTCCTCACCTGTTTCCGTGACTGTAATTACAGTCTAACCATGTTTTTCCCTCTTTGCAGTCATTTTACAGACTCTTCCCTGTTTCTTTCAGCAAATCTCAGCCATGCTTCTCCAAGCCAGACACACAGACAGCATTGAGTCTAGGCAGCTGTCGAAGCCAGATGAAACAACATCAAAATCATTCTGTTAAGGGCTTATTTGATGCTTCTCAGCCTGCATGCTTGTTGTTTCCTTTTGTGAAGCGTCATTATCATGGTATGCCTCGTCAAAATTATGTTAGCGTTGCACGGGAGAGAAGTGATCACAGAGGCAGATCTCAGAATTGGGCAATTTTCTGGTAAACATGTGCCGAATAAAAGGCGCGATGCTGCTGGTAAATGGAGATGAGTCTGTTTGCAGCATCGGAGGTGTTGTATTTGTATTCGCGCACGGGAAGACTACAGATGTTGGGTTAAGACAAAAAATAAAAAATGCAAAGAAAGAGCGAGAGAGATGGAGAGAGATTAGAAGATGTCTGAAATGCTTTAGCTGGAGGGTAGCTGGTTCTTCTACACATAGATGCAGAGCACACTGCTACTTTTGGAAGAAGTCCCCTGTTTTGCATAGATCTCACAGTAAGAGTCTAGTCAAATGTCTTCGTCTTTTCCATACGGTCCCATAGCTCAGTGGGGATGTGACATAAATGTCAAGACTGTGTTATCTGTGCGAGCGCAGGCACCAGTGAGCTCTGAACGGACCCGCCCTGTTATCCCTATTTTTCTTCTTCTTCTTTCTTGTTCCTATCCCCCCTCCCCCACTCTTTTACTTGCTCGTCTTTTTCTGCATGAAGCTAATTTATAACATTTCTGGATATTCTGATTTCTAATGCTGAGTCAATCTCTCTGTGAAAATGACATAATGATGGATGGAAATGTGGATGCAGTATTATAAATGCCACATCTGTATTCTAAATGGGTTGGCATGACATGTCAAGCAGTGACAACAGTGTCCTGCAGTGTGACATGCTCCTTCTAGAACTATTTTAAAAATTTTCTACTTCCTGTATAATTAGATAATGCTGTTTTCATGACGTTGTATTAGTTGAGAGATTACATGGAATATTTGGATTCTTAAAATGTATTTGCCATACAACAGGACTGTTTAAAGAGGTAATTCACCCCATCCCAGTTCACATTTTTTCTTCATACAATTAAAACGTAATATAATGGGGTCCATGACATATGTGACCCTGGACTACAAAACCAGCCATAAGTCACACAGGTATATTTGTAGCAATAGCCAACAACACATTGTATGGGTCAAAATTATTGATTTTTCTTTTATGTCAAAAAAAATCATTAGGATATTAAGTAAAGATCATGTTTCATGAAGATATTTTCTAAATTTCCTACCGTAAATATATCAAAACATAATTTTTGATTGGTAATATTGCTAAGAACTTCATTTGGACAACTTTCAATGCAATTTTCTCAACATTTTGATTTTAGTTTTTTTTTTTTGGCACCCTCAGATTCCAGATTCCAATTTACCCTTATGACTGGTTTTGTGGTCCAGGGTCACATATGTTCTATTGTGTGTGAGTAAATGATGACAGTATATTCATTTTTTGGTAAAACTAAACTATGCTATTTAGTTTTATCAAAAATACAGTATGAAACTGTTTATATTTTTTAAAGGGCACCTCTTATGCAAACTTCACTTTTATATGTTAATTGAACATAAATCTGTGTTGGCAGTGTGTGTACACAACAACCCTAAAATAATAAAAATCCACCCACTCCTTTTTTTAATCCCTATAAATCAGTGTTTCAGAATAAGCCGTTCGCACAATCTGTACAAAGTGATGTCACATTTTACAGGCCCCGCCCACTACTGTTGATGGACACTGTTGTATTAGCAAAGACCCCGCCCTGAATGAGCCGCACACAATCCGCCATGTCTATCTTCATGCTAGAGCATTTAAAAGCAGTTTAAAAACAGTTTAAGCGCAATAAGACATGAAAGAGAACTTAGCTTAGTACTCGCATGCTGTGTGACAAAATTTGTATGTCTGTCTATGCGCTTGCTTCGAATGTGTGCGCATTTAGAAAACCGTATATCAGAAGTTTAAACTGATATGGCTTTAAAACGCATGATTTCAGTGAGATAGATATGATAATCAAAACCAAACAGATGTTTTTAGCAGAGCTATATTCTGGAAAAGGGGGTGGGGAACAGCAGCTCATTTGCATTTCATGTTTCTGCTTCTATTTAGAATAAGCATTCTCAACATTATATAATAAATGATCTGAGCTGAGCTTTGAGCTGAAACTTCACAGACACATTCTGAGGACACCTGAGACTTATATTACATCTTGTAAAAAGAGACATAATAGGTGCCCTTTAAAATGTCCTTTATTCCTGTGATGGCAAAGCTACATTTTCAGCAGTCATTACTCTAGTCTGCACTGGCAAATGATCCTTCAGAAATCATTCTAATATGCTGATTTAGGGCCAAAAACATTTCTTATGATTAGCGATGTGGAAACAGGTGTGCCACTTAATATTTTTATTGAAACCGTGATGTGTGTGTGATGTTCTAACTTTATGTCCAATAAAATAAGAACATCTTTTAATCTAAAATTTGAAAGCTGATATTTCTATACTAAAATGTTGAACATTCTTCTTCTCTTTCAGGTGTAAAGAAGGTTACCGTGGACTTCGTTGTGACCAGTTTGTCCCGAAGACAGACTCCATCTTATCAGACCCAAGTATGTGTTTTTGTCACTGTTTTCTTTGAGGGAAAATATGAGGGAATTGTTTTAATATCATGGAATACATGGATACAGGAAAAATGAATGTGGTTTGGATAAACACAAAGTTATTGAGTTATTTTCATTCCTACTAGAATGAACAACACAAAGCCCTTCGGCAACAAAATGCTTCATGATACAGCAAGCCAAAGATGAGAGAACATAATTTACTTGTTGTTTACTTGCTTTCCGGTCTTAGTTTTAGAAGTTTCCTGCCTCTCTAGCATCAGGTGAGTCTCTTAGCCTCCAGGGCTGAGAGTTCTCTGGCGTTTTCTCAGAACCGTGTATTGCTTAAGTAGTTAATTATACCTCTCGCTCTAAGTGCTGAAATTGCCGTCACCCTACAATGCCACGCACTCATGAAAATCAGAAAGCATTTGCATATGCTATTTTCTCTATGGGAAAGCTGATCTCTAACTTGTTTAGCTTGACAGATATAGTGCGTAACCCGTTCACTTTCATTGTCCTGCTACACAATGTGATTGCAGATTCTAACAAGGCTCAAAGTGGCTACGAAATGTTATCAAGTGACCATTTTTCATGAAGAGTACATTTCCCCTGCCATTACCAAAGTCCCTGAATGAAAGTAATTGCTTTGCTAATTTTAGGTCGATGCTAAAGTCATTAGCCATTTCTGTGCTAGATGAGTGTTTCACAGGTTAAAAAAAGGACAGTGGAGCACAAGTAGCCAAAGGGAAGATCACAGTCACTGAAAAAGCTGTCAAAGAGAGATGTTTGCCACCTTATAGGTTGGTATTGGAGAGATTTGTGAAACCTCACAAAGCCCTGATTCATAAACCCTTCTTCCTGTGACTCAACTTTCTGAGAGCTATTATACCGATATGAAAGGAAGTCGAAGCCTAGGAAGGAGAAAGCGGAGAAAAGAGCTGTCCGGCGCACAGATGAATCTGCAACGAGGCTGTTTCTCAGAATGGCTTGTGTTGTATGAATTGTCTAGCTTTTGGGGAGTGATCTTTTACAGCGAGCGAGACGGCAACCTAAACTCCCATTTAGTGCACTTTGAGTTGCTGACCCCACTGAGTGGCTGGTAATGGGATCTCTCTGTAGCCTTTCTGCCAAGGCCCACTTTGCGTCCCTGATACTTCTCTTTCATATCTGATTTTCTCAATGAGAGCATTCATATCCCAGCAATCCATCATGCCCTGAGATGGAGCCCTCATCTCTTTCAGTGCCATCATCTTCTTCACAGATACACCTACACAATCCTGCTGGTATTGCCTCCTCCACCCTCCTGTTGACACCGTTTAGCATTACAGCAATTTTAGGCCAGTGCTATTGCAAATCTGCTAAATGTGGGTAAAGCTTTCAGCATCTATAGTTTGTTTTTTTTTGTTTTTTTTCAGTTAATCCAGATTACACTTGAATTACAATCCATTCCTGCCATGAAAACAAAAACAACAGGCTTTGGAGAGGCCCGCATGAGGAGCAATCACAGTGCTCAATATCTTACGTCAAATTACTGCCTTTACTATTTTTTCATAAGCTATTATGTTTTTAATGTATCTTTATTCTACCCTGTAGAGGCCACTGTTTGTTTTTCCCCATTTCTAGTTTGAGCTTGATGTGTATGGCCCAGTGCATCTTTATTCACTTAACCCACCAAATGAGGCACAAATCACCCCCTGGGGGCGGCTTGGCTTTATCTGCCACCTAGTCTTTTGTCCCCTGAGCTTTTTCACAATCTATCTCTGCTCAACACACCAGCACAAATCATCCGTCGACCGTCGTTTTTGTCTCCATATCGACTACCACATAAGAGATGCTCCAAAGAGCCTTGCTTCTGCTTGGCCCCCAGCTCCCTGGCATAAGAAAACACTGCGGGTCAGTGTCTGCAGAAACCCCACTGCTCAATATGAGGAATTTTGCCTGCACTGTATGAGCGGAGGAGGTGTTAGAAGAGTAGTTTACCCAAAACTGAAACCATTTTCTCACCTTTATGTTGTTCTAAAGCTGTATGAATTTCTTTCTTCCACAGAACACAAAGGAGAAAATTAGTTTTTATGCTATTTTGGGGACTGCTGTTTTCAAGCTGTAAAAACGATGGATAAAAGTAGCATCGAAAGTGGTCCGTGTGTATTGTGCACTATATTCCAACTAGGTCTGGGCTATATGGCCAAAAAATTATCACAAAATTTTGCATGTCAGTCGAAATCGATAATTAGCATAATTAGCAAAATAAATTTAAAATCTTTATTTCTTTCAAGTTTTGTTCCTAACTGAAAGTTGTAGAAACCAAATTGCGGTTTTAAACTATTCTTCATAGTTAGAACATGACAAACAAGAAGAACATGACATGTTTTCCTTAACAAAATAAATAGCTTATTATAAAAATTAATTTCTTGGTTTCTGCATGTTCTAATGAGTGATATTGTTTCAAATCATGAAACATGTTTGTGTTGCCTGACTTTGATGACTCGAATCTTCAGCACAGTTTGCAGTGCAGGCTGCAATATTAATAATATTACATTTTTGTCTCTTAGAAATGCACATTTGACTGTAGCTTGAATAAGGATGCGGATATAAATTTATGTTCATTATCACAAACATTACCATCTGTAATTTTTAAATGGTGAAATTTAATCATTCTGACTGTTTGAGTTTTATTAAAATCATAACACTTGGTCTTCCATAGCATAAACCTCCACATTTAGATCATGGTAACCACAGTTAAAACCCACACATATAGCACCTGAATACCATGGTAAAAATGTAACTATATGGTTTGTAGGTATTTGTATGAATATACTAAATACATTTAGTATAAATGCACAAACACTGTAGCTTAATCACAAAAAATACTGTAATTATATGCAATTATGTAATTATATAACAATAAAATTCAATAGGAATTTCCCATGGTGCAGTTAGTGTTACTAAAGTAAATCCAAAAGATTTACTTTAAAGACTGCATCGTTATACACAATGTTTCTCCTGTTTGTCGGTGCTGTTTCATCTGGCTTTAAAATAGTTTAAATCACAAGTTATTTGTGTTTGTTGCTAAATTCAAGCCCTTCACACTGGATCTCACTGTGTTGTTTAATACTCGCATGACTGAGACTCATCAGCTAGTAAATACTGCACTGTCGTTTGAACTTTAAGTCGAGCAGATAAATGGTCTATGTAGGGTGGTTCAAATGAGTAGCGCTGTTTCATTCCGCTTTTGGCGCATAAACATTATACTGAACTCTTGTTACCATTTTTCAAGGAAAATTATATCACGATAAATATCGTTAACGTTTTATTGCCCAGCCCTAATTCCAACTCGTTTTAAAGCCAAATTATAGCTTTTTGTAAAACAGGGAACAGAGAAGTAGTGTTGTCTGATTCATGAACAAATAACTTTTTAACTTGAATCTTTTTAACAAATTGCTTGATTTGATTCACAAAACTGATCTAAATGATTTGTTCACATCTTACAGATTTGGTTCTTATGTTCTGATTCAGATATCTGGTTGTTGTGGTTAGAAATCTCACTGAAAGAAAAAATTTTTCTAAATTTAAGCTCATGAGACAAGTGTTGCCTGATTTACAAATTTACATTTTAAATGGAATCTTTTTAATGATTTGGTTAACAAAAATAATCAAAATTATTTCTTCATGAATTTTACTCATTTGGTTTTCAAATTCTTACTCAACAGGGGCGGACAGGAGAACCGGGAGTATTCCCGGTGGCCTGGCAGCCAATTGGCCCACTGCCGTACAATTTTAATTTTTTTGTTGTTGCCTGGCAAATTTACTAAAGTGATTATTTCCGAATTTGCCATTCAGTAATAGAACTCT
This sequence comes from Labeo catla, assembly GCA_012976165.1. Classification (NCBI taxonomy): domain Eukaryota; kingdom Metazoa; phylum Chordata; class Actinopteri; order Cypriniformes; family Cyprinidae; genus Labeo; species Labeo catla. The sequence continues at coordinate 1,134,469 of VONZ01000157.1, read as the reverse complement.
AATAAATTATATTAGTCTTTACTGGCAATGCGTTTCACCATGTGCACGCTCTGCGTATCCGCCTAAAGGAGAGCCGCAGCCCTGCAGAGTTTTGCTTTAACCCTAATCAAACACACCTGAACAAGCTAATCAAGGTCTAAAGGGTTACTAGGAAGCTACAGACAGGTCAGATTTTATTAGGGTTGGAGCTAAACTCTGCAGGGCTGCGGCTCTCCAGGACCGGAGTTCGCCACTCCTGGCCTAAAGGATTGGAGTGGAAGTGCCCAGGTGGAGCAGGGGGGAAAAACTGTCCTATTGTAGTTGTAGTTTTGTAGTTGTAGTTTTGTCTTCATTTACCTATTTAGGCATTAAACTGCTAGCAAATGTTAGAAGTAGCAGTCAATTACTGACAATTACTGACAATTACTAACAAAAGGACATATATTACTATTGAGTAGGAATTCAGCAGACAAATATTCAACACACATTATAACACAGGTTTAGAGGGAGCCAACAACACAACTCTTACGAAAATTAACCGTGGTTTTACTTTTAAAAAAAAATCAAAAACCATGGTTACTATGGTTAAACCATGGCTCAAATTAACACTGGTTTTGCTACACTATATAGTTTCACCATGGTATTTATAGTAAAACTCTGTCTATACAAATGGTAATCAATCAGCCAAAACATGGTTATTATACCTTTACCATAGGCCTAATAATACCATGGTTAATTATCCTTAGGACAAAACATGACCCATGATCAAGCATAAACATGTTCAGTTTTAAGATTTTTTTCAGACATATTCAAGATGTAGCTATTATTGTACTAATTTTGACATTTAGGCAAGATAACACATGGTCCTAATGTAATACTTAATTTTTTCTAAAATAAATGAATATGAATGAAATAAATGTGCAAACAAATTACAATGAGGTGTTTTGGTTTGCAAGAAGGTGGAGATGTGTTGATGAAAAAGTGACAGGTACAAGAAAAAAAAAAGTAGATGATGAGAGATGAGAGAGAGTCAGGGAAAATGAAGAGACTAAAAAGGAAAATGGAAGTTTAAGAGATAATCTTTAATTATTTTGCACAGTCCAAGCCCATGGGTTTAAACTTTTTTATGTGGTGATGATTATAGCCATACTAAAAATATCGTTATCCATGGTTTCAAAATTTGTTGTGGGTGTATGGTATGACCTGGATGAGTGTGAGATTTCCCACCTTGAAATTTTGTCTCAGACCGCCTCTGTCACTCAATAATCTGATTGTAGTGGTTAAAGCTCATGGGGGGAAATTGTTCAATGCAGTGTTTTTTGCAGTATGTCTTTAGAAGACATGAAATATAGCGCACCAACCATATGAACCACTTTTATTAACACTTCTGAACTCCTTGCATTTGCCATTGTACAAACAAGAGTGATCAGCATAGTCTTCACCTGTGAGTAAATGATGACAAAAAATTCATTTTTGTGTGAACTACGCCTTTAAGAACAAGAAGGAGTTTGGTTAGTGAAGCCGTCTTCCAAGCTGTGGATAAACCGGGGGTTCAGCCGGTGACTCAAGGGAGACGGATTTCACGACTGGCTTGCTCAGGGGACAGCGGCCCCTCTCATTTAGGTATTTATCTCTCGAGCATTAGGCTATGTAAGTAAGCTGCACAAAGGAGCTTTCGCCTATTGCTCCAACTAACAGAAGGATTAAGGATTTGATTCATTTTTGTAGTTCTTCCACTCAGTCTCTGAGCGACTGACGTTGATTCAATGCGCTGGGTCCCATCTCTCTTCGCCGGCATAAATGTCTCCCAAGGGTGACGGGACAACGGATGGAAGGCTGTGGTTTATGGGAGCAGTACATCAGGACCTTGCTGCCAGGATTCGAGGAATGCATGCATATCCGTGCTTAATGACTTTGTGTGTGTGGCTCATGACAGCACAGCGATTATGACTGGATGAATGTGGCAGTTATTGTGGGCAATCAGAGGCAGCCGCAGCATGAATGGGCCAAGCCATGCTGGCAGTAGGGATACGACAGAACCGCTGGATCGTCGCCTGGGCCTTTTGTCTCGCAGAGCTGTGTTGCGTTTTTTAAAAATCTCACCCGATCCCACAAAACACTGGGAATTCAAAAGGCCCATAGGAGAGACACTGTACAAAAATCTCGGGTAGGAGTATTACGAACAATTCTGCTTACATTAGCATTTAAAACAATCTTTAAGCGATTCCTCATACTTCATTGTGCCTGCCGCTATGGTGCGGCTGCCAGTAAACAAGGTTTCTGCCCTTATTCGCCATGAATTTAAATCACAGGCAGGAATTGGCTAAAACTACCATTCCCTTCATTCTCATTAAGAACTGCTGCACGACCTCTTCGAGAGGAAAAAAAAACAGACATTTCGGCTCATTATTTCCCCACAGATCATGTTTAAATTGCCGCATGAATATATGCAAAAATGCGGCGTTGAAAAATGGAGGCTACTATGTGGCGATTCATCATTTGACAGAAGGTTTTCTGTCACTGTGTTTGATTTCTGTTTTTTCCCCTCTAAGTGTGTCCACTAAAGTAATCTTTCTCGGGCAAGCCGCAGTCTATTTAAAAACCTTAGACCACCTCTGTCAGAAAAGCAATTAAGTGTGAGGGTTTCATTTTAATTTAAATGAGATTATATTACAGTGGCGTGAAAAAGGGGACTATTCAAATGAAAAGAGCATGAGTGTTCTTCTCTTTATCAGGACCAGCAGTTCTGAGGCTTCAGTGGGATAGAGAAGTGAGAGAGAGAGAGAAAGAGAGGGAGTGACTGCATTTAGAAAGGCGATTTGCTTGCGCGGTGCTCTGCTGGAGCACACTCCCTTAAAGAGGAGGCATATTGGTTGAAGTCTTTGGATGAATTAATAAAATTTTAGAACTAGAAAAGACAATTATAAGCATCTCCTAGGCATTACACTTGACATAGAAGCATTTCTAAAGCCCGTCTCTGACAAAATCCAGCTTCTCTAGGGGAGCGTCTATTTTCTACAGGCAACTAATAGGCCTTTATGTGCTTTAGATTATAAACTGCTTCACCGTCTTCAATATTGTGGCTGCTCGTATCTTGGGTAATCAAGAGAAAGCTATTTTTGTTGCCGAAACGATGCTGCTACAAAATCTTTTCTCTTTCTGAACAATGAACTGTTTTAGTTGACACAAAACTCGCTTGCTTTTTATCCACGGTTATTATCCGGGTGATTTAATATGTCTTTGTTTGTGGAATCTGTATGATAACATCTTTCTCCTTGTTTCTGTCTTTCTCAACGTCTGTTTAACCACTTTTCTCTTTGTTATTACTCCCTGAAGCAGCAGACGAGCTGGGCATTGAGTTTATGGGTAAGAAAAGGAATTTTTTTATTATTTCTTTATGCCCTTTCTTTTCTCCCTCATTAACATGTGTACTTGATATGAAATTCTTTGGTAAAGTTCGTAAAGTTTGACATTCTGTACTCCATCTAATACATGGGTCAATGATGTGACGCTTACATTTTCTGTCCGATTGCATTTTTTCAGTTAAAAATCGTTTAAATGCATGAAAAAGATGCCACTTATAAGTAGTACCTATCTCACATATGTACCAACTTTTCAAAAAACATTGGTTATTTGTAATTTTTCTGTTATTGAAAGTATCAAAACGTGGTGCGACCGTCCATAACTGTTGTTTTGGAAACATCTTCGAAATTACCATATATTTATTCAGATTAATTTTCTGCACTATTTGGCATGATTTCTGAAGTGTTTTGAAATCCTGTATAAAATTGCAAAGCATTTGTGTTTGTATTTCCATCATAATATTCAAACAAACTTTGTCCGATAATCTCCATTTTATGAAATATCATGTGGTGCGACCATCAAGACACTACAATTTTGGGATTTTTATATTGAAATCCATTCAAAGATAGGACCTATAGAAGCATTAAGCAGGTTTATAACTCTCTTTCAAATTTGGAAAAAAATAAAAACTTTTTAATGGCTGGTATGTAATTACCACATTTGGATGATATGTGGTATGACCTCAAAAAACAATGAATATTAAGTTATTTATTTTTATTATAAATTTCATAGTGAATTTTCATGGGAAGCTAGCTTGGTTTGTTTAGGTGGCAAGTTCGGTGCTTGCAAATTTTGACTGAATATGAAAAAAATCATGTGGTGCGACCACTGCAGAGTATTTTTTATTATAGATATATGTCCCAGATTGGCAGTTTTTGTGCTTTTATATTCAATTAATGGTTTATATACGTAAAATACTTTATTTTAGTATCATTTGGAATAGATTTTTATGCAATTTGGGTCATTATAGATGGTTTATGTTTAATCTTTGTAAAAATAATTTAGTGCATGCATTTTAGTTAGGTAATTATGCATTTATAAGTAATTTATTATATATTTATTAATAACTATTTTAATCTATTTTACCAGATTCCACCTAATTTCAGATTTCCTCTCTTTTATGTGGCTGAAATGTGTAACAATGCTACAGTATGCTTAAATGAATGGTATTTTTAAAACATTTTTATCAGTTTTATGCAATTTACAGAAAAATCAGTCTGCTAACTACATTTAAGATGGCAACTGAAATGATAGATTAAAAATAAAACTCAAAATAAATGCCAATACTTTGCTTCTAAACACTTTAATTACTAAGAACATCTAAAGAAATGTTACGCATGTTAAGGAAATTCATTAATTTTCATATTAATCATAGTCGCACCAAATGACATTTTTTAAGGCTATGGTCAATTCATCTTGATTAAAAAACACTAAAATCACTTAATTTAAAATGTTAATATGAATTTATGTGTACACAACATTCTTAATGTTTGAACGACTACAAATGATATTACTATTTTTTGTATTTTAAAAAATTTGCCTGTCGAAAATCCTTATATGCCAATGACCCATGTATTTAATTTGTAGTTATATTTTACATATTATATTTTATGATTACAAATGGTTTGAAATGAGTTTAAAAACAGGCTCTTTCCGTATAAAATCCTATAAATTTAAACCTTGCATCTTGATGATGTTTGAAAAATAAACACCCACAGGCTTCTCCTCTCGTTCTTGACCAGCATTAATGTATACAAACACACATGATGCTCTCTGTTCCTCACAGAAGCCTAATGTTCTTGAGTTTCCATGGAAACAGAGCAAAAGAAATGTATTGTAAAGGCGCAGGGCAGCATCTGTATGGGCGATGCGGTCTGTGTGGTTTGTGTGCATACATGTGTGTCTGCCCGCACTCGTCTGCGTATGTTGCTATGTATGTCGGTGTTAATTACTGTGCAGCCCTGAGGTGTGCACCTTGCTGAGGTGGCATGTTGCATAGCAAGTCTCTGGGGATGAGAAATATCACACAGCCCAGAGCTAAATAGATGCCTTTACCCTGACAAACCACAGTATCCACAGACTTAAAGCAGTGTCGACAAACAGGAGCCCCAAAACTGCTGTGAAAATGGATTTTCCACAGGCTTTCTTCCTTTCTGCATCCACACACCCCGCTTGACCGTCCTTTCTCATATGCCTGACAACTGAAAGCATTTCTTTAAGTGAACGAGTGAATCCTGTGAAGTTTTCCATTAGTCGTGCTTCACACGCTCGCCTCAAGATTTCCTCAAAAACTGTCAGAGAAGGAGAGATAGTTAAAGTGGAACTGATATGCATTTCTGCTTCTCGGAAATGACTGCCTCAGTGATTTAATCTGGATGGTGAGCGAGTCCGGTTGTGGCCATTACAGAGCGATTTCCACAAGAGAGATCGACGGGAGGGGGGGTGCTGAGTGCACGTGTGCATGAATGGTCAGCTCTGTGTATTTGTGGCATGAGAGAGCATTTCAGTCACGGTGTGTGTTTGTGAGGGAGTCTAGCCATCTGCTCGCATAGACTCTCCACCAAACCCAGGGCTCAGTGTTCTGTAAAGACCAGTCTTTTGGTCCCTGCTGTCCGACTAGCTGTTCTTGGTTTTCCACATGATGATAGACAGTTTCGGATGGCCATTTTCTACCACTGTGCACAAAGATAGATCCATATATATAAATTCTGGTGTAGTACAACTAGCTTTGAAGAACAAAGCTCAGACCGGAATCCCTTTGAACACCTTTACAATGAATGGAACTGCAGGATGAGTCATACAGCAAATCTCAACATCCATGTTCTGACATCTAGTGGAACTTCTCCCACATCAGAATCAGAATCAGAATCAGAACAGCTTTATTGCCAAGTATGCTTACGCATACAAGGAATTTGTTTTGGTGTCACAGGCTTCCAGTGCACAGAGACGACAACAACAACAGAGAAAATAATATAAGTTGAGAATAAAAAAATACACATATGTAAATATAAATAGACAAAAATTGCAATATAAGATTTAAGAAAATAAATAAATTGTATATACAGGTGTGCTACAGATGATAGAAAAAGAACAGAACAGAATAGAATAGAATAGAATAGAATAGAATAGAGTAGAGTAGAGTAGAGTAGAGTAGAATAGAATAGAATAGAATGAGATGTCGGGATGTACTGAGATGTAGGTGGTAACAAATAAAGGTTATTGCACATATTTTTATTGCACAATTGTGTGTGTGTGGGGGGGGGGTCTGGAACATTTAACTGTTCATTAGGTATATTGCCCGAGGGAAGAAACTGTTCTTATGTCTGGCTGTCCTGGTATTTGTGGCTCTGTAGCGCCGACCACATGAGTACTACTTACTAATCAGGTTAAAGGAGAAGTTCACTTCCAGAAAAAAATGTACAGATAATTTACTCACCCCCTTGTCATTCAAGATGTTCATGTATTTCTTTCTTTAGTCATGAAGAAATTATGTTTCTTGAGGAAAACATTTGAGGAATGTTCTCCATATAGTGGACTTCTATGGTGCCAGCGAGTTTGAACTTCCAAAATGCAGTTTAAATGCAGCTTTAAAGGGCTCTAAACGATTCTAGTTGAGGAAGAAGGGTCTTATCTAGCGAAACGAAAAAAATTCAATTTATACACTTTTCAACCTGAAATGCTCATCTTGTCCAGCTCTGCAATGTACATGCGTAGTCTGTGTAATGTCATTTTCTCCTCCAACTTCAAAATCATCATAGCAGAAGTACTGACCCAGTGTTAACAAAGTGAACGTGCAAAGAAGATCAAATGTCCTTTACAAAAAAAAGGTAAAACAGTGATGTAGGACGATTTTGAAGTTGCAGGAGAAAATGAGACGGGAGTTTTTTAACATACCCTAACTGTATTGACCCGGATTACACAGACTACGCATGCACATCACAGAGCTAGACGAGCATTTGAGGTTAAAAAGTATATAAATTGTAATTTTTTTTAGAAAATAACCAATCGTTTTGCTAGATAAGACCTTTCTTTCTCGGCTGGGATCATTTAGATCCCTTTGAAGCTGCATTTTGGAAGTTCGCAGGCACCATAGAAGTCCACTATATGGAGAAAATTCCTAAAATATTGTCCTTAAAAAAGATAATTTCTTTACGACTAAAGAAAGCAAAGCATGAACATCTTGGATGACCAGGGCGGGGGGGATATTTATCAGTAAATTTTGGTTCTGGAAGTGAACTCCTCCTTTAAGATCATTTAGATATTCATTGAGAATGCTTCATAAAATCCAATAAATGAAAGCATCATTTTGGTAAAGACAAACTACAAATGGAAGAACATTTATTATTTTAAAGGGAACATCGGATGCCCATTTTTCACAAGTTGGTATGATTCTTTAGGGTCTTCATGAAATGTCTGCAACATACTTCGGGTAAAATTCCTCAATAGTCACGTAAAACAACAACCCATTTCAGTGCATGTCTCTTTAAATGATCAAGCTACTGCTCACTCCACGCACTCATCCGTTTTTTGTGTATTCTGTGCCGCGTTACCATGTAAAACAAAACTAATCCACTGCGTCCTCAGTGGCTCTGATGTCGGTAAAAATGAAGCCTCTTATGTTCACTTTTACATCCAACTATAAAACACCAGCATTGCTTACAAGACATTAGAAATATGCTAATACAGGAACATCGAATGCCCATTTTTCACAAGTTGGTATGATGCTTTAGGGTCTTCATAAAATGTCTGCAACATACTTTGGGTAAAATTCCTCAATAGTCACGTAAAACAACGACACTTCCTGCAATTCCAATTCAAATTTCAGTTCAGACATACTAGTAGCCTATAAACTGGTCATTAGACATTCTTTCTTCAAGCGCAATTCAAGCCTGCCTGAACTCTGACACGTACAAATGTCTAGCTGACAGCTCCCTGCATGTTTCTCTGCTTTCTGTCCCTGATCATTAAATCAAACGTGATTGTGTGCACATGCTTGCATGCTAGTTAAATATGCCAAAATGATAGAATTGGCCGATTAGTTTTGAGACGGTCCCTTTCCAATCTTGCACTGGGAATGTTTCCATTATTGTGACACTGAATTTTTCTGTACAACTTATAAGAGCCAATTAGCTACACAAGATTCTTTTGTTCAATCAAGACTGGCATAGTGATGACTGTGAATAAAGCCTGAAGATGAGTGTGTGCTGTCCTTGTCTGTCTTTTCAGAGAGTGCAGAAACCTATCAGAGACAGATATTGTCGATCTTCAGCATAGCCATGGGGATCAGCTTGCTGGGAGTGGCTTGCATGGCTCTTTACTGCAAAAACAAGTGAGTCCAAATCATCCTTGGAAGCTGGAATGATATTGTTTCAACATAAGTCTGAATGTATTTGTTTTTTGAAGGCAATATAAATAATATATTAAAAGAAAAGTAAAAATTAATTAAAATTGCAATTCGTACATACAATGGCTAACGCCTCTTCTTTGATTTACTATTTAAAAACTGAAATTCTTGAAGAGAAAGCATTGTTTAGAAGATAGATTTCTTAGAAAATAAACGTTAACAATTCTACTTCACTGGTTATTAACGTGTCATGTTCTCATGAAATAATGAATTATTTCAATATTTTCATGACAAGGTAAGGTTAGGTTGTAAAATGTCATGATGCAACTCCCCCAAAACATAGTATTTTTTAAATGAATTTTTAAATGAATTCATTTAAATGAATTCATTGCTTAAAAACATAATGTGTACACTCATTTTTTCAGGACATAAAGTCTTCTACACACTGCAAGATTGGTATCATGAAACAATCGTAGTGATTTCTGTGATTATGGCTCTTAAACAGTGGTCCTATGTCGTACAGTGAGAGAGATTCAAAGATTCTTGCAACCAAAGATAGCCTACGATAACTTTCTGACAGTGTCAGAAATTCAGCATGACCATCGCACAGTGTGTTTGCTGCTACAACCCACGTTTACTCACCAGCCAATAAAAATGCAACATGAAATGGCATGTTATTAATGCAACAGTTCTGAAACCTCAAACTCAAACAAAATGTAAATTACATTTTGTGATTTTAAAATGTATTAACACCTTGCAGGAGACAAAGAGAGAAGCATCGAGCCCATCTGACCGAAATTCGCAACTTGAGGGACTGTACTGTCAACGCCTCGGGTCTCATGTCTAAATCCAGCCCCAGACTCGAGAGCTCTCTCCAGCTTCAAAAGGTGACGTCTCACAGCTGCCATTTGTTTATGTCCCAGAGAGCAAATCTGCATTAAGTCCACATTTGTGCTGACAATGCACATAATGATCGCTTGTCCAAAAAATAAAAAATAAAACCAGATCTCACACTCATGCGTATACCAAATATATACATGTAGAGTTGGAAATCAAGCCACCCACATGAGCTGTTATGGAGATTCAAATAAAGTCCCCTGTGCATAACAGTCACCAGTAATGAATACAATTGGCCAGCAGGCAGTTGGAGGAATGATGCCCTCCACGGCTTTACTGCTTTCCCACCTGCTCCGAAGATCCCTCAAGCTGACAGAAATAACACTGCATGCAGCTCGGGGAGTAAACACTGCATCTATCTGATGCAACAGTCAAAGGCAGCCAGCCACCTAGTTGATGAAGAACAGGATGAATAGAGTTACATTATCCAAACTGGAAGATCAGTCTCTCTCCGCTGCCACTTGGTGGCTCATTCTCATCCCATACACAAATGTTGACGGCTCACGTTCCCATGTGTGCCATCAGGTCCAATGAGAGTGAGGAATCAAGCTTAAATTATTCCCAATGGTGTACATTCACATTTTCTTGCAGATGCTTTCGTACAAAGTCATTTATATAAAAATGCATATAGTGCGGAAATGACACAGGGTGCAGCATATCAGATCAGTGTCACTCTTGCTAATCCAAGCATGCACTGCAAACCTTTAATTGGACCGCTTATATAATCGTCACCAAAATCTGCTGAGCTAGTAGCAGACGACTATAAAAGTAATTTAGGAAGAGGCTGAGAGGGGGAGCTCCAGTCTTTTGTTCAGTCTTGACTTGGATTTTGCATGTTTCACTCCTCCTTCAGAAAGTTTTACAATTACAGCAGCAAGCGCTGCTGTTCTGCTTCTCCTCCTCTGAGTTTTCTCACCCTGCTGAGGTGATGAAAGGGTGGTCAGAAATCATCCAATTTTCTTGTTGGAGAGAAGAACAATGCTAACAGGTCCCCAAGGAAGCAGCAGTGTTAGAAGGACATGCTTTTTCAGCTGCAAGGCCCCAAACTAGTTTAAAGTCAAACTCAATCGTTTTAATGATGTTCCACAAGACAGGGAGAGGGAGAGAGATTTCGCTAACTGGAATAACTGCATTATCGACTGTCTTTTCCAGCTCTGGCGACATTGGGGGGCTTGGGATACTTATTTCAGACTTGCTGGGTTGCTGTAAGATAATGGCTTTAATTTTAAGAAGGGACTGAAAAAATAGTTTAGGAATTCATTAATGTAATCTTGTCAGAGATTAATTCCTGACTGGGGAAGTCGAAAGGAAGAATAATCAGAGTGTGTCTCGCTTAATCTGCAGTTTAAATGTAAAGTCTAATTAAGTGACTTTCCCTCACTGTGGGGCCTGTATATTGCAAAGTGAACATCTCTTTACTGGAGTTCATGATCCTTTTATTTTGTCTTTGGCCTGTGTGTGTGTGTGTGTGTGTGTGTGTGTTCCTACATTTACCTGTCTGTACAAGTAAAGGGAAGTGAGTTGAGATGCTGTACACCACTAAGAAAACACAAGAGCAATCGTAGATGTCTTTTACGGCTGGTTGTGTCCACGCCACTTCATGAAATAGCTTGCAGCAGCGATGTATGTAATACAGAAGAAGCATCTCTAATTTCTGAGTAAGAGTTTTCATTTTGTTAGTGTGTGTTATACCGAGTGGCAATCCAGCGCTGGAATTAGATTTTAATGTTTTGCTGAGTGTTTGCTGCGGTTGTTATCATTGGCGGAAAGCGACAGTGTTCTCATGGCTCCCAAATGCACGCAGCTCGCTATCCGTTCTAGTTAAGTCATGAAACAAAATCAAACAAATGCGCTCCCATTACTATTCAAAAGTGAAAGAAAGAGTGCATATTTTTATTCAGCAAGGAAGCATTAAACTGATCCAAAGTGACAGTGAAGACATTTATAATGTTACAAAAGATTTATATTTCAAATAAATTATTTTCCTTGGAGCTTTCTTTTCAGCAAAGATTCCAAAACAACATTTCACGAGTTCACACTTGCATATAATAAACTGAGTAAAGGTTATGCGTATTTGGCGTGCTGTCCGGGAGAGGGCTCCGAGCTCGGTAATCATTCCCGAGCCCGGGGAGAGGGGTCCGAGCTAGGCATTTTAGCCCGAACCCAAAGCGCTCCCCCACCCCGCCGGGGAAGGAATGGGCTGAAGGTGAGGAGTCGGGGTGGTGGAGGGGTGCTGCGAGACCAGAAAAATGATGGTAAAACTGCTTTGGTTATTTGTAGGGATTCTCTCGTGCTGACTGGATAGGGAGTGTGATTGCTGATAATGAAATGGCCGAGTTAATTATCTGTGCATGCTCCTCCCGAAATTTGTTAATAAAACATCACGTATCATGGTTTCCACAGAAATTTTAAGTAGTACAACTGTTGATAATCATACGAAATGTTTCCTTAGCACCAAATCAGCTTATTAGAATGATTTCTGAAGGATCATGTGACACAGGCGTAATGGATGTGGAACAAAAATGTACAGATAATGTACTCACCCCCTTGTCATCCAAGGTGTTCATGTCTGTCTTTCTTTATTTGTAAAGAAATTATGTTTCTTATGTGCTGGATTACAAAAACCGTATAATGGACTGATATGGTGCCCCGAGTTTGAACTTCCAAAATGCAGTTTCAATGCAGTTGTAAACGATCCCAGCCGAGAAAGAAGGGTCTTCTCTAGCATAACGATCGGTTATTTTCATTAAAAAAATACATTTTAATGACTTTTTAATCTCAAAAGCTCATCTTGTATTACTCTGCCTGAAATCTGTGTATTTTGGTTCAAGACAGTTAGGGTATGTCGAAAAAGTCCAATCATATTTTCTCTCTCAACTTCAAAAATGATTTAAAAATCATCCTACATCACTGCAGAAGTACCAACCCAGTCTTTGCAAAGTGAACATGCAAAAAAGATGAAACACCCTTACCAAAAAAGGTAAAAAAGTGATATAGGGCAATTTTGAAGTTGACAGAGAACATGAGATGGGCGATTTTTCGACATACCCGAACTGTCATGAACCGGAAAAAACAGAGTTCAGGCAGAGTAAGACAAGACGAGTGCTTGACATTAAAAAGTATATAAACTGTATTATTTTAATGAAAATAACTGATCGTTTCAGTAGATAAGACCCTTCTTCCTCAGCTGGGATTGTTTACAAACGCATTTGGGATCACATTTAAACTACATTTTGGAAGTTCAAACTCGGGGCACCATTGAAATCCACTATATGGAGAAAAAACCTCAAATGTTTTCCTCAAAAAACATAATTTCTCTATGACTGAAGAAAGGCATGAACATATTGGATGACAAGGGGGTGAGTACATTATCTGTCAATTTTTGTTCTGAAGTGAACTTTTTTAAAATGTATTATATTTCACATTATTAATTTTTACAGTATTTTTGATCAAATAAATGCAGCCCTGCTGAGCATAAAATGTTTTTTTTTTTTTTTAAATATGCTTCTTTAATAAATTATACCAAACCTAGACTTTTTAAATGGTAGTTTATATCCCCTGCAGCTCAGCTGCAATTCAGATTTTTTAAATTAAAATATATCATGACGAACCCCAAACCAAATGAAAAAATCTTTCTGCTGGACCAACAAGTCATATTCAAGCCTCATTTGCTGTTTCCTGCATTCATCCACTGACCTACAAAATCATGACCCGACAGTAGCAGATACTGGAATGAAGTTGTCAAATTAAATGTCACAGAATTATTCAGGCAAGTGAACTTGGTTAGAAAGAGTGATTTCTCCCTCAACCCAGTGTGTAATGATAACCTAAAGGATTAGTTCACTTTCAGAATAAAAATATCCTGATAATTTACTCACCAGTATGTCATCCAAGATGTTGATGTCTTTCTTTCTTCATATACTTTTTAACCACAAATGCTCGTCTTGCACTAGCTCTGACTTAATTACATATTATTAGGTCATGCGTGGTTAGCTCTTTGTCTGTGTATTAAAAAGGTAGGGCAGGGCAAAAAAACTCCATCTCATTTTCTCCTCCAACTTCAAAATCGTCCGACATTGTTGTTTTACCTTTTTTTTTTGTAAAGGGCGTTTGACTTTCTATACATGTTCGCTTTGTAAACACTGAGTTGGCACTTCCACCTACGTGATTACATGTGTGAGTGAGGTTGAGCTAGTTCAAGACGAGCATTTGTGGTTAAAAAAAGTTTTGCTAGATAAGACCCTTATTCCTCGGCTGGGATCGTGTAGAGCCCTTTGAAGCTGCATTGAAACTGGAATTTGGACCTTCAACCTGCTGACCCCAATTGAAGTCCACTATGTGGAGAACAATCCTGGCATGTCTTCCTCAAAAACCTTAATTTTCTTTCAACTGAAGAAAGAAAGACATGAACATTTTGGATGACTCTGTTGAAAAAAAACAGCCTATGCTGGTTAGGTATGTTTTGAAGCACAGCTACTGGTTTAAGATGGTCCTTAGCTGGTCATGAGCTGGTTTAAGTTGGTCCATGGTTTAAGGACCATCTTAAACCAGCTCAAACCAGCAGCCATGCTTCAAACATATCTTCACTTTCAAATTTGACTAGGGCATAAACAAATGCTGTACTACAGATCTGATCTGTTTAATCAAAAAATAACAGAGATTTAAGATTTTGCATCCTAATTAATATTCATAAGCTTAGCTGCTACCATATCATGACATCGCAGCCATCACTTCTGTGCATCCACACATCTAACTTTCTCACTCTCACTTTGGTAACACCCATGAAAGATTCACACATGGATGGAAATGACATGAGTCATACATGCATAGAAATTATCATCAGTGAGGTCATCTGCTATTTAAATTTGTTCGTCTAAATAATAACTTTTAATTCCTGTTCGTTTCTACAGAGCAGAAGAGCCCATGGTTTCTCCTCTCCGCAGGCGGCCAGCATAGTTCTCAGCAGCTCTAAAGTTTCCCTACCAAATCACAATCGCAGTCTCTCCATGGGGAAGCGCTGCAGGTACTTTCCCAGATCTATTGTAAAACTTCTGACACTCGGTCCCTCTTCCCAGAAGTGAAAGCAACGGTAGAAGAAATTTAATCAGTTCTCAATATGGCACCATATGTTAACTTCAAAAATGAACCACTTCAAAGAATTATAATAATTGTAATTGGTAGCAACCAGATAATTTACATTTTCGAATTATGGTGGCATAATTATTTCCACAATTGTAATTTACAATCACTGATTTACAGAGAGAATCTAACAACAGGGCCTGAATTAATTATCTTAAATTCTAGCATTAGAGCAGCCATGTGCTAAGTCTCTATGATCTCCTCACTTTGGAAACTTTTATCTCTTTCTACAGAAGCTGCTCCTTTTCCTCAAGCCCTGCCCTAAAACACAAGGTAACCAATTATCGAGCTGTCTCAAAGTGGACCCCGCCCATCTCTAGAGCAGGCCATCATCTCAGTGGAGGATCTCGAGATTCTCCTCATTCCTATAAGCATCTCCAGGAAGTGGAGGTCAATGAGGTGATGCCACAGTCTTTGAGAAGGTGAGCAATAAAATGCAACAAAATACGTCAAACAAACTTGCAATGATTTCTCTTTTTTCCCTCAAGATCTAACTACACTTCTCAGACACTTCTTAAACACTTAACATATGTTTGTTTAACTACTGGCAATTCTATGCCCCAGGAGTTGTTGTTTTTTTTTATCCAAACTGACAGATTTCAACTTTTTAATGACTTTTTTATTTTATGTCATTATAACTCTCTTGAGAACCTTTTTCAATGCTTTCATCATTTATATTTGCAATTCAAATGTGTTTATGAAGATATTATTTGGGGGTTTTTACTCTTGTTTCAGACTTTCGAAAACAAAAATATTAATCACATTTTTTGATTAACTCCACACTATTTATTTTGTGAAAATGTTATCCAGAAATTGTCATGTCCACCATAGGAACAATTTTTCTATTTTTAATAAAAAATTAGTGAGTGCTTAACAGTGTTGGGGGTAACGCATTACAAGTAACGCAAGTTACATAATCAGATTACTTTTTTCCAAGTAACTAGTAAAGTAACACCTTACTTTTGAATGTTTAAGAAAATATCTGAGTTACTTTTTCAAATAAGCAATGCCAGTATTTTTTTAAGCATTTATTGACTGACAAGTCTCCTGTTGTGCATTAATTCATCTCACTCACAAAAAAACATAAGGGTAAATTTTTTTAAACTGAGACTTATACATCATATATATTAATAAATAAGCTTTCCATTGATGTATGGTTTGTTAGGATAGGACAATATTTGTCAGAGAAAATCTGGAATCTGAGAGTGCAAAAAAAAAATCGAAATATTGTGAAAATCGCCTTTAAAGTTGTCCAAATGAAGTTCTTAGCAATGCATATTACTAATCAAAAAATTGGTTTTGCTGTATTTACAGTAAGAAATTACAAAATATCTTCATGGAATATGATCTTTACTTAATATCATCTTCATCAATATCATTTTTGGCATAAAAGAAAAATCAATCATTTTGACCCCTACACTTTTACTACTGGTTTTGTGGTCCAGGGTCACACATATTCTTTATGTATTTAATCCCACTTTATTAACCAGTGTCTTTGCTGCTGACCGGTCCTTTGATGATCCAATTCAACCATACTAATAAGCAAAAATTGTTTTATATACACTAACATTTGTGCTTCATTTTTGAGTGTTCTTCTTCTGGGGAAATTTACTTTTCTTTTAGCCTGAGGTGCATTTATTTCACTTTTGGTGTGAAAGGGCTTTTACATTTGCCAAAATTAGAAATTTTTATATCAGAAACAAACAAGCAAGCCTTGCCCAGATCTAAAAAGTAATACAAAAGTAAAGTAACACATTACTTTCCATAAAAAGTAACGTGATCAGTTACTTTTTCAGGGAGTAACGGAAAATTGTAATGCTTTACTTTGTTTTTGTTTTTTTTAAGTAAATTTCCCCATCGGCATCAATAGCCTTGTGGGTAGCGCACCAACATATATTGCCGTTGCACTGCGGATGTCCCAAGTTCGAATCCTGGCTCGTAGACCTTTCCCGATCCCACCCCCTTCTCTCTCTCCCACTTTGCTTCCTGTCCAACTACACTGTCCTATCGAAATAAAGGCATAAAAACGCCAAAAATAAATATCACTTATTTAACAGAACATTTGTTTTTTAATTTTATCAAAATGTACAAAATAAAACAAATTGTGTCAATTTATAAATGTTTATAGGCTATATAAGGCTAGCTGCAAAGAAAAAATAAGTGTATGATTTCCATCACTATCATTTTTGTCATTATCTGAAATGCGGTGGAAATGACACTTGTTGGATCATGTTCTTTTCAAAAGTTTGAGTCAAGGGGGAATTTTTTCTTAATTTTTGAAAGAAATTAATACTTTTATTCATCAAGGAAATTCAAAAGTAACATCAAAAACATTAATAATGTTACAAATTTTTAAAGATTTTTATTTTTCTCTTCATCATAGAATCCTTAAAAAAATTATCACAGCACAACCAAATTAGCATATTAGAACGTTTTCTTCATGAAGTTGCTGAAAATTAAACTGGGTCATTACAGAAATAAATTCTTTTTCAATACAAATTCAAATTGAAAACAATTATTTTAAATGCCAATAATAATACATGACAATAAAACAGTTTAACTGTTTTTTAATGAAGGAAATGCAGCCATGGTGGGCATAAGAGCCTTCTTTCAAAAGCATTACAAAATCTTACCAATCCCAAACTTTTGGAAAACTATTTGACATTGTTAGTAGACAAATCAAGTCAGGTTCACGGACCAGAATTGAAGAAAGCCCCATATATGTTGAGGTTAAACACCATATCCGCTGAATTATTCTGTATTGAACTGGTCTACTACCAGATCCAGAGTTGAATGAGATTTCTAAGGAACATATAATATAGTGTCAGGGAGTGAAACTGGATTTCATTGACAGGGCCCATGGCGGGAATAATGTCCTTTGGTTAAGTAGGGTGTATGTGTGCAAGTAGCACTTACTCTTGAATATCCAAGCAATGTTCTCATTACCATGCCAACTTGATCCAGCTTCACAGTGACTTGTAAACTCCACTCTCTGCCAAACTCTCTCTATTTGACCTATTTCCATAATTTACATTCTTAAACAGTGCAGCTTTGAGCTTGGAGACTCATTTAAGGTCTGTGATCAAGCACATACGTGCTAACACGCTTACAGAAGGGGGTTTTTCTTTTTCCCAGTGCGTCAGCAGCGGGGCTGTCTGTGTTTTTTGTCAACTGTGCTGGATTAGCTCGACTTTTGCTTAATTAATTTAAGCTCATGTCTGAAAGCACAACCAATGGGTAAACCCCTCTATAGGGGTCCACACTATTCAGCTATTGTTATTATTGTTCGTGATTAATTAAATATTGATAAGCCTCTCTGAACCTTTCTCAGGCCAGTCTTAGCCGGCCCGAAGAGAGACAGACTGGGGCTGAACTGACCTATTTCTAGACTTAACAGCTTTAAAACACCAACACCATCCCCGAACCTCTCTCTTGTTGCCATGGAGACACCCTCCAGTCTAATGGAGAAAAAAAAAAGAAGTGAGGAGAGGGGGGAAAGAGAGAGAGAGAGATGGGCAAGCGGTGCTCGCTTATCCCCCCTCACTATGACAGCAGGACCCCCACAGAATGATGTCAGTTTTATGAAAAAAAAGAATCCTCTGCAAAGGCACATATTTACCTGTCAGAGATGAAATATGGATTGAAACCGTGTGTGCCATCGGTGCAGTTATATTTAGATATTGTTTTGATTTGCTGCGATCTGCCGGATTAACCTGCAGCTAGAATACACTTTTAATACCCGTGCATTGTGTTATAGGGCTCAATTATTTAAGCTTTGTTATTTAACACTCTTTGATGTCAGACAATAACTCAGTGGTTAGATGAGCTGGGGTTTCTGGGAAGTGACAAAACATAGCATTTTTATGTGTCTGATTCTTTTATGTTCACTTTTTAACAGAAGCAAGAATGATTTGGTGCTCTGCACAGCTGTATTTAAATGTCATCATGTCAAGGTTTCGATAAGAGGGCGATAACTGTGCCACATTGAGAAACCCACAACATTTCCTATGATTTTACATCTGACAAACCCTAGATAACCCGCTTGGGTCATGTCGCAAGATCTGAGTGTTACACCACTGCAGTCTCACAGGGAAATACCAAACGATTTTTGTGGTTTGTCACCACAAGGTGTGCTGGATTCGATAAGCAGTCCCCTCCTGCAGATCAAAACCACAGCTAAATGAAGTAGCGTGGTCTTCATAAACTCATGGGTCTGGGTGAAGGATGCACAAGCTTTGATGGGAATGGCTTAAATCTGACAGTCATCAGATGAGAGAACAAGCTCAGTGTAAAATGCAGACGGAACCGCGGAATCCAGTCATAAAAATGGAATTTACTGTATAACACGAAATGTCATGGAATTTGTCAAAGTTTGGATGAATTCTTCAGAAGTAGATCAGTACACTTAAAACAAGTTGCAATTTGGACTAATCTCTGTAAATATTAAGCTATAAAAAAGACTATTTAAATATGAATCCTGCATGTTCTGCGAGTCTCAGTGTGAATAAATGGTGCAGTTTTGTTTACTGCACACTTTGTGAAGTGCACGTAATGCTTGCGACATTTTCAGCATCTGTCCTCTCACTAAATGAGGACATAATATATGAACTGTTCTGAGAGTCACCTCATGAGCATTTTGCCACTTGATTTGAGTAAAACTATCATATATCATATACACACAGAAACTTAAAGGGTTACTCCACCCCAAAATGAAAATTGTGTCATTAATCACTTACCCCCAGGTCGATATTTTGGATTAAAACCCGGGAGTTTTGTGACTGTCCCATTGACTGCTAAGTAAATACCACTGTCAGGGCCCAGAAAAGTATAAAAGATGTCATCAAAATATTCCATCTGCCATCAGTGGTTCAAGCATAATTTACGACAATACTTTTTGTATGCAAAGAACAAAAATATAGGCATGCTTTTTGATTAATACAATTTAATTTAACCATTAAAAAGGTACTACTACTACCACTAAAATTAAAACATTTTTTATTTAAAACAGTAATTTTAATTGTAAACCCCTCTGTTTGCCAAAAAATAAAGAGTTTAACTTTAATTTGATTACAAGATGAATAAAATTAATGTTTTATTAATTTAATCATTTGATAATCTGAAAAATTTAAAAATGTACAACAGAAATTCTGGGGGGAAAAAACAACATTCATAGGGCAATTGTAAAAATAAATTGTAATAAATTAAGTTTTTTATGTAATCAAATAATCAGACATGCTAAAAACAATATGTAGTAACAAAGAACGTGAGAAAAAAATAAAACATATGCCCTTAAAAATGTCTTTTTTTGGTGTTAAATTGTAAGTTTCATGATTTTAATCATGATTTCATAATTAGGCATGCTTTTTGATTAACGGAATTTAATTTCACCATTAAATAGTTGCTGCTATTACTAAAATTATTAAAAACCTTTTTAAAAGAATAATAATACAATATTTCTTCCATGTTTTATTTTTAATTGTAAACCCCTTTGATTAAAAGATAAATTAAATTAATGTTTTATGCCTTCATTTGATAATCAGCAAAATTAAAACAGGCCATTGTAAAAATACATTTTAATAAATTGTTTTTATGCATTCAAAAAAAATCATACGTTTAATCAATATTTGGTAACAAAAAACGTGGGAAAAACAAAAACATATTTCATATGCCTCTAAAAATGTAACTTTTGTTAAAGTTTTAATAAACTGATGTTTTAATTGATCAGGCATTTAATTTAATTTAACCATAAAAATGAGTCCAGAAAAAAAATTAATTTGAGAAAAAATAAAACGGATTTCATAGCCCTTTACGCTTTATGCTACCACAGCCCAAGCTGTGGATTATACATAATTACACTGAGATTCGAAATTCCCACCACCCCGAAATAATTTGATCACTGCTGTGATTGTTTTTTGTCATAAAATTGTTTTCACGACATTCTCAGCGGCCGAGCAATTTCTTTTATGTGTAACGGACAAACTCACGTAATGGATAATGAGATGTAAGTACTAATTCCTTCGGTCTCTCGTCCTCTAGGTGCCAGTCTCACTCGGACAGCAATCAACAAAGCCGCTGCAATCTGAATATGCAAATTCTGCTCTCCGCCCATTCCAAAGGAAAGATGGGCTACACCGATGTTCCGTGCACTCGTCTCGACCAGGGAACGACCTTTCCTCCCCCTTCTTTCCGAGCCCACTCCGTACCCATTATCCCCTCCGTTCAGGGACCTGATTTTGGGGAGGGGGGCGGGAACAAGCTGCATACCGGGGGTAGGGGATCTTCCAGCTACAACCTAATCAATCCTGAGACTGAGGCAGAGTCGGTGGCAAATTCCAGCCGATCACTCGCCAGCTCCTCTGCGGGGGTGCAGGATCCACAGACACTCACCTGCTCCGAGTCTGCACTGATGTCAAGGGGCCAAATCAAACACAAAAGCCTTGTTACCTACACAACAGCCTTGGGATCAGGCACAAGCTCCAGAAGAGCAAAGACTGTCATTTCTATGACCGTACTGGGATCAGGGCCGAAAACCACGCAGTACGCCGCCAGCCTGCTGTCCAAGGCTGCCGGAGGACAAGGGGGGCGGTCTGCCTCTTTCGAGGAAGGACAGCAGGATGACGGTTTACAAAAAGACAGCAGCTCTTTTTCTGATGGGGTTAGAGGTGTGGCCTGCCTCACATATCCCAAAAGCTGATTGGATAAATGCAAAGACTGCTTTGGAAACTCCATGTCGGCTTGGATGGGGCTGGAACATCCCCGCTTGTGTGAGACACTTACTTTTGGAACTATTTTACTGCATTGTGAAGTACAACTACTGACAACCGAATTTAAAACACTGACTTACTGACGACACAATGTGAATATATGCGAGAGAACGAAGACTTTGGTGGGATGTTGATTTGAAAAGGTACTGAAGAGGATTTATATGCCACTATTTAACAAAAAGCTTCAATTTAGAAACCAAATAGTGTGTCATCTCAATGTTGTTTCTCTACTGTAAAGAAGAAAAAAATATAATAGATGTCAAAACTATATGTATGTCATATATTCCATGTATATGACATACCGAGTGACGAAAATAAAGATGCAAAACATGGTAATGCAGAAGCTTTTTTTCCAGTAACTGCTGTTCTATAATCTCAGCCCAGCTCTGTCTTTTTGTCTGTTTTGCTTGAGGTCTTGAGAAGAAAAAAAACACGTCAGTTTCTGAATAAAATCTGAATGTCACCCTGTCATTTGATCAGAGAGTATCTGCCCGTAACCGTGCGATCGATGTCGTGCATCTCACACCTTCTGTTTTTAGCAGAGAGCTCGCCGAGCGCCGCAGCCAGGTATCTGCAACCATCGCCTGAAACGATCCAACGAACGTGCTGAATGGAGAGAAACCGGCAGAGTCACCGTCTGTCTCCATGGCAACAGGGAACGGCGGAGTCGGATGCGGCAGCCTCTCTATCCAACAAGACCATCAACGGATTTAATCATTTACTTGTTTATCTCCTGTGAAAGTAGCTCTTGCTAATTAAGCCCAGACTCATTATTTTACATCAGCTATTTTGAAACCGCAAAAGGGGAGGAAAAAAAGTTTCCTTAACTAGCTTGGGTTTTTTTCAGGTGAGGGTGGAATTAATCAGCACAAAGATTAAAGCATGGTGTCACTGATGTCTCTCGTCGTGTTTACCTCAAACGAGGGCAACACGAGCGAGTCGCACCCAGAACGCTTTATGAATTATCGGGCTAATTTTCTGAGCGTGAGACTCAGCGTGAGGTGACATTATAATCCAAATTAAAAAAAAAAAAAACAACCGCCGGCAGGCTGTGCCAACAATTTCTTCCAAACAAGCCCCACCGAAGCAACATTTGGCAATTTTTTTTATTCATTTGCAGACAAACATATTTGTTTTGCTCTCATGCACCGCAGATCTTGTGTGAGCCACTGGCTTTGAAACTCATAATGGGTGATCCTTTCATTTTGTGGGAACATTACACATGTTCATCCAACAGCTTAATATTTAATCTCAAGTCAATCTTTGCTCCGATGGGAGGAAGTCATGAAAACACTGATGTAATGTACAAAGAGCCAGAGTCCTGTGTGGATGTCCTGTGCTACTGCATCTGTTTGAGGATGTTTCTTCTGTATGCTGATACATTAATAAAGGCAGGATGTTTCTTGAGGCAGGCTGCTAACATTACAGACAGTACAACTGCACAGCACAACAGGGGTAGACCAACAGATGCTGGTGGGAAATGAATGCCGAGCTGAACACAAAGCGCAGAGAATGTAGACGCAATGAGGGCAGTGGCAAGAAGTGAAATGTATCTGTCACCTGGAATGAGCTGCGGTAACTTCGAAATTACTCTTTTTGCAGCAATGTACCTTTGGTTCGTCTAGTTACATTTTTTCGATTTGTCTAAAGAATTCACTCTCTCTAGACGGTTTGCACCAGCCAAGAATACAACTTGTGGGTAAAATGTGTAATTTTGTAAAAAAAAAACACTTTTGCAATTCAACTCACAGCCTACACCAAAACTGAAGACGCTTGCTGATGGATGACTAGCTTTTTCATTATTCAATAGATAAAAGATAATGAATAATGAGCGCATTCAATGATACGGTGGATAAACAGATTGCTTATTCGAAGTAGCTTGGATGTGAAGAACTTCTCATGTTTAGTAACAAAACATATTTTCTATTACAAATGAGACGCTTACGCAATATCACACTTGCAAATCAGTGCAATCTATGTGAAATGGAAGTCATTTGCACGTATCCTGCAAAGAAATCTTAAAAAAGGTCTGCATTTTTATCATGAAAAATGTGTTGCTAAATTGGCTGTTTCTTTGATTTGATTATTGCTGACCATGTTAACCCAGGCATCATTTATATTGAATCCAGATGCATTTAGTAGTTCTTTAGCTAGCGTTAGCATTAATGAAGTACTTCAAGTATACAAAGAAGTAGAAGTTCTTTTTTGTGCTTTAAGTATAAATACTACAATTGTGAAGAACACTGATGCCAATGCCAGTTTAAGAATTAATGAATGCACCTGAATTTAATACAAATGATGGGTTAACATGATCAGCAATAATCAGAATTTATATAAATTCTATGATAATAGTGAGTTTTAGAGAGTGGTCTACATTTTACTTTTTTGAAGTTGATTTATTAAATTAGCTAGATGGACATTTTAAAATAAAAATTAAATAGACAACATACATAAAGTTACTAAAACTAAAATGAAAATGTGTGGTGGTCAAGTTTGCAGAAGGTTTAGAAGTTTATATTGATTTTTACCTTTTATGGACATTTTTACCTTTCTAAGGCAATTTTTTTAACCTAATTAAAAGTATCCATCATCGTTTGTGTCAAATTTTAATTAATAAATTTAAATAGTGTGGCACTATAGGGCTGTTACCAATCAAATTAAATCAGTATCAACAAAATTTGTGTTTGCAATGCAGATATGGCACAAATCTGTATTTGAAGTGGCATTTAGATGCATTACACAGATTGTTCAATGCAGGGCATGAATGCATTTAACCTGCAGTTACAAATGCATAATTAATGTTTTGATGTTGAAACAAAAATGATTTGGGGAGGGGAAAGGAAAATATAATAAATATACTAAATATAAATCTAAAATCACCAGTAGGTGGCAGCAAATCCCTGCATGAGGGAGTCACTGAATCATTCATTCAACAGATTCATTCAAAAGGCTGATTCAAGAGATGCAAAAAAGTTCTGCTGTGGCTTTGTTTGAAACTATGGTTGTTGTCAAAATACAGCAAAAAACAAGAAATGATATAAAAAACATCACTCTTTGTGTGATATTACATCAGATGGTGTAAATATAAAAGACATGAAAGTCATACGGGGGCACATTAGCCCCCTTATCTTGAATTTTGGGGGAATTCTAAATATATTTTTTGTTTACACTAGCACGTTTTTGTTTTAAAACACAACTTTTGCTACGGTTACGCCTCAAAAAAGGAAACTTTCAAAAAAGACCCCATTTCGAAAATGACCCCATTTTAGTTTGAAAACTCCAGGATTACATTTCAGTGTAAACGGACCAAAACGGAGAATTTTGAAAATAATGGCGTGGCTTCCCACATTCACTTTGCGTACCATGTAAACAATAACATCATGCTCATTAGGAATGGTCATGTGACAGATGTTTTCAGGTGTGTAGTGTGGATGGAGATTGTTTCTGAAACGCAGTGAAAGCGCCAGTGTAGACAAGGATCGTAAAATGCTGTTTTAAAACGAAAATGCACTAGTGTCAACAGGGCCTTAATGTGCTTGTGCAGTAGTCTAACCATTACGCAGTGTATGTGTGCACTCTCTAGGTGTATTTTTGTTTGGTTGTTGCTATATACTTGGTAATGTCAAATTGTGTATTGTTTAAACAACGTAAACGATATATATCGCACACCTCTAATTAGAGGTAACATAATGTAATTTAACATTTGTTATCCACCTTATCCTTCAACACGGAAGTAAGCCTACTGGCAAGACTTCCGGTTAATTAGCCGCCATAGGGAAGAATAACAATGTGCAGTAAATGGTAAAACTACACTACAAACCAGTCTGTTGATAATTAAGATAATACATTAAAATAACATGGCAAGACACACCAATTTGCAACATCAAGCAGCTAAACGAGCTGTTTTGCACAGCTAAAAATTGCTGGATGTGGTTAAGACTGGAAGCCAGACTCATAAAATTTACAAATGGCCACGGCCACTCTTACGGGAAAAATAAGGTGGACAGCAATCTATTGCAAGTACAATCTTCATCTGATGTGATGACACTTCAAAAAAACATCTCTTTCGTAATGTGTAAAACATGTTAAATGAGCACAAAAGTACTGAATGCACCTTTAATTAGACAGTGAAGTGAAACTATACATCGTTAACATTCAGCATATCCCTGAGGCTTAATATTACAAAGGGAACTTCGTAAAACAAATGAAAGGTGTATATGTGCACAAACTAACTCTGAATTCTTCCCAGGTGAGACAGTGCTTGTGATTTGAAGTTGACATTGAGGCTGATTGCACACAAAAGGAACTTACGATTCTCTATGATTATCAACATCCCAATGGTGGATCATTAAAACGTGTGACTACTTGAATATACTTGATCACAAATCTAGTAGCGCTGTGTACAACAGTGCCAATTTTCCTATTTTTGGTATTGTTAAAAGTAAGTGACACCCATGCAGGGTAGTAGCAAATGATTTAAGACATTTCTTATATCTGCCTATAATACACAAACGCATTTCATTCCACGTCTGAACATAACGTATAAAAAGGTCTCTATAAAATACAGTGAAATTACTTCATATCACGGAGTTGATTAAAAATTGTTCCGGTGGGAATGCTAAGAAAGTATGTGATAGATAAAATATTAAAATATTCACATTTATTTCATGGTAAATACGAGCCATTAAATTGGATTTTCCCAATGAAATTCACAGTGAATAGACTGTTTTCAATAAACCAGGATTAGTGACATGTGACATAAAGCTTAGGCTGTCAATATCATAATGAGATACATATGATTTAAAAATGGTTTACTGTAAGCCTTTCCTCTGGCAACACAGAATTAACAAACAACAGATGCAACTCATTTGTTAAATCTGTGTTACTCTCCATTCCAAAACGATTTTTCGACTTGGTGCCAGACCTAGCGCCAACTACACCCATACACCGACGGATGCTTCGCTGACCACCTCCTACATCACTTCAGCTGACACATTACCTCATTTAACAAATACGACTATTGCTGCACATATGTAACTAATATTACATATGCACATTTATTTAAATCTGTACCTGTGGAGATCCACCTGATGAGTTCCTCCCAAGGCTTCTTTCTCACCCCCCAAACATCTTAGAGAGGTCTTGCTCAGTGGGAGGCTTTAAGACACTATTTTCCTGTAAAGCTGCTTTTATTGTGAAAAGCAACATGCAAAATAAATAAAATGAAAACCTAAGCAGCAACTGCTCTCTTAGTAACCACACACGTTTTCCATTTCTCATACACATATCCACATTATCAGATGAAGATAAGCATTATGGGTTTTGGCTTTGTGATGCCTCTCCCCACTGATGTTGGTGTGCTTTTTGAACTCGTGTACACTAGAATTGATAAGAGCAATGAGATTATGCTTATGAGCTTAATTAGAAAGATGGTATCTAATTTCTCATGCAAATACCATTACAGGAAATCATGAGCTGAGGAGAGAAGGGGCTCCATGCGTGAGTGCAGAAAGGCTAAATAACATGTGAACTGAGTCTCAGTGGGTGTCTCAGAGAAATTAGAAGCAGAAATACACAATTATTTCTAAATTAATAGATGTGATTATTTGCCAAGACTTGGGGTGTGAGAATACCAGCCACTATGTGATTAATCTCAAATTGCAAAATAAACAAAGATGGAGTACTTGCCAAAGCACTTGAGACAGAAATAATGTTAAAATGTATGTTGAGTTAAAATAAAGAAAAATTATCCATGATTTGGCTTGTTACATTATGTATATTTTGCTTCACTGAAAAATACAAATTAATCTTAAAAATTATAAAATCACTACATATACACCAATCAGACATAACATTATGACCACTGACAGGTGAAGTGAATAACACGGATTATCTCTTCATCACGGCTGCTGTTAGTGTGTGGGATATATTAGGCAGCAAACATTTTGTCCTTAAAGTTGATGTGTTAGTAGCAGAAAAAAATGGGCAAGCGTAAGGATTTGAGCAAGTTTGACAAGGGCCAGATTGTAATTGGCTAGACAACTGGGTCAGAGCATCTCCAAAACGGCAGCTCCTGTGGGATGTTCTAGGCCTGCAGTGTTCAGTATCTATCAAAAGTGGTCCAAGAGAGGAACAGTGGTGAGCTGGCGACAGGGTCATGGGCAGCCAAAGCTCAAAGCGAAGGCTGGTCCATGTGGTCCGATCCAACAGAAAAGCTACTGTAGCTCAAATTGCTCAAGAAGTTAATACTGGTTCTGATGGACAGGTGTCAGAATAAACAGTGCATCGCAGTTTGTTGCATATGGGACTGGACAGCCACAGACCAATCAGGGAGCCCATTCTGTCCATCACCAAAAACGCCAACAGTGCAATGAAAATTAAATTAAAGAAGCAATGAAAGAGCAATGGAAGAAGGTCACCCGGTCTGATCTTGTGGATGGCTGGGTGTGTGTGTGTCACTTACCTGGGAAACACATGGCACCAGGATGCACTATGGAAGGGTGATGCTTTGGGCAATGTTCTGCTGGAAAACCTTGGGTCCTGCCATCCCTGTGGATGTCACTTTGACACGTACCACCTACCTAACCATTGTTGCAGACCATGTACACCCTTTCATGAAAATGGTATTCCCTGGTGGCAGTGGCCTCTTTCAGCAGGATAATGCACCCTGCAACAAAGCAGAAATGGTTCAGGAATGGTTTGAGGAGCACAACAAGAAGTTTGAGGTGTTGACTTGGCCTCCAAATTCCCCAGATCTCAATACTGTATGTGGTTACCTGGATGATCTACAACAGTTTTTTTGTTTTGTGATGGCTGTTCATGAGTCCCTTGTTTGCTCTGAACAGTTAAATTGAGCACTGTTCTTCAGAAAAATCCTCCTGGTCCTGCAGATTCTTCAGTTTTCCTTCATCTTTTGCATATTTGAACCCTTTCAAGCAGTGACTGTATGGTTTTGAGATCCATCTTTTCAGACTAACGACAACTGAGGGACTCAAACACAGCTATTAAAAAAGGTGCAAACATTCACTGATGCTCCAGAAGGAAACACGATGTATTAAGAGCTGGGGGGTGAAAACTTTTGGAATTTAAAGATCAAGATAAATTGTACTTCACTTGTCTTCCGGGAAACATGCAAGTGTCTTCTGTTGCTTCCGAAGGGCAGTACTAAATGAAGAAAAAAAGATACTTCAACAAAATAAGAAAAATTTGGACATCTTCATCATGTTCAAAAGTTTTTAATGTTTGAACCTTTTTTAATAGCTGTGTTTGAGCCCCTCAGTTTCCTCAGTGTGAAAAGATGGATCACAATATTATATAGTCGCTGCTGGAAAAGGTTCAAATATGCAAAATATAAAGGAAAACTGAAGAATCTGCAGGACCAGGAGGATTTTTCTGAAGAAAAGTGCTCAATTTAACTGTTCAGAACAAACAAGGGACTCATGAACAACCACCCATCACAAAACAAAACAAAACAAAACAAAACAAAAAAAAAAAGAACCAAGGGTTCCTAAACTTCTGAAGGGGGTTATTTTAATAATTTCAGCATTTTTTTGGTCTTGTGGACTATATGTAAACATCTTTTATGTAAAATATCTTACTCAGGACAGTCCTAATTAAAAATAACAAGCATTTTGTATGGTCTCTTATTTTGATAAAATTCACATTTTCACAGATTATGCAAGGGGTTTCCAAACTTAAAACTATAAAACTGTATATACACGAAATATATACATGTTGTGCTTTTTTAATGAATTTTGAAAAATCAATACAGACTTGTATTATTAAATTATTATTTTATTGTTAAGAAATTATTTATATAAAAGTACAAAATGGACAATAAAATGACTTGCTTGGTTGAACATGCTTAGCAGAGTTTTGCAACTGGAAACTGAAACATGGCATGAAACCTACTCCTTACTGAAAGCTTGTTCTTGCCAGGTGCCGTTCTGCTGTAGCTTTACAGATAAAGTCATCCAAATATGGTTTCACCAGATCGTTTGAAGCAACCAGAGGCATCACCTCTGGCTAAACCACGCTGACTTCATATTTTTTAAACTGTCTCATGAAACTTTAATATGGAACGAATATCATTACAATTACATTCATTTGATCTTGGCTCCATGCACATGCCTGTACCCTGAGAATTCCTCAAACAAAACTAACCCTAGTTTACTTGTTCACTGGCCTAGCCGATTTATCCACTTCAGTGGAAGAGAGAGCAGATCTTTGCAAGGAGGACAAGAAAAGAGGATACAGCGTGTTGAGGGAGCTCTGCATGATCTCTGGCAAATAAACACACTTCTGTAAGCTATTTTTGGTGTGTGTGAATGAGAAAAAAAGAGCGAACAGAAGGAGGAGAGCAAGCGTTTCAGACACAGACAGGCGCAAGAGAAATAAAGAGACAAAGATATATAACCTTCAACAATATGATGCCCTTCATGTTGTACTAGGCAATCAATTCAAATCAGAGAGAGGCTCATTACTCTTGAATTCACATTTTTAAGATGTTAATATAGATAAACATTTATAAATGCAGGGCTTTAAATATAGGTCTATGTTGATAAATCTAACTGCATTCTTTTAGGGTTGTTTTTCTGTAAAATTCATCTTTTTTTCTCCAGGTTAATCCAGCATTCAGTAAATCTCATTAACGAGGAGAGGTATTCAAATTAGCCTAATTGAGTTTCAGATAACTCCTGCATATATTTCTCTTCTGTTTTGTGTTTCTGCATTGTTCGTCTATTCTCATGCTGCAAAACAAGCAAGCAAGCAAAAGACAGTGAGAGAGAAAATGACAATGACACATGGAAAAGGCTGGGGAAAAGAGAGACAAAGGTTGAGGAAAAAGAGAATGAGAAAAAGAGAGACTGTAAGAAACAATGAAGGGAACAGGAGAGAAGAACACTTTGGTGTGAGTCAGCCATTTGGAAGATTTCCCGTTGTGGGGTCACAGGGTCGCTACAGCTTAAACTAGATCTGTTGACCTCTGGGTCTCCTGACCGTGAAAGTGTTTGTTTAGGTACCCTGGCCTGGAGGGTCAATGTTTTATTTGGACGTGCTCCATCCTCGCCTTAGAAAAAATTGTTTTGTTCGCTGGAGATAATCCATCATTCCCTATTCACTGAGGGGAATAAACAGTTATAGATTTACAGGTTACAGCAGTGCTGTAAGGGTCATTCCTGTTACACAGTACATTTTTATGTCTTTATCCAATATATTGAAGCGCTAATGAACATAGGGTGAATGCTAAATAATTTTTGGTTTAAGCAGATATAGTTTTTTTTGCTCTAAGTGCTATTTATGACATATTTTATGATTATATACTGCCATTCAAAAGTTTGGGATCAGTAAGATTTTATTTTTTATTTTTTATTTTTATTTTTTTAAAGAAGATTCTTATGCTCATCAAGGCTGCATTTATTTGATCTAAAATCTAGAAAAAGCTATATTATTGTGAAATATTTTTTCAGTGTAAAATAATTGTTTTATGTGAATACATTTAAAAAAATAATTTATTTCTGCGATAAAAGGCTGAATTGTCAGCATCATCTATTCTTCAGTGTCACATGATCCTTCAGAAATCATTCTAATATGCTGATTTATTATATCAATGTTGAAAACAGTTGTGCTGCTTAATATTTTGTTGGAAGCTGTGATACTTTTTTTTAGGATTCTTTAATAAATAAAAATCTAATAAAAGAACAGCATTTAAAAAAAAATCTATTGTAACAATATAAACTACCATTTAAAAGTTTCTGGTCAGTAAATTTATATTCTTTATATACTTTTATTCACCAAGGATGTGTTAAATTGATAAAAAGTGAAAGTAAAGATTTATATTGTTATTGTTAGAAATTATTATTACAATATTGTTAGAAAATATTCCTATTTTGAACAAATGCTGTTATTTTGAATTTTTTATTCATCAAAGAATCATGAAAAAAGAATCACAGGTTCCAAAACAACATTAAGTGGCACAACTGTTTCCAACATTGATAATGAAAGCAATAAATCAGCATATTAGAATGATTTCTGAAGGATCCTGTGACACTTGGAGTAATGACTGATGAAAATTCGGCTTTGCATCACAGAAATAAATTAGGCTATATTTTAAAATGTATTAAAATAAAAACCATTATATTTAAAAAGTAAGAAGTATTAAGAATATTTTACAATATTACTGCTTTTCCTGTATTTTTGATCAAGTAAATTCAGCCTTAATGAGCATAAGAGAATTCTTTAAATAACATTAAAAATCTTACAGATCCCAAATGTATTTGCTTATTAATTAATGGCATAAATTCCAGTCAGTTTGTCAAGCTATTATCAGGTTTCAGAAGACAAAATTATATTTAATATAGTACACAGAAAGGCAGTCACACAGGTGTGTATGATAGCCCAGTGTTAAAAAAAGAAAATTACATATTAATCATTACAATAATTATAATAATATAAATATCACATATACAGCTATTAAATCCCACTGTGAGATATAAAGCCTCAATTACAAGAAATAAAGTTGCTATTAGAAAAACTAATATTACTTATTAGAAATGGTCACAATTTGACAAATCAAATATAACGAACAAATTTAGAGATGAGGTCACAATTAGAAGAAAAAACAGAAACAGCTTAATAGTCACACTGCGAGATGTAAACTCCCAATTATGAAAAACAAATTTGAACATGCAACATAAAATCTAAATTTGCAATTGTGAAATACTGTCACACTGAGACATATAAGCTTGCAATTATGAAAAAACAAATCTGATATTGTAATTTAAAATCACCATGATGAGAAACAAATTGTCAGTTTTAAGATACAACGGCACAGTGTGAAATATAAAGTCTGAAACTGCAAAATATGGTCAAATTGTGGGAAATAAACTCACAGTTATGAGAAAAATGTTCAAAATTGCAACACAGAAATCGCAGCTGCAGAAAAAACTGCAATTGCCTTATCATTTTCTACTCTGTGGATGGAATCACATGAGGTGAGTAATTATATTTAAGTTTTGGGCAAACTAATCATTTAAAATACAACACAGTCATATTTTCTTTTGCTAAATTGACTGTACTGCATATCAGGAATGACCCTAAAATCACACCCACTCATTCATGACCATCCGCACATGCAGGATGAATACATGTGGAATGTATTAAAGAGTTATCTAAAACAGTGTTGTGTAGGGTGGAGTACTGTTATCAGTGCTCGAGTGTGCGTTAGACGCAGCTACTTATTATAGGATGGAGAGCTAGTACTACATCACCATTAGTAACCTTTGATACCAAAAAGAAGATTCCACTCCCACTAATGCTTCACAGCCCAGCAATGTCCCAGCAACATCCACATGGCTGTTTTTTTCCAACCAGCTCCATTCTCACAAAAAAATGTGCACTATGCAAGCTCTGATAAAGTCTTTACGAATGCACTAATTCAACATCTCCCATGGTTAAAAACAGCAGAGTGATAATTTTGTTTCAACAGAGAAAAATTCCCAGGTGTAAGATGTTTGTTTACTGTTAGTTTTTCTTCCCAAACCTTTTCGAAAGATGCCAAGAATCGAGTGTGTAGAGAACAAGCTCTGTGCCTCTGTAGTCCGAGGTTTAATACAACAGTAATTTGTCATGAATGGCAGTTTGTGTGGCCCCAACAGGCTTTGGATCTTCTCGGCAGTCTAGACAGCACTCTAAGATGGCTGCCCGGCCCCACGACGAGCGTACAAATTACTCTCAGTGTAGTCTGCGATGCTGACCCTGCTGTGGCCCAAAATCTCGTGCGCTCATTTTGGCGACGATCCAGTTGTCAGGTACTGCCATTTCCACTTCAATCAGAAGCCAGCTACACTCTCTCTCGTTCATGTGCGTGTGCAGACACTAGCTTAATTTATTCTAATTAACGTCAACGCAAAAACAACAACAAAGCATTCTGGTCCAAACCCACAACCACGCTGAGACAACAGAGAGAGGTTTAAGCAAATCAGACATTAGATCTGCTTCAATTAGCAGTCTGCCAGCGCACAAGGAAGGAAACGCTCACCGCCAGTCTTACAGCAGAGATTTTTTTTTGCTGTACCCCCTAAAACACAAACACATACACACAAGTGTACAGGATAGTGGAGGTGTTAATCAAGAAAATACGATACAAGATATGCTCAAAAACATCATAGAGATCAATATTTCATCACCTTAGAATTATAAGCTTCTATCTGACATTTTTGTCAAAATTGAGTTATTCACATATTCTTATTCGGTGACAACTTTTGTGAAGTTTCTTTTGTAAGCTGTGTACATTTGGGGATTTGTAAAACATTTGTAAAAAAAAAATAGTTCTGTCTACAGAAGTCTATGGAACGCAAAAACTTTGAAGCTCATTATCTCAAAAGTGCTCAAAATGCAGGTGACGATTTGCTACAAAAAACCCAAAACTTGACAATTACATAATGAAGACTTAATTAAACACTTTTGCAGTATTTAACACATTTATACTTGCATCTCAACACCCTTAAAGGCACAGTTTATCTAAAAATGTACATTTTGACATCGACTCACCTATGTGTTGTTCCATACTCATGTGACCGTGTTTTCTTCTGTGAAACACAAAACATGTCATTTTAATGAATCTCCATCCAAGTTGGTAAATACAGCTGCAATGCATTATAACAATTAAACAATAAATAATACACTTAAGTGTCAAAAAAAAGTGTCTCACTGATCATTTTTCAAATGTTTTTAACAGTATTGGTGATACTGTTAGATAGATATTTAAGCAAATGTACAGTACAATTATGGTGAAGGCCATTGTTCTCTTTTACTTGCACAGAAATCTGGTATTCTTTAGTCTTCTGGCATCTAATGGCAGTTAATAAACTATTTTAACAGGTATAAAAGTTTGTGGTCGGAACGATTATGAAAACACTAATATTGTGAATTATTATTACAAATCAAAACTACAGTTTTCTATGTTAATGTATTTTAATTTATTCCTGTGTTGGCAAAGCTGCATTACTCCAGTCTTCGGTAAAACGTGATCTTTCAGAAATTATTCTAATATGCTGATTTTGCACTCAAGAAACATGTCTTATTGATCGATGTTAAAAATAATTGTGCTGCTTAAAGGCATAGTTCATCCAAAAATGAACATTACCCTGTGATTTACTCACCCTCAAGCCATCCTAAGTGTATATGACTTTCTTCTTTCAGACGAATACAATCGGAGTTATTATTAAAAAATGTCCTGGCTCTGCCAAGCTTTATAATGGCAGTGAATGGGTGTTTTGAAGTCCAATGAAGTGCATGCATCCATCATAAAAAGTACTCCACATGTCTCCAGGGGGTTAATAAAAGTCTCCTGAAGTGAATCGATGCGTTTGCATAAGAAAAACATCCAAATTTAAAACTTTTTTAATTAATCTCTAGCTTCCGCTAACCATCGTACTCACATTCACAAGAGAATGGCAAGTCCTACATCATCCGCTGGAACACCCACTTGTGAATGCATGTGCGACAGAGCGGAAGCTAGAGATTATTTTCTTACACAAATGCATCAGTTAACTTCAGAAGGCCTTTAATAACCCCCTAGAGCAGTGTGGAGTACTTTTTATGATGGATTTATGCACTTTACTTTGTTTCAACATCTCAAACACCATTTACTGCTATTATACAGCTCAGAGGAACCAGGACATTTTTTAATATGACTCTAATTGTATTCATCTAGAAGAAAGCCATATGCACCTAGGAAGGCTTGAGGGTGAGTAAATCATGGGGTAATTTTCATTTGAGTGAACTATCCCTTTAATATTTTTGTGGAAACTATGCTATTTTTTTAGTTCAAAAAGCATTTATTAGAAAGTAGTAGTAAAAATAAAAGTAGTAGTTTCTTACGGAAATCTTACTGACCCCAAGCTTGCATCTCTTCCATTCTTATTATTCTGTTGCGCTACGTCCAACATTTTTTAACACATGAAAGCAAATGGAGTACAGATTATGTACAGATCAGTGAGCATAATGTATTAGTTTTGTTATAATTAATTGCACCTAATTAACATGTTAAATTGATAGCCCTAACAAACAGCAGAACAAAGGTGCGGCTCAGAATCAGACGAACAGACAACAATATTCATCTAGTCAAGTGACATACATGTTTTATTATTTTTTCATGGGCTTCAGGGGAAGAGTGAAAATCACCCCTACTTTAGTATGGATGCAAGCAGATGAAGAGGTGTGAAAAGCAGCCTAAACATCATCAGCACTGCATTAAAATACATTCAATCCACAGAACAAATATAACACAAGATCAAAGCTTTCTTAGTTCGCATACGCACACATTCTCTCTCTTTCTCTGACCATAAATCAAAGCTTTAGAAAATTGAGAGCTGGATTGTGAGGGATGGAGGAAAGCAATGGTGTTTAAGTGACAGCAGTAAAAGGCTGCTGTGTGATGCTCCCTTGGCCTGTCCACTCTGATGAGACCTGTTTGCCTTTTCAGCAGTCTGGGGTGAAGCGTGTATCTGCTGAGAGCATCCCAGGAGAGGTCATTGCAAGGGTTATGTTTGCATTGTCACACATTAACAGACATACACACTGTCGCAAACACAAATAGTGTGTTTGTCACTCTGTGTCTGTGTCAGTACAGTTAAGAAAAGACTGACAGAAGGACACGGGGTCATCCATAGGAGCCACACAGCAGAAGCCCATCAAAAGGTAACACCACAAATCAAAAAGCGGGTTGAGGAAACACTCTGTGTGAATGACAGAAGAAGAGCAAGAGCTTGTCACATCTTAGTGCCTTTGTTCAAGAACAGTGTTTCATCTCAGCTGATTCTTCTCAGTTTTTGCTGTTTCAATCTGGGAGCTTCTGTATCGCCCAGTGAACACTGTCAGTTCAGGTCTGTGACAAACGAGTAAAAGAAGTGTTGCAGGCTTGACTGAGTAGGCCTAGGAATTGAGACCTGCTCCGTTTAAAAATAACAACAGAATTATATATATATATATATATATATATATACATACATATACATATACATATATATATATATATATATATATATATATATATATATATATATATAGTGTTTTTCACGTTACATCATCAATCCGGAAGTCGGCCATTGCGGCGGCACTGAGTGTAAACAATGCCATTGAACCGCACGGAACTCGTGAATGGGCTTGGCGAAAAAAGAACGAAAGTATTTCACTATGTCAGGATAAGAAATAGAAGGAAGAACTGTCGGGTCATCAGTCAAAGGAGGCAAATCGTACAGATGTTTACCACCTATTACAGGACTAGACAATATGGACTGCCCTGTGGCCCGTGCACGTCGTACACCGCATTCCTGTTCCAAAATGTAATTTGTGTGGAAATATTATGTTTTTATTATATTTAGTTTGCAAAAGGCTGTTAACAGCTGAAGACGGACATAAAGAGGAGAAAATACTGTGGCAGGCAAATCAATCTCACTTTTCATAATGCACGAAATATTGGAAGAAACTCCTAAATAATTCAACAACTCCTCCACCTGTCTCCTTAGTCGCTCCACCTCCTTACGGAGATCTTCAGTCTGATCCAGTGCATTATCAACTGCCGCAGGTTCTGGAACTAAACAATAATCATGTTCCAGATGCTGGGCACCAATTGGCACAGGATCCTCATTCACTTGAATGTCCACCTTCCTTTTTTGCCATACCCCGGTGCGGAGTAGCCGTTCCACTGGAATAAGGTTGGTACTGCCCCCTTCCTCAGCAAGCGACGCGCTCTAGGGGTCGATGGCTCGATCAGATCATCATTAATAAAGTGGCGACTGCAGACCCTTGTATGAGATGTGATGTTAAATCTCTCACGTCGAATGTTGTGAATCCACTTTCTACGTGTTTTAGAAATTTAGCAGCTCCCACACATTTTGGTTTAGTCAGCAGAACAACGTCTTCAATGGTACACTAACCGTGCAATCAATGCTTCTGTTTACATATGAGTATTGCCGCAATGGCCGCGCATCCGGGTAACTGACCAGAATGTGACGTCGGTGCAAACCCTCTCTATATACAAAAACAATTTTCGCGGTTGTTGTTAGGACGTCAATAACAACATGGTGGATGTGTAAGCCTATGACTGTGAATGTATTCAACTCACCTGCATATCTAAACAACGCATTCCATCAATAGTCTGGACGTCCGTCACTGAATTCAATTCATATATGGAGAGTACGGGACTTCTGACGTTTGGAGGCAACACAAACACATAACAAAACATGGCTACTAGTGTCGTCTGATTGGCGGATGAATGACTCTTTAGATGCGGTTCTTTTCAGTGAATCGAGTCACCGACGAACTTCTGAAACGGGCCGGCTCACTCATTCACAAAATAGGTCAGGGTGGCTGAAAATCTGCCTTACTAACTCACTAAACTACAACGCATTACTTTTAATCATATCCAACGCAATATTAACCATAAACGTTTTATGCTAAATATAAGGTTACTGAAAATTAAACTGCTGTCAATAAATGTGGTTAAATACATATTAGCATTAACCACAAAAACATATTAACAGAAATAGCCATAGTCTATACATATTTACACATAAAACAGAAAATAAAAACACTGTACAAAACAATACTACTAATATATATAGGCCTACTAATATCTAAATTAAATGAAAAAATTAAATACATTAAAAATCTAATTTATTTCTGTGATCAAAGCTGAAATTTTCAAAGCATCATTACTCCAGTATTCAGTATCACATGATCCTTCAGAAATTGTAGGAGCCATATTTGGGTTTAGGTGACTTATCTGTGGAATAAGTACCATTAATTTAGTTTTACATTATCACATTGTATAAATGCAGTTTAACAGAACATAGTTAACAGAAACTATACAGTTTAATTTCAGAAATTAAAACTTTCATACTTTAATTAACCGTAGCAGCATCTTACCTGTATGTACGTACCTGATTACCTGTCACATGGTTGTAGACACACCCCTTTGATGTGCAGGTGGCCAGATGTGGTGGCTTTAATTATGCCATTCACGAAGGTCGCAGGGGGTGAGATGGCAAGACGATACAGTTTTCAGACCGCAAACAAACGCAAATTATTGCTTTAGTTTTTTCCTTTATTTTCATAATTTGTCAATTTAAGAAAGAGAACCGGATTGTCTGAATAAAGCAACATCCAATTTAAATCAACTCTCCGTGCGTGCTTACTATGGATTGTGTGTCGGGAGCCCTTGCCATTAACCTCACGTGGCAAGTTTGGTTGGAAAAGCCACTACAGAAATCATTCTAATATACTAATTTATTATAAGTGCTGGAAACAGTTGTGTAGCTTAATATTTTTTGGAAACCTGTGATGCTTTTTTTCAGGATTCTTTGATGAATCAAAATATAAATATTTTCTAACAATATACACTACTGTTCAACAGTTTGGGTCAGTAAATTTTTCATTCTTTCTTTTTTTTGAAAGAAATTAATACTTTTATTCACAAAGGATGTGTTAAATTAATTATTTTTCACTTGTTATTCATCAAAGAATCCTGAAAAAAAAAAGAATCACAGGTTCCAAAAAAATATTTGGCAGCACAACTGTTTCCGACACTGATCATTTTAATAGTAAATCAGCATATTAGAATGATTTTTTAAAGGATCATGTGACACTTAGGACTGGAGTAACAGCTGATGAAAATTCAGTTTTGCATCACAAGAATAAATTATATTTTATATTTTAAGTATAACAAATTCTAAAATATATTTTAACTATATTAAAATAAAAAAAAACGGTTTTTTATATCGTCATATTATACAAACAATATTATTGTTTTTTGTTTGCTTGTTTGTTTTAGTTTTTTTGATCAAATAAATGCAGTCTTGATGAGCATAAGAGACTTATTTAAAAAAATATTACTTACTGATCACAAAATTTTGAGCAGTAGTAATATATATAATATATGTGTGTGTGTGTGTGTGTGTGTGTGTGTGTGTGTATAAGGGATAATCAATGGTTTGCTGTGCATTAAAGGATTTTAAATGCACGTTGTAGACGCTAAGAACATTCGCCTCCATGAAGTGCATTTAAAATCATTTACTGCACAGCAAACCATTTATTTGAATGAATTATATATATATATATATATATATATAATATATATATATTAGAGATGCACGATATTGGATTTTTGCCGATATCCGATATGCCGATATTTTTTCATCTCATTTTGGCCCATACCGATATATATCCTTTTGTTTGGAAATTTAGTTTTTAACAATAACTTATTTGTTAGGATTAAATAAATAGTAATGAGTGGTTTACATTCAATCCCTTTTTTCCATCAGTAGGCTAGCATTATTTATGATCTGAATTTTGTGAATTAAGTTCACTTTTGCTATGTTATAAGCCGAATTTCGGATGCTTTCACTTTCGAATTCGCAATCTAAAAACAACATTTCAAAACGAAAACAAAAAGAAAAGTAGAACTAAACTGGGGTGCGTTTCCCAAAAGCATGGTAAGCTAACTATGGTCGTTAGTTCCACTGAAATCTATTGGTAAGGACGGAACTTACGACCATAGTTGCTTTCGGAAACGCACCCCTGGGTGACTGTGAGGGTGCTTTGCGGCACATGAACAGGACATAATTCATTGCTACACCTTCTTAATTCGTTCCAACGATTTATTAATTTATTAATTTGTAAAACGAGGGAACGAATTAATATGTAGTATTAACGAATTATTAATTTATTCCTACGAAATATTTTATTTCCCACCCGCAATTTATCACAGTAAGAGATACTAAAACATGGATTAAAAGTGAATGACAAGAAAATAAACCTGCGAAATTAAAGGGTGAGACGGTGACCATTTGGGAAAAGAAAAATATTAAGTTATGTGGCAATTGGTGGCCAACTGGCAAAACAGTACACTTTTTTTTTTTGCACAAGAATACCAACATGTTTACCTTCTCTGGTTTAACAAGCGGTCTTTTACCCTACCAAATCCTCAGTCCGCCATCATTTCCAGAATAGGCGCGTAATTTTTTCTATCACCACCTCCCTCGTGCTGACCCTACAAATACAAATCAGGCTCTACACCCGAAGCGCTCACAACGAAAACTACTCTTGGCGTGATCAGTGAAATCCTGAATATACGGCTTTGTAACTCTGTAACTCCCGCTGTATGAAGCAGACGCTTCAGCACTGCAGATCATGCACTGGCACAAATGCGACCACGTCAAATTTTAACTTGCACAAAAAAATTAAATAAATAAATAAAATAATCTAAAATGTGACTCTAGACTGATGTTTCGATCAGTCTAGAGCCCTGCAATACAAAGGCATTCAACATGGAAAGTAAATGTAGAAATGTAATCTAAGTCATGTTTTATTGTAATTTCTAATTATTTTATAGGGTGCACTGCGCTTTGACAGGGCTGCGGGACACGAACAGGACATAATTCTTTCCTACAACTTGTTAATTCGTTCCAACGATTTATTAATTTATTAATTTGTAAAATGAGGGAACGAATTAAAAAGTCGTATTAACGAATTCTTAATTTATTGCCACGAAATATTTTATTTCCCACCCGCAGTTTACCACTATAAAAGATACGACAACATGGATTAAAAGTAAATGACAAGAAAATAAACCTGCGAAATTAAAGGGTGAAACGGGGATGATTTGTGAAAAGAAACAATAAATATTATTAAGTCTGTGGCAATTCATGACCAACCGGGAAAACAGGACACATGGCCGCTTATGGCTTTAAATGTATGGGTTCGAACAGCATGAATCCAAAAGCATGGTGGCTACTAACATTTGCCTGCTAACCAATTATTTATCTTATAAAGAATGCTTTGTACCTCACTTGTGTCATAATATTCACGTAAAAATGTTTCAACATTGTGCTTTGCCGTTGCGCCGCCGCCGCCGGAGAAAGAGAATTAACTGACCGCGCGCATAATTACTTTTGGAATCATTTTATTTTAAATGCAAATCATGTAATTTGCAAACATAGCCATTGTGTTTCAAAATACAACAAAGACCATTTAAAATGTGCATTTAGCTGAGCCACACTGCTGACATGATCTAATCCCTAGCACACCCTCAGCACATGTGAGTTAACATATTCATCTTATCGGCAAGGCATATCGGCATAATTTTTCACATCGGGCCGATGCCGATATTTATAATTAAAGTCATTATCGGCCGATTCCGATATCAGTCCGATAATATCGTGCATCCCTAATATATATACTTTTTTTTTTTTTAAACCAAAATGTTGTTATCTGT
The DNA here is from genome assembly GCA_012976165.1 of Labeo catla. Taxonomy (NCBI): domain Eukaryota; kingdom Metazoa; phylum Chordata; class Actinopteri; order Cypriniformes; family Cyprinidae; genus Labeo; species Labeo catla. Next base: position 1,092,705 of record VONZ01000157.1, on the reverse strand, counting down.
CCTTATGCCATGGTGCTCATTTTTAAGTAAACACAAGTAAAATCCACAGACAAAAAAAAGTGTAAGTGTACAGCCTCGACTACTACGCCAAAGTAATGTTGAAAAGCCCTCTTCTCTACCTCAATCTCATGGGTCGCTATCAAAATCGGGCAAATCAATAAATAATAAAATACAACTCACAATCATAAATGTGAAGGGCACTATCACAACCTTCCCGGCAGTCACATAAAAATATTTATCAGTGTCAGTTTCTCTCTTTGACTGTTTGTCTGGGTCTTTGTCTGTCTGCTCTGGTCAGGAGATGACAGGATTCCCTGTTAAATTTGTCTTGACAGCACAAGGGACATTTTTAGTGGAGCCGTCAATCGACTGAAAATTTTAATTAAATTAATGACATCATATGGTGATTAGTTAATCGAATAAATTGTATATGTGACCCTGGACCACAAAACCAGTCTTATGTTGCACGGGTATATTTGTAGCAATAGACAAAAATACATTGGATGGGTCAAATTTATGGATTTTTCTTTTATGCCAAAAATCATTAGAATATTAAGTAAAGCTCATGTTCCATGAAGATATTTTGTACATTTCCTACCGTAAATACATCAAAACTTAATTTTTGATTAGTAATATGCATTGCTATAAACTTCATTTGGACAACTTTAAAAGCGATTTTCTCAATATTTTGCACCATCAGATTCCAGATTTTCAAGTAGCTTTATCTTGGCCTAATATTGTCCTTTCCTAACAAACCATACATCAATGGAAAGTTTATTTATTCAGCTTTATTCAGATGTATAAATCTCAATTTCGAGAAATTTACATTTATGAACAGTTTTGTGGTCCAGAGTCACATATATCAATGATTACAGAGAAAATCACCCAAATGAAGGCAATTCAAATACATTAGACTATTAGTGTGGCAGATATTACAAAAAGTTGCTGTAAAAGTAAATATTTTTGTGTTATTTTTCAGTCTTACTAAACATCCACAGAAATCCATTTTACAATCAATTTTGTCGATCCGATGTATTTATTCACACAAATCGTACTAATTAATTGCATTACTTTTTATCACATTTTGAAAAAGTAATTAACACAAAGTGTATGTTAAATTGCTTCTGTCTTCACCTTTTGCTCAAATATAGGTTGACAAGTCGCAAATAAAATGCCTGTCTATATGCTGGTTTCACCAAGGCACAGCTGGCGCTGATGACAGGCTCTGACAGTGGCTTCCTCAAGAGAATGACCTGCAGGAGGCGAAAGGGGACGCGTCCTCTGAGGTGCGGAGGAGAAAAGCAGCAGGGTTCTTCTGCGTCGCCAAAAAACTGATTCACACACTGTGAAATGAAGGTTTAGTTTCACACACTTACTGCCTCCATCATATTATGTAGAAATGAGGTATGTGTGACCTTTGCAGTGTAAATGAGATCTGAATACGGAATTAGAGGCATCAAGCCAAGCACAGTATGACTGCCGCGTATGTGTATATGATTATCTCCCGTGTCTTCTCTCTTTCTGTTTCATCCCCAGGTCAAATTGACATGCCATGTCAGCCCGTCTGTGTCACTATTGTCTCTCATTTTCCTCCACTTTCATTTCCTGAGCCGTCTGAGCTGTTCTCATTACCACTCACAGGAAGAGTCTACCGGATAGGGCTCGGGCCCGGTTGGGCCAATTCTGGCTGCAGTAATTATGTTTTGAGAGGGAGGCAAGGGCACAGACTTACTACTCATGATGGGTTACACCGCCCCGCTGTGGTTGCACTGAAAAACAGCGGCCTCTAGTGGACATTGCTGGATGCAGCAACCCACAATCCCACAGTTCTGTGCCAGACAGCTGTCAATGCAGATCTCAGTCTCCGCCGCTTATTTTTATTTAAGCTCAAGTCTGCATTAAAAATACTCCATGACAGTAAGGATCAAACAAGTTCAGCATATGTTGCTGTGCCGCATTAAATAAACACCAAGTATCAATCTGGATGCAAGATCCACAGCGATCAGATGGGGTAAATAATCATTATTTAATGGCCTCGCATGAAAACCAGCTCCTCCCAGTCCTCTACTGTCTATAAGGGCCAATTTGGCTTGACAGGTCATCAGATGAAGATGAAAAGTGCTCCTGTTTTATTAAGCAGCACTGACATAAACTTCCAACGCACATCTTTGATAATGTTGTGTACTGCAGTAGCAATTTTAAAAGCCACTGCTTTCCGCATAATGGAAGCGAGGCCCTCTCAGGTCGCAAGTCTGCGGGGATGAGCGGAAAGCCGCAATGAGTTTGAAAGGAAAGTAAACACGCAGAGTGCTGGCTGTGCGGTGCGAAAGGCTAAATGACATAATTAGTCTCGATCTTTGCCCAAATTCGCCCACCATGAATTAGCTGCGTTAGTGTAAACACTGAGCTTTGGACAGGCATGACAGGGTTTTGTTTTTGATTAATTGTATTTGATAACGAGTCTCACTGTTAGACATGATTATTACATCAATGGCGTAATTAGCATTTGTGCCGGAGCTCTCCCGTGAACGCAGGAGCCTCTTTGACAGGTTTCGGCAGATGTGAAAATATTACCGCTGTAGTGTTTTTGAAGGTAAAATTTCCCTAAAACGTTTCAGTCTGACAATTACCAAATGCATTCATTTGTTCAATTGCTTTTTTTCTCTCTTCCGCTCATTCTTTATTCGCTCTTGTTCCCTGTTCCCTTTGGCTAATAGTGGCCAGGATGAATAAGTGACACTCGAATAATAGTCAGGAGAGAGAAGAGTAATTACGAGGTCAGGGGGGTTTTATGCAGAACATGAAAAGCCCCTTGTAGAAATCAGGTCCAAAGGGCGGCAAGGAACAAGAGGTGAAGAGAGACATGAAGATGAAAATACTGACGTCAGAAAGTCAATTACAACACACAGAACCAGTGATTGGGAAGCTGCTTTGACAATGTAGTGTGTCAAGCTACAAATTACTTATTTGTTCAAGCCAATAAATTGCAGGACAAACTACACTTTTAAAGAAGTAGTAAGTTACAAGCTACTAACAAAAGGAGAAAAATCTTACAGGAGAGGAGGGCAAATAAAGGCCATGGCGCATCTAATCAAAGCTTGCAGAATATTTTCACTAATGGTGTCTTAAAGGGATAGCTCACCTGAAAATGAAAGCTCTGCCATTAATTACTCACCCTCATGTCCTTCCAAACCCGTAAGATCCTTGTTCATCTTCGGAGTACAAATTAAGATTTTTTTTATGAAATCTAAGAGCTTTCTGACCCTGCATAGACAGCAACACAACTACCATGTTCAAGGCCCAGAAAGGCAGTAAGGACATTGGTAAAATAGTCCATGTGACATCAGTTGTTCAACCTTAATTTTATAAAGCTATACGAGAATACTTTTTGTGTGCAAAGAAAACCAAAATAACAGCTTTATTCAACAATTTATTCTCTTCTGTGTTTGCAGGGTTAGTTCAAGGTGCTTAAAGTGCTTGAAGTACTTGAATTTGCCTTTTTGAAATTTAAGGCCTTGAAAATAGCAATATTTCATGAGTACTTGAGTAATTAAAAAGTGCTTGAATTTTTGAAAGACAATGTCTGAAATGTTTTTTTCACGCAAAATGTACGCCGTTCAAAAAACATATTTTTCCCCTTATTTCAGTTAATGTCATAAAACTAGCAAGCTAACCTAGTAGTAGTACTGACAATATTGTGTAAACATGGCGGAAAACGCAAAAAGAGGAACAGATGAACCAAATCAATGAAGTAATTTACATACAAATTTACATTGCATTGTTTATCGCGAATCATTTGTTTCAGATCGGGACTTCAAATCACGTACCGCAAATCATTTGATTTAGATCAGAACAGGTTCGTGAATCATTTCACGAACTAAATGATTCCAATCAAATGATACACGATATGCGATTTGCAGTCCCGATCCAGATATGCGAATTTCCGATCTAAGTTAAATGATTCATGATCCATGCTCCGAGTCGTGATTTGAAATGATGGTTCACGAATCATTATTCAGATTGGGACTTCAGAGCATGGATCACAAATCTTTTGCTTTAGATCGAAACTTTCGCGGATTGCGAAACATTTGATTTAGATCGGGACTTGAATCAAAATGATGTGGGTTTGCGAATCATTTTATTTAGTTCAGGACTTTGGAGCTCGTATGACAAATCACTTGTTTCAGATGAGGATTTTGGAGGGTTTCATTAATCTTTTTTCTGATTTTTTTCCCTAAACAGTAGAAAACATCAAACAATTAAGGCAGTACAGTTTTAAAAACATAACAAAGAAAAAAGAAATAAAGTATACATATATACAATATTGTAATATTTTAGTAGTAATACTTTGGATGTGCTCTCTCTAGTACATTAATTTGTTCGAATGTTTTTTTGTAAATGAACACATTACAAAAAGAGCATCTGGAATCCCAAATTGTGTTTTAGGTATATTTTCTGTATCAGTGTGTCTTTGACTTTGGGAGTATTCTAGGTTTTCATCTAATTTTTGTATCTTTTCAAGTTTATTAGAGTACATTTTACAAGAAAATACAATTTCAGTCTTTAAACTTAATGCGTTACCTGCCAATTTGTAATTATTTGTGAAATTTACTAGCGATTTCTGAGTGAAATTGTTGTTCTACATCAATTGTTTTCAGCGTATTTTACAAAAGAACATCTGGTCTCACACAATGATGGGGGCAATATCTTTTTAAATATATAACAATTAAACTTCATAATGATCAGACACAATCAGAGCAGTATTTATCTGGCACCAAAATAATAAGATTGTCAATTAGGCCAGCATCATTAAACAGCATGTGAACAGATAAATGTACATTAAATGTAACCAATAAAACGGGAAAATGAGACCTCATAAATTATACTTCAAACCAATAATTATACAGCGAACCAAAGTCCCTTAAAGGCCATTATTGTCTTCTCAAGGACTACCTGGTATCCAGGGTTAAAAGAGGGGGTTGTGGGTGGGTTAACACTATCTGCTAGTGCAGAGCTATGGCAATATGAGTCGCAGATGTAAGATTACACCATGAAAAGGTAGGGAGAAAGGGACAGGTCAGATAACATGCGCATACTCACCTACACACACACACATATACTGTATATACCAATTCATCTCAAATGTTCATATTGCATCCATCATCACATACAAATTCTTCTTTAGTAATAGTATGTCTGTTACATAATTTGACAGCACTGAGTAATTGCTTGCATATTGTTCACATTAATCTGCCATTTGTAAGTGTAAGTAATTATTGTGACATACAGGTGTAGCTTAAAAGAAAATGATTTCTATACAAGTCATTTAGTCAAAAATCACATCCGTAGATATATTTAAACCTGCGTAGGAGGTAAAAAAAAAATGTTCAAGCTGTCACACACAGGTAGCACTGTCAGACACACCTGGTCTGTAGGGTCACTGCAGGAGACAGATAGAGGGGGGGAAGAGGGTGAAATTAAACTCCATAAAGGATCTAAACGCAAGAACAAAACACCATTGCAGCATGCAAGTAGTAAAGAGAAAGACACCATACCTGGGTCAAGATTAAAGGAAAGAGATGCAGTTGTGATCAACACTTGTTGAACAGAGAGGTATTAAAAAAAAAGGGTTAAAGAAAGTAGAGGGCTCACAGTTGTTAAGCCACCCTCAAAAAGAGCTTCAGATCTGCTGTGCATTACAAAGGACACACCTTGGGCCTTCCTCAGCCAGTGAAGATTGATCCTGAGAGACTGACAGACAGACACTTAGGCTTGCAGTCTGCGGTGACTACAGACAAAGGTCAAAGGAGTCGAGAGAGACATATACCTGGCAGGCTGTCAGGATGATGCAGCAGATTCTTCAGGATATGTATATAGAGCCTGACCTGCTGGCTGAACTCAACGAAGAGCAAAAACAGATCCTCTTCTATAAGATTCGGGAGGAGCAGGTGCGCCGCTGGAACGAGAGGGAGAGAAGAGACCCAAGCCATGCTGTGAAAAAGAAGAGTGAGTCCAAGTTTCGCTTTGTAGCTTTATTTGATAACATCTATATGAGTTATACAAATGAAACATGAGTGTTTTAATAAACAGTGGATACAAGACGTAATTTGACATTTAAGCCATTCTTAAAAATGTGGGCATGTCTTTGCATTAGATAAAAAACTACCAAACCAAGTGGCATTTATTAAAAAAAAAAAAAAAGATAACACAAGCACACTTTTCAAAACAAACTTTAAACAAATCTTAGTCCTGAAAAAAACTTTAGCATTATTTGGTCATTTTTGTCATTGTTAATGCAAAATTATATTGATTCTGTATAAATTCTGTACCAAAATAAGAGGGATCATACAAAATGCATGTTATTTTTTTTTTAGTACTGACCTGAATAACATATTTCACATAAAAGACGTTTGCATGTAGTCCACAAGAGAAAATAATAGTTGAATTTATTAAAATGACCCTGTTTAAAAGTTTACATTAACGCTTGATTCTTAATACTGTGTTGTTACCTGAATGATCCACAGCTGTGTTTTTTGGTTTAATGATAGTTGTTCATGAGTCGCTTGTTTGTCCTGAACAGTTAAACTGCCTGATGTTCTTCAAAAAAAAAAAAGCCAGGGGGTGAAAACTTTTGAACAGAATGGAGATGTGTACATTTTTCTTATTTCGCCTAAATATCATATTTTTTTCATTTAGTACTGCCCTTCAGAGGCTACAGAAGATAGTTACATGTTTCCCAGAAGACACAATAATTTAAAATTCAAAACGTTTTTTAGTTTAATGCATTCTTGCTGAATAAAATAAATAATTTACTTTGATTATCATGAGAAATATTGTAAGGTATTTTAAAAGTTCATATTATTTTGCCCTTTAAAGTAGTTTTAGAATTTTTTATTCTATGAAACAGAAAACATTTTTTTCATAAATTGTGTTGTGAGGTTAAAGTGTGTAATTTTGTTCCATTAGCATCAAATGAAAAAATGCAGAAATAATGATTGCTTTAAAACAAGTTTGAAAACTTACCAAGCTTCCCTTGTTTTTGGCAAACAGAACCAATGTTGCTGCATAGGGCTGGTTCATATGCTGAAAGAAAGTGTGTGAAATTAAAGTGATAGTTCACCCAAAACACAAATTAAGATATTTTCGATGAAATTCAAGAGCTTTCTGACCCTGCACAGACAGCAATGCTTTGTTGTCTTTGCATTCTGAACATGAATGAAGGTCTTACGGGTTTGGAACGACATTAGGGTGAGTAATTAATGACAGAATTTTCATTTTCGGTTGAACTATCCCTTTAACACTTTTTGGGTAAATCAGTCTACGAATCGTGTATTTCAAAAAGTACATCTACAACAATACACACTTCAACTTTAAGGCAGCTGTGCAAATGAGAGGAATTAGGTTTACATCATATTGCAAGCGCAATCTCACCGCATCAAAGAGTGTCACTGATTGCTTCTGTATGCTGACAGGTAATGTCCCCTTGTTTTCAAAAGTCTTACATTATCTTGTTCAGTTGTCATGTTCCCACAGCATACAAAGGATCCCTGTAGGATAATCTCTTCTAGCTTTGTCGTGCCGTCTGTGTTATTTTGTCTTTATCTTATCTGAATACGGTCGGATGGGTCTGGAAAGTGGAGGAAAGATGTTTTTTCGTGTTTGCTATGTGCTGTCTCTTCCCAGGCGACCGCAGAGGCATTCAGTGGCTTCTAGGTTCCGATGGAGAGGTGTGGGTATGGGTAATGGGGGAGGCCCCAGGGGACAAGCCCTTTGAAGACATTGTGGAAGAACTGATGGAGGAGAGAGCAAGGAAGCAGGCCCAGCGAGAGGCACAGGAACTCCGGTGAGAGAACCATGGGACAGGGTCAAGGGACACGAGCAGTGGGACATTAGGGGTGGGTGAAGATTGACAGATGTGATTCAGCTAAAAATTGCAAGAGAGAGAGAGAGAGATAGAGGGCGTAGGGGGGATGGGGGACAGGGTAATAATGACAGAAGTACAGAGGGATGGAAAGTGCATCACTCAACCCCTGCTGAATTTCCTGAGGCGTGTGAAGGAGGCAGAGATTGAAAAGAAGTTTCGAGATGCCATGGCGAAGGAAAAGGCTCGCTTCGTGGCAGAAAAATGGAAGGAGGAGACAGATGACAGAAAGGCAGCCAAGCAGGAAGAAGAGGAAGATCGCATTAGAGAGGAACTGAAGGTGGGTTTGGCTGGAGTGAGTTCCTTTGAGTGTGTGACAGAAACACAGAATATTTTATGCATCTTTTGAAAGGGTGACTCAGTTCTAAACAAAACATCAAATACAGCGTCATGCCTCCTGTCCCCTCAGATATTGAAGCCAAGTGGATTTTAAAAGTACTCTTGTCCTCATTAAAAAGTTTTACCAATAAAGACATGAATAGGGCTTTTGTAAAATATGTTGAAAAATAATTCTGTACACTCACATTTCTAAAAAAACATTGCTTGAGGCTGAATCCAGTTATCCAGACATCTGCTTTAAAGGCCCATTCACACCAAGGACGATAACTATAAATATAACAATAAACATATAGTTATAAAAATCATTCTCAGTATTAAAGAATAGAGGAGTTCACATAAGCTATAGCGAATAAGGCAAAGAGAAACAATATCGCTGAATTCACTTTCAGAATGATTCTTCCAGCTGATGAATGATAAAGACATTGACACCCAATCAGAAGCAATCCTGCTGTAATGAACTTGAGAATTTAAAGCGACTGACGAGAATTCCAATATACACCACAACTAAAACAACAAATAAAAGAATATAGCTACAAGCAGCAATTACCAGGGTTTAAAGGAGAACAGCAATTTACAAATTATTTACTCACCCCCTTGTCATCCAAGATGTTCATGTCTTTCTTTCTTCAGTCGTAAAGAAATTACGTTTTTTGAGGAAAACATTTCAGCATTTTTCTCCATATAATGGACTGATGTGGTGCCCCGATTTTGAACTTCCAAAATGCAGTTTAAATGCAGCTTCAAACGATCCCAGTTGAGAAATAAGGGTCTTATCTAGCGTAACGATCAGTTATTTTAATTAAAATAATTTATATACTTTTTAATGCCAAACACTTGTCTTGTCTTACTCTGCCTGGACCGTTTTTGTTCCGGTTCATGACAGTTAGGGTATGTTGAAAAACTCCCATCTCATGTTCTCCATCAACTTCGAAATTGTCCTCGCTGATTTACCTTTTTTGTTAAGGGTGTTTGATCTTCTTTGCATGTTCACTTTGCAAAGACTGTGTCGGTACTTCTGCAGCGACGTAGGATGATTTTGAAATGATTTTTGAAGTTGAGGGAGAAAATACGATTGGAATTTTTCAAAATTCCAAAATACACAGAGTCAGAATACACAGAGTTCAGGGAGAGAAAGGCTAGATGAGCGTTTACAATTAAAAAGTATTTTAATTGTATTTTTTAATGAAAATAACTGATCGATCGCTAGATAAGACCCTTCTTCCTTGGCTGGGATTGTTTAAAGCTGCATTTAAACTGCATTTTAGAAGTTCAAACTCGGGGCACCATACCAGTCCATTATATGGAGAAAAATGCAGAAATGTTTTTCTCAAAAAACGTAATTTCTTTACAACTGAAGAAAGAAAGACATGAACATCTTGGATGACAATGGGGTGAGTACATTATATGTGAATCTTTTTGTTTTGGAAGTGGACTTTCCTTTTTAGCTCTTTAAGGCATTTAAGCACATACGAAAAAAGACATTCCATATTATTTAGGAAGCCAATGATTTAAAAAGAAAAAAAAAAGTTAAATATAGGTAATTTGTCATAGAAATATGACATTTTTAAAATTTATGCATGTTAAAGCAGCAGCTGCGGTCTGATCTCCCTAAAACTTTGTATCCTTGTTTAAAATCATCTGTTGCATGTGCTCACCATGTTTTGTGAAGTTCAAAGTTCTTGAAGTAGTTCGAAACAAGGAGGTCTATCATATGTTATGAATATCGTGCATATCTGAGAAAAACCGAGCAATATACAATTGAAAAGCTCCGCAACTTTTTTCATGTGACCTCAGACTGAACTCTTACATATGTATTTTGAGTTTTGCGAAGTTATCTCATTCCGCTCAAAAGTCATAACCATTTTAGTAAAGGCGGCCCTTTTGAAGGTCTTGGTTTCCCTTTGCGACGGAAAGTCTAAAGTTCAACTTTTTTTTTTGATTATTATTGATATTCATTCTCAAGAGAATCTTCCTGCACTGGTTTGGTTCCGATCTGGCAAAAACCTAGGACTAGTTTGCAAAAGGAGTTTTAAAAAAAAAAAACAAAATACTCGAAAATTTAGAACCTGAATCCGAGGCATGCGTTTTGTCCAGTGTGAGGCAAGGACTCCAAGGACAATTGAGCCTGCAACGAACAGTTAAGGAATAAGCAATTTCGTACTTTTGATCGCTGGAGCGCCCCCGTCAGGCCGATTGGGGTGAGCCTTGGTGACGTTGTAGTGGGAGTACAACCATCCCTTAAAATTTTTAAGTCTCTACAACTTACAGTTTGGTCTGCATGATCAGTTTTACGTGGAGACTGCTGATCCTTTGCCATTCTAATAGTTACAACAGTTTCAACTGCGCTTGTGAAACCCTAATAAAAAATCATAAACAATTTAACAATTTAATTTAATTTCAGCTAGTTGCCGAACAATAATCATTTTGGTTCAGTTCAACTTGTACTAAAATAACATATTTTTAAAAAAGGAAAAAAATGACAAAACCACAACATAAATACTAAAAATGTCAAATTAAAACAGATAAAAACTAATTTGTATTAATAAAAATGAACTACAATAACACTGGTTTGTCTTATTAACATGTCTTCTACATATATTAAGAATCACAAATTTACTTTTTTCATGGCTGAATGCTGCTTATTGTAACTACCTTTAAAGCACCCTTTATAATAAACATATAACTCCTTTAAAAAAAATAGCATAACAATCTTGATCTCAGTGGCTCAATTGTGACAAAAGTTCCAATAGGGAAGGTTCCTTGCATTTATTTCTCAACCAGGCCTTTAATCATGGTCTCATAATAGCGACTGAGGTTAATTAGGCTTAATTACTATGTGTTCCATGTTCTGAGAGTGAATTATTTAAAAGTTGGCAACCTCTCAGAATGTAGATAGTGATCTCTGAGACACAAGGCCGACATTTGTACGCCTGATCTATAATAGAGTTGAAAGCACTGATGTTTGGGTTAATGACATTGTCCACCAAATTAATCATTTATATTCGAAGCTTAATGACACTGAAAATTAGAAAACTGAAGCCGGAGTGAAACTTCTGTGCCTTTGTGTTAGCTAGGACTGATTCTTTCTCCTTTTCTCACAGAAATGTGAGGAGGAAGAGCGACAGAGAGGCGAGGAAGAAATCCGCCAAACGGAGGAGAGGAGAGCAAAGGAGCTGTACATCTCTCTGAAGCAGGAGGAAAAGAAGAGCGAGAGAGATGACAAAGAATGGCAGGAACAATGTGAGAGAACAAACGGAATGGGGAAAGAAAATGGGTAGTTTGGCTGCTCTAATACAAAGTAGCTTATTTCTATTCAAATTCCTCTTCGCTTCCCACAGTGCGACGCTCCAAAGCGGCGGATGAGGAGATGAAGTGCAAGGCGCGACGGGCTAGAGATGAATACAAGCGGCAGTCTCTGCGGGCTATCGAGAAGGGTCTGGTGGCTGGACTCAGCGGCCTGTTCCATAAGACACATCTGAACGGATCTGGTCACAACCGACGGCACGGCGCGGTCATTGAACATCCGACCCCTACAGCTGAGGCCAGCCATTCACCTGCAGCTAGTTCTGGTCAACTTACCTCAGGCCATTACAGGCGCAGACAACATCGACGTTACAGCAGTCCAGTCACACAATCACTCACAGAATGGTAAAATCAATAATCAAATCAATAATAAATTACCTCGACCGTATCCCAATTATTTTTTTGCGAATATGATATTGTTTTTATGGAACAAGAAGTTAATATAGAACAAATTACATTTCAGACAAAACATACCGCTCACATCCTCTGGTCTGTAATGGTAGAAACAAACATACTAACTACATATCACAATACTGTCTCCTATTGCCTTTCAGCCCAGTCTGGATTCGTCCACCCAGGCCAAACTCTCGTGAATCCATTATCCGCTGGTTTAAAGAGGAGCAGAGACCGAGACGAGCAGGATATGAGCGAAGTAGCAACACCGTAGCACCTTGGTTTCACGGTAAAGACAGCTAAAATGTACCTAAGGCCCTTTCACAGCTCACATCAGGGCTTTAACATAAGCGTCATGCTTCGACCCTTTGACCTCCACACAAGATGTAGATAGTGTCATGGAAGGGTGATTTCATGAAATTGCAAACTAACATAAATGATTTAATATTTAAATATTTATAATATCTATGAATATCTATGAATATTTATCAATTTATAATATCAAAAGATTTCAGTTTTTTTTTCTGTTTTACTGTATTTTTAATCTAATAAACAGCTCTGGTGAGCATTAGAGAATTAAAAAAAAAATTAAAAAGAAAAGTTAATTTGAGCATTAAAGACATCTTTAAAAATAAATAAAATATATCAAAACAGAAAACAGTTTTATTTTGCAATAATATTTTACAATATTAAAGTGTTTTACTGTATTTTAGTTAGGTAAATGCAGCATTGCTGAGCATCAGAGAATTCTAAAAAAAAATGTATTAAATATATTAAAATTAAAAAGTTTTTATATATGTAATAATATTTCATAAATATTACTGTTTTATTGTATATTTAATCATTACACACAGCCTTGGTGAGGATTAGAGACTTAAAAAAGTTAAAATATGTAAATAGAAAACAGGTTTTTTATTCGTAATAATATTTTACAACATTACTGTTTTACTGTAGTTTAGTCAAGTAAACACAGCCTTGGTGAGCATTAGAGACTAAAAAAACAATTTAAAAAAATATATATATTTTTTTTATTTGTAAAAATATTTCACAGTATTACTGTTCTACTGTATTTTTAATCAAATAAACGCAGCCTTGGTTAGCATTAGAGACTTTAAAAAAATCAAAATAGAAAACATTTTTTTTATTTGTAATAATATTTCACAATATTATTGTTTTATTGTATTTTTAAGCAAATAAACAGCCTTGATGAGCATTAGAGACTTGCCAAGCATAGGTGGAAAGCAAAAAAAGCTTGCAAATATAGACACAACATGTCCGTTACCCATTGACTTCACTTCAAAAGGTCAGTGGCAAGTGGGGTCAGTTGAAGTTGAAATTGTTTGAACTTCAAGTAACACACTATAACGCTTGACCGGCGCTAGGGTACCGCTGACGCTGCACTCCAAAGAGTTCAATGCACTGGGGCGCCGTTGACAGGAGTCACAGTTTAGACTCAGAAGTCACAGTTTAGTTTGACCGAGTGGCAGTTTAGTGGTTGCAACTAATGAAAGACATTGATTAAATCAAGAAAATAATACTGATAGAGACAGAGAGAGGAAAAGAAAGGCAGACAGCAAAAAACTCAATAATTCACCACTTGTGCTAGGATGATTGGGGCCACAGCGTGTGGCCTCTGATTGGACAATGATAAGATTAACGACCATCTGAGTGACGCTATTGACCAGAAAACACGAGAGCGCTGTCAGCGTCACTCTAAGATCAGAGCACAACACCTGCACTTCCAGCTGCACTCTCACTCAATCTCTCACCATATCTGCCTCTTCCTGTCTGTCACTCTCCCTCGTCCTGTCTCCGGGTCTCCATCTGTCTTTCTCACTGTCACCCGTTCTCCTGCCTCTGCAGGAATAATATCAAGGCAGGAGTCAGAAGTTTTGCTGACGAATGCGGCAGAGGGCTGTTTCCTGGTCAGAGTGAGTGAACGGATCTGGGGCTACACGCTGTCCTACCGCACCACTTCTGGCTTTAAGCACTTCCTCATCGACGCATCGGGTGATTACTACAGCTTCTTAGGTGTAGACCAAAACCGTCATGCCACCTTAGCTGACCTCATCGATTTCCATAAGGTAAGCTGGAGAATCTTCTGTCTAGCGAATAGTACTGTTGTGGCAAGACTGACAAACACTGCAGACCCCATGGGGCTTGAGGAACATAGATGTGGTGAGCACACCTGTCCTTCCATCTGTGCATTTGATGCAGAGAATTTATAATGCTTGTTGTCCCAGGACTGATGTTGGTTTTGCTGGCTGCTTTTCCTGCAGGAGGAAGTGATCACCACGTCTGGAGGAGAACTACTCCAGGACCCCTGCAGGACGAGAAGCTCCACAGCTGACTATGGAGGGCTTTTTCTGTGATGGTTTCCCTTGTTGTGAATCTCAATTTGGCTACCATATTATCTTGCCTTCACATCCTTTCAACAGCACAGCACAGCTTTTATTTGTAGTCTGCCAAGCTTTTTCTGTCAAATGTAAATAAACACTTTTTATTTGCGTTAATTTGCCTATTCAGTTTAAATGTGGGTGATAGAAAAGGTGCAGTCACATTAGACTTTAAGCATGCAGAACTAAATTAGACTAATGGGAGAATACAGGCAAAAAGATATTATGTCTCACTATGACACCACTTATGATGTAATTAGGGATTCAAGCGTGAAGCACTGAAACCCTATTGTAATTGTTAGAATGGCCAAGGATCAGCAATCTCCACGTAAAACTGACCATGCAGACCAAACTGTAAATCATAGAGACTTAAAACTTGGAGGGATGGTAGTACTCACACCACCTACAACGTCACCAAGGCTCGCCCCAATCGGCCTGATGGAGGTGCTACAGCGATCAAAAGTACGAAATTCCTCAAAACTGCTACACCATTAGTCACAGACTCAAGTGTTTGTGGAATTCCACTTAATTACGAGATTCCAACTTGTAAAAAGCGGTCACATCCTCATAGAACTCATAATTACAACTTGTGAACTGGGAGTCTTCTGAGAGCTATGACTTGTACCACATGACCACTGTACCACCTGACCAACGTAGGCTCTGTTTAGGCATTGATAGTGTTGCCATAGAAAAGCATAATTCCAAGTCTGAGGATGTGAACAGCTCCAAGTAGAACGTCACGTTGTCATCTCGAAATTACGGTAATTACGATATGGTGTGAAAGCAGCATTATGTTGTTGGAATCCCTGGCTCATGCCAGACAAAACACACACCTCAGATTTGATCGGGAGCCTAGCACACTTTTCCGGTATTTTGGATCTTTTGCGCACTAGTCTTAGGTTTTTCATCCAGTCAGAACCAAACCAGTGCAGAAAGATTCTCTGGAGAGCAAATATCAATAATTATCAAAACATGTTGAACTTTCGACTTACCGTCGCAAATGGGACGCCAAAACATTTGAAAGGGGCAGGGCCACTTTTAGTAAAATGCCTTTAAATGAGATATCTTCGCCAAACTCAGAACACTTATGTCAGTAACTCAATCTGAGGTCACAGGGGAAAAAAATGAGCTTGGCCACTTGGTGACACTATAAGAGGGGAAAAAAAAAAAAAAACGTAAAATGGCTACAAATAAAAATGGCTATAACTACGCAACCATTTGTCCCATCAACATGAAAATCGTTGTGCACGGTCGTGGTCCAACGACATTTTCGTATCTCAAAAAAACATGGCTGCCATTGGCCAATGACATTTGAGCACCTATTAGACAAGGTTAACAGAGGCGTCTCAGAGCGAAACTCAGCGGGCCCATTTAACTCATGGCCCCAAAGGTCTGTGAGAACTTTGAAAGAAATCGGCCACTGGGAGTAGGGGTGTGCGATATGTATCGCCTGCGATAATATCGTAATTGATGTTTTAACGATGTTCAATTTGACATTTGCAAAAACCATTCAAAACACCTGTGAAGTGCACACATTACGTGATTGCCTATACGCAGTACGCTCTTTCATTGCATGATTCAGTCTATTAAAATACATTTAGAATGATCACAAATTCAAGACATGTGAACAGAAAAATGTGTAGACTTATTCCACTTCATATCAATACCACACAAAGCGTACCATTTTCTTCTCCAAAAAATACCATGATTGCAAATGTGATATTGATTTTTACAACAGTTCAAAAGACAAGAATTAGGATGCTTACGTTTTAGACACCATATTGCCTGTTTCTGCTTTATTTCGCCAACAAAAATCATTCCAAACACAGCCACTGTTTTGTGTCTCTGAGCAACATGACAGTGTTTCGTTACTGAATGATTCAACCGTTTAAATGATTCGGTTCAGTCGCAATGACTCACTTATTAACTGTGACTTGCTGCCACCTACTGGTGTTTTTATTACACATTTAAAGAGTCTTTTTATTTAAATAATTTCAAATATCAGCATTTTGTTTAAAATTAAAATATATATATATATATATATATATATATATATATATATATTTGTGCATTTGTAACTGCAGGTTAAATGCATTCATGACCTGCATTAAACAGTGTGTAAATACATCTAAATGCCACTTTAGATGCAGCTTCTGTATTTCCTCTGCATTGCAAAGACGAATTTTGTTGACACTGAATTAATTTGCTTGGCAACAGTCATATGTAAGAATCTGACTCAAAAGACAATGCACACTTCTTTAAAAAATGGCTTTTTAAAGGTTAAAATGTCTATAAAAGGTAAAAATCAATTTAAACTTATTGGAAAAGATTAATTTCTATCTACGAGGAATACCACAAAAACTTAGTCAGCTGTCCATGATAGTCCTTAAAATACCAGCACAACTAACTGGGAGGCGTTTTTGCATTTTTCAAGGGTGTAAACGATTGTGGATTGCACATTTTTTGCACATATGATATTTGAATCATATGAGAGAACTCTTCATTCCAGTCAACTTTCCCTCTAGAACCACTGCTGTCAATCAAATCGTTTGTTAACTCTTTCCCCGCAAAACATGGAATTTTCAATTATTCATGAGACAGCGCTTCCAGGCCAAACACAGAATTTTCCAGGTTTCTGCTATCTTGCTATTGCACATCCCCTGAATGAGTCTAGAATGTGCCAATTAAAAACACAAATGAGGAAGACACAGAAACGAGCGATCTCTTATGTAAGCACATGCACATGAAAAATAATGTGATCATCAATAATAAACAGCATATATATGAAAACTGTACAACGTTACTGAGTAAAATGGCAATCCAGTAAGTGATAAAAGACTGTGCAAGCTTTGGGAGTGCAGATGGAAGCCATCCACTACATCTTTGCTTTGGTATTAGTACTGAATATGATCCAGATGTAGTATTTGGTAAAAATGGGATTTTCTCAAAATACTTCTTTTTTTTAATGAAACCTACCTACATTCAAATATTTGTAAAATAAAAAAATTTTTAAAAAGGATGCTTGAAGCTAGAATAGTACAGATTTTTTTTGTATAAAAGTAGAGGGTCTGTTCTTTATTTTGATGTATTGCATGTTCAGATATTCATACAACAAAATATTCTGGGGCCATGAAATTTTTGTGAAAAATCTTTAAAAATGCTGGCAATGGCTGGCAACTTTTTTCAAAAACGCTGGCAGGGAAAGAGTTAAATGCGAAAATTTTTGCAAACTATTCCTAGGTTTTCTGCTCAATCTGAAAAAAAAAAAAAAACACTGCAGTACAATTTTCTGGATTTTCTAGGCCAATAATTATCAAAAAATGTTGAAATTTACCTTTTGGGAAGCTATAAGGGGGTCTTTTAGAAAAGGGGCCTGTCCAAATATACCCAAAAGCCTATAAAGCCTAAACGAAAACTCAAAACTTCACAAAACATGGTGAGCACATGCAACAAATGATTCTAAACAAGAATGCAAAGTTTTCAGGAGATCGGACCACTGCTCGACTACAACGGTCATAAACATTTGCCCAAAAAATTTGCCAACCACTGATGTTACATGGACTATTACGATGTCCTTACTACCGCTCTAGGCCCTTAATGGGGTACACTGTAAAAGCAAATTTGTTGAGTCAACTTAAAATAATTTGTTACACTGCTGCCTTAAAATTTTAAGTTCAGTCAACTCAAATAAGTTTAGTTAACAACTCAGATATTTGAGTTGACTTTAAAAATTTGGTTTGTTAAACTTAGAAGCTGGGTAAGTTATCCAGCTGCCCTAAAATTTTAAGTTGAATTAACTCAAATATCCAAGTTGTCACTTAGTACAACTTAACATTTCAAGTGGACTAAACTTTTTTGAGTTTACTAAACATACATTTTTAAGGCAGCCAGGTAACAAATGATTTTAAGTTGACTCAACAAATTGTTTTTTACAGTGTAGTTAGGTTAATTTCATAAAACATATTTTAATTTGTCTTCTAAAGATGAATGAATGTCTTACGAACAACATAAGGAGCAATTAATGACAGAATTAGCATTTTTGGGTGAACTATCCCTTTAAGCAAAGTTTTTTTTCCAGGTAGGCAGGTCTTCTACCGGTCACAAATATAAGTTAACTGAATGGAAACATTGGTATGCAACTAAACATTGGTATAAAACTTTTGTGACTATGCAATGTAGTGTGACCAGCTCACCCCTGTAATGTTTCAAACGCTAGTCTTTCCGCCAATTTTCCAGCCTACACAAGTGTCCCTCTATGATTCCGCATGTCCGACCAACAGTTACCTCTCTGACTTCCCGCACAATCACGCAGAGGCATAAAGGAGGATTGGGTTTCTGTGAAGTGCATGGCTGACCTTGCTAATCTGCACATTGTTCAAGAGGAAGGAGCTAGCAGCTACGACAAAGACATGACAAACAGCGTACAGTTGAGTAGAGGTGCAGGGTGACAGACACAGAAACTGATGAAAGACTATGGAAAATAACATAGGAAAGGACGTTTCAGTTTAGCCATATATTTCCAGCCAAGCTGGTATTTTTCCAATGGCCATCAGCGATTGACAAGAATGTTGTGTGTTTATGTGTGTATCTTGGTGGGGAATGGAAAATGAGATGCTTATTGATATACCAGGCAGCTGATGACAATCAGAAAAAAGTAACAATGCCATTAACCTGGACACAACAGGTTCCTGTCAAATGCCAGGCAATGTAACATGATGCCGACATGCATTTAACTGACCCAATAATCTTCACAGCACCTGCTTTACCCAAACATATCCAAGTATAATAAAAATTACGTTCCTATTCAAATTTAACATGATAATATTAGGAAAATAAAAAAAAAACACAAAACATATCTGTTGCTACTACAGCCACATTGTTTTGGAAAAAAACACCTATTTGTTTTCTTCCACCATGATTTAAAGATCATTTGAGCCCAGTTTCTTGCAGTAGCAGCAAAATAGCTGATAACTAGGTGATGCTGTCCTCAAATTGCTCAGGTACCCTTACAATGTCAATGAAGCTTGACTTTGATTAGGTACACTTAAAAGACAGCAGTTTGCAATAAAACTCAAAATGATGGGGAGACAAAATGAGCGACCTTGGGAAAAACTGGTACATCTAGACTCAACAAAAGAAGAGC
The DNA here is from genome assembly GCA_012976165.1 of Labeo catla. Lineage (NCBI taxonomy): Eukaryota > Metazoa > Chordata > Actinopteri > Cypriniformes > Cyprinidae > Labeo > Labeo catla. The sequence goes on along the minus strand of VONZ01000157.1, from coordinate 1,073,210 downwards.
AATAAAAAGAGATTTAGACTTAAGCTGTTAGAGCTTGATTGGCCTGTAGAGTTTTTAGACCCACTACAATAAGCTTGGCTTCAACAGTTTGGGTTACCATACAATCAGCCAGAAACAATGGAAAAACAACCACCAATAGCCCCTAATAACACAAAATGACCCTTTAGTTTACTGAAATCAACCAAGGTATCTGAATACAAAGCGATGTTTACAAGGTTTGTAAAAAGAGGAACCAATGATTGAATTTACCAGAGTGCGTGACCCTGGATCACAAAACCAGTCGTAAGTAGCACGGCTGTCGCTATATTTATAGCGATAGCCAAAAACACATTGTATGGGTCAAAATTATCATTTTTTCTTTTATGCCAAAAATCATTAGGATATTAAGTAAAAAATCATGTTTCATGAAGATAAATATATTAAATATATTAAAACAATTTTTGATTAGTAATATGCATTGCCAAGAACGTGGACAACTTTAAAGGCAATTTCTCAATATTTAGATTTGCTTTTGCATCTCAGATTCAAATAGTTTTGATTTTCAAACAGTTGTATCTCAGACAAATATTGTCCTATCCTAACAAACCATACATCAATGAAAAGCCTATTTACTCAGCTTTCAGATGTACAAATCTCAATTTCATAAAATTGACCCTTATGACTGGTTTTGTGGTCCTGAGTCACATATTTCTTTTTTTTTATTTTTGGCTGGTCATTTTAGAATATAAGCTCTAAAGTGACTGAAACCCTGCAACAGCAGGTTGTCCAGATAAAGGCCATAAGGATGACCTTTTCAGCCATTGCAAGAGAAATTGGTCATCTGTGATTTCTTGAATATTGCAGATTTACAATGACACTTATTCATTCAAGTCCCCCAAAAGGGCTGGTCGTACATGTAAGACTAATGCGCGCGAAGTCAGGATAATGCAGAAATTCTCAATGGAGAATGGGTTCAACAGTGCAGCTGGAATTGCTTGCCATGCCATTGCTTGTCTCGGCATGTTTTAAGGAAGTCAGACTTAAAGTGCACTCTGCAGTAACCACACCTTTTGAAAAAATTTTTAATTTTAACTTATTTTGTCTTCTGGGAAACATATAACTATAACTATCTTCTGTAGCCTCTGAAGGGCAGTACGAATTAATAAAAAAATATGATATTTAGGCAAAATAAGAAATATGTACACATCTCCATTCTGTTCAAAAGTTTTCACCCTGGCTCTTAATGCATCGCTTTTCTTTTTTGATGCTCAAAATTCAGCCTGCAATTTTCATGCAAGACAATACCCTGTCACACTGCAAAACAGGTAAAGCATGAAAAAAAATTCATTCATTTATAGATTGTTCTCTAATTTCAATCTCTCCTGTTTTTCCCAGTGTCTTCTGTGCAGCTGTTCACAGAGACTGTCATTATTTCAATTCATTCTTCCATGACAGTCCATTATTACGATATAATCTATTTTAGAAAAACCTGTCCTAAAGTCGATATGTCAAAGGTTTGGCTAGTTTCCCTGACTACCCGCCATCTGATTAAAGCATAAGACATCTGAAGAACAAAACAGTGTTGTTAATTGCTACTGTTTAGAGACTGGTGCACGACAGACATGTATTAGTCCTCAGGGACTATTGGTTGTGCAGGACGATCTCTGTGATGTTCACTTTCCCTAACGACACCAAAACAACACATTCTTAATCACCACCATCAATAAAAAGCTATCTCACATATGGAGAGACACTCCCCGCACTATTGAACATCTGTCCATACAATCCCTGATGCTGACACACTGCGGTTCAGTTGCTATTCATAGGTTTTTCATCAAGCTGCCATTTTGCTTTGTGAGAAAAATAACAACATATATTCTGGAAAGCAGGCTCCGGATTATGTCTGACTCAATAGCTCACAACAACACAAAAATTCACTCCAACTCAGTAATAAGAACTAAAAAAAACAGGGCCGTCGCTTAAAATAACAGGGCCCAGGACAAAATTTAAGAGCCAATATGTTGGCTACAACATAGCTCAAGAATTAATTACAGGCTAATGCCACTAAATGTTTTGTCTGACAACAAACGTCATTTCCTTCCCATGTTTCTGGTCACACATTGATTTTTTTTTATTAAAAAGCATAATAGAACAGGTATATGAAGTTTGGTGTGCTTTTAGTAAGAAATAGCTGTTTATATTCTTGATGCATCATTTTTTTAAATATAGAAAATCCTTTCACAAGTTAACCAGGCAGTTTTATTGTTCTAGTTTCTAGGGAGATTGTATCTTTTAAAGACTTCAGCAAAACCCATCGGGTATGCTGCAGTGTCATCATCTCGACTCTTGAGCCTGCTTAGAAACAGCAGCCGGCGTGGGAATCGAATTATGGCGCATCTCAAACAGTCTAACTAAGAGCGTAACGGACCCTGATCCGATGGGCCTGGAGTCACAGTCTAACCGAATCAGGTGTGAGGTAGACTCAATTGTCCTTGGACGCTCCCTTCAGGCTGGATTTGAGTCTGTTCTTCTCTTTCTGTCCCTCTGCACGGTAGGTCTTCTTTTTCTCTAGTTTCAGCCTCTTCTGCTTTTCTGCATCCTGCTTCTCTTTCAGCTTCAGGAACTCTTTGTGCTTGGCACGCTGTTCTGCTTTCGCCTTCTTGGTCTTGTATGCGTAGACTGAGCTTAGAGCATTAAGCAACGCTGCCACCTGGTGGAAAAGGTTGAGAGGTCATATTTATAAGACATGAGCCCTGGGGGGTTGTAACTTGAAAACATAGTTGCCTCCAAAAGCTTGAACACTTAAAAATAAATCACTTTTAACAATATATGAACTTCACTGAATTAGGAAACAACATATTACATCAAATTTTTCCATGTCTCTCAACCAGTTTACCTTTTTTTTAACCACAGATATGTGTTATTACAGCAGGCTTTCACCATATATATATATATATATATATATATATATACACACACACATGCTTTAACCACAAAATAAAGTATTTTTTAGGGCTTGTTCAACGATAAATAAAAGTTGAGTTTGCCTAATATGTGTGTGCTCTGTGTGCAATTATGTATATAAAATACACACAAAATAACGTATATATTTAAGAGAAATATGTTATGTACAAAACATTTCTATTTATATATAATATAAATTCTATAAAAATTATATATATATATATATATATATACACACACATACATATACACACACACATAATTACACACAGTACAAACACATATATTAGGCAAACTCAGACTTTTATTTTGTATGTGATTAATCACAATTTAGCATTTGACAGCCCTAATTTCTTTTATAACTCAGTAAAACACACACATATTTATAGCTATATATAAAAACAATTGTATTTTTATTTTTTTCAGGAATTCTCTTACACTCATCAAGGCTGCATTTACTTAAAAAACTATTTAATATAATTTATTCCTGTGATGCAAAGCTTAATTTTCATTAGCCATTACTCCAGTCTTAAGTGTCACATGATCCTTCAGAAATCATTTAAAATATTCTGATTTATTACTTTTATTATCAATGTTGTAAATAGTTATTGGAACCTGTGATTCTTTTTTTAGGGTTCTTTGATCAATAAAAAGTTAAAAAGAACAGCATTTATTCAAAATATAATCTTTTCTAACAATATAAGTCTTTGCTATCACTCTATCAATTTAACACATCCTTGGTGAAAAAAGTATTAATTTATAAAAAAAAATAAAAAAAGAACAAAAAGAAAGAAAGAAAAAAAAATTTACTGACCACAAACTTTTAAATAATACTTTTAAATAATTTATTTTAAATAAATGCTGTTCTTTTTAACATTTTATTTATTAAAGAATCTTGAAAAAAGCATCACAGGTTCCAAATATTATTTAGCACAACTGTATCCAACATTAACAATAAATCAGCATATTAAAATGATTTCTGAAGAATCATGTGACACTGAATTCTGGAGTAATGATGCTGAAAATTCAGCTTTGCATCATAGGAATAAATTACATTTTAAATATATTCACATAGAAAACAGTTATTTTACACAAATAATACTTCACAATATTAATTTTTTTCTGGAATCTTTAAAAAAATAAATGCAGCCTTGATGAGCATAAGCAACTTCTATTAAACAAAATATTAAAACCTTTTTTTTTTAAGTGTTCTTGATGTCATAACATTGTATGAAATACTTTTGTTTTATCTTTAGGTGAACTACTTCTTTGCTGGTTAACAGACCTGGATGCTCAAAAAAAAGAAAAAAAAGAAAAAACAGAAAATCCAATGGAGAGTGAAAATGGTCACAGAACTACAGAGTTATAGGCTCTTAACCTTGCGGTCCTTCGAGCGACTTGTCCATGTAATTACTGTTTTGTAACTGAATAAAACCTTTCAGTTATCAGAATTAATACACCAACCTCTAAAGGAATGATTAAAAAAAAAAGTCTTACTGATTAAATGACGATTATGATTAAAAACTCTTTTATTACTTTCTCACGTCAATGCCTAGCACATCTTGGAACAAGGAGTAGGAGAAGAAATTGATTAAAAATGTAACCCCCTGTGTCATCTTTCAGGCTGGAGGATTTCAAAGGGGATTGGTAAAGAAATTGGCCAGCAAGCCGTCTTGGTATTTGCCAGGGACATGGATTAAAGAAATATGATATTTCGCAGCCAACACTCCAGAGGCTTCCTTGGTGGATTAACTTTAGACTAATAGTGGATATTAAAATCGTCTTTGTGTAATGACAGCAAAAAAGCTCAGTGGAATTACAAAGGCATGACATATGTAAAACAGAGATGGACAAGTCCGACAGCACTCACCTTTTTCTCATGTGGCTCTCGTATGACAGCTGGTCTCTCCAGGTCCCGTGGGGTTCTGCCTTTACCCTGCATCTGTTTGGGTTTGCTCTTGAAGGGGAGGGCCTTTTGCAGCTCTTTGGGAATTTGGAGAGAGTTGAAGTGTCGAACTTTCCTTTCAATGGGCTGTAGGGATTCAAAGACACAGTGGATGATGAAGAGGACAACAGTGAATAATAATAACTAACTGGTGACTGAACTTTTTTGTAAGAGGGCTTGCCTTGTACAGTGAGTCCTTGTTGGGTTTGTTGCGAATACCCAGGTCGTGTTTAAGCTGTCCGAGGGTCCTCATTCCTGACCATTTGTCCTTCTGTCCAACCGGCATCAGTAGAGACGTCACCGGATTATACAGCTGAGGAACCGAGACCGGATACCAGGAGCGCAGGAACACAATATCTACACACATTCATATAAAGTTTAAGGCTGCAATATTTGTTAAAAAAAAATACTGTGTTACAAAATACTTGGTTTGTGATTTTAAGTGAAAATATGTTAAAGATTTTACATTGGTTAAAAGAATCAAAAACTGTATATACGATCATTGAACCACTGGATTTTCTAAACCTCAAACTGGATTCCACTTTTTCCTCATTTCTGTTTTCTTTTGTTTGTTTGTTTGTCACAGGCAAGTTTTTATATTATATACACTAGAGCTGCAAGGATTCCTGAATTCTATTCAAGTATTCGGTATACCAGAAGTGGTGCATTCCACATAATAAAAAAAAAAAAACGATGTCAAAATAAACATAAAAGCTCAAACCCTCACTAGATTTACACATTTTGATGTCCACATATTCAAGAAATCACAGTGTCTGTAGCTTTTCTATCATAAAGAAATGGCCAAATATTAAAGAGTAAGTGGATATTTGAATTACATGCTGCTTAGTCAATATTAAACAAGGATTAGATCATGCAGTAAAATGTAAAAACAATCATCAGGCCGTTGATGCCATCTGCAGACATTTGATATAATGCCTAATGTACATTCACTCTATTTTTATAATACATTATGTATTTTAACAGTTTTGTTCAATAAAACCATATGATTACGTGCTTTTGATACTTTATTTGAACTAATTATTATTGGCTCATTGCTATTATATGTATTTTAAGTCATTTTAAAGGCTATTGTTCACTTAGGTCTATTTTATTACTACAAAAAAATTATGATAAGTATCCAATTACTCAATTAATCATCAGAATAATCGACAGATTACTCAATTACCAAAAAAATCATTAGTGACAGCCCTAATATGCACTGCTTGTTCAAAAGTTGTGTTGGTAAGATTTTTTTTTTTTTTTTTTAAGAAATGAACACTAATATATCAAGGATGCTTTAATTTGATCAAAAGTGACATTAAATACTTATATAATGTGACAAAAGATTTTCAAATAAATGCTATTCTTTTGAACTTTTTGTTTAATCAAATAATCCTGAAAAATACGTATTAAGCAACACAACTGTTTAACTGGAGTCATGGATGCTGCAAATTCAGGTTTGCCATCTGAGGAATAAATTGAATTTGTAACTATATTAAAATGAAATACTGTTCTATTAAAATGTAATAATATTTCACAATATTATTGTAATATTACAAATGTAGTACTTTTTGATTACATAAATTGGGGCTGTCAGTAACGATTATTTTGGTAATCAAATAAGCGGTCAATTATTCTGATGATTAATCCAGTAATTGGATAATTATAAAACTTTCTTTGATGTAATAAAATAGCCTTTAAAATTACTTAAAATACATATATAACAGCAATGAAGCAATAATAATTGTTTCAAATAAAATATCAAAAGTCAAAGGCCTGCAGAGGGTGCCAACGATTGTTTTTACACTTCACAGCGTGATCTAATCCTTGCTTAATATTGACTAAACATTTAATTCAAATGTCTACTTAATATTTGGTCATTTCTTTGACAGACATGCTAATTTCTTAAATTTGTGGATATCAAAACGTGTAAACTGAGGGTTTGAGCTTTTATTTTGAAACCTGTGATGAACAGTAGAGATGATGTATTCTAATGATGGTTTATAAATGATTTACCTTACAAATCTGATGAAGTCAGTAGTAGTACTAGTAATAAACATAAAATTATACACCTTATATGAAGAAAATAATTTCTGTTTACCTGTACAGTGCTCCTGTGGTAAAATTTGTAATAATATTTGAAATTATGCAAAACGTGCTTGAATTAAGCTATGCGTAGCACAACACAGAAAGCAGAGTAATGCATCTTCATATTGAAACGCATAATGCAAGCATACTCTTATTTTGATTAAATTGCAGCGTTTTGCGGTTTAACAACCGCATAAGGCCACAACATGACTCTGGATTATTCCGATTAATTTCACGGTCTTAATATAAATAACCATCATCTAACAAAAGATGCAGTAGACATAATAAGCCTCGAATACGCAAACGGCCTCACTGCAAGATTTTCCACATGCCCGTCTCTCCAGAGAGGAGCATAATAATCAGTAATAATACCACTCCATTTTAACAAGGTGGTTGTTTATGTACAACGGAGATTCTTGGAAGTCATTACATTTGCAGACTTTTCTGATAAATAAAGCACATTGAACTCCCTAAGCACTGCTCATTATATAAAAACCCAAATAAATAAATACTGCAGCAACAAAAAATATTTATAAATAGAAAAACAAGTCTGACTCACCACTCATCAGTAGTCTGTCCTCAAACGTGGCTCTGAAGGCGCCCGGCGGGGTGCGCAAGGCTTTCTTTATCTGCCCTTTAATGCCACTGACTGTGCGGACAGACGCACCCTCAAACTTCGCAACCTCCAAGACGGTGTTAAACATTCCCTTAGAGTTGGAGTGAAAAAAAGAGAAAGTTATAACCAAAGATGAGAGTCCAATTATTCAGAGAGTGCATGAGGTGTACATTTCTATAGCTCCCTGGTGTGCTGTGCTGCTACGTGAGGAGAAACTCCTGACTCTGCAGGACTCCCTACCTGGACAAAGCAGGTGTTCTTAAAGATTTTATGAGGGTATCCAATCAGTTTGAGCTTCTTCACAATTGTAACTGATTTGTCCAGGTCCAGAACCACTCCTGTGGCAGCGATGCGGAAATTGGCCTGAGGGGAAATAAGATAGGATGAGTCCAAGAAAAAAAGGGAAGCCTTTCATCTGACTGTGGTTGTCGGACTGAGAACTCGGACTGAAGCTGTGACCCAGGCTGCTCCTGTGCTCTCATCATATGCTGGTGTCGTACCTTAATATCTCCGACCGTCTGCACAGCCAGGAAGCCTGTACCCTGGGGTGTTATAGGCCCTGTACAAGTGCAGAAAAAGAAAGAGAGTGGAGTGTGCATGAGATGACAGGAAAGAGAATGGAGAAACAGAGTAGAGCTTCACTACTAATAAATGGACCGTCAGCGAGCTAGTGCCAAATTGCTCAAGTAAATGCACATTGCTCATTTCTGTTTTGATGCTGCTAAATGATTCACATGTTATTTTAGATGTGTGGCCTACATAAAGAATACAAAATGCCCTAGACAAAAAAAAAAAATACTATTATGAAAACTGATGCTGATAATTATCCTCATGGCCAATAATTCCTAAATAGATGCTATTAAAATTCTAAACAATTTTAATTAAATTGAAAGTAAATGTATGGAATTGGTATCGACCCAAACATAAAAACTGTTAATATTACAGATGCGCCAATATTAAAATGCTCACAACTACGCTCATACATAAGACAATAATCCATAATTGGACAATAGTATAATTTTATACAATTTATATACAATTATTATTGTAATTGTATATAAATTGCATTTGTAATTAATTATATATATATATATATATATATACACATACACACACACACACACACACACACACACAATTTACAATTTATAATTAAACTGAAATAAAAATTTATGGCATGGAGATACCCAAGGCAAAAAATAAATAAATGTAAATTCTTTCTTTCCTTCTTTATTTCTATTCTTTTTTCTTTCTCTCTTTCTTTCTTTCTATTCTTTTCTTTTATTTTTCCTTCCTTTTTCTTTCTTTCTTTCTTTCTTTCTTTCTTTCTTTCCGTTCTTTTATTTTTCCTTCCTTTTTTCTTTCTTTCTTTCTCTCTTACCAATATACCAATATTAAAATGCCCATAAATAATTTTCATGGCCAATAATCCATATGTGAACAATAGTAAATGTCTATACAATTTATAATAAAATAAAAAAAAATATATAAATATAATATAATTTAAAAATATATATTTAAATTATATTATGGACCACTTTTAAAATTCCAATAATGCAATAATTGCATTAATGGACAATAATCCATAAAAGGGCAATATTAAAATTCTATACTACGTATAATTAAACAGGTCATAAATACATTTAAAGATTTTAATTTAAAAAATTGTTTTAAATGATGCATGTGAATTTCAGTCATCACAACATATTGTACAGTATGATACTCATTTTTTTTAGATTTGCTAAAGATTACATTATACAGTGTTATTATATTTATCAGTGTTTTAAACATTAACTTTAACTGAGCATTAGATGACTGCAAGTGTAATTTAAATGTAAAAATATGGAAAATGAGCATGCAGAGTTAAATACTGAAGGAGAGGTGTGTACTGTTTGTCTCTCACCCCAGATGGTGGCACCGCAGTGCATGTGTTCAGGTGTGTATTTGAGCAGGCGGTGACGTCCGTTATGGTCCTCGATGTAGTAGAGGGGGATGGTCTGAAAGCGCCTCCAGCCCAAAGACAGGATGAGAGGATCACGGGTTTTCAAGATACGATTGTGCCAGCGGTGTTTCTTCAGACGCATCTGTGTGGAAGAGATAAAGAAAGGACCTAAATGTTTTTACCCAGCCCAGCCTTGTAATGATATTTAAGCTTGGCGTTAAAGCAGGTGCCCTTCAGTTTATTCACAAGGTTATCAACTACACTAAAAAAATCTGCTACAAATAAGTCAAATAAATCCCTTCACACTTACCTGCAAGTAGCCTACATTGCCCTCACTGGGGCCCAATCCACCAAGAATGATGGGATAATGGGGGTCAAAGTTGGTGACGAACTCACAAGGTAAAGCAGGGATCTCCACACGAATATACATGCCTGGCCTGAAACCCTCATACTGAACACGAACTACATCATCCACATCTTCGAATTCTTGCCTGTTTAGCTACAGAGAAACAAGAAGAGAGCCAGTATAAATAAAATGCTCGTTTAAAAGGAGAATTCACCTAAAAATGAAACTTCTGCTATTATTTATTCACCCTCATGTCGTTCCAAAACTGTATGGCTCAGGGACCATTTCAGTCACATTTGCGACTGCAAACTACTGCGTGTAAATATAAAAAAAAAATATTTAGGAGCACCAGTGCGACTGACCCAATCAGCATATCTGTGTTTGCGCTGAGGGAAGCTTCAAAGGTTTCTACTTGTTTTTGCATTGTTGAGTAATGAATCATAGACATATCTCACAAATTCTTCCATAAAGTGTAGACAGGGTGTAAATAAGAGATTCACTGTGCAGTGTAGAGAGCTTTGTTGATTATAATGGAACTTTGTGAGATCATTAAGGGAGTTTGTAAATGTGTTATCGATTTAATATAACAGTTCAATAAACAAGAAAGTAATATTAAGTGACTTACATTGTCTGTCTAACTAAGCTGTGCATCAGGGTTGCCAGGTTTTTTTTTTATTATATATATATATATTTTTTACAACAAAACCCACCCAACTGCTACTCAAAATTAGACCAGTGGCATTTTGAAGGGGGGTAAATTGAATTCAGAGAGATAAAAATACATTTTTGGCAGGGTTCCCCTGTTAAAATTACAATTCCAGGGGCTAAATATTACATTATTGGGATCGCTTCAACCCGCGGATATGAAAAACAACCCGCAGCAACAGTGTTACAATGGCCCAATTCTGTGGCGCATCTCCATTCAAACACAGCGTTGTTTCGTTTATGAATGAACTTGTGTTCAAAAAAAGAAAAAGCAAGCTAGTGTTAGAGGCTTTTTTTGTTGTTTTTTGTTAATTGTATAATAAATAAATAGAAAAAAATAGAATATAAAAAGAACAGAGAAGCTATTTTTTTTTACTTTGTTTTTTTTAAGAAAACAAGCAGTAAGTAAATGAATAGAGTATAAGTCTAAAAGGGATTTTTTTTATAAATTAGAAATGTAATACTTTTTAATTTAATTATTTCATATTTAATTTATTAGAAATTAGAAAATGTTATATTTAAAACATAAATGTATTAATTTAATTGCACTCAAGCCACTTCTGAGCCTCATTAAATATCTAAAAATACATCTACAAGCCACTTTAGTGTTCTTCTGTGCAAATTAATATTGTTAATACAGATTTCATTTAACAGGAATTTTTAAAAGCTTATAAAAATAATGACACAGCATTCTTTTAATAAAGTTAGAAAAATGCTATTACAAAGGTAAAAACAAAATTCCACCGAAAATCACTTTAAGGAGTCAAATATCACCTCATAGGGCTAATAACTTATTAGATTATTAAATTATTGATTAGAAGGTGCTTATGAAATGAAGGTTGAACCACTGATGTCACATGGACTATTTTTTTTGCCATCACTGCTACCTTTCTGGCCCTTAAATGTGTCAGTTGCGTTGCTGTCTATGCAGAGACCTCTCAGATTTAACCAAAAATATCTTAATTTGTGTTCTGAAGATGAATAAAGGTCTTACGGGTTTGGAACGACATAAGGGTGAGTAATTAATGACAATTTTAATTTTTGCATGAACTATCCCTTTATATCTAATTAGATATATAAATATAAATGCTTTAGACTGATCGCTTTGACCTCTGACCTCAGCCTGTTTCTGCATCTCCTCCTTCAGGTCATCAAAGTATGTGGCTTCTCCGTCATCATATTGTGCATCGAACCTCTCCTTCAGCCGCCTCTTCTTCTCTAATCGCTTGTTCTTTTGAACTTCGTCATCGTCAAGTTTCACTTCAGGTGCCTCCTCTTCTTCATCATCATCGTCATCATCATTTATTTCATCATCATTCCCTCCCTGTGTTTAAATAACAATAAGTGATAAAAAAAAAAAAAGCAGCAAAAGATTTAGTCTGATTCAAATCAGATGATAATGCTTTAAAAACTAGTTTTTTTATACCTCAGCTTGGTCTTTATTCCCAGTCTTTGCTTTGTGAACTTCTCCTGTTTCCAAATCTTCAAAATCCCCATAGAGTTCATCTAGTAAAACAAAAGTAATATGGCTGTCACCGTACCACAATTTCAGTGGTCAATACCCAGCTAGAGAAGTTTCATGTCTTGATACCAAGCCTGCATTTAGTTTTCTTACCATCTTCCTTAAGCAGTGTTGCAGCATCTTTATCCTCCTCCCATTTGCCAGTCACAAAACAGTCCCTGATAGAGGCTAGCATCTGAAAATACACAGTTCTTAAGAAAATGCAAAGGACGCAGACAACAAATGGTGTATTTACATACATTATGCAAATAAATGTACATGTATATGCAAGTGTGTTTTTATACTGCATCTCACCTCCTCTTGATCCCAGTCATGGCTGCTGTCTGGCTGAAAGCGAGAGCAGTCCATGGCATCTGCTCGTACTTTTTTACTCTTCTCCGGTCGACTGACTTTAAACAAACCGCCCAACTCTTCTTCATCGTTAGAATCCTCCTCTTCCACCTCCGCCACTGACAAACATACATAAAGCAGATCATTATGGCCCAGAGATTTATGTTCTTTATGTAAATTAATGCTGTGCCTTATTTTTTTTATTTATTTTTATTTTTCCAATGAATGAATTTTATATGTCAGTCCTTATATATAGCATCATCATTCCATCTCTCAGTAAATAATAAGTAAGTATTAAATAAAATGACAAGAGGGTGAGTAAATGTCAAGATTTTAATTTCATAGTAAACTAGAAGTTGTGAGACTCACCTGTGCCGTACACTAGCTTTCGGAGGTTTGGTGCTGCAAGCTGCTGTCTTAAATATGCCTCTGATGCTTTCTGGGCTAAATCTTCCTTCCACCGTAGTGCTCCTTCAACATAAACATCCACAAAACACAAAACATATTCAGTAGGGGCTTTCAAAGCAGTAAAATTCAATATTAATAATAATAAAACAGCACAAAGGAGAGCCTGGGGAAAATTAGTATGAATATACACAGCTTAAGGGATCCTTTAAGGAAAGGAAACACAAAGAATGATTTACTTTATAATTGCCCAAACTGAATTAAATTAACTTAAACATTATTTTCGTAATAAAACCTGACCATGTTGGGAGCATTTGGGAGAATGTAACTGTTTACAAGTTTCTGAGCAATTGATAATTAGGGGATCGCAGAATCCAGTCATAAATTTACTAAGTAACATGGAATTTGCCAAATTTTGAATGAATAAATCAAAATTAGGTCAGAACACAAATAAAAACACGATATGGACTTGTGTCTGTAAATATTAAACCACAAAAATACACTAAAATATAAATCCTGCATGTTCTGGTCAACCCGTCAAAATAAAAGTTCCGTTTAACTTGAAAAGTGTGTCAGAAATATATTACTTAATGTAATAGTAGTACTACTACTAACAATAAAATAATTATTAAAACAGTATTTTATAATGGAATATTTACCAGAGAATTAATTTACTAGAAGAAAATAAATACACAACAAAGTATTTCTGAAAACAAATAAATAGATAAATATTTTTAAATAGCATATTAATTAAAGATTGATTATTCAACTTCAATAAAACCATTAAAATAGAATCCAGAAAATTAATGGAAAACACAGAATTTGGTAAAAACAAAACTAAATTTGAGGAGGGAGGGGACATTTCATAAAAAATGTATTTTTTGTTGAACTTTTAATAAATTGTTAAATTGTTTTAATTAATAATTTCAATTAATTAGACATGCTTTTTACTTTAAAAAAAAAATTGACCATTGAGTCTAGAAAAATTAAAGCCGGAAAAAACGGAATCAAGAAAAATTAAAACGGAAAAAAATGGAATTTGAAAAAGAAAAAAAAAAAAAAAAGAAAGAATTTGGAAAAAAAAATTAAACGGATTTCATAGGGCCCAAAATAACTTGATATTATTTATTGATACATTTTAATTAACCAAAAAATATAAATAAAATAAGACACTAAATTATGTCTATTTCGACCTTGTCTTGACCTGAGCTAAACATTCAGAAATTCTGAATCAAAGACAAAGTACCTGTAGTTTCATAACCCATTTCTGCATCCTCTGTCATCTTTTCTTCCTCTGGATGCTTGGAGGATATCTTTGTTTTTACAATCCCATCTCCATCTTCATCCATATCAGAATCTTCTTCTTCATCATCCTCATCATCTTCCTCTGAACAGAGACCAGAGTCTGGACCAGAGTTTCTTTTTGCAGGCTCCCCTTTTTCCATTTCCTCATTTTCTTCATCACCCTCCTCCTCCTCTTCGTCTTCACTTTCATCAGTTTCCTCTCCATCACTGTTTTCCAGCTCATCATCACTATCAGCAAACGCAGGCATCTCCACTGGTTCCTCAAACTTCTGCTTTTTCACAGGAGGAGTTGCTGTCTTAGCTGCTTTCTTATCTAGTGTTGTTACCCCCACTCCATCCTCATCTTCTTCATCCTCTTCTTCCTCCTCCTCCTCTTCGTCATCATTCTCTTCTTCGCCATCATCATCATCATCATCATCATCATCATGATCGTCATCATCATCTTCTTCTTCATCTTCATCAGCAAAAACAGCTCTCCTCCTCTCTCTCTGTGCTTTCTCATCCCATTCACGGCTTTCCATAGGGTTTTGTTTCCTAATGATTAATTCAGAGAACAAATTTGTGCATAAGAAATAAACCCAAAAGTGTTCATTATCAATCTTTGCTGTCATTTATGGGTGCTCAGGTTCTGGGGCCATCCATTACAACAACATAATCAGAGTAAAAACTTACTCATTTTCCTGCACCTCCTCTGGTGCCAGCGCAGCAGTTCCTGTGAACAGCGAGACTTTGCTGGCAGCCATTTTTGCATCCAATGTGGCTTGTGTGCCAATAAGAGACTGAACGAGTTCAGTGGTGGGCCGCACCTCCTCCTGGGACAGACATTTCTCACACCATTAAAACACTTAATATCCATCAGATCACAAATCGTCTTTAAACCTCAAGGTCACATTCACTGACGGAACAAAATTGAGTGTAAAAAGTGTTATTACTTGGTGTAATAAGCTGTGACTGCCCTGTAAACTGCAGACATTATTGCATCTGGTATTAAATCTACTGTAGGTAATGCTGTCATGTGGGGATGTGCTGAGACTGAAATCTGACCTGCTGCTGGTTGGCATGTCCACTGGGCATATCGATGTAGACGGCATCCTTATCATAAACCAATCCCCCTACGCCAGCCATGGGGGCGTACAGTAACCGTTCCTTAACGTTCAACGCTCTCTTCTTAATCACCTCAGGTAGAGGGCAGGGGTCCGAGAGGAAGCTAACATCCCCCACAAAGAAATCGCCCACACCTGTAGAGGGAGTTATATCAGAATTATCAGTAGTTATAAGCCATATACAGTTGGGGTCAGAAGTTTCCATCCCCCTTCCAGAATCATTAATGTTAATTATTTTACCAAAATAAGAGGGATCATACAAAATGCATGTTATTGTTTATGTGGCACAGACTTGAATAATATATTTCACATAAAAGACGCTTACATATAGACCACAAGAGAAAATAGTTGAATTTATAAAAATGACCCCGTTCAAAAGTTTACATACACTTGATTCTTAATACTGTGTTGTTACCTGAATGATCCACAGCGTTTTTTTGTTTAATGATAGTTGTTCATGAGTCCCTTGTTTGTCCTTATTTGTACAGTTAAACTGTATTTGAACACTTTCCAACAATGGCTGTATGATTTTGAGATCCATCTTTTCACAACTGAGGGACTCATATGCAACTATTACAGAAGGTTCAAACGCTCACTGATGCAATAAGAGCTTGGGGGGTGAAAACTTTTTGAATTTGAAGATCAGGGTAAATTTAACTTATTTTGTCTTCTGGGAACATGTAACTATCTTCTGTAGCCTCTTAAGAGCAGTACTAAATGAAAAAATATGCTATTTAGGCAAAATAAGAAAAATGTACACATCTCCAATCTGTTCAAAAGTTTTCAACCCCCGGCTCTTAATGCATTCATTTTTCTTTCTGGAGCATCAGTGAGTGTTTGAACTTTTTGTAATAGTTGCATACGAGTACCTCAGCTGTCCTCAGGGTGAAAAGATGGATCTCAAAATCATACAGTCATTGTTGGAAAGAGTTCAAATATACTAAAATGCTTGGAAAGAATTTGTGGGACCTGAAGGAATTTTCTGAAGAACAGCGGGCAGTTTAATTGTTCAGGACAAACAAGGGACTCATGAACAACTATCGTTAAACAAAAAAAACACAGCTGTGGATCATTCAGGTAACAACACAGAATCAAAGGGATGTAAACTTTTGAATCATTTTTATAAATGTAAGTATTATTTTCTCTTGTGGACTATATGTACACATCTTTTATGTGAAATATCTTATTCAGGTCAGTACTAAAACAATAACACGCAATTTGTATCATCCCTCTTATTTTGGTAAAATAATTAACATTTTTTATGATTCTGTAAGGGGGATGTAAACTTTTGACCTCAACTGTAATCATGCATAGAGCAACAAAATAAATTCACTAATGTACAAGTCTCATATGCTCACCATAGCTGCATTTAGTTGATCAAAATTATAGTAAAACAGTAATATTGGGAAATATTATTACAATTTAAAACGTATGCTATTTTAATGTATATTAAAATATGATTTATTTCTGTGACGGAATAGCTGATTTTTCAGAATCATTTACTCCAGTCTTCAGTGTCACATGATTCTTCAAAAATCTTTTTAATATGCCGATTTGGTGCTCAAGTAACATATCTCATTACCATCAATGTTAGAAACAGCTGTGCTGCTTAATACTTTTGTGAGTTTGTTGTCAGGATTCTTCAAGGAATAGAATGTTCAAAATAACAGTATTTGAAAAAGAAATCTTTTGTAACAACAAACAACACAGATTACATTAAATTCGGGTTCTCTTGGCGCATAATTTTTTTTGTGCTTATGACAGTGTGTTTTCTGCAGCAAATTATTAGCGGATAAGAGAATTAAAATAGTCCAAAATTAGTTTTGAAAAACAGAAAATATTGTGTTGTGTTGTGTTGTGTTGTGTTGTTGCACAACATAAAATCTCACCAGGAATGTGGACCTGGCATTTATTCTTCAAGAATGTCCCGCGTAGGTAGCCGTACAGAGAGACGGTTCTGTCACATTTGGGATTTAACCGAATAGCCTCAGGATCAGTAAGATCCTCCATACTGTCCGGGAAAAAATGTTTAAATAAGCACCAGACAACATACATTTAGAAAGATCATAAATAAATGAAACACTTAATACCACTCACCGGTCAGCCACCACGTATGGGTGAGAAGTCCGCCAAACGAGAGGTCTGAACTTCATGACTGAGATGAACCTCCCAAGATTCTTTACTTCCTGTATCTGGTACTCTCCATACACCATTCCAGACAGGTAAAAGAGCTTTGCACCCTGCAAGACATTCATGTTCAGACACTAGACAGTCCTCTGTTATGTGAGTTATATATCAGGTTGTAGACGTACCGGGAAAACTTCAGTCCAGAAACGGTGTTTAAGGCGTTTCTTTGTTTTTCTGAGCGCCTTGCCGTTCTTAAAGGTGTCCAGATGTGTGAGGACCCCCATGACCCGAGGGAAGCCATGAACTTGGCAAATGTTCAGGAACTCAAAGGTCTCCATTTCAAAGCCAAAACTTGCATCTATCAGCATCAGAACCTGATAAAGACAAAATATCAATATTACCTTCCTGGAAAACATAATATTAACACATATAAGTAAAAATACTGTCTAATAAACCTTTTTATTTCACTTTGTAGTTACTAATTATCCAGATTAGCACTGCCTCTACATGTACAGTAGCATTTAAAGGTTTGGGTTCAGTAAGCTTTTTTGTTTGGTTGGTTTTTAAATAAATTACTACATTTGTTCTGCAAGGATTGATTAATTTGATCAAAAGTGACAGTACTTTTTTTTATAATGTTACAAAGGATTTTTACCTCTTATAAATGCCATTGAGCTTTCTAGTCACCAAAAGAATCATAAAAAAATAATTCATGGTTCCCACAAAAATATTGAGCAGCACAATTGCATTAACATTGATAATAGTAAATGTTACTAGAGAACCAAACTAGCATATTTGAATGATTTCTGAAGGATCATGTGACAATGGAGACTGGAGCATTGGCTGCTGAAAATTCAGCTTTGCCATCACAGGAATACATTTTATTGTATATACTTTATTTTTTCAGTTTTTACACTATCAAATAAATGCAGTGTTGGTAAGTATTAGAGATTTCTTGCATAAACATTTAAAAAATCTTTACCAATCCCAAATGTATGATTGCTAGTGTAGGTAAAGGTACCAAACATTTATATCTATGTTTTTCATATTAGGCTATAATTGATACACTTTTGAATTGCTGCACGTGTTTAATCCTGTTCATTTTTGCAGATGACACAGGCCTGTACTCACCAAATCAGCAACCTTTGCCAAATCAATCATGCTGTTGATGTCATTATTGCACTCAATAAAAGTCAGGCGGCGTTTCTTTCCTACAAACATTAACAAGAAAAAAAGTCTGTATAAAATTTATTCTGTATAAAAAACAAACAAAAATACATCAGCTTTAATCTCACCATATATGTGACATTCGATCTTTATATGTGACACCTAGGCAATAATAGGTATTAACAGGAACTATTACTCATAAGTTTTGTATTATGTATTACAAAACTAACCAGAAACTATAGTCACAGGTCCACAGATGTCAGAAAGCTTCTGTCGCGTATAGCTTTTGACCAGGCAACGAATAAGGGTGCTTTTGCCCACTTTTGGAGGTCCCATCACCACTACAACAACAGGTGGGGGCTCCAGAGGGGTCCGGTCTACCACAGGAATGTGATGTTTCTTTGTTTTAATATCCTGAGTCCTAAAAAAACAATGTTAAAAGACAAAAAAAATGCAATGAAACAATGTCGCAACAGTCCAATGCAAAAGTTCAAAATGAATGTGCATGACAGCAGAGCTACATACAGGACCAGACCACAGGAATAACCTAAAAACTATTTTGCTCATGAATAAGATAAATGAAGATTAGTGAAAACAGTGGATGGGTAATGTTAAATGAATCTGCCTGAGCACTGACCTATGGAAAGATTTTGCCATGCGCACAGCTGACTGAACACTAAACGCTTTTGGGTTCCTCTTGCGCTCATCCTGCTCTGGTTCAGTGTCCTGCTCCTTCTTTCTCTTCTTTTTCTGTGCTTTGGGTCCACTGTGCTTCTGCTGGTGCCGCTTATGTTCTTTCTTCTCCATCTCTGCTTTTCTGGGTCCAGAGAAAAAGATAGATTATCAACAATGATGTTTAACTTCACAGCATGATGTAGGTGTCTCCTATTCAGGTAACGTTATCTGCTTAACTTTGGTAGGAATCCAGGCATGAGTGACAGCTACTGTTTCTACATTGTATATTTTTTTGCATCAAAGTATGAGAAGTCATGATGACAAACAATACCAGCTGAACATGCAGGATCACAATGATATTACGGTTTAAGCATTCCAATAACACAATCGTGCTGAACTAACAAAATAAACCACACGTTGTATCATGTGTATCTACAGTCAAATTCACTAATAACCTTGAAACCTCCATAAATTATAAAGAAACGTACATAAACGATGTACAAAATACGAGTTTAAGTTAAAGGTTATATAATATAATTTAATATCAGCCGTTTTGCGATTGAATTATTAAAGAATAAATACGTATTTGTCGTTCAATCACCATAAATGCAGTCGCTGTGCATTTTAGGCGTGAAAAATAGAGGCTTACCTTTTGTTGTTACTGTTTATTTAAATCCAATGCACATATGATCTCAGAATTTAAGATGTTAATTCATGTTATCATTTCACAGGCGTACAACGTGACTCTATCCACTGTTTACACGTGTGGTGCACTTCCGGTTAGAGGTGGAAGTGGCTACGTGCGACAAAGTCTGTCGTGTCAAACAGGACCCTATAATGAACGATCCGTGTCACACGTTCCGCTTACACGGTCCGTTTTCAACCCAGGGTTATGTTACCTAGATAATGATTTTATCATTCTAGTAAAAACGAATGATAGGGCAAGTTGTTTAACAACAGAAAGCCCAATCATAAACACGTTAAATATGTATACGTTCTTTGAGGTAAAATGGATATGTTGAATAATGGCGGGAAACGCCTTACATGGAGTCAAGAGTTTTGAATCAATTAATCTTTGAGTTAATGTTTTGAATAATGTAATTTTGTAATCTTCAGAGAAAATCAGGGACTAAAACCGACTTGAAAATAATTATTTTTGGTGAACAAAACAGTCAGTGATTTATATTTATATTGACTATAGATGGTTTGCACTTACGTCACGATTTAATGTCACAAAACATTATCATGGATTGTAGGGTTAATGTACTAATGAATACGTTGTTCTGCTAATTTTTGTTGTCTAAACCACAGAAAAAAATGTGTGGAAGCTGCTAAATTATATAGAGAAGGACTTAATAAGCAGGAAATGGTGCAATATTGTGACAAACTAAAGTTAATGGGTGGTAAAGATACGTCTGAGCAGTATTAATTAAGATATTAGTCTAATATTTAACTTCCTTAAATGTAAATGATTAGAACAAACACGAATGTTGTCAAGATTCTTGCCCTGGAAATCCTGGTTCAATTTGGCCAACCACAAATGCATTTTGTTCCTCAGACAGTTTTTTTCACACTCTTCTCCTTGATTTGTTATAACTTTTGGACGTCTATGGTACTCCAAATATTTTTTTCAATCTGACCAATTAGAACAGCGCAAAACATGACAATAAATGACTATTTTGAGTCAGCAAAATATGCAAGTTTTGTTCGATTCCATGGCATTGTTTATGCTTAATGCCACCAATGTAGCAGACTGATGGTGCTTTGTGAAAACACTCTGTAAACTGTTAACGACATAGTAATCGTCCTGTATGTTGTCAGCGTAATATGGGAATCAACCCATATCGTCATGGAAATCAACTCTAATCTTTGGGTTGCCACAATTAACAAATCAATTCTGACTTTATGTAATAAAAAACAATAAATACATGAATAAAATTAAATGTGTAAGCAATTCAGAAGACACAGATTCATAGATTTTAACATTTTATTTCAAATAAATATGCATTATTTTACAAAGTGACAGTATAGGTTGTGTGAGCATAATTAAATGTAGAAATAAATATCCCAACTGCACTGTAATACCTTAAAAGAGCATAAAGAATAAATAAGTTCTAAATTACTTTCTGGTGCAACCATAGGCTACTGTTTTGAATCTACTCCTTGGTAGAAAATATAAATAAATAAAGTTCATTAAATAAAAAAGTCCAATGTGGATATCTGATATTGCTCTGTAACCGGCACTTTCACAATACCATGCTTCCTATATAACACAGTCCAAACGAAAGAATCCTCAAGTTAAACCCCATGTTAAAGCAGTATTTGTCTCCTTAGGTTATGGATGTTTGCAAGATTACTGTAGATCCATCTGGCCATTGAAGTTCCACCAGGCTGGCTCCATTTCTCCAAGGACATCCTCCAGATACTGAGAGGACAGATCTGGAAGTGGGGCCACAGGCTGTTCCTCAGCGAGCTTGTCCCATGGGCTGCCACAGTCGGTGTATGGCACAGATGGAGAGCAGTTTTCAAGTCCCATGTCCCAAAATGCAGAATCAGAAGAGGCAGGAGAGGTGGGAAGTGACTCCAGGCCACTAACACACCCAACTCTGGCGCTTCCATGGGGGTAAGGAGGTGGTGGGTAGAGGAAAAAATGGCTCTCATCCTTGTAGGAATTCCCAAAACTCTGCACTGGTACATTCCATGTAGACTCAGGAGAGGATTGTATGCTTCCTCCAGAGCTCCAGCTGTCTGCCACAGCTTGCAGATCAGAGGGAAGAGAAGGGGAACAAGAGCTGGTTCCCATCAGTCTGTTTTGCCGTGGCTTAATGGCAGGTGTGCTGTAGTCAGTTGGAGGAAAGGTAAAGTGCTGTGGAGATGTTTGAACCATCTGAATGTTGAAGGACGCCTCTTGAATGCCTCTCTGTTGGCCAGTGGCACCAACGCTAGCCATGTGAGGAGGCAGAAAAGGACTCGGCAGAGGAGAGGTACTATCCAGCTGTGGTGAGGTCCGAGTGGCTCTGTTCTTTAGGGTCCTTGCCCTCTTGTTCTGGAACCATACCTGGAAAAACAGAACATTTATATTAGCATGTTGATGTTTTGATATTTTTATACTTTTTGAAATGTATGAAAACATTTGTTTTCTATATTGATGTTGGCATACCTGAATACGTGATTCTGGAAGGCCTGTGGCCTGAGACAGACTTTCCCTGACACTAATACCAGGGTAGGGATCCACGTTGAAAGCCATTTTTAGAAGCTCCAAATGCTCTTTGGTGAAGCAGGTTCTCTTCCTGCGGCCTGCAATCTTACTGGCCTGTGAGTTTCCATCTTGAGCTGTAAGAGTAAAAAATGTCATTATTAACAAACATTATAAAGAAATATTCAAAAAAAAGTTCTTAAATAATATATTTATATAAATGCATTTTTAAAATAATAATAATTCTTACCAATGCTGTCAGTCCACATGTCTTTCAAAGATTTTTGATTATTCTTTGTAGAATGTAATTCTATGAGGACTGAGCAGGTCAAGCTGGATGGTTTGTTACTGCTCCTTGTGCTACTGACCAACAACTGAAGGTTGCCACCATTTATACCTGCCCACCTAGGTCCAGAAAGGGGCTGTCCTAACACCTGTACACTTTAAAGGTTAAGTGGTCTCTGTGATCTCTAATGGGCAATTCACACCTTCATATGTGCCACACCTTAATTTACACTTCATTCATCCATCATCTTTTGTTGTTCATCACAAACACTTGATCAATTTGCGAACATGTCAAGGCAATTTGTAAGATTGTTTATAGAAATATTGCTTATGATAAAAGTAGCCTATTACTGCTTACAACTTTTGAAAAACAAATATATGCACAGGTACATGACCATCTTTATTAGTATATTACATTACATTACATTGCATTGCATTATTTATTTATTTGGTTGCTTGTTTGTTTGTTTATTTATTTGGAATAAATTATACTTTCAGCTTGTTTATTCAAAGTTTATCACTTTTATTTAATTTAAAATATTAAAAAAATGTCAATGTAATTATATTTAAACAATAATAAAATGTACATACTAGCCAATATTTTACTCTATTTTATTATTTGTATAACATTATTAATAACAATATACATTATAATAATGTATTTTTTATTTTATAAGTACTTTTAAGTTTTGTATAACCACAGTGATATTTTAATAAAATATTTGGAAAATTGTATTTAATATTTAAAAGACAAAATGTTACAATGCTTAAATTTGTATATATATTTAGGATCATGCCACTTAAAAGTGATCTTAAAAGTAGCTAGTATTGTGGGACTAAAATATTCTCTTAACTATAAAAAGTGACTTATATACTGTATATTTTAGATTAATAGTGGGTTTTCTTATTTTACAAGAAATAGAAAGGTTCTAATCTGAACTCAGATTTCAACATTTTGTGATAATCAAAGGAAAGGATTACTTTTGTCATAGGTGTGAATAGGTTTGATGAATGTGTTTACACCTCTCTGATTGATATGCCCCAATCAGTTTATACAATTGCTCCTTTAGAGCCAACTCATACCCTTTTCACAACTGTAAATACTCCTTTATTAATATGAATAGGCTTCAATCACAGATGCCTAGGTCTATATGATTTTTTTTTCTTGACAATAATAATAACGATGTGATTACACAGCTATATTTCCCAGGTTACTTAGAATACAAAACACTTTAAAAATGCTCTGATTCCAATGCACTGGAATGCTCTTATTTACACAATGAATACAACAATAAAACTTTGTTCTTGTTCATTTCAAAACATTTATGAGATTTATTATGCCAAATGTAGAACTAAATCTGCTGCTAAACAAGAGTCAGTATATTGTTGTACTGACTCACTTGTCATATATCACCAACACATGCCAATACTTATTCCAATAAAGCATATTTAGTACTTTTTAAAATATTTGTTATGCTGCATAAATAAAAAGAAATTAATAAATAACACAACTTACAATTATTTGTGACCACAAACAGTTTGACTCTGCTTAAATATAGATCAGACAGACAAATGTAGCTAAATGTCAGAAATTTACCTTTTTAATTAGAGGTGATATTAGTCTTCTGGAACTAATATGGATATATGATTTCTAAAAAATAACACATAATGTGTTCCATATACTTGAATTTTACTAGTTACTTACTAAACACATGACATGCATTTAATAGTGACAAATAAATATTATGAACAAAATATTATGTAATATATCAGACATTTCAACATGCATGTCATTTTTGTCACGTTTGGTGACCTTATTGTCCCAAGGCCTAGTGAATTTCTGACCTTTGTCATTATTCCTCTTAGCATATGGCATACAATAACAAATGATAGTAATATCTCAAATGTGAATTTTGAAGTAAGTGGGCTCTGTAATCTCTGATGGGCAAGTCACACCTTCATTTATGCCACACCTTAATTTACACTTCATTCATACATCCTCTTTTGTTGTTCATCGCAATCACCTGATCAATTTGCAAACATGTCAAGACGATTTGCAAGACTGTTAACAGAAATATTTATATGTATTACTGATTACTACATTTTTTACAGGTATGTTACAATATTCTTCAGTATATTACATACATTTTAATTATCCTTTTTGTAAATAAATCACTGAGATTACACATACCTTACAAATAGTTGATGATAACTTGAGTTTAATTTAGAATATTGAAAATATTGAAAAATACTCCAACAATAATACAGTAATAGCAGACATATTACTCTATGGCTGGAATACTTCTAAAGAATTTTGTAAAACATCTGAAATATTTTGAAATATATTTTTAAATATTTAAGGCAGTTTTGTCATTTTTGGTAACCATCCGGGCTCATGAATTTCTGACCCTGGTAATAATTTATTTATTAATTATTTAGATCTTAACCTACAGTAATATTTTAAACATGAATTTTGGAGTTGCAAGTTGAAACGTAAGGATAATGTTTGTCTAATATACAAACTCACATCATTGTGGTAGTTATTTAGCTACTTAGATTTAAAAAAGCAACTTGAAAATTCATACTTGGTTTGTGTAAAAACGTTATTATGTAATTTATATTGTTATATTGAACAAAATTAATATTCATTGTAATATTAATTTATATTCAGCTACACTACACTACAACCCAGTACTGGTTGAAATATGGAAAAACTCAGTGACCCAGCAGTTGGGTTAAATGTTTAACCCAACCTTCTGGGCAGTTTATTTAACTTAACTATTGCTTAAAAATGACCTGGCTGTCTTAAAATAACCCAAAATAGCTTGGAAAAAAAAAAATCAGATGCATCAAAATGTTAATTTTTTATTAATCAATTTAAAAAACAGGGTTATTATTTATTCAACTAGGTAATAAATGATAATTTATCAAACATATTAAATATTCATTTCCAACATATTTTGGGTTCATTTTAAGTAAGAAATACTGTCATTTTTAAGCAATAACTGAGTTTAATAAAACTAGGTTGGGTTAAACATTGAACCCTGACCACTGGGTCAAACCAACCCAGTAGCTGGGTTGTATTTAACCCAGAATTTATCATGAGTGTATCATGGGAAAAGTATCTAATAATCAAAATTGATAAAGCCACAAGTTGCAATATGAGGAAAATCTTTGTCAGATTTTTGCAATTCACATCATGCTTTGTGTAAAATGTTGTTACAAACAAAATGTGAAAGCCTTATAGGCTAAATGTAATTGTTTGAACATTTATTGTGAAAATATGTCATTTATTTATTCAGTTATATGTTTTAGAAATTAAAGTTGTGTGGATTTGTTACATAAATCTGCTATATAACTACCATGGAAAAGTATTATCGTCATCATCAGCAGCAGCATCACCATCATCACAACAGTACAATAATTCATAATTCATCTATTTGTAGCACCTCAGTGCGCCTGTATGAATAGCCTGTAAACATTATTTGAACTATCTATCGTTAGAGTAATGATATTGTAGGTCAAGATGGCGCGCCATGATCTAGAATGAGTTATGGCGTCTCTAGAGCCTACAAAACAGCAGTATACATGGCCACTTTTAAGAATGGACATAACTGCTTTTAAAACAGCGAGAACTGTATGGATTTTAATTTAAACTACACAATCTATCCATGTATTAACCAAACGAGCATTATATTCTACGTAGACTCTTTGTTTCGAGGTTTAAAAAGAAATATATGTTGGTAAAGACGATCTAATGAGCCTTTCAGGTAATCCATATTCATCCGCTCTGAGTTCCTGCCTCACTCGCAGTGAAGGGAGCGGAACCCGGATGAACTGACATGGCTGCCGTCGCTGATCTGCCAGTCTGAAAAGAAAAAGGTAAATTTCTCCAAACTGCGCTTATTTAAAACAGCAGTTTTAATTAAGACACAACGGCATTCAATTCAACTATAACGGTCACTTTTTTGAGTAGTGTGCATCTGCGTTGACTTCTTTGTTTTTTAATCGTTTGATTACATCCAGCGTGGGTGGGGGCGACTTGCTTTATTTTTGTTGGTGTGGATAAATAACATGGCTTATGAGTGAATGACTTTGAGTGACATTTGTAGATGTGTCCGCTAAGAGAGTAGCCGGATAGTCGGTGTACATCCAGAAATGCACGGCCATAATTATCGTGTTGAGTCGATTGACATGGCACTTCCTTTAGTTGAATGTGCATTGTGCGTGTCCGCGTTGCACAAAGTTGGTGAATGTCAACTTCATTTAAATAACTGACTCTAATCATTCGCAGATGGGTGACTTAGTTGTTGAGTGTTGCTAGTTTGTATCATGTTTTTAAAAAGTTTGTTTGTGCATCTGTGGAGTGATTGTGAAGTAATGCAATCCTGGTCTAAAGTTTAGCTAATATAGCAGTTGTGGGAAATGAGTAACGTTAGAGAGAAATCAACGCTGTCTGTGACAAAGCTGTGCATGAGATTATGGTCATGCTGATGAAGTTTACACTTCACACGTGACCTCGCATATGTTATGATGTGCCATGCATCACTTCATGTCTAACTGTTACATCTACTTTCTAACTGCACTGAAAATCATAGTGTTTTCTTTCATTCTAAATTATAAAACGGTTTATGGAGGTCATCATACAAACATTAATCCATTTAACCAGTGTTTCCACAGCTCATTGGACAGACAAGTGAAGTAAATGTATTTTCTACAGTTTTGAGATGCAGCAGAAACTGCTTGGTTGGTTAATAAGACCTAATAGAAAATGGCATACATGTTTTTATTTTTTGGTTTTATTTGATGTAAAAAATACTTTGAAATCTAAATTAATACTGTAAACCAATCAGTTAAATGTTATTAGAATTATTCAAAATTAGTCTCTGGGCTTTCCCTCTGTCCACAAATTTGACTGATGGCATGTTTGCATGTTTTTATGTGCAGTCTTAAACTACATTAATAATACACACTTTAAATATTTTTAACTAGCATTAAACTTGTAATGAGGCCGTTTACACCAGTCCTGCAAAAATGATCACATGGAATTAAGACAATTTGCACTTTCATATAGTTGACATCTATGTGTAAAATATATCAATGAGTTTAGTTTTTTTTTTTTTGTACCTTTGGCTCATAAAAAACTTTTGACATTGTCAAAAATATATATATATATATTTGATTGGATAGACATTGACCTATATAAACATTATTACATTTTACTTAGTTAGCATTTATTGGAGTTAGTTTTTTTTTTACAGTAAATGTATTCATGTTTTCACAGTTTTCATGTATTAATCCGTATTAGAGCGATTGTTAGGTGACCTTAATGCATTTGTGACATTACATTGCGTTCATTTATCATCTTGGAAATAAAAATAGATATCTAAAATGTCTTGACATTTGGCAGTTCAGTCATGAGTCAAAACATAAATATGTTAAAAATGTGCAGTTTGAATATCTTCTTCTGGTTCATTTTTCACGCTGGAGTGCTATATTCTGCAGAGTAAACGGTGTACGACTCATTTTGGAATGTAAATCATCCATGTATTTTATGTATACAGAAAATTGGCATACTATACACAGTGTACAAGCTGTAAACTGCAGCAGTAATAGGTGTGCTATCGTAGTATCATAGTCTGTTCTGTCCTTAAACACATAAAATATATAGAAAGCTACAGTATCGAAAAATCTCTGAATTTTAAATCTATCCTGCCATTTAATAATTGAATTTTTCGCTACACTGATATTTCATAGAAATGTATTGTCAAGTTTTTGAACTTTTTATACAACTAGTATACAACTTTTTAGCTGCTTAAGCTATAGAATGGCAACCAGTTTTTGGTATGTAAGAAAACGAGATGAATGACATTGAAATGTTTTCTGTCCTGCTTTCGTGACACAAATTGCCAAGACTTGTTGCATTAAAGGCAAAAAGATGTAGCCTGTAATTTTTAAACAAATACTAGTATTATAGACTGCACTGGAGAGAATATGCAGCCTGTAGTTAGTCATGTTGCATATATATTTGAGAAAAAGCTTAAATGAAAGCATTGTAGCTTGTACTAATGAGGTAATTTTCCTTAAATGCTGTTAAAAACATTATTTGTGCAGTTGTATTTTTCCCATATTACAATATAATAATGTTTGTTTTTTAATTTCGCAGGAGCCTTTATTCTAAAGCATGGAGGTTGACCTGACGACATCAGATGATCCCCCTGAAAGCAATGACCTGAGCCAGGATGATGACAGCACCTCACTGGACCACACTTTGCCACTCGAGTTGGTACATCAGCTTCCAGAGACTGCCTCTTGCAATGAGCATTGTGACCAAGATGAAACACCCCCTGAGGAGTCAGCCACTGATAATCTTCACACAGACGGCAAAGCTTCTGGAAAGACTCCATGTAAGATGCAGCAGGGTGCAATCTTCTCTGGAAAAATACTGAGTTTTTGTTGCTCTGAATGCAAAGACGACACCACTTACAGCCCCAACGACTTGCTAAAACATTTTCAAGGAACGCACAAAGGGACTCTTCCAACATATCCTTGCGACCTGTGCTTGTTTGTCACCAATGAATTCTCATCTCTTCAGCGACATCGCATCGGACATCGGAACACTTTGGTCACGTGTGAGATTTGCAACGATGGAGTGCAGTATTCACTTCTTTTGCTCACCAGGCATTTCACCAGCTGCCACAGCCGTAATGGACAGTTTCGCTGTAAAAAGTGTGAGTTCTCCACCCGAGATGCAGGAACCTTTGTTCAGCACATCCATCATCACAACGAACGTAATCACAAATGCCCACATGGTAGCCCCACACAAGGGGAGCTTCAAAGGGGACATTCTGGGACTTTTCCTTTCTCTTGTCAGATTTGTGGCTATAGCGCAGCTCGCAGAGAGTATCTGAACAAACATCTTACTGTGGCACATGGTGAGGACAGTTCACCTGGATTAAAACTGTTGCTTAAAAAGTCTCCTCCAGTTGGAGCATCTAGAGACTCTCAGTGGATGTCAAAACTTAACTCAATCCCTGGCGTAGGTCTGCTTGATCATAACGGCAGGTTGTTTAACCCTGAAAAAACCTTGGAGGAGACCCAGCAGTTCCTTGAAAGAGCTGTTGGGGTTAAAAAAGAGAATATTAAATGGACAAAGTCTCCGCTAAAAAGTGAGCCGCAAACTTTGCACCTCATTCCATCAGCAACGCCACAACCAAAGTTACAAGAGCATGAGATTAGTCCAGGAAGTCCAGGACTTCTGAATTCAACCAACAGCAATGGACTGACTGTTCTTATGGTGAAAAATAAAATTTCTATTCCACCGAACTGCACCACTAAAGTCTTGGGCTTTAAGATGGTGGATGGTAAAAAACATTTGGTTCTAAAAGTCATACCAACAAAACAAGAGGACTCCACTGATAATGAGGTTTCTGATTCACACATGGGTGACGATGAAGAAAAACTAACCAGCAGCCCCTGCTCTTCATCCTCACCAAGCATAGGATCTCTCCTCAGTTTAGAGTCTGGAGAATCAAATGAGATATCTTCAATAAAAGATGAATCACAGGAAGTTGAAAATCTCCCCCTGATAGAGGAGCACAAAGTTAGTTTTGAGAGTGCAAGTAAAGCAGGACAAGTTAATAATGAGGATAATGAAGTCTCACATAGTGTTAAAGTACTGTCTACGGCATCAAAAGATGCTGGGCTTTCGAATGGGAGCTCATCACCTCATCTTCATGAGGTATCTAGTGAGAAATGCTCAACTAATGATATCCAGACAGCCCGCACGCTTCAGGTTTCAACTTCAGAGCTTTCATCCACTGATTCTGAGACTACTGATTCATCTAAATATGAGGCTACAGCATCAGCTCCAGTTATGGATGAACCCTCAGGATCACAGTCGTCTGCTGATGAAACCACATGTCCTGATGCAGTTTCTGATTCAAAATCGAATCCTGAAATGTCTGTAGAATGCAAGTCCACAAACACTGATAACCTGAAATCTAAACTTCAATCAAAACCAACTGTAGCAGCATTTTCAGAAGAATCTCTTGTTCAGGAACCATGTGAGAAGAGCATTGAACCAAACTCCCCTGTTGAAAATACCATCTTTGATTTAGTGGTTAAAGAAGGGCAGGATTCTGACAAAGTTGAGACCTTATGTAAGACGACTGACACCGCAAAAGTTGGAGAAAGCTCCCAGTGTTATTCAAACGCTCATTCTGACTCAAGTGAGACGCCAGCCTCAGACAGTATTGTTGGAAAGTCCTCTGAAGTAACTAAAAATGAAACCACAGAGGCAAATGCACAAAATGAAACTAGTAAAAGTGCATCAGCTGAAGCCAAAGATCGTAACACAGAAGTTGAAAACAGCTTTCTCAATTCCCCAAGTCAAGAGGTCTTTAGTTTCCACAATTATTCTAAAGACACCTCCGGGAGCTCTCCTGATTCATTGCTGCCTGAAGAAGACTCGCCGCAGGGGTTGGAGGAAGAAGAATGCGAGGAGGATTTTGGTGATTGGAGCTTAACTCTTCCAGCATCTCCTCCTCTTCCAAGTGAAGAAGATAGCAAGGGAGTGGCTAACGAGAGTGATCTGGTCTCTGAAAGTGGAGAGAAAACATTAGAGCGAGTGTCTGATAGTGATATTGAGGTTGATGAGTGCATAGCTACTGTCGATGACCCGCTCATTCCTGTGCTTCCAGAAAAAGCAGCTTGTTCATCAGCACCGGAGAAGAAACAGGAAGGCAACACCTCTGCAAGTGAGAACACAGCGCCAAGCTTGAACAACGCGGCTGTTTTGGGCAAGATACTTGAAAAGCACTCAGATGCCATTATCAGCCAGCAACTTGAGAAAGAAAGAATGAGGTCTTCAGCAACAGCACAAGAAACTGTTAGGCCTACCAAAACCACACTTCGGATCTTGCAGACACCTGAAGGAAAACAGCAGATGTTTCTACAAACTACAGACACTCCATATCCTGTGCCAGTTCAGCTGAAAAGCGGAGCTGGGTTCAAGCTAATTACAAAGTCCTGCTCTCCCAAAATTAATGTTTCTTATGTAAAACCTGGGATTGAGATGGCCAGCAAGTCTACAGGAGTAGCTCTCACTTTAAATGGAGGCCGAATTGGCATGTCTGCAAAAAGTGCAAATCTTGAAACTAAAGGTCAACCGTCTACCCAGACGGCACCAAGTGGCAACCGCTACTTTGTCAATGCTTCTGCTCTGAAAACATCTCTTCTATTATCAGGTGCTGTCAAGTCCTCATCTGGAGAACAGGTGACCAATGTGCCACAGACTTGTTATTTAGTTCAGAGACCACTACCGGTTACCCCGGTTAGTAGCGAGTCAAGTGGTTCAAGTTCTAAGACTGTGCTTGCAACTCGTCCTGTATTGGCCATGCCTGTGAATGCAGCCGATAAAACCAGTCCCTTGCAAGCTGGGAGACAAGCTTACTTGGTTAGATACATTTCTCCTGCTAAGTCAGGTATACTTTTGAACAATTCAGATGGGAAAACTTTAAACCAGGGCAAGCAAGTAAACGAGGCTGGCAAAAACAGGGTTTTCCTCAAGATACTTAGAGGTCCCAACGGGACCAGATTTCTCTCCACTGCTCCATACACCACAGCCAAAAAGTCAGTATATCTTGCCACAGGTTCTTTACAGTCGCCTTGTTTGTTAATGTCCTCAAATAAATCTTTAACCAGCATGTCGGCAGGTCTTCAAACCTCTACTAATTCACAAGGTCTCATTCGTAAACTCATTCCCGCATCCCAGCTTAAACATATTCTACCCCAGTCCAACATTCAAATCAAAAGCAGGGCTGATCGCGATGTAGTATTACAGAAGTCGCCACTCGTTCCCTGTTGCATCCGTCCACGAAGCCAAAGGAAACGAAGGCGAAAGGCTTTGTTTGAGGAAATGCTGGAGAGCTCTTCCAAAATGAGGAGAATCTCCAGCAAGTCGTCGATTGAGAAAGACGCTACCTCAATTTGGGAGCCTGCTGCGAAGGATGTCGTGAGAACGCTGAGGCTCTGTCCCTTTAGTCCACTTCAAGAAATCAAATGTCCCCGTCGAAACCAGCCCGTGGTGGTGCTAAACCATCCGGACGCAGACATTCCTGAAGTCGCTAGCATCATGAGGTCGGTGAACAAATACAAAGGTGAAGTTCTCAAGGTGGCACTGTCCCAAAATACAGTTAAAGCCCTGTCTGAGTCTCCAAGGACACTTTCAAAGCAGAATGCTTCCAGTGGTGAAAGGTCAAGGCCAGTAGGAGGTGCTGTTCAAGAGAGATTCATACTGAAACTTAAGTTAAAAAAGACTAGTAGAAATAAATATGAGGTGGTGAGGTCCTCATCTGCCGGTTCAGAGCAGCAGCCGACGTTTTGTTGCTGGTTTTGCGGCCGAGTTTTCAACAACCAGGAGGACTGGATTGGCCATGGTCAACGACATCTAATGGAGGCAACAAGAGACTGGAATAAGCTGTTCTAATGCAACTACAGAGCCCCTGGACTGGGCCAAATGCCATCCTTCATTGTAGAAACAGAGTTTTTGTAATCTTTTCCTTTTTTAAAAACAAAATAGTACAGTAAGATACAGTTAACCTGTTGATATTATTTTTCCATAGATTTTTCTTCAGAAGCTTTTAAAGGGTATAGTGTAATAGAGAAGAGTTTGGTACCTGAAAGTTTGTATGTAAATAGTTTTCACCCTTGTATATTTAAATGCAAACCCTTGAGTATGTATAGAACGGAACTGTGAAAACTGGACACACTGTATGTTTATGGTGCAAGCAAGAAAGATCACTGGTATAAGATGGTGCTGTCTCTTATAGACCTCTTTTAATGCAGACAATTGAACCGATTTCTCAGGTAATTCCAGAATTTTTGAATGAATGAGTGAATGGTCCAGTTTATAACGAATTAATGTGTTTGATTGTAGTTTTTATGTACCGTTTAAGTTGGCTACATATGTCATACCTACATCACTGAACCAATTTTGATTTCCAATTAATCTCATTCAAGGCTGAGATAATGTTCAAAAATGGAATTTGATATGCAAATTTTAAAGAGATAGTTCACCTAAAACAAAAATGCTCATTTTCTCAGTCTCATGTCGTTCTTGGCCTCACTGAATTTCATTCTGTAGACAAAAAACAGAGACATTTTTCTTCATCATTCAGGTTTGAAGTGACATGAGGGTGAGTTAGTGAAGACAATTTTCAATTTGCGCTGAACTATCCCTTTAAGTATTATTTAGGAATTGTGACACACGACAAACAAGCCCAACTGGTTCCTGTGGAAACCATCCTGTTAAAATGACGTGTCCTTTTTTGCCATTAATACGCTGTATTTGTTCTCAAAGGGTCAGTTTCATGTTTCGCTTGTACCATGCATCTCCCTTCATTACGTCAAATCAGACCCGGTGTCATATCAGTAGCAATAATGGACTTTATAATAATAGTTGCGATATTTTTTTTCTCTCTCTGTAAAGATATTCTGTAACTACATCTGTTCTCTGGCTCTGGTGCTTTTTGATGTCCTTTTCCACATTTGAAATGAAGTAATGCACCTGTAAATGTCTATTATGCTTTACTAAAAAAAAGATAAAACAGGATGTTTTGAGATGCAAGCCAACAAACCTCAAATAGCCAACCAAACACTAACTGTATTTTCATTTTCTGTGATACTTGAGTGCCTCATTCTGCCTCAAAGTTTTAACAAGAGGGTCTGTTTTTCATGGTAAAGTCCAGATTTGTAAGATTCTTGTGTGCTTAGCAGAGTTCAAAGATTAAGTTGTGACCATTCATCCTCGCTGCATTGATTTTTGAATTTCAACTGATTTGGAAACATTAAAATTAGGAGGATTTTTTTTCAGATGCTGTTCTCAGATGAAGTCTTTTCAGTATGGGTTTATGTTCTGTGGAAACAATTGGTTGAGATCAGCTGTTTTCTCAGTTATAGCATTCAATATATCCTTTGCATTAAAAGCACGGTTTCTAAGAAATTTAATACAACTGTTGTTTTAAACGTCAGCACTGTCAAGAGTGCTCAATGGTGCTTTTGAATCAATGTCAGTCTGCTAATTTTTGGGTTTTCTTTTATAGAATTTCTCTTTAAATGTAGATGAACTCCTCACAAGTGCTCCGACCTGCCACATTTAAGTCTCCCTGAGTGTTCTCTGTAATTGTTAGGACATATATATATTTATTTGTTTTTGTCCATTGAAGCTTTGCTGGCAGAGAGGTAATAATCCATCCTTGATTTAAGTAGTTAGTGTTCAGTGTTTTATAGTTAAATCAGTGATTTTCCTGAAGCTTTACTTTCCCATGTTTGGTCAGTTAACCTTTTTGGAACTATTTGTTGGCCTATACAGTTTTATTTTCAATATTCACTCAGTATGTTTGTCACCCTCTTTGTGACATGACAATCACTGTTATACATGTGAAGTAGTGGAATTGTTTATGCAAACCATAACAGCTCAAATGGCCCAGCTTGAAACAAGTAATGTCACGCCATGAACGAGCAAAAAAATAGTCCTCACTCAGACACCTGTCAACCAAATAATGTTTGTCCTCAAGCAAAAATGTCCTTCCTTCCTTGTTGTAATGCCCATGTCACACAGGTTTTATTATTGGGATCTGAGAGACAAGTTTATTTTTTTATGCTAAGTGCCTAAAATGTGATGCACCAGGTTGACACTATATTGTACTGTATTTACCTCCTTGCAGTTCCTTCTTTAATAAATGTAAATACCTTTGAAGAAAATGTTTGATAGTTTTATTGCCTCTGGGGTTGGCACTTATATTTTCCATATTTGCAGTTGAAGTCAAAAGTTTACATACACCTTAATTATTTGACCGAAATAAAAGGGGTGCATGTTATTTGTTTTAGTACTGACCTGTTTAAGATATTTCACATATAATATGATTACATATAGTCCACAAGGGAAATTAATAGTTGAATTTATAAAAACGTTCAAAAGTTTACATATACTTGATTCTTAATACTATGTTGTTACCTGAATGAACCACAGCTGTTTTTTTCTTGTTTAGTTATAGTTGTTCATGAGTCCTTTGTTTGTCCTGAATGATGACTGTGATTTTGAGATCTATCTTTTCACAGAGGACAACTTAGGGACTCATATGCAACTATTATATAAGGTTCAAACTTTCACTGATACTTCAGAAGGAAAAACAATGCATTAAGGCCCGGTTGTGAAAACTTTTGAACAGAATAAAGATGTGTACATCTTTCTTATTTTGCCTAAATATCTTCTTTTTTTCATTTAGTACTGCCCTTCAGAAGCTACAGAAGATACTTATGTTTCCCAGAAGACAAAATAAGTTATCCTGTTCTTCAAATTCAAAAAGTTTTCACCCCCCGGCTCTTAATGCATTGTTTTCTTCAGAAGCATCAGTGAGCTTTTGAACCTTCTGTAATAGTTGCATATGAATCCCTTGGTGTAAAAAGATGGATCTCAAAATCATAGTCTTTGGAAAGGGTTCAAATACACAAAAATGCTGAAAAACCAAAGAATTTGTGGGACCTGGAGGATTATTTGAAGAACAGCAGGGAGTTCAGCTGTTCACGACAAACAAGGGACTCAAGAACAAGGACAAAACAATAAAAAAAAACAGCTGTGGATCATTCAGGTATCAACACAGTATTCAGAATCAAGTGTATGTAAACTTTTGAACGGGATCATTTTTATAAATATAAAACTCTTATTTTCTCTTGTGGACTATATGTAAACATCTTTTATGTGAAATATCTTTTTCAGATCAGTATGAAATTAAAAAAGCAACATTCATTTTGAATGATCCCTTTTATTTTGGTAAAATAATTAACATTTTGCAGTTTCTGCAAGGTGTATGTAACTTTAAATCTTGCAGGGAGATGTTGCACTCGCACTCGCCTCTAGATGGCAGTATTGCATTAGGTTAGTAATATAGTCCTGTCTTTATAATGTAATGCAGAGGGTGTTTTACTGCCACACTGGCATAATATTGACTTCATTGGTATTCAGCAGTATGATGCAAACACAGGGGTGTTTTTTTCCTCTGGCAAGAAACATTCACTACATTTTTGTGGAGTCAGCTACACTTCTAAGGAATTCATAATAGAGCAAATGTATGTTTATCAGTGCTGTTTGGGCTGAGATTTTTAATCCAATAGTATAAATCATTCACTTCATTACCAAATATTCAACAAGGTTGCCGACATACAACTGATTAACCATTTCAAAGGGCTTTATGCCAATCTGTGAGCGACTTTATGGTAATACAATTCATACATCTTTCACAAAATCACTCCCTATATGGAGAACAGCTTCTAACTGCATAGTTAACTATTAATGTATCATTTAGTGTTGTAGTTTTACTAATTACTATTCTCATATTTGTCAGTCACAGTTTAGCAACCCTAAACTACAGAGGTATAAGGATGAGTCTCTTCATTCCTTTTCTAATAAACCAAGGACTTCTATTGTTCCAACAAATTTCTGGGCCATTTCAATTTCATATATTCCAATGACAATGGCCTATTTTGTGCAGCCTTTATTAATCCAGTACTGTAGAGAGTCATGCTAATGTGGACGTATCAAATGAAACGTAAATCTATGTATGTATAGAGTTTAATAGCACATGACACTCCAAATGAATGTATTTATTATCCTATTTTAGATGCTGTCCCATACACGCTCTAATTTACCAGACCTTGGTTCAGCTTTCACCTTCATTCTCATGAAGGCTCTGTCATGATAATGAGGGCAAAATCTGTACCCAGGCTATGATTTGCCGTGAGTCATTATCCTTTGTCACTATAAGGATATTTGTGATGCATAAATGGGGCGTTGTAGCAGGGGAGACTTGTAGCCTCACGAGTAGATCACATGACAACCACAATCAAACAGATCCCAAACAATGGACTGATTAGTTTGGGATCGATGACTGATTGTATGTGCTGGGATTTAGAAAATCCGTGGACCCTCACGGAGCAGGAACGTGAGAGACAGGTCTGCCTGCTTTGACAGGATTTAAATAGGTCAGGCTTGTACCAGAGCTGTCTGCAGACTGCCTCTGACTTCCTGCCATTGAAGTGGTTCAGGCCATAAAGTGGCCTGCGGGAAGGAGGGATGGCAGCCTATTCCATGAGAAATGAAGCATTAACACACAAAGATGAGAAAAGGAAGGAAAAAGAGGAGGATAACACTGATTAAGCTATTGTTATACAGTCATCATTTCGTTGCGTTGTTTAATAAAAATATATTATTTTATAAGTATTATATAATTGTATATATATATATATATATATATATAATTTATATAATATTAATGACCATTATTAATATATTAATTACTTTAATATTTAATTATTAATATTTATATTATTTAATATATTGACTGAATATAAATATTTTTTTATTTATATGTTATAATAAATAATGGTGTTTGAAATGTAATTATTATTAAATACCAGCAACAACAAACCACTCTTGGGTTTTCTGCCTTATATATTTTAGATATTTATATTGGATCACATTTGACATCATATGGCCAAAACTTCCAAAAAGCTTAAAAAAGAACCATCCTTCAATTTTAAGAAAAGGAGGCTATTTATAAGGCACCTGTCCACGTATCCAGCTCACCACGCTGTTCTATTCCTGTCCTGTGCCTTCCCCCGTCTATGGATCTATTTATCCTCCGTCCTCTTTGGTACCTTGATTTCACTGCTTCTTCCTCCTCCTCCTCCTCCCACTCTCTCTGATAGTATGTCATCTGAATTTGAGTTGTGCGTTCTGTCCATTACCACTCAAACGACAGTCAGAACATGAGGGAGTAAGCGTCTGCCTTCCTCTATATAAGGAATAAAATAAATAGGTCACACCATCATGTGAAACTCTGAATAAGTAATGTCAAAGGGTGAAGTAATTGTAATTTTGCAGTGGGGTTCAAATTCTGAGAACTAGCTATCTGAGTGCAGTGGACCGTCATATTACGACTATGTTAAAGGGAACCCTGGGTATTAAGACTTGTATGGCTTAATATAACCTATGATGGCTCTTTTTACCTATGAAAGATTTGTAAGTAAAAATTTACATCGTTTTATACATATTTTGGACTATGGGGGACGCCATTATTTTGATGATGTGAAATGGTTGACACTCAGTGAGCTACTGGCACTACCTGTTGCTATTTTTACCGCAACATAACTTGGAATACACAACTCTTATAATAAATAAAACACTGACACAATGCCGCGTTGTGCGGCTTTTGGTTGTAATTTTCAGTCGAAGGGCAACAAGAGAAACAATGTAAGTCTTCACTGCTTTTCCTCCACTTTCACCCTGATGCTACACAGCTACTGAAAGAGCTTACAAACGGCAGAGAAAAGAAACGTTAGATACCAACCTGGTAAGATAAAAACATGTCAACGTGTTTTGGTAAAAAATAGCAACAGGTAGCACTAGTAGCTCACTGAGTGCAATGAGTTCACGTCTTTGAAATACTGGCGCCCCCTATGGTCCAAAATATGTATAAAACGATGTGGATCTTTGTTTTAAACAACG
Source organism: Labeo catla (assembly GCA_012976165.1). Classification (NCBI taxonomy): domain Eukaryota; kingdom Metazoa; phylum Chordata; class Actinopteri; order Cypriniformes; family Cyprinidae; genus Labeo; species Labeo catla. The sequence goes on along the minus strand of VONZ01000157.1, from coordinate 1,033,943 downwards.
TAGATCTTTCATGGGTTTTCTACTACAGATTTCAGAGACATCATTTATGTTATATTAAACCATACAAGTCTTAATACCTGGAGTTACCTTTAATTAATACTGCCCATTCATATCTTTATCACCTATTAACTTTAGTTTGTCAAAATATTGTGCAATTTCCTGCTCACTAAGTCCTTCTCTAAATGCAGTTCAAAGAAACAAATGGTCTCCAGGCAGCGGAACGCAGATTTTAAGTTATCATTTCATGTTAATATGTTGAATTGTGCAGTAAAATCATATATACTGTATTATAGTATATCGTATTGACAAGTCATCAACAAAATATTTACCAACTTAAATTCTGCATAACTGGATGTTTTTAATTAAACACTGACAAAAACTATATACGTTTTTCAGCTGGACGATATGACGATATATATATATATATATATATATATATATATATATATATATATATATATATATATATATAACATTGATATAAGTGATCACCGGGGTTTAGACCAACCTATTTTGTATAGCGTTAAAATCAGACATATAAGTGTTAGAAAACACCATTCCTGGCAGCATCAATATCCATTGACCACTGGATATTTGTTAAAGGGATCATCGGATGCCCACAAATGGTTTGCGTGAACATAGACGCATTTATGTAGATCCGGAGGTGCATTCTCTTTACAAACAAAAGTAATCCACTGCATCTTCTGCGGCTCAGATGTCGGGAGTAAATGACGAACATTATGTTCATTATTACATCCAGCAACACAACACCTCAATCGCTCAATCTGAGATATTCTTATCTAATTTACATCCCTGCTCCGGCATTGACACAATGGAGGTCGGACTGTTACAGCTGATTTCGGGCGGGTCTGAGGTAAGACGCTCATGTCAATCAACTATTGTGGGAGCGGCCTCTGTCGGTGTGATGCATCTGAGAATGGCTTGATTTGAAAAAGGGATATTATTTTTACAAATTAATTAAAAAACACAGCATGAATTTTTATCATTATAGGGTAGATACACATTAATGTTCAAACAACATGTAAAAGTTAACTTCGCATCCGATGACCCCTTTAAGGATCATTTAGTTATCAATTTAGTTTAAACTGATAATCGTTTGTTTTACTCGCGTTTTCGCATCTTCCCTATTAAATCCATTCAGGCTGAAGGCTCTTTTGCCACTCAGTCCGGCTGAGGGGGCGTGTCCCGGCGGGAAAGTGACGTTACTGACCAAATCGTGACGTAAATGCATGTCAGTTTAACTAAAATGACATCTAATTTATTTGACTAAAGTAACATTTTAGTCATTTTAGTTGACTAGAAAGTGAAAGGATGAAATAACAGAAGGAAAGATTTGAAAGCACAACGACATCGCCTAAAACAATGAATTAATAAAGCACTTTATAATAGAACTAAAACTAAAACTTCACACATGTCACACATGAAAATGCATATTTTGCACATTAAACGCAACTTACACAAGTATGAGCTGGTGGTGGAGCTTAAGGTTATTCAGTGTTTCTGTGGAAAATATAAGGTCCGAGATTAGAACCCACTAAAAGTTACTTAAATGTAATGTTTATCTATGTGACATAAGCATACATAAATCAGTCTATTCTGGACTAATCTTTCTGGTCACGTTTTCAAACAGGCTGATAGCCAGTGTCCCTTGTGCTAATGCCTTAAACAGTAAAAAAGTAAGCAGGAGCCAATGGGATTCGCGTTTATATTTTTGTCCCTCCCACTGCTGAGCAGATTCCTTCAGGTTTTCATCAAGTCTCTCTGATGAATGAGCTGGACGAGTTAATTAACCTGTTAACAACGCACTTCCGTTTACCGGGTTAATTTCTTGTTCCTCAACAGTATGCAGTTATTAATTTATCGCCACTCTTCACATATTTCGCCCTCGTTATCGTTATAAAAAAAAGTACTTTCGTTAACGAGATTAACACTTCCACAGTTTTAGGACAAAATGCAGACCTAAAAATGACTAAACCCATCAGCTCAGTCCGCAAGTCATCCTGTGACACGAAAAAACAGCTTTATACGAGCCTGTCAAGAGGAGTGTGCTGAAATCCGCCAGCAGATGGAAGTAAGGAGCAAGGTCCAAACAATTCTTACGCAAATGGAAGCGAAGGCGCTTGTCTCCACATTTCAGCGGTGGGTTATTCAGTGAACACGACATTGCTTAAATCACATTTAGCTGTGTGAATTAATTGTATAGCTTTAATGCATTTTGCTGTTCATCTTCCACTTTAACAAATGACCTATGTTTGCCCGTTAATTCTTCTCCTTTTCTTTTTTATTTGAATTTTTACATGTTTCCAAGTAAACTCAAGGCCTCTTCAATTAAACAAAGGTTTTTTTCTGTGTCTTAAGAAGTCTACTAGTCACAACCTCAAGAAACCTTGTGGGCAACTAAGTGTTGCAGCAAATGTTCAGTATAAAACATTGAAAAGTTTCCAAGCATGTACCAGCGGTAACCTCTCACAGCTGTTGAGTTGGAAGGCTAAAAACTCCTATACAGGTTCAGTAAGGACATGCTGGCAGTTCTTCATCATCTCTTGATTCCTACAGTTCCGAGATGATGTCAGAGTCCTTGACAACAGAATGCGTGAGCAGGGATCAGCTGCAGAACGGGGAGGACTGATGAATAAACAATCGTCCAGGCCCTGCAGCTCTGAAGACTGTCAGCGAGAGCCGAGACGCAGGCACGATAAGCACACGCCCGACTCAAGGCGAAGGCGATGCCTTTTCTTCCTGCCGAATTCAGGGATGATTTTGACAAAGCGCACTGGCCTTCACACAACACTGCGTATGGACGGAATGAGAAATAGATCTAGTTAGGGAAGCACTCAGGCAACTTTGGGCATTATGCTTTGCATTTTTCGCTCACTACATTTAAGCCTCAAAAAAGAGAGGAAGGGAACAGGACCACAGCATCAGGTGATAAAATACATTTATTGTAAATTGTGACATGTTTTAAAAAAAAAGAAAGAAAGAAAAAAAAGACTGGCTTTGGGTCAGGTCAGAGCACAAATCACATGTACTGACCAAAAAATGACTGCAGTTCTTTCATTTGCTATATATGACAGGTGGGTCGTGTGGGTAAAGATAAAGCACAACACATGGTAAATCAGGCAGCTAGACAAATTTAATTTCCTCCAAGGATTCAATAGAGGGCTTAATAGTATCCATGTGCTACACATCTGAAGAAAGCATGGGTTGATTGGTAAAGGGCAATTTGAGTTTAAAAAAATCATATTTTTATATTTTTTTATTTTTTTTTTTTAAATTTGGTGAAACACTCTTGGGTCAATAGCCATTATTAATTTCATGCAACTTTATATCTGTAGTTCAACATGATCCCTGAGCTTACAAAGAAACACAACATAAACAAGGAACATTACTCTTCTGTTGGCACTCTGATTAAATAATGGCACATATTGTTAAGAACAAAATGAGACAAATAGGATCACATGATACTCAATAAGATTGCACTACCAGTCAAAAGTTTTTGAATAGTAAGACTTTTTTTTTTTAATTCTCTTCTGCTCACCAAGCCTGTACTTATTTTATCCAAAATACAGCAAAATCAGTAATATTGTGAAATATTTTTACTATTTAATATAACTGCTTTCTAACTGATTTTATAAAATGTAATTTATTTCTGTGATCAAACCAAAATTTTCAGCATTATTACACCAGTCTTCAGTGTCACATGCTCCTTCAGAAATCATTCTAATATGCTGATCTGCTGTTCAATATTTATTATTATTATTATTAATATTTAAAACAATTGTGTACTTTTCTTTTCAGGATTTTTTAATGAACAGAAAGATCCAATGATCAGCATTTATCTAAAACAAAAGCTTTTGTAACATTATACACTATACCATTCAAAAGTTTGGAGACCGTTTTTTATGGGAAAGAAATTATAAAAATTAATACTTTTAATTAATTAATTTCTATTTCAGCTAAATGCTGTTCTTCTAAACCTTCTATCCACCTGAATAAAATCAACTCTGCTGTTTTTCAACATAATAATATAAATGTTTTATGAGTAGCAAATCAGAATATTAGAATGATTTCTGAAGGATCATGTAACTGGAGTAATGATGCTAAAAATATATTCAAATAGAAAACAGTTATGTGTAATAGTAAAAATATTTCTACATTTTTGGATTAAATAAATGCAGGCTTGTTGAGCAAAAGAGACTTTTTTAAAAAAATCTTACTTTTCAAAAATGTTTGACTGGAAGTATATATTACCCTTTAAATGAAAACAGATACATATAGCTATTGACAGATTTCTGTGATCATGTGTTCGTCTCCATTTAAATCAAGAATAAAACAGAATATGCACACCAAATCACATAATAAAAAGACAAAGTTGCATCTGCGCCAATTTATATACTGTAAATAAAGGTGTGCTGATTCAAAAAAATTAGATGAAGAATAAATAGAATTCATTAAACAAATCACATATTAAGTTCAATGAAAACAAAGTTTTACAGAACAAAAAGTAACACTCTTTAGTCACTTGTTGTATTATGTAAATTTGATCAATTTTTTCAATCAAAATTCTGGTCGTTTGCCCTCATGTTTCTTTAAAATCCTATTTGATTTAGTGTTCAGATTGCATTTATTCTGATTTACTGGTTTTGAATCAAGACGCCTGATAATTATTTACAATACGAGTTGGCACAGACACATTTTCTTTCTTTTTGTCTCCATTTACTCGCTGCTCGTTTGACAGATGAGCTTCCATTATGTTAAATCAGGCAATTTCTGTGAGCAAGGTGAGTTGACACAGTGATATAAACTGTTAATGAGTATTCTATCTTCAGATGTAGAAAGTGAAGCCCTCCTTTTTTTTTGGCACAGAATAAATAACCATGAGTGTTTCCAGTAAGCTAAGAAGCTTTCCTGTCAATCACATGAATATATATGTAGCTCGTTAGGCATGTAAATGATTGCTTCCTACATTATGGTGAGCATGCTTTAATGCTTTAGTGCAACGTAAGACTTTTGATCAACGCAAAACCGATACGTTCTGTAAGGCCATTGACTTGAAGTGATCTGCGCCTCATTGCCAGGAACTAAATACTGTATGTGCATACATCACATGTGCAGTTCAAAATGGGCACCTCTCTTCATGATTGGTCACCATGGAAACACAGGGAGCCTATTTGTTTGCTGTTTTTATGTCTGTAGATGAAAAAAAATGACAGCTTCGTTGTGACAACCACACACCATTATCCACATATCACAGACTACTTGGTACTCTGTGGTAGATCTCTTATTATACTGTTTGGCACGTATATTGTAACTCACATATATGTTTGTTGATTAATCTTAATTTCATTAGTGATAATTCCTTAAAAGTGAAAATCTAATTAAGTGCTGGTGCTTTCACACTTGGCGGTCCGTTTAAATAAATATGGGAGATTTCGTCTCTAAAACAAAGGACTTTTCTTGCACGAATGGAAATCTTGCTATCTATATACACACAAGCATGTTGTCACATGCAAATAGACACAAACACATGCACCCGGTTCGTTCTCACCTACTAAACGCACACACACACGCACACATCCACAACGACATAATTGCACATTATGTTACCATACCCAAAAACACATGTACAAAAATCAGTTTGATTATAAAAGATCATCCAAATTAAAATGTATGGCATGTGATCTTTGCTGCCATATCAAAATGGCAAGAATGGAGCTGGGATGAGACATGAGATGAAGTCTGAGAAGAGGTAAGCAGAGGTTCGAACCTCCTTAAAGGGGAAGAGAAGGTATATGGGGTGGGTGAGAGAGGGAAGTCACAGCAGAGGGACTACACAGTAGCTTAGCTCAAAGAAGAGAGGGCCTTTGGGTAACAGCCCTGGGACTACACAGTAGTTTAGCTCAGGCGAGAGAAACAGGTTAGCACGTCATTCACAGGCCTACACGGTTGTCTCGTTTTTCCAAGGTCCAGTCCTAATGTTACCTGTGGAATCAGAGGTAAGTATGTAGTCCTCATGCTGACTACTGTTCCGGCTCAGCGTCCCCCTCCGGCTGAGGGTGCCTTTCCTGCTGAGCGTGGACAGAGTGGCCTTCGGAGGGGTTATATCCAAGTGCAGCATGGTTTCGTCCTCTTTATCGGCCATTTTTGCGCAACTGTACATCAGCGGACCCGTGTCCGGATCCTCAGCCTGGCAAGGGCTGACAAACGGGTCAGCTTTATGGCAGCATATGCTCGCGAATGGGTCTGCTTTGGCACAGCACATATGTCTGTGGCAGGAGAGCTGACTGTCCAAGTGCACGCCATGGCAGGAGATGCTATCGTGAAGGCCGTGCGAGGCCAAACTCTCGAGGTGAGGACTGGGACTAGGGCAGCGCAGCTGGTTGTCCGGGTGGGGGCTGTGACAAGAGAGTTGAGTATCCAAGTGGGACGTGTGGCAGGTGAGAGGGTTGTCCAGGTGCACGCTGTGGGGGCTGTCTAGGTGGGAGCTGTGCACGCTGCCATCCATGCTGGTGGAGGTCATGTGGTAGGAATAGTCCCTGAGGCAGGGCCTGGGTCGGTTGAAGGAACGAGTCTTGGACCTGTCCTTCAGGCAGCTTTGCAGGGGAAGGGTCGGCCGGGGCAGCTCATCAGGGAGGGACTGTGGGCGGGTCGTCAAGGAGGAGGGACTGTGAAGGGTGGCACAGCAGGTGCTTGTGTGGTTCTGGGTGGAGGGCAGAGCACCCAACTTGCAGTGAGGCAAAGGGGAGTGTAGGTGCGGGGAAAGCAAAGGTTTACTTGGGCAAGCCGAGTCGACCTGGCAGTGGATTTGGTTCTGCCCGTGGGATGGCGTATGGCTGTGACTTTGAGCGGGAGCGGTGCTCCCCGCCGCTTCTCCGTTGACCTCCACCTTTGGTTTATTGGGGCAACAGGCCCACCACCGATGCCACACGTCATCCCGCTTTGCACAGTGCTGAATCAGTAAAAAAAGCCCCAGTGTGACTGAAAATGCTCCGTATAGACAACTGAAGATCATGTCTAGAAAATGGCCCTGTGATACGGCCAGTGCTCCAAAAACCCAGGTGGCCAGGAAGAGGAAGAGAGTAAAGGCGGTAGCCCTCAGCTGAGCTTTGAAGGAGTGTTCGTTGGCCAGCATGGAGGCTGTAATGGCTGTGCAGCCTGTGTGATCACCATGCTCACCTGGCTCTCCGCTGACGGCGTGGCAGTGTCCGATTTCAGCCACGGCAAGACGCTGCTGTTCTTCGGTCATGGCCTTGAGCTCGTACTTGCGCTCCGGGTGCCGCTTTAACTGGATGAACGTCCATAGGAAGTAGATGCACATTACCAAGACCAAGAAGGCTGTGGGTCCGTAAAAGCCTCCAAGACTGGGCTCCCAGGCCATCCAACAGCTGCAACACACAGAGACAATGATTAAACTGACAGTGTCGTTCCCACTATAGATCTAATTACAGACCTCATGGTAATTTATAGCATTAATTGAGATACATCTTCCGGAATCAGTGACATTTGTGATTTTTACTGGCTTGCTAAAAACGAAGTAAACATATTACAACTGACAGCTAATTGGGATTGATACTTACTAAGGGGCGTCATCTCGGCTGCCGTAGTTATCCAAGCTAACAGCAGCCGTGACACCTACTATGATTAGAGGGATCCCACCACTGACCAGATAAAACCTGACAAGATGAGGGTAAAGAAAAGACAGAGAAACAGATTTTCATTCTATCTTACAAGGAATTTAATCTCTCATGAAACTATTTTGTCTAGAGATGTGACCTGTAAGAATTTAATTTCTTTTCCCTAACAACAAATACACTGCATACCAATTAAAAGAAAAAAATATACACTACAGTCAAAAGTTTGAGATTGAGATTTTTTTTTAAAGTTAATACTCTTATTCAGGAATAAAATCAAAAGTGGCAGAAAAGACATTTACAATGTTACAAAAGATTTGTACTTCAAATTAATGTTGTTCTTTTGTACTTTCTACTTAGAGAATCCTGACAAAATGTATTAAAGTTTCCACAAAAATATTAGGCAGCACTGCTTAATTGTGCAGAAATGTGTTCAACATTGATAAAAAATGTTGTTCAAGCAACAAACAAGCATTTTGTAAAGATTTCTGAAGGATCATGTGACACTGAAGACTGAAGTATTGGCTTCTGAAAATTCAGCTTTGCCATCACAGGAATAAATTAAATGTTAAAATATATAAAAATAGAAAACATTTATTTTAAATTTTAACAATATTTCACAATGTTTCAGACTTACTGTATTTTTGATGAATAAATGCCACTTCGGTGAGCATAAGAGACTTTGAAAAACCTTGAAACATTTCCCAAACATTTCAATGGTAGTGTATGTATTATATCTATCAACTAAGTCTTTAAAATACTTTTTTATTTTAATTAATCCAAAGTATTTATTGTTGCATTCACTATGTGTTTTAATCCATCTAAATATCTTAAATACTCCAGTTTATATATATATATATATACATACATACATAGTCAAACCAAAATTTATTCAGACACCTTCAACATTTCTAACATTGTCACAGTTTATTCACTATAGTTTAGAAAATGGTAATAAAATATGACAAAAACTCAGAGTTAAACTGTGTCAGAACAAATTCATCTTAATAATGTCAGATAACTTTGATAGAAAGGTATGTAATGGATTACAATCAACCAAAAATTCAGACAACTGTTAGTATGACAATATTTACACAACTATCAATACTTTGTTGACCAATTACCAAGCAATGCTTAATTTCATTCAGTCTGTGGTGTAAAAAGGTTGCATCAGTAATTAAAGAAAAAACACTTAAGCACAACATGGTCAGGTCAAAGTGTGAATAATTTTTGGTCCCAAATTTGTATCAGTTGTACAGGTTGTCCACTGTATGAAGAAATTTTGGGGTATAATACTTCCCAGTTTATTTTGCCATCTTCACTTACATAAATGAGCTATAGTGGTCCTGCACCCACTAGTAAAAAAAAATTATATCTGGCATCTGGATAATTTTTGGTTTGACTGTGTATATATATAACTAAACTCAGTTCTTAATAAGATCCACTATTGAATCACAATTCTCAGCCTATAGTAAATTCATAGTCCTTCATGTGGTGTACCTGAAAATGCTGGCTTTAGGGCGTGCTTGGGTGGGAGGGTCCCTGTCCTGAGGTATGGGCGGAGCCTTGGACACCTCCTTGCAAATATTCCTGGCAGTGAAGAGCAGCCATAGCATGCTAGAGAGGGAGGAGTAGTGCAAGATAATGCCAACCTGTCAACGAACAAGACGAAACATTAAACATTAAAAGCTCACTTATTGAGAGCAGACTGGCACAGAAAACTAAAGCAGCAGTGTGAGTGTGTGTGTGTGTACCCGCCATGGTGTTTGAGGAAGGATGCGCTGAGGGGGAGTTTGAGGTAATCCTCCTCAGACAGCGAGGTCATGCTGTTGTCCTCTTTGCTCCAATGCACATACTGCATCCAACCAACCCACCCATCCATTCATTCGTATAGGATATATATGACATAGAGGCACTGGATGTAAATTATGTGCTGTGAATGTCATGGTTTAAAAAAAAAAAATGTGTGTAAATGTATAAAAAGTGAATGTGAAATTCAATTTGTTTATGTCTAGGAAATACTTTATAAATAAATGTTAGGACAAACTGTCACTGTAAACTGTAAATATAATGATCTACCAAAAATACTTTAAGAAACTAGACAGATGTACTTAAAAGATTATTCCACTTCCAGAACAAAAATTTAAAGATAATTTACTCACCCCCTTGTCATCCAAGATGTTCATGTCTTTCTTACTTAATTCGTAAAGAAATTATGTTTTTTGAGGAAACTGCATTAAACTGCATTTTGGATGTTCAAATTCGCTGGCACCATTGAAGTCCACAATGTGGAGAAAATTCCTGTTTTCCTCAAAAAACGATTTATTTATGACTGAAGAAAGAAAGACATGATCATCTTGGATGACAAGGGGTGAGTAAATTATCTGTAAATTTTTGTTCTGGAAGTGAACTAATCCTTTATTATAAAGTTTTTTTTTTTTCTCTAAACTTATACACAGTTGTCTTATCAAGCTTGACACAGCAGTTAAGTGGTAAATACTTCATATGGGTTTTAAAATCAACTTCTTCTACTAAAACAGCAAACATCTGTCAAAACACACTACTGACTACTAAACTACTAAAAGTAATAAAAACAAACTAATAAAAACAGTAATATTATAAAATATTACTACTAGGGCTGTCAAACAATTAATCACAATTAACTGCATACAAAATAAAAGTCTGAGTTTGCCTAATATATTTGCGTGTACTGTGTGTAATTATTATGCATATATAAATACATACAAATTAATGCATATACTTAAAAGAAATATGTTATGTACAAAATATTTTTATTTATATATAATATCAATTATATAAAAATTATAATAAATACATATACTTTTTTTTAAAATATTTTTTAAACATACATGAATGTGTTTGTATTTATATATACATAATAATTACACACACATATTAGGCAAACTCAAACTTTTATTTTGTATGCGATTATTCGCGATTAATTGTTTGACAGCCCTAATTACTACAATTTAAATACCTGTTGTCTATTTTACTATATTTTGAAATGTAATTCATTCCTGTGATGGCAAAGCTGAATTTTCAGCAGCCATTACTCCAGTCTTAAGTGTGACATGATCCTTCAAAAATTATTCAAATTGATTCTACTGATTTGATGCTCAAGGAACAGTTCTAATAATTATCAATGTCATTGTGCTGCTTTTTGTCTTCCCTCATAATTCTTGATGAATAAAAGGTTTACAGCATTTATTTGAAATAGAAATATTTTGTAACATTACAAATATCTTTACTGTCAAATGAATGCATCCTTGTTGAATAAACATTCATTTCTTTGAACGTAATAATCCTATTTACCCCAAACTTTTGAACGGAAGTGTATTTGCAACACTAGCACTGAAATACATAAAGTACAAAGTACAAAGTGTGCTTTCACTACAGTGTGTTTCATTTAACATTAATCATTATACATATTTTGTGAAATAATGAGAACATTTGATCTTCAAAATACAACAAAATTCAGATCAAATTTAGCTGCATCTGTCATGGTATGACTCTCTGCCTCCCTCCTTCTGATGCCCACCACTTGGGCACGGGCCCATGCCTGCTTGTTTGAAAGGGCACCATACTGCACAGCAAAATCAAGCATCTACATCTATCCATAAAATACAACCATATCACTGCACACACACAATTAGCACAGCTATGGAGACAATTCCAGTAAAATCGGAATCATTTGGCTACAAGCGCTCCTCTGGACACCGTTTGTCCATCTCTGGCTACACACCTGGGGAAGAAATGCATGGCAGTGGTAAAATACCACATTGTCCCATTCAACTGGCCAAATGTTGGCATATTTCTCATCATTTCCGCTCTGTCTTCACCTGGCACATGCCTTTCTTTGACATCATCCAGCAATGAAACACTACATTTTGTATTGTGCGACTTAAAGGGATAGTTCACCCAAAAATGAAAATTACCCAATGTTTTACTCACCCTCAAGCCATCCTAGGTGTATATGACTTTCTTCTTTCAGAAAACAATTGGAGTGATATTAAAAAAAATGTCCTGGCTCTTCCCAGTTTATAATGGTGTTCAAGATTTTGAAGAAAAATAAAGTACATAAATCCATCATAAAAAGTACTCCACATGGCTACAGAGGTGTTAATAAAGGCCTTCGATGAGTTTGTGTAAAAACAACTGCGTTCAAGAAAGAGTAGCGTTACAGCGGATGACATAGGACGTAGTCCTAATATTATTACATTTTCATATTATAATTTGATATATTTTAACAAATGTCATTTTTGTTTTAATTCTTGATTAGTGTGAAAGTGGATGAATATGACAGTCATTAATATCATGCTGTATTTTACCTTCTCTGCCCCAGTGTTCAACCACATCTCAAATGTATGCTCATTATGCCTCCAATCATAAATCTGATGCTTTTAATTCTAAAGCTTCACTGACAGTGAATCAACCGCTGTCATTAACTAAAATATGTTTAATAAGCGTGCAGCTATAAACATAATCAAATTAATCTAACTCACTGGTCCAGGCTGGAAATTGTCTGTGATGAAGGAATAAGTGCTACACTTTGAAAGGCTATGGCAATCGTAGAACCCCAGTGCATTAGCCTCTCAACACTAGGCAGCCGTGCCAAACAAAGCCCTCTGTGCCTTAGTAAATGGCGACCATGCCAATTCGAGAGTCAAAGAGGCCATATGCTAGTGACTCTGAACTGAGAGCCACAGACACAGGGCATGAATAATGTGGTTCACTCAGGCCAAAGAAACAGGGTAGAGAACTGGGAGACTTACCACTTGACAGATCACAGGGTACTTGATCTGGTTGATGCCTCCTGCGAACACCCCAAACGTCATGGCAGTGTGGAAGAGGAAGTTGAGGAGCATGTGCCATCCTTTCCTGCTGATTCGGATTATGCTGCAGAGACACACACACGCTCATGTCAGATGAAGAGACAGTTGCGTCGTGAGTAATATATCAACGGCTTACTACTAAAGGGAGCAAGTAACTGCCTTTGAAGCACAATGCTATGACTAAAGAATCTTTTTGACCCATCTGCAAAGTGTCTGGAAGTAGAGCGGCTCACTAAATTTGGCACTGTCCCTCTAAGGTTAGAAGTGGCCCCTTCGCCACAGAGCAAGCATTACTCACTGGAAATATCTGTGACAGTCAGGGGTGATGATACTATAAATATTGGCCGTCTGACTCAGGATCAGCAGCGCTATCGTGGCAGTCTGTCCCAAAAACATTCCCTACTGTGACCTTCCAGTGTTAGTACTGGTGCTAGAAATGGCATGCCACAATACTGTTCATTTAGACTGATTCGCGAATGCAGAACACACACGAACACAAAAGGCGGGATTTATCACATAAACCAATCACAGTCGAACATAACCAGCCGAATCCAATCATATCACGATGGAGGCGTTGCCTCCTCTTGTGACTTTCCCTTGTTCGTTCTCAATTACCCCCCACCAAACTCATGACACGTTTTAGGGGTTCTGTTTTAACTCAATGGACTCAGGGGAGGCGAGAGAGATGCGGATCCCGCCTTATTCCCCCCAAGGAATAAGGGTCTTATCTAGCGAAACGATTGTTTTTTTTTTTTTTTTAAAAAGTACAATTTATATACTTTTTAACCTCAAATGCTTGTCTGGTCCAGCTCTACGAGATCTCTGTGCATTCTGGGTCAATGCAATTAGGGTATGTCAAAAAACTCCCATCTCATTTTCTCCTCCAACTTCAAAATCGTCCTACATCGCTGCAGAAGTACCAACCCAGTGTTTACACTGTTTAAGTAAACGGGCAAGGAGGGTCAAACACCCTTAACAAAAAAGGTAAAACTGCGATGTAGGACAATTTTGAAGTTGGAGGAGAAAATGAACTGGGAGTTTTTCGAAATACCCTAATGCAGAGCTAGACAAGATGAGCATTTGAGGTTAAAAAACGATCGTTTTGCTGGACAATTCTTCCATGGCTGGAATAATTTAGAACCCTTTAAAGCTGCATTTAAATTGCACGGGCACCATTAAAGTCCACTACATGGAGAAAAATCCTGAAATGTGGGCCTCAAAAAACATAAAAGGAAGACATGAACATCTTGGATGACAAGGGGGTGAGTAAATTTTCTGTAAATTTTTGTTCTGGAAATGAACTTGTCATTTAAGTTCACACACATATTCCACACAAAAACACTATTGTCTAGTAACCAAAGGACCATCTAATAAGCATCCCAAAAATTCTGCCTTTATTATAATACTTGTTTTTTTCATTTAAATATGTAATTAATATGTACCCATCTGTCACACTACACTAATGCTTGGGGACAGTATTATTCAAAAATAAATAAATAAATCAATTTCTGTTCCTCATTAAAGAATTATGAAATAAATTGTATCACGGTTTGTTTTCACAAAAGTATTAAGCTGCAAAACTGCTTTTATTATTTATAATAACACTAAATCTTTCTTGAGCACTAAATAAGTATATTGGAATGATCTGAATGATAATGTGACACTGAAGATTGGAGTAATGGCTGCTAAAAATTCAGCTTTGCCATCACAGGAATAATTTTACATTTTAAAATATACTCAAACAAACAACAGTTGTTTTAATTAATAAGACTATTTCAAAACATTACTGGTTTTACTGTATTTTTGATCAAATAAATGCTGACCTCAAACCTTTGAACAGTAGGCCAGAATTTCAACATCAGTGCATCCTTAACTCTAATAAACTAATCACTAACCACACAGCTTATTTTCAGATCTATACTGTATTTAATTATTTATGCCACTGGTGCAGCTTAATTACAATAAAACACATACCTGTGGTGTACAATGTATGTCATGATAGAAATCAGCAGGCAGAGCAGCATCACTGCAGTGCAGGCGTACACCACTGGGTGCAAATAATCCCCTGGATATGGAGGAAAGGACAGCACCCTCTTTAAATCCTGTCAATAAAATCAGAATAAAAAATGAGAAATAACAGACCATGTCAAATTATTAAAAATACACCCGTTTTTATACTGAACGTATCTGCCTAATAATATCAGTCTGCTAATTTGCTTCTATGTTTTTATTAATGCATATAGCTAGTGTCCGTCTCTGCTTACATTTGCAGACTTTTATTTGGACAAAACAGCTTTGTTCATGTATTGCTTTAAGTAATCAGTCTCTTACTGGTGAAGTATGTGTGGCAATGCGGATTCACAAAGCTGTTGGGTTTAAGAAACTGACCAATAATACAGTTTTATCTATCTAAATAAAAGAAAAAGGGCGACTTAGAGGAGGAGACAGGAAGAAAGAAAAACAATACAAGAGGGGAGCGCTGTCCCTGTGAGCCAAAGACTACGCCCACATACGCATCAATCTCTTTCAGCATGTCTATTTTATCACCCAGCCCGAAGAACCCTTTTGTTGTGTGCCTGAAGGGCTCCTTCCCCTCTGGAAAGCAGCACCACAGATGTACATGCATGTCTTTACACTCCAACGAACTGAATACGCTCCACATTACAACAGCCAATTTCCTTTAGTCTCCATCTTTAAATGTGTGACAAATATGCAGACCTCTTTTAACACTTCCTTCAATCTCTGGGAGCACACCAAGGTGAAAAACAAATCTGCACAATGCTATTACGCACAAGATTGGCCATTTGAAAATTAAAAGACTAAAAGACTGTAAAGCTTACATTTAAATTTGACTCATGCAGGTATTAGGAGTAAAAATGCAACATGCATGTTGAAATTATCATACAATGAAAGCAAATATTTATATATCTGACCCTGGACCACAAAACCAGTTATAAGGGTCAGTTTGTTGAAACTGAGATTTTTACATCATCTGAAAGCTGAATAACAAAGCTTTCCATTGATAGATGGTTTGTTAGGACAATAGGACTATATGTAGCCGAGATACAACTATTTGAAACTCTGGAATCAAAATATTGAGAATTTGCCTTTAAACTTTAAAAACGAAGTTCTTAGCAATGCATATCACTAATCAAAAATTAAGTTTTCATATATTTATGGTAGGAAATTTACAAAATATCTTCACTGAACATGATCTTTACTTAATATCCTAATGATTTTTGGCATAAAAGAATTATTGATCACTTAGACTCATACAGTGTATTGCTACAAATATACCTGTGTTACTTATGACTGGTTTTGTGGTTCAGGGTCACATATATAATTTTTTTTTTTTTTTGCACTTGGGCCCATTATGCCCTATCTCTCAGAGTGTATGTCTGCTTCAATCCAAGGTGAGATCAGCACAATTGCTGCCCATTAATCAGTTTCCCATAAAGCATCACTCAGCGTCACATTATTGATCCTTTGACCTCAGTTCTTCAGCGAAGATACCGTACCTTTAATGCCCTAAGACATCGAACCACTGTTGCACTGAAAGTTAATGCTGATTAATATCAACTCCTTTAGTGCCCCAAAGCAGAGGAAGTCATTTCAAACAGTGTGTGCATAAAATGGTTATCAAGGCTTTGGGGTACGCTACAGTCAGAGTTTGTACTAAATAAAGATCTAATCAGTGTCACCTCACTATAGGAAAAAAATAGAAAATTCACTGTACAGTGTAGGCCTAAGTAAAAGCAGTTTGTCAGTCTTTTAGTATTTCTATTTGATATCAGCAGAGCCTGCCAAAGCTCTTGTAGGTAAGCCAATGATTCACTTGTAAGAAAACCTCAAAATATCAGGCCAAAATACAATCTTCCATTAGGGCTGGGGTAAAAATAAACTCCAGCGGATGTCTGTGGCGATTACACACTAGCATTTACAGGCACTCCATTGCTCATCCACCCATCCATGGCTGTTTGAGGAGATTGTGCCCACTCTTCAAGCTCTGTGACCAACCACTCCTGCAACTGACAATCTGTTTTTTCTACGCAAAAATTGCTTCCAAACTATATACATTACCATTCAAAAGTTTGAAGTCAGTAAGGTTTTTTAGGTACGTTTCTTATGCTTACCAAGGCTGCATTTGATCAAAATACAGTAATATTGTGAAACATCATTGCAATTTAAAATACCTGTTTTCTGTTTGTAAAAAGTCATTTTCAGCTGCCACTACTCTAGTCTTCAGTGCCAACTGATTATTCATCATATGCTAATTTAGTGCTAAAGAAAAAAATTGTATTATTATCAATGTTAAAAACAGTTACATTGCTTATTATATTTGTACAAGCTGTGAGATTTTTTCTGAATTCTTTGATGAATGGAAAAATGAATGCATTCTAGCTGAATAAAGTATTAAAGGTATAGTTAACCAAAAAATGAAAATTCTGTCATTCATTACTCACTTATGTCGTTCCAAACCCGCAAGACCTTCGTTCTTCTTTGGAACACAAATTAAGATATTTTTATGGAATCCAAGAGCTTTCTGACCCTGCATAGACAGCAATGCAACCGACATGTTCAAGGCCTGAATACTTTTATATGAAACTGATGCATACACAGCCAGTTATGTTTTCAGAGCAGGACAAAACATCTGATATCTCCAAATAGATCTGTGTATTAATGTGTAATAATCAAACGGCAATAATGCTGAGAAAAACCAACAACCCATAACTATGATTTTCTGTGAACTTTCGGATACTTAAAGAACACTTAATTTAAATAAGTCATTATCTTAAAAAGTAGCCAGATTAATTTAATTTAAAAAATTGCACAAAAATAAATGTGATATAAAATTTTTATGAAAATGTAGCTATGTGCAGTAACACTAAAAATTGAGGATGTGACGAACTGTGATGCATGGTGATATCGAATTGAATCAAATCGTTGACATGATAATCTTAATTGAAACGAATCGTGAAACACCCCAAATTATAAGATGGCAGGACTGTCATAAAGATTCCAACTATAAACAAAAAGCATAGAAACTCAAATTTTGGTTAAAATGTAAAGTTGTAAAGACGTATTTGAACTTTATTCAACAGTTCTCTTCTGTGTCAGTCTTCAACATGTGTTCTCGTACTGCGATGCATGCATGTGGTGCTAGTGACGCAGAAACCCAGATGTGGTACGCCTTGTTTACAAGCAGATGAAGATGCACGCCTTACATAAAACAGTCTTCAAAAACATGTCTGAAGATTTTGACAGAAAGGCAGTTTTTTACCCAGCCTTACTTATTTGAAAAAGAATATACAGGTGCATCTCAATAAATTATTCAATGTCATGGAAAAGGTAATTTATTTCAGCAATTCAACTCAAATTTTGAAACTCGTGTATTAAATAAATCCAATGCACACAGACTGAAGTAGTTTAAGTCTTTGGTTTTTTTTAATTGTGATGATTTTGGCTCACATTTAACAAAAACCCACCAATTCACTATCTCAACAAATTAGAATACTTCATAAGACCAATAAAAAAACATTTTTAGTGAATTGCTGGCCTTCTGGAAAGTATATTAATTTACTGTATATGTACTAAATAATTGGCAGGGGCTCCTTTTGCTTTAATTACTGTCTCAATTCAGCGTGGCATGGAGGTGATCAGTCTGTGGCACTGCTGAGGTGGTATGGAAGTCCAGGTTTCTTTGACAATACCCCATTTCTCTTGACAATACCCCATAGATTCTCTATGGGGTTCAGGTCTGGTGAGTTTGCTGGCCAGTCAAGCACACCAACACCATGGTCATTTAACCAACGTTTTGTGCTTTTGGCAGTGTGGGCAGGTGCCATATCCTGCTGGAAAATGAAATCAGCATCTTTAAAAAGCTGGTCAGCAGAAGGAAGCATGAAGTGCTCTAAAATTTCTTGGTAAACAGGTGCAGTGACTTTGGTTTTCAAAAAAACACCAGCAGATGACATTGCACCCCAAATCATCACAGACTGTGGAAACTTAACACTGGACTTCAAGCAACTTGGGCTATGAGCTTCTCCACCCTTCCTCCAGACTCTAGGACCTTGGTTTCCAAATGAAATACAAAACTTGCTCTCATCTGAAAAGAGGACTTTGGACCACTGGGCAACAGTCCATTTCTTCTTCTCCTTAGCCCAGGTAAGACGCCTCTGACGTTGTCTGTGGTTCAGGAGTGGCTTAACAAGAGGAATACGACAACTGTAAC
The DNA here is from genome assembly GCA_012976165.1 of Labeo catla. Lineage (NCBI taxonomy): Eukaryota > Metazoa > Chordata > Actinopteri > Cypriniformes > Cyprinidae > Labeo > Labeo catla. Next base: position 1,015,206 of record VONZ01000157.1, on the reverse strand, counting down.
CAAATTCCTTGACACGTCTGTGTGTGGTGGCTCTCAATGCCTTGACCCCAGCCTCAGTCCATTCCTTGTGAAGTTCACCCAAATTCTTGAATCGATTTAGCTTGACAAGCCTCTCAAGGCTGCGGTTCTCTCGGTTGGTTGTGCATCTTTTTCTTCCACACTTTTTCCTTCCACTCAACTTTCTTGTTAACATGCTTGGATACAGCACTCTATGAACAGCCAGCTTCTTTGTTTGTGGCTTACCCTCCTTGTGAAGGATGTCAATGATTGTCTTCTGGACAACTGTCAGATCAGCAGTCTTCCCCATGATTGTGTAGCCTAGTGAACCAAACTGAGAGACCATTTTGAAGGCTCAGGAAACCTTTGCAGGTGTTTTGAGTTGATTAGCTGATTGGCATGTCACCATATTCTAATTTGTTGAGATAGTGAATTTGTGGGTTTTTGTTACTACCTTTCTGGGCCTTGAACATGTCAGTTGCATTATTTTCTAAGCAGGGTCAAGAAAGCTCTCAGATTTAAAAAAATCTTAATTTGTCTTCCGAAGATGAACGAAGCTCTTACAGGTTTCAAATGACATGGGTGAGTAATTAATTTAAAAACCCATTTATCTATGTACCAATATGTATAACAGAGTTAAATTGAATAACATGACTAGAGCTGCTAAATTCGCTTCTCATTTCCAGCTTGGTCTTATCCAATCAATATATGCATCAATCAAACTATCTATCTGCCTAACACCTACCTAATCATATTCAGGACATAAGCACTGGACCATCCATATATTTACAGATTAATTTAATTGAATCACATGACTGGACCTGCTAACCTCAGGTCTTAGGCAATCAGCAAGCAAGTAGAAGAAAGGTCAGTGAGCTCTAAAGAGATGCCATTTCAAGTCTCAGCCAACGAGCATGCAGAGAGGAAGAGGATCATCGCTCGCTCGGTAGGACCCGCTATCATTCTGCGCACTGACCCTCTTTCTTCAAATAGTAGCATTCCAGACCAATTGAAACCACGTTTTGGTGGCAGAAATATAAATGCAATCACAATACCACAGACTTGCAAAAAAAAACCTTGAATGCTGGAACTGATAAAACGTGACTTCTAAAATCATTTTTAAAACGTGTGCCATTGAGAAGCAAATTGTAGGGGGTTTTAAGATGGTGATCATATGAAAACTGACAGATCCAATTCTGAAGCAAATGGAGGCAGTGAAACAATAGGAAAGGACCGGCTGCTGTCACTAAGACGCCATGCTTTCTCACTCAGACAGGCTGTGCTTGGATTCATTACGATTAGCGAAATAGCATCAGCCTATGGCCCTTAAATTGATTAGGGGACATCGAACGTTAAAGGGCCAATGTGATTGACACTTTTCTCGCAGTTGTATGAGGAAAGTGACATTTAATGAGGTATTGAAATTGATTGATCAATACAGCGCCTTTACAGCGACTCATAAAACCTGTTCATACTAATACAGCGTTATAAAAATTGGCATGACTCCTCCATATTTAGGTCTTTGATGCATCTTGAGCATTAAGAGTGTTCTTGGCTTCTCCTTCTGTGTGCCTCAGTGAGCATGCTTATCTAGAAGACAAAACTTGGTCAATCAGTCTGCTCCAGTGCACAGACTCCTCTCCCCAACACAATATGACTGCTTGGGTTTGTTGCAGGCGTTTACAGAAATATTCACAAACATATAGCAACTATGCACTGTGCAAACATACATTTTGCAATATGTAAGAGGCTTGCATGCACACATGCTCTCTTTTTTCCTACTCTCTCTCACACACAGCACAAAACAAAAAGCTGTAAAACACTCATTATATAACAACCATCTTTGTATTCTTTCTACAAATACTGTTTAATATTCAAGATTTCGCTTCCGTATAAACAACTAAAATGAATTACCATATGATCTATAATTAAACTGACTTCAGTACACGATTCAATTTTCATCTGCAATGTTGGTGGTAGGGAGCTATGATCTTCACTGTAATCCTTGTGGAAAGTGTGCACTTGTGTGTGGTTTATAAGAGCTGCCCTGAACATCCCTTGCACTTTCATGTCCTCTGTAATCTGAAAAAGCTCTTTTGCAAGGTCTAATGGATAATGTGGCGCTCGGGAGAACATACTTTGTATTTTTACACAGCTCTCTGGAAAACTCGATTCTGATTGGTCATTCCCAGCATTCAGCGGTCAGATATTTTTGAACACAGGCAATGTTGTACAGCTGACCGCTCATCCACTCTATCTGCGTTTCCTATTTAACCTGTGTTCTGTCTCTCCACAGTCGCTACACAAAGGCTAATGAAATAGTCAATATTTAATGTCCGTTTATTTATTTATATCTATTAATATTTAAATATCTCAGGGGGATCCTAATCACTTAATTTCAAAAACTGTAGAAGCTAAGGCACTACACAGACACAAAGAAGACCTTGAATACACAGAAGAAACAACTTGTTGCTGACTACATTTAAAGCATTCTGAGATATACCTTTAGATGGTAGAGGTGGTAAAAAAGTGTCCCGACCAATATTTGGTCCCAAACTACTGAGGGTTTCACATGCTTCTTTGAGGTCTCACTGGTGTCACTGTAGAGACTTTTTATCTCCTCTTAAGCCACCTTTGTTCACAAGCTGGTTAAACAGAATATGTTTTGCCTGAAGTACCAGAAGTTGTAAGTTCAAATATGGCTTGAATTAACTTTTTTTAATTAAAGTGCCCCTATTTTGCTTATTTAGATTCATAATTTTGTTCAGGAGGCTTACTAAAATTGGTTTATATCATTTAATGTTCAAAAAACTATTTTTTATTGCTGCAGTACTTGTTTTCACCCTTTTTCTGAACAGTCTGTTTTAGTTTTGTTGTCTTTCAAGCTTGCCTTCCGAAAAGCTCTGATTGGTCAGCTGGCCCCAGTCTTGGAAGTCTTCTCAGAATTGGAATTGGCTTATATGATTTAATGTTCAAAAAACTTTTTTTTTTTTTAAATTTACATTGCAGTGGTACCTGTTTTAGTGTTTTAGTTTTGTTTTGGTTTTGTTGTCTTTAAAGCCCGCCTTCTGAAAAAAACAGTCTGGGCTAATTGGTCAGCTGGTCCTAGTCTGTTGGGATTGGTCAACCGCTTAGAGCATGTGTGATGGAAATATACCATACCATAACCATGCAGCGAGTACAAAGTACAGAGTAGCCAGTAGGCAGACATTATGCAAATGTGTTACGTGGTCAGGTACACTACCAGTCAAACATTTTTTATTTTGAACAGTAAGGTTATTAATGTTCAGCAAAAAAAGTAACATTTGTAAATATTTTTTACTATTTAAAATAACTGTTTTCTATTTGAATATATTTTAAAATGTAGTTTATTCCTGTGATTTCAAAGCTGAATTTTACTCCAGTCACATGATCCTTCAAAAATCATTTTAATATTCAGACTGGCTGCTCAAAAAACATTTATTATTATTATGTTGAAAACACATAAAGTAGAATTTTTTCAGGTTTCTTTTATGAATAGAAAGATCCAGAAGAACAGCATTTATCCAAAATAAAAATCTTTTGTAACATTATAAATGTTGTTATAATCACTTTGATCAATCAACTCCTGATCATCCTTAATAAAAATATTAATTTCTATAATTATACTGACTCCAAGCTTTTGATTGGTATAGTGTATAATGTAAAAAAAAAGCCTTTTTTTATTTATTTCAGATAAATGCTGATCTTTGGATCTTTCTATTCATCAAAGAATCCTGAAAAAATGTACTCATGTACTTAATTGTTTTAAATATTGATAATGATAATAATGATGATCATCATAATAATAATAAATGTTTCTTGATCAGCAAATTAGCATATTAGAATGATTTCTGAAGGATCATGTGACACTGACTGAAAATGTAGCTTTGATCACAGAAAGAAAATTACAAAACTTTATTATTCAAAACTTTTTAAATAGTTATTTTAAACACAGTTAAACACGGTTGTTTTAAATAGTAAACATTTCAGAATTGTATTGTTTTTGTTGTACTTTGGATCAAATAAATGCAGGCTTGGTGATCAGAAGAGACTTCTTTAAAAAAAAATAAAAATCTTACTGTTTAAAAAATTTTGACTGGTACTGTAGCTGTTATGGAAAAAATGTGCAGACTACAAACAAGCCATTTAAGACATGTTTTCTGTTGAAACGATTAACTTCCTTTGGCACGGACTTTGTGAAAATAAATAATTAAATAATTAAATAATTATTAAATTATTAAATAAATAATTATATAATTATTAAAAAAAAAATAATAATTAAACTACATCCAATGATCAGTACATTGTGTACCAAACATGACGACCATATGATCAGTTTTGCCACTGACCAGAGAGAAGAATAACACTCAATATAATGAACTTAAAAGTGTGTGACAGGTAAGCAGATGGTTCAACATGACAAAAACTCAGAATGCATTTACAGAATCGTAGATAATATTGCGGGGGCTTAGAAAAGTATACAAAATCTTCAAAAATGTCTTGTGATAAGAGGGAAAAAATGTCTCTATTTCTCTATATCACCAGATGCATGTCCACACAGTGGCATTTCTCAGCATCAACACTTTGATCAAGGTCCTGTGATTCACTGTTTTAATAGTCGGTTTGTTTACGAAGATTACAATCTTATCTTAATCTTTTCCCCTGCCTCCTTGCAATATGTCCCTGTTTTCAAAGCAAACCCACGCCCTTGCTAAGATCTATGCTCTTAAATTATTAGATTAAGGCAATTTCAGACACTGTCATTGACTGTAGGCCTAGTTGGTTCGGGTCTCTGTCCTTGGTGCTTAAAACAGATAAAGCACTAAAGGCACTCTCCATGGTGCTGCTGTGATCTCATGTGCTTTCTGTAGGGTGAAGAAAAAAAAAGCCCTTGCCTGGTTGGCTGATACCAGTGACCTGATTGGCTGGTTATCTGAAAATAGGAAGCGGCGACAGCCGACGTCATACAGCCAATGTAGACGTCATAACGCACACAATTAAAACCTCTTTCCACGTCATACAGCCGCGAGTATACTCCGCTGCCGTCATAGACAAAAAACAGTGCAAGTTCCTCAGGGATAACCGAGGCCACGGACACGCCACAGCCCCTTGTGATGATTAGCTGACAATGACAATTGATATTCATTGCACGCACTCTCCCAGCTTCCAGAGCCACCAGTGCGGTTACCCTCTGACTAAATCCCTTCTACACGATCTCCACCGTTTTCAGAGATTCAAAGACAGTGCATCGACTATGCGTAATTGAATAAAGTTAATTTAACAGTGCAGCGATATTGAGCAAGCGTCTGGCACTGCAACAAATGGATCCTCTTTCTCTGCCGCTGAGAAAATGCAACGATAATCTATGGTGCGATGCCACTGTGAGGCATCGCTTTAATTTCGTATATCACATCGGAGATCAATGCTAATGCCCACCGTAAACGCCCGTTTGTTTGGGACAAACTCTCAATTCACTGGCGTTGGTACTAAAAAGGCAGTTGATTTTTATCATCGCCGAAAGTTTTTGTGTGTGGATAACATAGAAAGAGAGACCAAAGTTTTATCTTGTAACATGAAATGTTCTAAATTGTAATTGAAAATAAAAATGAACTACTTTGAATTACTCACCATCAGATCCGCAAAGTTAGGGTCCAGCTTTAGTGCAATAGTATCAAGTATCACAGTCGGTTATGATGTGGCCATCTGGCGCGTGGCCCTCGTGCAAGCGGAGAGAAACGGCATTCCGACAGGCGCTGAGGGGGGGTCATTCTCCAGCAGGAGAGGCTGCAGAACATCCGAGAAAAAGGCAAGAAACAAACCGAACATCATCATGATCCATTCCTCCTTAAAAGTCACCTCAGAATTGATGAACTTCAGTCATTTGAGGCGATTTCCCTCTGGCACGTGCGCATTTGCCGTGACGTAAGTCTTTAGAATATCACTCGTGAAATGCTGAAGCACAAGCATTCGAAAAAAGAACACCACGACCTCTTCACAACGTAGGCAGTGTAAAGATGGTTTTAAAATAGTCTTGCTGCCTTGTGAGAGCTCTATAAGAACGGTTTAACACTCTCGTGTCTCCAAAATCGTAATCCTATGACGAGCAAACAAAGCCAACACCCCTTACCTTATACCAAAATGGCACACTTCATCAGAAAATGTTTTTAAATGAACACAGGAGTATGAATTCATGAGGTACCCTATTTTGTGAATATCACTTACCGTATCAGAACGAGATAGAATAGGCTACTATCTAAACGTAACGTTTACTGCATATATCCTTACCTATTTTAAAGAGAGCAACTGGTGTCGTACCCCTTCTTTACGTCCCATTATCTGATAGACTTGACAAGCGTGAGCGCATGTAATATACTCCATCTCTAAGGAAGACAAATATCAGGTCTTGGGATTTGAACCGAGAACCGAGGAACCGGTTCCATTTTTTTCAAACAAAATAGCGGAACCAAATGATTTAGGCTACATGTCGTTCGGTTGCGTTAACGGTTCTCAAATCTTCATTGTTCTGCCGATGCAGAAGGAACACCGTGGTGAAATAGCCTACTCTGACGGTGTTTCCCGTACTACCACGCACCGCAACACCGCCACTGAATCATACAGCGTGAGACACACAGCGCGACCAGTGTGTTTAAGAAATGACTCTTTTGAGCCGATTCTTTTGATGAATCAAAAACATAGCGCGCTTAGTCCGATTCTCGTGAGTCGGTTCTTTATTGTGAATCAAAACACTTTTGAATCTTTTAGCTGTTACTGAATTTATATGACTCACTTACTGAACACCAAGTTATTACTTTCGTCATGTCCTACTCGTAATAAGCTGTTAGTGTTATTGGACTTGCGGCTTGTGATACAGACATCTTGTTCACATTATTAGCTATATTTGAAAAAAACAATACATTTAAAGTTATTTGTCACCCCGAAAAGTGTGAAAAGTAATTCATAAATATTTCTAAACAGACCTTTTGCGTTAGTTGTATGAGTACCCTAGTAAAAAAGTAATAGACTTAAAATGCATGCATTTTATACTAAGTATAGGTCAAGTCTATTAACATATAGTGACATATCGCTCAAGCCTTATCGAAATAAAAAAAGTATTTAAACTTTATTTGGAGTACTACTTGTGCACAATGCACATTTCTTAATATTAAGCCTAAAATATGTTTTAATGTCGCTTTTGATGAGGATTGTATGTCTTTAAATATTTATAATTTAAACAATGATATTTAAACTGTACCAAAAGTAGCCTATACTTGCAAAAGTTCTACTTTCGCACAATCATATATACTTAAGTATATCATTAGTTGGACTTCAGCACTACTTCTGAACAATTAAAGTACCTTAAGTACAAAATTAGTTGTTTTAATTTATCAGACTTTAAAATAATTAGTTAATTGAACCGTTAATAAACCCGACTCACGTCTGATGATGGATCCTATTAAAGCAATGCTATATGAGGGGGAAGAAATTTAAACAGTTTCTCTGAAATACCGTGGGTTGAATTTAAAAAAAAAAATCTTCTTCACCCCCAATAAGGCGTCTGACAAGTTTTCACTTTAGCGTGGGATCTACCAATATGTGGAAGAGAGTGTGTGTGAAAGCTGAATGTCATGTGTCGCGTGGTTGAAGTTACCCACTGCAGAGGTGGAAATGGTTGTAACCGTCTGAGCTCGCGGGCACATCACCGCTGCGGCGCTGATTTAAAGAGACAACCTACCAGGTTTTACCCTTCGCAAGCAGCGCGTTTTGGAGAATCTCATCGGGAGGTTTCACCCCAAACTGTTATTGCTTAAAAGCCGCACTGAAAGTGTGCGTTTCTTACTCATCCTAACATTTCTGTTTGCATTTGTCTGGGTATGTGAATGCATGTGTGTGAAAGAGCGAGAGGTTTTATGTTAATATTATACTAATTTTATTTTAAAGGTGTTAGTAATTTTTCGCTTATTAAACAAATTTTACAGCCTACTAAAAGAACTGACCAACACATTATGAAATTTCTCAAAAAGCAAGGGTCAGCTCACCCAAAAATGAAAATTCTGTCATTAATTACTCACCCTCATGTCCTTCCAAACCTGTAAGACTTTCGTTCGTCTTCAGAACACAAATTAAGATATTTTTGATGAAATCCAAGAGCTCTTCGACCCTCCATAAACAACAAGGGTACTACCACGTTCAAGGCCCGGCAACGTACCAAAACATCAAAATAGTCCATGTGACATCAGTGGTTGAATCGTAATTTTATGAAGCTAGGAGAATACTTTTTGTGTGCAAAGTAAACAAAAACGACTTTATTTATTGTTCTCTGCTGCGTCAGCCTAGCGTCATTTTGATGAGTATGACGATGTATGCACGCAATTTCATATAAACGCAAAAAAGCATAGCGCACGCAGGTTATACATCAGCAGCATGTGTTGTTTACATGCGAGGAAAGCACACAGGCATCGTAATACTCTCCAAGATGGCGCTAAGGCTGAGTTTTTTTGTACAAAAAATAAAAACACATATGTAGGGAAAATGCTTATTTTCAATCCTCATTCTGACCCTGTGTCTAACAAATATTACTGTGTGAACTCTCCACGACACTGTGCCTTGTTTACAAAACAAAATGCTTCCATCAAGCCTCAGACACGATCTGGTGTTGTGCCTATTTTCGACCCCTGCCAAATTATTACCCCCTTTAGTTAAAATTGCTCCTGATTTGCCTAATCCTAACCCCACCCCTAATCCTAACTCCTCCCCCACACCTAACCCCAAACCTACCAATACTAGGGGGGTAGTAATCTGGCGGGGGGTCGGAATTCGGCATAACACCGGGATGCCATTTATAATGAACTATCCAGTTGTTCATTACGCTGGGATGCTTCCAAGATCTGTACAAAGACACAAATGAGCTGTTTAAACCAAACGCGCCAAATCGAACGTTCTTTCACTCCATTTGTCCTACTGACAACAGACTTAAGCATGTGGACTGTGTCAGAAAGAGAACACGCACATCTGTACCTTATCCAGTGTAGACAACATAGCGGCAGCATAATCAAGTGTTAGCCATTAAGCGACTGAAGGCCAGTGGGCTGGGCCTGTGGTGAGAAGACGATTTGTCGATGCCTTGCTCTGGAGGCGGTGTTTATGCAAATGTTTGTGCCCGGGTGACGTCACCTAGCACCTCAGATCCAAACGAGCCATGTTGGAGCTTGATTAAATAAATGCTTTGTTTATAATGAGAAGGACAACAACCAACACCTCTCATTTCACCAATACCATACAAAAACACAAGATTAAATATAAAGTACTTTTATATAAACTAACACCTAAAAGACCATGGAAAATCATCAGTAAAATAAGCTTACATGTATTCAAATGTAGATTTGTAGCCTTTTCTAATCCAGTTAGACTCAAGTGTAAAAGCATCTTCCAATTATCAATAAACTACTCTGCTGCTCAGAAAAAGAAGATAAATTGAACAGAGACGTCAGAAGATCTGTGATGCCACTTTTATTTCTGGATTAAGATTAGAAGCAGAACACAAAGATAGACATATCTATATATACACCAAAGATGTGTGTTTTTTCCCCTGAGGTGGTACAACTGTCACTCTTTTCAAATTCCTCTTAAAACTATGACCACCCACTTGTTTTCTACCATGTTAGGTCTCAGTATTGCAATGCCGTGGGGCGCGTTTTTACCCTGTCACCCACATTGCTAAATAAAAACAGTCCCCAACTAAAGACTTACCTGTTTTATCAGCAGTGGAACAGCTGCTAGCTTTCATGCAATGCCCTCATGTTTTTTTCACAAGTGTGCCTGGTTTTTTGTTGTTGTTGTTATTGTTTTCTCTGAGACTCATTATATGCAGTTACACTACAATGCTATTCAATATGGTTATATTAGCATGCTAATTGAAATTTATAAAGCAATTGCCCCAGAGAATGCTGAAAGGTCCCTGATCCAGTCGTCGTTGCGTTAAAAGCATAACTAGCCAAGCGTAATTAAACCCAGTAACTTGGTTTCCATGCCAACAAGTCTACATCCCCTCTTGACTGTTTTCAATTTAAGACAAGATTAAATAATTCCTCCAAGGAAAATTCTTGGCAATTTCACTGTATTGGATTGTGCAAACTGACAATAAATAAAATGACCTATCAGACAGATCAAAACAAAACTTTTCGCCTTGGGTCAGGAATTGTCTGGATGCATGAGCAGCAGTAAAACTAAAGTAGTAATGTCTGAGTTAAAGTATATTGTGCAACTTTGCTAGAAGTACAAATTCAAGTTGGTTAGATTTTTAGAATTTCTCTTACACTTATTCCGGATAAGCATCGTTAGAACGACTGATGCATTTTCAGGTTTTCAGGCCTACTGAGACATCAATCTGATTACAAATGGATTATTTGGTTGCATGTAAACATAGCCATTGATGCATACTTAGCACATTGTAAAAATCAGTTGTTGACTTTAACAAATGATTTATGGGAACTAATTCCTTTGGATTAACTTGGCTCATACTGATGGTTTCGACTATAATAAACGCAGAAAACAGTTAGTGCGCATGACGGAACAAACTGAAATTGATACACGAAAATTAACTAGTATCCAAACTGGTTACTAGTCAAGCTGTGTAACATCTGTCAGGAAGATCTGCATTCCTTCTAGCATAATGGCTCAAAAGATTGTTATATTCAGCCAAAATATTAAAGGGTTACTCCACCCCAAAATGAAAATTTTGTCATTAATCACTTACCCCCATGTCCTTCCAAACCCGTAAAAGCTTTGTTTTCGGAACACAAATTAAGATATTTTGGATGAAAACCGGGAGGTTTGTGACTGTCCCATTGACTGCCAGGTAAATACCATTGTCAAGACCCAGAAAAGTATGAAAGACATCATCAAAATAGTCCATCTGCCATCAGTGGTTCAATCTGAATTTTACGAAGTGACGAATTGTTGAATAAAATAGTTCGTTTTTTTTCTTTGTGTACAAAAAGTATTCTCGTTGCTTCATAAAATTCAGATTGAACCACTGATGGCAGATGGACTATACCACTGTCTTTCATACTTTTCTGGGTCTTGACAGTGATATTTACCTGGCAGTCAATAAGATAGTCACAGGCCTCCCTGGTTTACTTAAATTGTGTTCCGAAGATGAACAAAGCTTTTACGTTTGGAACGACATGGGGGTAAGTGATTAATGACAAAATTTTCATTTTGGGGTGGAGTAACCCTTTAAATGTCATTGATGTATATTTACTAAGAAATCCAATATTTAGTAGAGGGGATCTTTGTTATTTTATGTTCCAATTGGTGACCACTCAAAAAAAGTTTGTATGCCTGTAACTCAAGATATTTTTAAAAAATCATAATGTTCTTTTAAATATTGGGTCTTAACAAACATTTTTCTTGGCATCTTCATTTTTTAGGCCCTATATGGTTTAGTTCATGCAAAGTGACCCACATTTGGTTTCTGATCACATTGTCAATGTCCTCCTTAATACCAGCTTAGACTAGCAAAGAAAATAGCAAGTACTAAAGGCTGATGCATGGATGAATGATAAATCATATATGTTCCATCCTAACTATCTGCTTTGATAAGAAATCATGTCACACAAACTACAAGAAATAAAGAAAGAAAGAAAGAGAAACTACAACAAGATTTCAAGGGGTCTTGTAATGACATCACAAGTGGCATATGCCTATTTAGAGTGGTCTGTGAAATAAAACAACATAATTAGGGGCCATGTTCTTCTCTACTACAGAGTATTTAATCTTTAATAATATGCAAGAGTCAGCAAGATGAGGGTTGACGTGAGTGTTCACATTTAACCCACGGGAGTCAAACTAAAAGTTAACAGTAAGATGTGAAAACAGGTTATAACAATTTGATTTTCCATGGTCAGGCTCCTCCCCATGAAGCTGCGACTGAGTGACAGCATTGTCTAGGACAGGAAGGGCCTGTCAACTGTCACATGTGATTTACAGGCAGGTTAAATATTTGTCAGCATTCGTCTGGAGAGGCTGCCTCAACCAATCACTGTTCTCTAGAAACATGCATTGTGCTACTGTTAAAATACAATAGGCTGGTGACTGCTGTGATGACAGGCATCAACCACTCTATGTGAGAGAATCTCCCAGAATAAAATTACGCTGTGGATACAAATCACTGTGCTTCAACAAATGCACTAACAAAACAAATGCACACTTCATTATATGAAATTACCCCAATGTTTCAGTTGCACCTTTACAGTGGTTTCATGGTTTTAACACAAAGGTTAAGTGGCCTAATAACAATCTAAATGTCATTATATGTTAAGCATGAGAGATACTTGATGTTTTGTTCATTATTAGTAGCATGACAGCATTGTGGATGCATTGTTATTTTAGGATTTTGGCTGGAGAAAGTGCTAAATGTTGGGCAGTGAGCCAAAGTGATGAATGTACAATAACTAGCTGGTGGCAGCACTGTGAGAGTTCGGGAGAGGAGAGAAACAATTTTCAGAGTGCTTGTTTACCAGACAGAATTTGTCAGATTTACATTGGTAAAAGTCTGCATTGGGCAAAATTCTGAAAATAAATATACCGCCATTCAAATGTTTGGGATCAACATCAAAAGTAATGACATTTAATGTAATCACAGTAAAGACATTTATAATGTCTTTCTAAAAAGATTTCTATTTCAAATAAATGCTGTTCTTTTGAACTTACCATTTATCAAAGAATCCTAAAAAAATGTATCATGGTTTCCATAAAAACTTTACTGATCAAACAAAACATGATAGTGTTTTGTTTAACGTATAGTCATACTAATGAATCCTTAACTTTGAAATCAGTGTGATCAACTTTTTGCCTTTTACAAAGAAAAATTTGATTAAAAATACAACAAATCTAATAAATTACGCAAAATGTTGTTAAAATGTAATCATTATTGTTTTACCTCTGAAAACTTTTTCATAAAATAGCAAAAATATATTCACAAGGTAGATGTAAGCAAAATCTTAATAGGTCAATATAACCCTTCTAATTAAATTATATATTACTGTGTTTCGCTAGTGACAAATTTGGGGAGAGGACAAATATTCCAAAATTTCTGAAAATACAGTATGAGAATTAACTGCACAATTACTAGAAATGTGTACTTTGCATATGTACAATTTGCACACATAAAAAATTTGTGGAAAAAGACTCAGACTCTGACTTCGAACTAATTCTATAAAATGGCCCATATATAAACACTGATTATTAAATGAGAAATCCACTTCCAAAACAAAGATTCACATATAATGTATTCACCCCCTTGTCATCCAAGATGTTCATGTCTTTATTTCTTCAGTTGTAAAGAAGTTATGTTTTTTTGAGGAAAACATTTCTGCATTTTTCTCCATATAATGGACTGCTATGGTGCCCCGATTTTGAACTTCCAAAATGCAGTTTAAATGCGGCTTCAAACGATCCCAAATGCGGTTGTAAACGATCCCAGCCGAGGAAGAAGGGTCTTATCTAGTGAAACGATCAGTTATTTTCATTTAAAAAAAAAATACAATTTAAAATACTTTTTAATCTCAAACGCTCGTCTTGCCTTTCTCTGCCTGAACTCTGTGTATTCTGACTCAAGACAGTTAGGGTATGTTGAAAAACTCCAATCGTATTTTTTCCCTCAACTTCAAAAATCATTTCAAAATCATCCTACATCACTGCAGAGTACTGACCCAGTCTTTGCAAAGTGAACATGCAAAGAAGATCAAACACCCTTAACAAAAAAGGTAAAACAGCGATATAGGGCGATTTCGAAGTTGAGGGAGTTTTTCGACATACCTTAACTGTCATGAACCAGAAGAAAAACAGTCCAGGCAGAGCAAGACAAGATGAGCATTTGACATTAAAAAGTATATAAATTGTATTATTTTTATTAAAATAACCGATCTTTATGCTAGATAAGACCCTTCTTCCTCGGCTGGGATCATTTACAACTGCATTTGGGATCGTTTGAAGCCACATTTAAACTGCATTTTGGAAGTTTAAAATCAGGGAACCATATCAGTCCATTATATGGAGAAAAATGCTGAAATGTTTTCCTCAAAAAACATAATTTCTTTACGACTGAAAAAAGAAAGACATAAACATGAAGAGGTGAGTAAATTATTTGTAAATTGTTCTGGAAGTGGAGTTCTCCTTTAATATGTTATCCTGTAAACTAAATAACACAAAAGACTAAATGGTGTTTGTGTCATCGGTGTCTATTCATTTCAACTAATTGACTGGACACAGAGAGTCCAAATAAATTTGACAAATGTGAATAAAAACCCATCATAAATGATTCAAATTACTTTCAACAAAACAAAGCATGTCCTGCCACAGTAAAACAGCAGAGCAGCAGGATGACTGAGAGAAGATGATATGGCTAAGTGACAGGAAATGTCACCTGGGAGAGTAAATCACATGAATCCAGCCCACATCTTTGTTACTATGGAAACAACCCAGTTCCAGTTGTGCAAAAGGTCTAGGTCAAACGAGGTCAGGGGTCAACAAAGTTGGAGAGGATCAGGGGTTAACGTGATGCGTTAAGATAGTGAAAACAGTTGCCATGGCAACACTTCCCCAAACAGTCAAAGAGCACTTAGGGGACAGTGTGTGATGCAGGTTTCTATTTGACTGTACGACAGCACATCTCGGTGATTTAAAAAGTCATTAAATGTGTATGAGAATATGTCTGTTGAAAGATGCAATGACAAAGAGACACAAGAAGAGCTATAGTACATCCTAACACATACACTCAGACACATAAGCATACAAACCCCTGAAAATGGACGTCACGCTAACGTTTTAAGACATGTCTGAAGCTTGAATGAGCATCGCCGCTGTGCTGTCAGTAGTAAGATCTGAGTGGAACAGATAGCTTGACATGGTTTTTATAACTCAGGTGAGATGCATCTAAAGATTTCAGAAGGCTAAATCACAGATCTCTAATAAAAATGAGGAACGCAATACAGTTAAACCCAAACCAACTCAGTGGGGCTTCCAAAACCGCAATCTATTTCATACAACAGGCAATTTTCTTTTTTACATTTTCAATGCATTTGTTACTATCAGATCTCACAATGGTTCACTGATTACAATGCAAAGTGCAGAGGGCTCTTTAAACATATGTGTAATGCTTTCTGTGTTATTATTGCACTTAGCACAACACAAGATCTGTTGAGACCAATTTACAAAGCTCTTTGTGGTTGAACTTTTAGAGTTTAGAGTCTGGCTTGTCCAATCGGAATTTAAAGTCTGTTTTATAATGTGTCATTTGTTTAATTAATGAGTCATGGCTTATTATTCAAAAGCTAGCTAGCTAGTGAGGCTACCTAGTGAATAATAGCAGCGTACTTCTAATATTTTTACCCATACAGTTCTCTAATTTTCATAATTTGGTCAATAGGGCTGATACCTCACATTATAATGCAGTGGAGAGTTTTATATCCTGCATTTTGGCACAGAAACAAGAAAGCACTCTTATTTTTCATAGTGAGAGAGAGAGCGTGAGCGAAAGAGTGCTGGAGAGCAGAATGTACATCACCATGCAAGTGTCAGTGCTGATGGCAGCTAAGTGCACTGACAGCTATGCACAGTTTTACTTAATCATGTAATGAGAATGGTGAAAGGGGGCAAACCCTGAGAGCAGCTGCAGCAAGAAATTAACACGAATAAAGAGCTTTTTCAGATATACAGCATCAAAATATAGCCATCGCCACGTGCCCACCAATAAAATGATAATAAGAGGTTCTTTAAAAAGTGTTGGGTCACTGCTTTCGGGTTCTGTTTCTTTCACGTACAATTAGCAAAATCTACTCAAGGATGATGCATAGTAAGTTGGTCATTATAAAGCCCTGAATCTTATGCTTTTTTTTATTTTGGCAAGTCTTTATGAAGTAGAATGAAAAATTAAACAGTAATAATCCCACACTTACGCTAAGCATTAAAAAAGGACATTTTTAAAGATATTTCAACTATTTTGTCAAATGAAAGTCAGTGGGGTCCAAAACAACATTAGACTCCAGAATTTCAATGCATGTCAATGCAAAAAAATAAAAATAAAAAAACACAGTTATTGATGACTACGGCAGCATTTTAGTGTCAAGTTAAACTTTTAAAAAAAATCTAAGATTATGAGATTAAAGTTGTAATATTTTGAGAATAAAGTTCAAATTATGAGAATAAAGTCTAAATATTGTGAATAAAGTCTAAATATTTCAACAATAAAGTCAAAATTATTAGAACAAAGAAAGTGTTTCGAGAATAAAGTTGAAATGTTTAGAGAATAAATTTATAATTCATAAAACAGACAGAAATTGAAAGCTGAGCTGTGTTACATTAAAAGCAACAAAGCACAAAATTACTGTGATTACCGGATGGCTGGTGCGCTACAAATAATGAATAGAAGATGTTAAATAGGCTATTATTTCCAATCATTTAGCCCACTGTATTATACTGTGAACAAAACGGCTTGTGAATAGTCACTTACATACCTCAGACAACAATATAACCTATGTTAACGAGTTGGAGTCCACTTCAAACTTTAGAATGTTTTATTGTTGTTTTTAATTAAATACATGTGAGGAATGAAAGACTGGATGCCACCGATGTTTTCACGGAGTAGGTGGAATTTTCACAATGAAAACAGAATAATTTACAGAATAACTGATTCACATGAATACAGCGATTTGTCCCACCACATAAAAGAGTGTGAAAAACACATTATCATAAGACACACTGTTTGTAATTCACTATAAAACTGACAGATTTTGAAAGATGAGACTTGTTTTATATTAAAAGTACCAAAAGCACAAAGCCTATTGCTATTATTGGGTCACTGACGCACTACAAATAGGCCTAATGAATGCAATCAAAGTCGTGAAATAATATTTCCAAGCATACTGTCCCTTCGAGTATAACACAATTTGATATGATTTCTGCTAATAAACCCACATGTATTCAAATAAATTCTGGTGGCCTGGCAACTTCTTTTGGTGCTCCAAATCTGGGCCATTTATATGTGCAGGCTATACTGTCAAAACTTTAATTGTTACGACTGTATTCTCATAATTTCAACTTTATTCTCAAACTTTCAACTTTTTTCATGAAACATTTTGACTTTATTCTCAAAACATTTTGACTTTATTTTCGTAATTTTAACTTTATTCTCGCTCTGCTATTAATTACTCACCCTCATGTCGTTTCAAACCCGTAAGACCTTCATTCATCTTCGGAACACAAATTAAGATATTTCTGATGAAATCCTAGAGCTTTCTCAGCATGCTTGTGATTGTGTTTACACGTCACATTCGATTTTGTTCATACTTTCGGGTAGGTTCAGGTATAGTGCAGATGGTACGTTATTTTAAAACGTCACAGAGCATTTACAATTATACGTAATAGCACCACTCAATGGATATTTCAAGTTAGAACAAAACCAACGTCACATAAAATGTACCATATGTACGTTCATCTGTTCCAGGAAAAAACAAACACCTAAACACCTTTTTAGCGCCACTGGACATTTCACATCAAATGTGTCATGAAATGTACATGGTGGTACGCATTTAGCATCTTGCAAAAAAGTTCCCACAGGTACATTTTCATCATGCGATCATTACTACCTTACTACCTTTCTGAGCCTTGAACAAGTCAGTTATGTCACTGTCTATGCAGAAAACTCTCGGATTCATCAAAAAATGTCTTAATTTGTGTTCTGAAGATGAACATAAATCTTACAGGTTTGGAACGACGTGAGGGTGCCTAATTAATGACAGAATTGTCATTTTTGGGTGAACTATTGCTTTAAGAATATATGACCACAGAAGTGACCTAACCCTGACCAATCAAAATCAAGTATTGTATTGAGCAATGTAATATTATCTTTTAATTCACCTGTATGTTTAAAACATATTGCATTTCATGCACTACAATCACAGCTTACAGCTTAGTGAACTACCCAATATTCTTCATGAGTCATTAGCATCTTCGAAACACTCGCTTTGCACCGCAGTAGTCGACAGCTGATCAGATAATCTATTGATTTGTGAGGAGCTTGTTAACTAGTTAAGCCATATTACAGAGCACAGCTACAGCCTCTGTGGGATTTCTCTCATAGGTGTGGGAGAACTGTTATAGATTAGATATTTTCACTCACATAAGCATTACTGTGTGTGAAGTGTGAAAGCATTATTATTATTATGTCCTGTGGTAGTCTCAGCATTTAGTTCACTAAACTATCAAATGAAGTCGTTTTCCTTCAGAAATGCATTTGGCAGCAGCATGGTAATTAAGGAGCAACATCTGTTCCTGTTATTATGAGGTCAACATCCAGTACAATCTGTGGCATTAGTTAAAGCTCAAAAGAGCACAGAGGTGCTAAAAGGTTGTGACATAATGCCAGAGGGCCAGATTTTGTCTTAAAAACATCAGTTGGTTACAGAAAGAGGGCGGTAATACAGTGCATGATGTGCAAATATACAAATGACACTACAGGACACTTTACAGTGTCCTGAAACATTACAGTTGTAAAATGTGAAGGAAAATGCCAGTTAATGTTCAGAAACATATGATATTAGTGAATATTTTATAGTTTCAGAAGCAATATCCACAGTGCTTGGAGTATATGTACACAATCACTGGATGGATGGATTTCTTGACTTTGTCATGATCAGGATCATGCCAGTCCTGGACAGTCATTCCAACACAAACGCTAATGCCCTCAATTCAAGGTCTGTGCCGAAAGCCTTCAGCTCAGCTCTGTTAATTAAATTAGTCTCAACCTCGGAGCATGCAGCGAGGCAATGAGGGAACATTAGTTATTTTATCTTGATGCGTCTCCCTTCTGTCTCTCCCTGGTGTTTTAATTGGAGGATGGGGAGAGTGAACAAAACTGTTGTTTTTAACACTATATCTGGCAGATTCTACAGGAGGATCAGCTGACATTTCAAAAAGATCTCATCGACTGGCATTTTTTTCAGCTCTAGATGCGATGAGTCACAGAACAGGATGGTCATCATTAGATCATCCAGGAAATTCATTGCTAAATGAGATTATTTCATTTGATACAATGAGTCTAGTCTCACTTATAGACCTCCCAAAGTGATTTATTCACCGTCTGCACAAATCGCACAACTCGCACTTGAAAATGGAAATTGCATTTCAATCTGATTGGCTGATATTTACAAGTTAAACTGTATATTCTTGCTCTTTGTTCATATATACACTTTTTGCTTTCTAATTTTATGTTTAAATAAATGTTACTTGCATATTTTTTTGCCATACCGATTACTGTGCCAATCAGGTTATTCTGGATAATCCTGACATTAAACCAAAACAAGTTGACTGTTGTACATATAAGTCAGATGGTTTCCAGAACAAAAACGTACAGATAATGTACTCACCTCCTTATCATCCAAGATGTTCATGTATTTCTTTCTTTAGTCATAAAGAAATTATATTTTTTGAGGAACACTTTTTTTTCTCTCCATATAATGGACTTCTATGGTGCCCCCAAGTCTGAATTTCCAAATTGCAGTTTAAATGCAGCTTCAAAGGGCTCTAAACAATCCCAGCCAAGAAAGAAGGGTCTTATCTAGTGAAACGATTGGTTATTTTATTTTTTAAATTACAATTTATATAATATTTAACTTCAAACACTCCAACTAGCTCCAACTTCAAAATCGCCCTACATTGCTGTTTTACCTTTTTTCGTAAAGGGTGTTTGACCTTCTTTGCATGTTCACTTTGTAAACACTGGGTTGGTACTTCTGCAGCAATGTAGGGTGATTTTGAAGTTCACGCAGAGCTAGACGAGTGTTTGAGGTTAAAAAGTATATAAATTGTAAATTTTTTTTAGAAAATAACCAATCATTTCGCCATATAAGACCCTTCTTCCTCGGCTGGGATCATTTAGAGCCCTTTGAAACTGCATTTAAACTGCATTTTGGAAGTTCAAACTCGGGGCACCATAGAAGTCCATTATATGGAGAGAAATCCTGAAATGTTTTCCTCAAAAAACATAATTTCCTCACGACTGAAGAAAGAAAGACATGAACATCTTGGATGACAAAGGGGTGAGTACATTATCTGTACATTTTTGTTTGGTCTTTAAAGTGGGCGATCCTCGGCTAGAAAGTCATCAAGAAAGAAATGGACTTTATCCATAGTTAAAATTCTGGCTACCTGAGTCTACACTCAGTGTTGTGGTTGTGAAAATATGAGGTGAGTCCTCAGAAAGGTTTACAGTAAGTGTAACAGCATTACTTCCTGCACTCCGGTGGTATTCACAGTGTTCTGCATGTTCCCATCAGTTCTGTTCAATTCATCCGATGTAAGAAACATGTCTCAGCTAGTTACCTTTGCAAGTCCAGCACATAGTTTAAGGGGATCCGCTGTCAGCATCTATCATTAGACACGTCATACGCGATCAGTCATATAAATCTCTCCATCGTTCCCTATCTGCATCCGCTTGTTCCCATCTGCATTTATATATGCTGTTTGCAAATATAAATACATTTCTGGGTTAGTACAAAGAGTCAGCATAAGGGCAAGTGCTCAGACATTAGCATGATCAAAATCCAGTCTGTGTTCTTCCCAAAATAACAACACAGCCACCCTGACTGAATGTGTGAGTGGACATCTATGTAATGTTATGCATGAAATAACATCAACTCATTCCCTCTCTTAGGACTCGCTCCTACAGGCGATGGGGTAATGGGAGCAGCCCATGTCTCTTTGCCTTTCTCCTTACAGAGGTCAAACTCTTCCTTTGGTGCTGCTCTAAGAAACAAAAGGTCCTAAAGGGACAGAAAAACACTGCCTGCAACCCATTTTGCTTATATAATGTGATGTATTTTCAAGTGAACTAGCATATTCTAACACATAAGACATTACATAATTTTATCAACTGGGAACTGGATGGTGAAAAGTGTGAAGCCTTACATACGTAGCACAATGAAGCCTAACAGTTGCTTAAAGGAATGTTCCAGGTTTAATACAAATTAAGCTTAATGAGTAATATTTGTGGCATAATGCTAATTATTAGAAAATGAATTTCCACTATTCCCCTATTTTTTTTTTGAAAATTAAATAATAATAATAATAACTCAATTGCTACTCAAAACTAGCCCAACTGCGATTGAGTCGCGGGTCTCCCGGTAAAAATAACGTTTCGGGGGTAAAATTCACGTTTTTTGGTGGGGATAATATTACCTCATTGGGGTCACTTCAACCCATGGTCCTGAAAAACAACCCAAAGGGACAGTGTTGAAGTAGCCCAATTCTGTGGGAAAACTGCGGACTTGGCAACACTGAACATGATTTTAGAGTAAAAAATGTGCTTACGAATCTTAATGCTGCAAACCCTAAAACAACTGCAAAATGATAATTTAAACAGCTTTACAAGCTAAAATAATACTTGTTTTAACAAAAGACTTAATCGGTCATTCCAGGGCAACTGAACCTGAACTCAAATGTTTGATTTTGCTAATATTTTTTCTGAAGAAAGATAGGCATTTATAGTGATGAAAGACAAAATATTTAATGTCATGGATGAATAGTTACTGAGTAATCCACTATTTTGTAGAGGGGGGTCAAATTGGCAATTTTCACCTGAAATTCAGAGTCTAATTACAGGGGGGTAAAAGTGACTTCTCAAAGAGGGAAGCATCATATCATAATGTTATTTTTACACAGAGATTGGTAGGTCTGTAAGTAAAATCCTTTGACTTTAGCAATCTTTGTTGCACTATGTGCCAATGGTGACCATTCAAAAATAAGGAAAAAGCACTTTTCAAGTTTTTCTCCAAAGTTTGCATGCCTGTAACTCAAGAAGTATTACAGATATCTTAATGCCCTTTTAGATATTGGGTCTTAACAAACTTTCTGTTTGGCATCTTTATTTTTAATGCCCTATGAGATTCAGTTCCAAAGATATTGGAATGTCAACATGGCTCCAGAAGTAAACTGTTAAAATGTACACATTTCCAGTGGTCAAAAACCAAATGTGGGTCAGTTTGCAAAAATGTAATACTTTTTGAGCGTCTGAAGAACAAATAATGTTGTAACTAGAGATGTAGCTTTCCTTTCGTCAAGACAACTGCATTGAACATACCTGTCTGAGTGCCATAAATATTCTTTTTCCAAAGTTCACCTGCCTATAACTCAAGAACTATTAAAGATATTGCAATATGATTCTAGTCATTAATAAACATTTCTTTTGGAATCCTAATTTTCAAGACCCTACATCATTCAGTCCTAGAGATATTGGGATCTCAATGAGGCTCCATGTCCAGATTATTGAATATTACCTATTTTCAGTGGTTAAAAACCAAACTTTGTCTACAGCTGATACTTATTTTCTCTAAATAATATAAAAATCTAAATATTTTCTAGAAATAATGTTGAAATTAGAAATTAATCTTGTTTCCCTCTATCAAAACAATTGTACTGACTAGGGATGCAACAATACAGTTAGTCCACGGTTCAATACGTACCTCGGTTTTTAACCACGGTTTTTGGTTCGGTTCTGATATCTTGCCACTTCAGTGTGTTTTTTTTTTGCAACAAATTAACAAAATATACTCCCGTAAACCTCTGTACACTGGAAAAAGCGTGGTTTAGTATATGTCTGCTTAATTTTTCTTTTGAGAGAGGTATTATTTTTTCAATTTTTACACAAAATAGAATGGGTTTCATTCATACTGGATACTGGCACCCTTGTGCGGAAAACCCACATATGCGTCAAAGAAGTAGCACTGATTACGTTCCGTTCCAGCTTCTCTAATATGGATAAAGGCATCGCTATTGCTGTAACTGATTAACAACAAGATATAACGTTAAACGTTTTGAATGACGAAATGTAAGGACAATAAACACTCGTCTGCAATAATATATGGTTTATCTGTGTTCTTCAAGCCATCTCGGGTATTTTTATAAGCCATTGCTAATCGACATACATTGAATATGAGTATAGAATTTATTTTCTGCCTCATTCTGTGATAAGAATCCACATCAGATCACATAAGGAAGTTATTTCAAACACTCAGCTGATGTTGTGAATTAAAAACAAGTTATAATGTTTTTTATAAATTTTGTTTTTATAACTTTTGTTGGACAAGAGGTTTAGAAAGGCTTATTATTGCATGTCATTAGATTGGAAGATGCTCTGCGTGTGTTGCTTTTTCAAATATAAGCAGGGAAGCGTATCCTCATCTCAGCACGTGAAATCGCGGGCACACATACAGCAAATTCCGAGAGAAATAAAACAAGGAAGATATTTAAATGCAAAACCGAAAAACCGCAATTCACAAGCACGTATTGAACCGTGGATGTTGTACCGACTGGTTCGATATTATATTGAGTATTGTGACATCCCTAGTACTGACCCACATTTGGTTTTTGACCACTGAAAATGTGTACATTTTAACAGTTTACTCCTGGAGCCATATTGAAATTCTAGTATTTATGTAACCGAATCATATAGTGCCTTAAAAATAAAGATGCCTAAAGGAAAGTTTGTTAAGACCCAGTATCTAAAAGAACATTAAAGGGGTCATCGGATGCCCATTTTCCACAAGTTGATATGATTCTTTAGGGTCTTAATGAAAAGTCTATAATGTACTTTGTTTAAAAATTCTCAATGGTTGTGTAAAACAACACCCTTTTTACCTTGTCAAAATGAGCTTTGCAAAAATCATCCCATTCTGAGGGATTGTTCCTTTAAATGCAAATGATCTCTGCTCACCCCGCCCCTCTCTACTCTCTGTGGAGTGACGTGCTGCTCTGAGAGACTGTCTACTTTAGCCACATTTAGCGCGTTTAGCCGCGGAACTTGCTAACTAGCACCTTATTAGGAAAAGTGATTGCAGAGATTCATAAAAAAAAACCAATACTCAATTCTGCTGTAAGTGAACCTGGATCACGAATGATATGCGCAAACATAGACGCATTTATGTAGATCAGGAGGTGCATTTCCTTCACAAACTAATGTAATCCACTGCATCTTCAGCGGTTCAGATGTCGGGAGTAAATGACAACCACTATGTTCATTATTACATCCGGCAACACAACACCTCAGTCGCTCAATCTGAAATATTCTTGTCTAATTTACATCCCTGCTCCAGGATCGAAACAGTGGAGGTTGGACTGTGACAGCTGATCTGAGGTAAGACGCGCATGTCGATCAACTATCATGGGAGCGGCCATGAGAGAATGGCTCGATCTGAAAAAGGGGATATTATTTTTACAGATTAATTAAAAACCACTGCATGGATTTACATACACGTTCAAACAACATGTAAAAGTGATGACCCCTTTAGAATATCTTTAATACTTCTTGAGTTACTTGAAAAGTGCTGTTTCCCCATTTTTAAATGATCACCACTGGCACATAATGCTGAGGTTAAAGATTGCTGAAGCCAACAGACATTACTAACAGACATACCAATCTCTGTGTAAAAATAACATTATGATGCTGCTGTTTTTCAGAAGTCATTTTTACCATCCTCTAACTTGACTCTGAATCATTTTTTGCCATTTTGACCTCCCTCTACAAAATAGTGGATTACTCAGTAAATATTCATCCATGACATTTATTAATTTGGCTTTTTTATCACTATACATGTTTATCTTTCTTTAGAAAAATATTAGCAAAATCAAAAATATGCACGGGGGAAGTTTTTGAAATTTGGTTGATTTGACACAGAATGACCCTAATGTAATTTTTTTATAATAAGCTTCACATTTCTTCTTTTAAATCCTCCAAAATTGGTCCCTTTACTTCCTTTGTAAGTGCACTTTTTTATTTCCAAGAAAAGTTGAAATTATTTTTGTGGCGATCAACATTCTTCCACAAATGCTGTTAAGCTTAATTTAGCTTAATTTGTACTGAACCTGGTATATTCCTGTTAATATTATCCTATAGCCTGTATGGCCTAAATAATTTTAAAATGAAAATCATTTCAGAGAAAGAGTTATAGTATAGTACATTTTGATTAAAGGTTATTAAGTATTTTTTATAAAAGCATGCATCAGTTGTTCACAATAAGACCAAGGGCATGCAAGAGAGTTAAATAGGGTAAATTTTGATTCTGCGTATATTCTGTTATAATGGTTTCTATTTATTTAACAAGAAAGACAGTTTACAGTCATTAAAAATCTAAATGTGTGGACTCCTGAAACATGATCTGATCTGAAAACATCCATGAAATCAATGTTTCCCAGCCTAAGAAAAATGCTCACAGTTCCAGTAAAGCAATTACAGCGACTCAATGTTACACATCTCAGATTTCTTTTCATTAACAGAAAATAATAACATGAGCCAACGGCCAATGCTAAATCTATTTAGTATAAACAGCCCTAATCTCTGAATCCCATATGAAATGCTTTTATCACCCAGGCAGCAATACATCCTCATATGAATCAACATTTGCAGTGCTGAACCACATTGACTTCCTTCTAATTAGTAGTGTCCTGCTCAACGCTGCCTGCACGACCCCTCTGGAGAATGTGTGCATCGTACCACACAAGCTAGAATGACAGCGCGAGATATATCCATGGAAACAGGGCTCTCCATGTTTGGGCCCCCTGGCCCTTACATGCACTCGCTGTCTGCCCACGGACTTGCTTAGTGTGTTTAAATGTGCACGTGCATGTATGTGCACCATTGCCGGACAGCCGAGTAGATGGCCTAGATTTACAGCGTGCCAAAGAACACCACTCCCTGTGTGGAAGCAGTGTGCTCTGAAGCGTAGTGCCTGGAGAACCGCACCATGCTTTTCATCATTCACACACACTCCTCTCTATCCCTTGCTGTTCCTCTTCCATTTTTCTTTTATGTTCATTCTCCTAAGTGCCTTATTTTGCATTTATGAACACGTGATCAACTAGAAATAGGTCAATGTGTTAATAGTACCAGATAGCAATGGAAGACTACAATGCTTACAGTTCTAACCTAAGATTTACCCTTTTCAATCAAGCATTGTTGTAATGCAGGTCTCATATTCAGCTGTGGCCAAACTGTATATGAAAATCTGCATGCCATTACAAATGTAGAGGAAAATACGAGCTGTATGACATTTACAGTCCCTGTACGGTAAGTGCAAAACAGACATTTATGGTGCACTGCAGTTATGCATCTAAAAGCCTCTGAGAATGTACATGTATAATAGTTATTCTTGCATTTGTGAATCTCTTCTCATAAAAACTGGGAGATGAATATTCATGAAGACCCTTAGGGATAGATTGCTGCGTGTCTGAAAACTAAAAATAAAATGGAAAAAAAAAGATACAAATGTGCTGGGACCGAGTCCTACACCTTATTTGAACCCTGTGTTCTATGGCAATCACATTATACACTCCTCCATATACACAGCTTCATTGGATGTTATGTACCAGTTAGCATCTACTGGCACAGGAAACTATCTTGCCAAACTGAAATAATGGCTAAAAATATTCCTGCACTGTGTCTAGCCAAAAAAATGCCTCTAATGATTGCACCTTTCACTTGAGCTTAGAGTTTTTGGTATCTGCCAACATACCAACTCAGTGAAGCACATACTGTAGGATGACTGACTAGTTGTCATATTTTACTTTAGGTAAGTCAATTGTTTGCTAGGTTTATTTTACGGAAGCCAGTTTCTCTATGCAGAGAGAGAAACTTTTTTCTAACCTACTGAATATTTTCCCAGTATTGCTCCTGAGAAGATATTGTTCAGTGAACGCATGTTGATGGTGGGTCAAGTTGTCACAACGGGAACCGTTAATGTTAATCAGCCTATCCACCTTTTGTCCCGAACGCAGAAGTCTCGCCTAATAGGAACGATGCTTTCCAGTCTCTAGTGTTTTTATTCAAATTAACGCATCTTCCAAGCCATAAATATAACGTTAAACCTTTGAAAATGATATTAAAAAGCGCATGGTGCCATAGTTTCATCATCGTTTATGCAAGGCATACAGCGTCGGATGTGAACAGATTTGCTGGTCCGGAAATTACAGGAATTCCTTAAGCTTATTGCTGTTGCTGTGGCAGCCAACAACAGCACATCTTAACCCCGCACACATTTTTAGATTTAGTTATATTGTAAAAGTTCCAGTTTAATTAATTAAGTCCATCTCTTTAACCCCGTTTTTACATATTTCTATGGAGACTAGAACATGACAGCACCCCAAACTGAAGTGAGAATCCATCATGGTGGCGCTCATCAGTTAGCTACTCAGAAAAAAGTTGGATAGGCTTTTGAGGTAAATAAAACAAAAAACAGTTAATGAAAAATGTAAACAGTAAAATATAAAAACATTAATTGTGATTTGAGTGATTTGATTTGATTTGAAACACATGACAGCTTGCCCCAGTAAAATGTGACCCTTTATCATATATGTGACTCTGGACCACAAAATCAATCTTAAGCAGTATGGGTATATTTGCAGCAATAGCAAAAAATACATTGTATGGGTCAAAATTATCGATTTTTTTAATGCCAAAATCATCAGGATTAAGATATTTTGTAAATTTTCTACCGTAAATATATCAAAATGTAATTTTGATAAGTGATATGCATTATTAAAGGAGAAGTCCACCTCTAAAACAAAGATTCACATATAATGTACTCACCCCCTTGTCATCCAAGATGTTCATGTCTTTCTTTCTTCAGTTGTAAAGAAATTATGTTTTTTGAGGAAAACATTTCTGCTTTTTTCTCCATATAATGGACTGGTATGGTGCCCCAATTTTGAACTTCCAAAAGGCAGTTTAAATGTGGCTTCAAATGATCCCAAATGCAGTTGTAAACAATCCCAGCTTAGGAAGAAGGGTCTTATCTAGCGAAACAATCGTCTTGCCTTTCTCTCCCTAAACTCATTTAGATATAAATAAATATAAATTGTATTGTTTTTCTTAAAATAACCGATCGTTACGCTAGATACGACCTTTCTTTCTCGGCTGGGATCGTTAACAACCTCATTTGGGATTGCTTGAAGCTGCATTTAAACTGCATTTTGGAAGTTCAAAATCGGGGCACCATATCAGTCCATTATATGGAGAAAAATGCTGAAATGTTTTCCTCAAAAAACATAATTTATTTAAATTGTTGTTCTGAAAGTGGAGTTCTCATTTAAGATTTTCATTTGGACAACTTTATAAGTCGATCTTCCCAGTACTTTGATTTTTTTTTTTGCACCCTCAGATTACAGATTTTCAAATAGTAAATTGAAAGCTTATTTATCCAGCTTTCAGATGATGTATAAATCTCAATTTAAAAAAAATGCCCTTATGACTGGTTTTGTGGTCCAGGGTCACATGTGACTGTAACCAAAATGTATGGCAGTGTGTTTGTTATGAGGTTACTTCACATAAAACCTATAGCTAGCTATATTAATCTTTCTCTCTCCTACAGCTCTGTATGTTTGTATCTGTTCCGTGTGTTTCCAAGCGATGTTTTCTATTCGTTTTCGAGCTTGTTCAACATAAAAGTAATAGCTCCTACCAAAGTCCTTCCAGACCATCTTTACCACAGTCGATACACAAGACGCAAAATGGCGCAAAGTTACCTTTGTTCTGTAAGTCAAGAGAGCGGAACCGCGGCGCGGATTGATACGAGTTCTTTCTCATCCAGCTCCGTATGTGTTTTACCTGTTCCTTGTGTTTCCAAGCGATGATTTTGATTCGTTTCGAGCTTGTTCAACATAAAAGTAATAGCCCTACTGAAGTCCTAAACCAGACGCAAGACGTCGGTAAACAAGACACAAGATGTCGCAAATTTGCGTTTTTTTTGTACGTCGAGGGCGCGGATTGATACGAGAGACGTGAAAGTAGCGCCAGTTATAATTTAAAACCGCTGAATATCGCGATCGAGCAATTAGAATCAAATAAGCTAATAACAGTAAAAGTTATATTTAAAGTAAAACGCATTGAGTTTTGTAGCATGACCAATAGGAAAGCATAGTGTCACACGATTATGCTGTCACAGTTGTACCCGCCATTAAAAAGCTTTTGGCTATACATTTTCACAGTAAAAAAAAATGATGTAGCTACAAAAATGTACAAGGTACAGTATGGAAAATGAAAAGCCTGACCAAGGCAATTCAGCTCCAATGTGAACTGATTTAAATCCATCAATCAAAATGTCAGAATTGTGCCCGGAGTTGAGAAAGCTCATTTTAAAAGCGAAATAATATTCTGTAACTTTCAAGAAGTGATTGAACAACTTTATCTCTTGAAGATGGACTCACTTATTAAGAAAAGTCCCATTCACTTCTACGCATGAGCCATAAGGGAATGGTCTTGCTGACAAAATCAATAATAAATTGTATATACACAAACATTGCTGGAAGATGACCTCATCCATAATTCAGTTCTCTACTGTATTCTTCAGATAGCTCCCACGCTATAGGTAGACACACAGACACAAATCCTTGTATATACATATGCTGCACTATTGAATACAAATGCTGGATATTCTGTTTAACACGCACATTTGCATCATGTGGACAGAATATAAAATGACTGGTGCATCACATGTGACCTGAAATCGGAAAATAGAGCGGAAGGGGCAGGGCTTTTACCCTTTATGAAAGAGGAAAAAAGGGACCAAAGTGGAAAATGATCCATGTTGTACAGCTTTTGACCTTCCTGTCTCTGAGCCACATGCATACCACCTGGCCCTCATTGCTCCAGGTGCAGACAGAATGTACTGGCTCTTTTTCCTTACTCGCCAAATGTGCTTGTTGACTCAGAGAGTTTGGAGAGTGCGGTAGGGGAGTAGAGAGCAGCTCATCTGTGCAGAAAGTGGTGTGACTCAGTGACATAATGCACCGTGGCTGCACCTCTCAGTGTTCCGCCGAGCTAAATAAATAAAGGCTAAAGCTCAAACATTATACGTGCTTCACAGATTCCCTCTGGATGATTTGTAACCTATGAAACCAGTTTCCTGATTTTTAATATAAAGTCTGTGTTACATCAAATGAAATCAATTTCTTGTGATATATATTTCATCTTTATTATACTATTTTATTTTATTACAGTATTATTAAAGTAGTATTGAAGGCAATAAAAACTAATAAATAAAACAGAAATCATATATCTGACTGATAAAGGGGGGTTTTGATGAAGTGTGTTGATTTTGTGGCTTGGCAGCCGCTGCTCTTGATATCCATTGCTCTTTTGTGTGATCCTAGATGAAGCAGGAGAAAGAGCTTGAGCATGGCTGACTGAGATGTTAACAACCCCCTGGCCCATATTCCCATCTCTTCATCTATTTAACCATCTCTGACACGTTATCTTCAGCATTAAGAGACAGCTGATTATACAGGTTTGGAACCAAGATAATAGGTATATTGGGCTGTAAGAAAAAGATGAGACTGAAATTCTTCTTAATGAAGAAAATCAGTGAGAATTGCTCTGATGTCTATTTTGATCTAAGCCCTTCACAGCGAAGTTGACATCACAGCGCCACCATGTGGTTATGTTTCACCAGGCTATGAATAATGATGATGTTAATGAAATGTAAGTGGTAATTGTTTTTAACAAGGAAGCTAAGAAATCACACTTCTGGAAGGTGGGAAAACAAATACATATAAACTGACAAATGCACAAATATTCATCTTTCAGTAAAAAGATTTTATTATCCTAAACATTAACTTTACATGCATAGTGAGACATAAAGTTTCTTACTACATCTAAAATTAAACAAAAATCAATACATAAAATTCTACAAAAAAATAAGTTGAAACATTTACTTTATACCTCTCCATTTTTAAATGCAACCTTATATTACACATTAACAGTGTTCATTTACATGCTGAACTCAAAATTTAATTTAAGAATATAAGCTACTATAGATACTGCAAAGGAATGTGCATAAACTGTAATTAGAACAAACTGTTTGTTATTTTGCCTTTTGGAAGGAAGTGCTAAAGACAAGATAGCTTTTTGGCATGAAGATCAGCACTGACATACTATCCTAAGGGCAGTAATATGCTACAGTGACAGATGTATTGCCAAGTGTGTCTTTCTAAATTGATTTGATTCTAGATTTAGATGAGGATAAAAATAAATGTAGGGGGAATATAGAGAACTGGACTTGCCAGTAGGAAGCAGCAGGACTCTAAGATAGAAGGATTTTGTGGTGTTTGCTAAATTTCACTACCATTATTTGTTTTTGTACAGTACAAAGAAACCTGGCAGTTACATTTGTCAAAATGTTAATAAATGTTTCCAGACACTTGTATATGAACAACTAAAATGCATTTTTCAAACAAATATTACGTTTCAAACGGATTACTTTAAAGCCAGTCTTATTGAATGTACAACGATTTATTACGTCCAAATCCGTGGAAGCAGATGCATAAGTCCTCATGCATGGAAAACATAGCAACATGGCCTGTTGTCTCTCTAACTATTGTATGCAACTTTCATGCATTATTAAAATAACAGTATTAATAATAAATACTATTTGGTCAACATCATTTGCAATATTCAGTCAGTATATACAAAAACAAAATGCTTTCTGGCAAAGTAATATTGCCTAGTAATTCAAAATCTCAGTGCAAAAGGAGAACATAAAAATATTTGTACAGCTTGAGCACAAAATATATTCACCTGTAAGAAGTATGACATTCACAGTAAAAGAAAAGATTTACCCACAAAGGTCAGGTGAATAACACGTTCTTGAAAAAGGTCATACAAACCAGCAATTCTCTATGACATATTGATAACAAAACATGTTGACAGTGGGAAAAATGTATACTGCAAACTATATGCAAATAAGAGCAACTGACATTAACAATGCATAAAAATCTGCCAAGAAGTCTTGTAAATGTCAGTGTTGAATATGACATTAGCAAATTTACACATCACTGTCTCAGTTTTGCATTTTCACAAAAATAGTCTGCTGTCAAAAATACTGTAGTGCTGTTCTGAAAGGAATAGCTCACCCAAAAAATGAAATTTACTCACCTTCAGGCCTGATGCTTCTTCTTCAGAACAGATTTGGAGAAAGCTCACTGTTCCTCTGCGCTGAATGGGTGCCATCAGAATGTGAGTTTAAACAGCTGATCACATTTACACAGATGAAGCATGGTTTACAAGCAAAAAACAGTCCTAAACAGTTGACTTTTTCACTCAAGGAGGCAATATTATTGGATTATAGATATATTTTGGCCAGAAGCAATGGTTTAAAGTTAAACGCCTTGGATTTTTTATCATTTGTTGGAACTCTCATTCTGACGGCACCCATTCACTGCAGAGGATCCACTGGTGAGCAAGTGATGTAATGCTACATTTTTCCAAATCTGTTCCAGTGAAGAAACAAATTAATCTACATCTTGCACTGCCTGGGGAAGAGAAAATTTTCAGCATGTTTTCATTTTTGGGTCAACTATTCCTTTAATGGCCCAACTTTAACTAGGTCAAAGAGCTTTAGTTCAGATAAAAGCATTTCATTAACAATAAATAAATTAATAAATACAACAATATACAGCAGAATAAATGATCATGCAAATAATTCAAATGATTCATAATCGGAACGTCTAACCCTAAAAGATCAAGAGAAATGAGCAAAACTGGCTTGATTCTTGTTTGGCAGCTGATAACAAGACATATGACTGCTGAATTTGCAAATACATACAGCATATGCCCCAAAAGCAATGTATAACTTGTAGGGCTGGGTTTTGACACAAATTTCACAATTCAAATCTGATTCACAAGCTTGCGATTCGATTCGATTATTTTTTATATCAGGTATAGTACATGCCAAATTTTCTCAAGAAATAAAAATCTCCAATGCGACATAAGTCAGTTGGTACTACATATAATATTGAACGTTAAAATTAACTGATTTGTATACAAACGCTTAAATTAGCCTACACTCAGTTAGATTTTTATAATAATTTAACATTTAAATGGTGGCTGTCATACAAACCTGACGGATTTATTTAAACAGAGATATTTAGGAAAAGTAACATTTATAATGAATATGTTATATTGTGCATATATGTGCATAAATGCTCCTCTCTAAGTTCATTTTTCTAGCTGACTAAGGAGTTTTCACCGAATACGTCTTCTTCTGAGCTAAATGTGACGTTACATGACACTGTTTATAACATGTTATACTGACGACGTCTTTGCGCGTTGAAACACCAATTGAGCGATTACATGAGACAGGATACGGATTTGGTAAGTTGTACTCTTTATTCTAATATATATGAATCATATTATTTGATAAATATGTTTATTCATGTTTATTTCGTACTGAAACTGATTAAAGCGGAGACGATCAATTCACTTCCGGTTCTCTTGAACTGGAAGTGAAATGCCAAAACGGCATTTACTGTTTGAATACTGTAATAAAATGTACAGAATTTGAAATCTGAGACTATTTTATATCAAAAATAACAAAGCACAAAGCTTATTGCGCTGAAGGTGGCGCTACAATGTTTAGTTAATTAACTAAAAACAGGCTAGACTAATCTATTCTTTGGATTTAAGAATCGATATCGTTTCGTGAAAATGAGAATCAATTAAAATCGAGAAATTGATTTTTTACCCAGCCCTAATAACTTGTGCTCATATGAATTCAGATTGTAATTATGAACATTAGATACACATTAAATCTTTGGTCCAGTTATTATTACAATTAGCTGTCAAACATGCTGAAACGCTTCTGATGTTTTGAATTGCTTATGTTTTGTTACTTGTGTCAACAGTGATTTATAAATCATGCTTTTTGTGCTAAAAGACAAGTGATCATACTTACATTCAGGTCAATTTCAAATTGTTGTACAGATATCATAAAGTCATATTGCAATTTACAGCTAGGCTGATTTTGTTGTGGATTTGAGTTAATCTAAAGCTCCATTGGAAAATGAAGGCCACATGTTCCTGACATAGAGATGTAGATGCAACTTCAAAGTGTTGACATGGTACAAATCTGCATATAACTGTGCAGTCCAAACTCACTCAGATCCTGCGTACCTCAAGGAATGACGCATACTTGGGTGACATGAACTCAGTCAGTCATACTGGAGTTGAACTGAAATGCATGCTGACATGTAAGAGTAAAAACCCTTAGGTAAACTATGACACAAAAAGGGACACACATACATCACTACAGACCCCTCAACACACACAGACAACAGGAGCTTTAGAAGTATAAGTAGTATGTCCAGTAGAGGAGGTTGATAAAGATGAAGGAGAGGGGGAAGGTCAGCCTTGAGTAGTTGTCGATGTAGTGCGGGTTTTCCACTTTGCAGCAGTTTAGACAGCGCACGATTTGCCGTGCCGTCGACAAGCACTTGGTGCAGTGGGTCTGTGGCTGTGAGGAGTTGATCTCCTCCTTACTTTCACTGGGGGTGGGGTTGTTAGTGCTGCCCATCCGGGACAGCATCTCCTCCCGTTTACGGGCCCGCAAAGCGTGGCTGCCGATGGAGGTGACGATGCCGTTCATCTCATCCTCGCGCTCCTGCATTTCCTGACCATACTGATGCAAGAATGAGACATAAATGTGTTTGATTTATTGTTATGACTATGGGAAGGTGAAGATAATTATATTTATTCAATCATATTATTTTGTTTTTTAAAGGATTAGTTCACATCCAGAATAAACATTTCTTGATAATTCACTCACAACCATGTCATCCAAGATGTTCGTCAGTCGAAAAGAAATTAAGGTTTTTGAGGAAAACATTCCAGGATTTTTCTCCATATAGTGGACTTCAATGGAAACCAATGGGTTGAAGGTCCAAATTTCAGTTTCAATGCAGCTTCAAAGGACTCTACACAATCCCAGCTAAAGAATAAGGGTCTTCTCTAGCAAAATGATTGGTCATTTTCTAAAAAAAAAAGTAAAAATTGGTATACTTTTTGAGTAACCACAAATGCTCATCTTGCACTAGCTCTGCAATCTGTGTCTATGACTTCACACATTACATAATCTCATTGGAAAGGTCACGTGCAGTTAGTTCTTCGTCTGTGTACTTTGATTCAAAAAAGTAGGGTAGAGCGCAAAATCTCACTTTCTCCTCCAACCAACATGGTTGTTTTGCCTTTTTTGTAAAGGGCCTCTGACTTTCTTTGCATGTTTGGTTTGTAAACACTGGGTCGGTACTTCTGCCAACGTCATGTGTGACCTTTCCAACTTGACTATGTAATGCGTGAGGTTGAGCTAGTGCAAGACAAGTATTTGTGGTTAAAAAGTATGTGATTTTTACCATCTAGTAAAATGGTTTTATTAGATAAGACCTATATTCCTTGGCTGGGATCGTGTAGAGCCCTTTGAAGCTGCACTGAAACTGCAATTTGGATCTTCAGACCGTTGGCTCCTATTGAAGTCTACTATATGCAGAAAAATCCTGGAATGTTTTTCTCAAAAACCTTAATTTCTTTTCAACTGAAGTAAACTAATCCTTTAAAGGAATAGTTCACCCCAAAATGAAAATTTACTGAAAATTTCAAAATGAGAATTCAAACAGCTACACTCTTAAAACAAAGGTGCTTTAAAAGGTTCTTCACAGCGATGCCATAGAAGAACCATTTTTGGTTCCACAAAGAACCATTCAGTGAAAGGTTCTTTAAAGAACCATCTCTTTCTTACTTTTTTATAATCTGAAGAACCTTCTTTCGCCACAAAGAACCTTTTGTGAAACAGAAACGTTCTTCAGTTGTTAAAGGTTCTTTATGGAACCATTTAGACAAAAAGATTCTTCTATGGCATCGTGAAGCACCCTTATTTTTAAGAGTGTAGTGAAAACATCACAATAATTCACAAGTAATGCACACAAATCCAATCCATCAATTATTGTCTTGTGAATTGAAAAGTTGCATGTTTGCAAAAAAAAAATTAATCATTAAGACATTTTAACCTTCAAATTGTTGCTTACAGCTAAAATGTGAATCCTCTATCTGATATGTGTTGTTGATTGATGGACAGAAGTCGTGTGGATTACTTGTGGATCACTGTGATGTTTTTATCAGTTTGGACTCTCATTCTGACGGCACCCATTCACTAAAAAGAATTCAGTGGTGAGGAGGTGATGTAATGCTAAATTTCTCCAAATCTATTTAGATGAGGGAAATGAACTTATCTACATCTTGCATGACCTGGGGGGTGAGCAATTTTTTAGCAGATGAAATATTCCTTTAACGGTATGTGATTTTAATATTCTTAATATTAAAGAAGTTCACTTCCAGAACAAAAATGTACAAATAATGTACTCACCCCCTTGTTGTCCAAGATGTTTGTGTCTTTCTTTCTTCAGTCAATAAGAAATTATGTTTCTTGAGGAAAACATTGTTTACAAAGTGAACATGCAAAGAATATCAAACGCCCTTTACAAAAAAAAAAAAAGGTAAAACAGCAATGTAGGACAATTTTGACATTGAAGAAGAAAACAAGACGGGAGTTTTTCAACATACCCTAACTGTACTGACCCGGATTACACAGACTATGTATGCGCATCACAGAGACCACACAAGATGAGCATTTGAGGTTAAAAAGTATATAAATTGTCAATTTGTCTTTAAAATTACTGATCGTTTCACTAGACAAGACCGTTACTCCTCAGCTGTGATTGTTTAGAGCCATTTGAAGCTGCATTTAAACTGCATTTTGGAAGTTTAAACTTGGGGGCACCATTGAAGTCCACTATATGGAGAGAAATCCTAAAATGTTTTCCTCTAAAAACATAACTTTTTTTACGACTGAAGAAAGAAAAACACGAACATCTTGAATGACAAGGTGGCGAGGAAATTATCTGTACATTTTTTGTTCTGTAAGTTAACTTCTCTCTTAAACATACATTTTAGTTGGTGTTTTATAGTTACATCAGCTCCAGATTCCAATATATTCAAGTCAGTGTTTTTGAGTAAATGGAAAGACCTGTTAATGTTGACAGATGAGACTTGACAGAAGATAGTAGAGTGCATTTCAGTTAATGTAACAAAAATGATTTATGTAGTCCCACCAGAAATGGATTAAACTGTAGCAAACTTCAATTTTACATACTGAAAATGGACTGAACACAATGAAACTTGTTGCTATAAGTAAATTTAGCAAGGAGCATAAATCATTTTTTCAGTGTAGGCCACATTTATTTTGATAAAGGTTCTTACCATATATGCATTGGCAGCGTTTGGCTGGTGTAACGTGCAGAAATGAGCGACAGCGTATTCAATCAGAGCGCCAAAGATGAAGCTGAAGCAGATGCCCAGATACACATCGATGGCTTTGATGAAGCAGTTGGCATTGGGTAGAGAAGTGCGGGCTCCCATCATCAAAGTGGTCATAGTCAAGACTGTGGTCACTCCTATGAGTTAACAATAAAAAGTACTGAGTTATAAAACATTAAAGAATCTAATACAATCTCAGAGTCTCACTCTGTGTGAACTAAAAGGCATTTTGCTGACCTTACTTAGTTATTCAAGTATTTGTTCAAATTTTGTCCAAATGTTGTCACAACCTTTAAATGGAGTCATCAGAACAAACAACTTTTTGGGGGAAATATAAGTAACACTGACACTTGTTATTGCTTAATGTTACAGCTACATGGGGATTCAGAAAGTGGCTATTGTGGTGATGAAGAGAGAATGACGTTCGGTCAGAAACAGGCTATTATTAGACAAGAGTGTTGCATAAGTTCTTTCTGTGAAAAAGCAAATCCAGATCTACTGCATTAGCTGTATTATGTCATTAGAATAATGGATTATGTGATCTGAAACTGTTAATATAAGAACAAAATCTGTTCTTTTGCAAAGCGGTTGCATCAGCAAAGAGAAACTTGACTGAACAAGCAGGGTGTCCACCAATGGGAATATGACATATGAAACAAGCATTTACAAGAAAACAATATCAACACTAACCAGAGATAATACTTTACCACCTATGATTCTCAGTTACAACTATTTGCATGTTTCTGTCTGTCCTGAACAGAATAAAATTTTTTAAAATGTTTTACAAGAGGTCTCTTATACTCACCAAGGCACTGTTTTTGATCAAAAATAAAGTAAAATATTATTATATTATTTAATATTATTACAATTTAAAATAGCTGCTTTCTATTTTAATATATTTTAAAATGTAATTTATTCATGTGATGGCAAAGCTGAATTTTCAGCATCATTACTCCAGTCTTCAGTGTCACATGATCCTTCAAAAATCATTTTAATAAGTTGATTTGTTGCTCAAAAACATTTCTTATTATTATCAATGTTTCAAATAGATATGCTGAGTAGATTATTGATGACCCCAAACTTTTTGGTGTAAAAGACCTGATCTCTTGTTAATGTGGTAATGACTGCATTATATTCCTACCTATGCAGATGCGAGCAGGTACTGAAGACTGACTGATCCAAAATGAGACCCAAGACAGGACCACCAGAGCACTGGAAGGAACGTACGTCTCCAAAATGAAATATAAGATGCTTCGCTTGAGTTTGAAGTGGAAAATCAACTTTGGGTAATTACCTGTTACATTATTAAAGAGAAAGTAAAAACATCAATACAGCACATGAAGTCTTCAGTATGTGTGTGTGTGCGTTTGTGTGGACATACCAGTCTCATAAACGGCTTCAGATTCAGAGGTGTAGTGATCCTCAAGGGTGTACTGAGCCAGCTGTAAATTATCAAGACCGCTAACAGACTGGTTTCCCCGTGTCCAATAGAAAACCACATCTTTCACATTATATCCCCCTGTGGAAAACATTATATAAATCGAAGAGCCAATTATCACTACATAATAAGTAATTCCAATGCTGAGAGCAGCTATATTTCCCCCAAATTACACCTATGCAGCAGTAAGAAAGCATTCAATTACCACTAATTTTATATGCAATGCTACTAGAGGACTATCACATATTATAGGCATTACCATAACATCAATAATTCAGAACAGAGCCATTCAGTCATTTAAAGGCCAACCTGAAATGTTAATTCACATAGGTTTCCTAAGGATGTAAAACACCTCCCTTTTTAACACTTGCAACAATTACATTTGCAAAAAGCACATACAAAATGAGCCCGAAATGCAAATAATAAACCGAAATAAGGACAAATGCATATCCATTTTCAGATGCACAACATTAAAAAAAGATTTGAAAACAGTTTTAATCACTGCAGTATGCAGTGTATTCACAGTTTGTGAAAATAATAATATTAAATATGAGAAAAAAGAGAGGGGAAAAAAATATATATATATATATATATATAAATCTAGAATATATATATATATATAGAAACCTGGTCTTTTTTTTTAATAATAATAAAAATATTAATTATCCGCTTCTGGGTTTCAGAATTGCAAAATAAGCAGCTCTATTCTTGCAGCATGTTGTTTTCTCTTGTAATTCATAATGTACACCTCAAGATGGCACTGTGACATACAAAGTTAAGTGTGCAAAGGTGATCCCATAAAACAATTCTGAGATTAAACATTTTCCCCCCATCTACAGCATAAAACATTGTGAAATGTTGCCCTGATTTCACCCAGCAATTGGTTATTTTATCAAACAAAAAGCACATACTGATCTGTTAAGAATAACTCTGGCTGTCAAACTGTTTTTATACCTTGTGTTGTTAATTTAACTTTGTCCTACTGAAAATACCAGCATACACAACTAAGAATTTACATGCTGGTCCAGCTTTTGTTTTGGCGATGGTCTAGTTAGCTCATTCATCTCCTGCTGCATATTGTGTGAGTAATCCATCTGGTATTGCCACATACAGCAGTCTTTCTGTTAAGGTAGAAGCCAGGTAGAGACGCCAGCATCCAAAACACACCATATGCTGGTGACCAGCCATACTAGTCTTTTCAGCAGGGTATTGTTCATTCAGCTGGCCAAAATCATCAAGCGGATGTAACACCAGCAGACAAAGTAAATCTTGACTGTGAATGACTGTGCTGGTTTAAATATCTTACAGTGGCTTCAGAATCAATGCAACATATCAGCATAATGTGTCTAAATAATATAAAATCTCTTTAATATTCATATCCATCAGGCCACACACTCACATAGCAGACAGAGTAAGCATACGGAAGACCCTGTATGCAAATGAATTTTTTACAACTTAAGGGACATTCATGGTGAGTACACCTGGAGCATCTATCATTAGTGAAATGAATATTTCACAGGAACATCACAAATTTAGAAAAAGGTTTGAAACATGCATGTATCTTAAAGGGTTTAAACCCTCTTATGCCTGCCACACAGCATATGTGTACTGGTGGGAACAAAGCATTCTGTACTGCAGATTCAGAAAGAGTCTAGAAGCAATATAAGGTCAGTTCGAAATGTATTTATAATATAAAAGAATTTGAAAAAACTTTTTGAAAGATAGAATTTTAAGCATGTTATAAATTATAAATATATTTAATTATACATTTTATATAAATATGTAAGAATAAATATTAATAGATTAAAAGAATAAAAAAATAACTTTTTGAAGGATTTAAATTATATACATTATAAATATATTTTAAATGCTAGAATATATATATGTATATTCTATTATACATTATACACATTTATGATATTTATTATTTAATATTAATATAAATATAAAATAAATATTAATATAAAAGAACAATATAAAAGATAAAAAATAACTTTTTGAAAGATATAATATATAAATTTAAATTACAAATATATTTTAAATGCTACAATATATATTCTATTAACATATTTATATTTTATTTAATATTAATATAGATATAAAATTATTAATCTTAATCTAAAATATAATATTAAAGAATAAATGTATATTATATTCTATATGCTCTCTCTCTCGCTCTCTCTCTCTCTCTATATATATATATATATATTCTAAATGCTATAATACATGTCATAAATAGTTATAATATAATAATTTGTATATATACGGTATATTTACTGATTTTAAAAAAAAAATTAATTTTTGCCATCACAGGAACAAATTTGATTTTAAAATATATTAAAATTGATAACTTTTATGTCAAATTGTTTCATCAATCAACTTTTTTTTCTTTTTTTATATTCTGTAAACAGTATAATATATAATACTATTTAAAAGTTTAGACAGTACATGTCTAATTTATGTAAATGTATAATATAATAATTTTATAGATAGATAGATAGATAGATAGATAATATAAAAGAATAAAAAATAATAAAATATATATTACAATATGGTGCATTTATCTGATATGGTTAAGCATAAAAATGTAGTTATGTAGCTTAGGCTTATATAAATGCTCTATTTTGTGAACACTTTTGCAATTACTAGTAAATGAAACACATTGGGTTGTAAATTCTGGCTATAAAAATAGCATATTATTTGAGACATACAGCTTTCAAGTTGAAGCATGCACGTCTGTCTGTCCATGGGATATTTGGTCAGATCCATACTGCAGGCCACCGTTGTGGTAATTCTAGAGAAACAGAGAGGGAAAAAAAGAAAAAGTGACATTCATGAGAGAATGTTGTTGCTTATATAACACTGGAAATCAGCTCTGTCTGTGGATGCTACTTTCAAGCTTAATTTTTGATGCCAGCTGCCCATCTGTACACAAGCTTCGAGTCCCTTGCCGCCGCCTCTATTCTTACCCTGTTTTCTGTCATCGTGAACTCTTCCACTGGCCCGTAACTATCCCTGCCTCTTTCTAGTTGTCCTCTCATGCCCTAATCCCTCTATCAACTCTCCAGTCAGTCCTTCAACAGTAAACCCATTCCTCAACCATCTCCGTTCATAAGACCCCAGTAGTGTCTGACTGTAGAAGAGATGCAGAGAATGACACCTCACTACCTCAGGGCATACAGCACAGTTCCATTGGGGAATATCCGGATCAGTCTGTTTTCGACAGTGATGTCATGCAGGAAGGATTTCTTGGAATCCACAATGAACGTATCAGGGACCCAAAGGAGCTCCACCAGTCTCCCATCCAGACTCAAGCTCTTATTGCCATCAAAACACAAGCGCTCGTCTGTCCAGCGCTGACGAAGAAAGATGGTGGCTGTGTAATCCTGGGGAGGTCAAACAAAGATGCTTATTTCAGATATGAACCACAAGCTTTACATCATACATTCAGCTCTTATACAACTCTGTCTAAAGATCAAAGAGGCTCTTTGAAATATGGGCCAATGATGCGACACTCATTTTTTTCTACTGAGATTAAAAAAGATACAATGCAATTCATAAAAATTTGAACACATCTCTTCCATAATGAACATGTTGTCAATTTCTGAACTGCTAATCAATTTAAAGTTTTTTTGTGGGTCTTGAAGTCCAAAATATCTAGGTGGTGTAACTTTACAGTTTTTATATTTTTAAAAATTCTATTATATTTCATTCAATTATAATAGAAGACAAAAAATGTCTTCATATTTACAAGCGCTTTTAGACATGTTGTTTGGTCTTAGCTCACAAGCTAGGCACTTTTTTGAGTTAATAAAGTGGTCTGTTGTTTGTCTGTTGTTTGTTTTTTTCTATGAAGATCTGGCAACACTGAGACTTTACCAAAGGGCTTGTGAGCTCACGAAAAATACAGGTAGTGACAACCGCATTTACAGAAATTCTACGGAAACAACTAGTTGTTAATGACGCATTTAAATGCGCATCAGAAATGTGCCTCTGTCTCTATGTGAGATGCAAGAAAATAACAGTGAAAGAAGTCTTAAGCACATTTTGATATGGGGCTAGTAGCCCTGCAGTAAAGTCTCAGTGTTGCCAGATCTTCATTGGAAAAAAACAACAAACAAGAAAAAGCACAAAATACACTAAAACACCCAAATGCTTTATGTTTTATAACACCAAAAAAAATAAATAATGTATTTTATATCCGCAACAGACCACTTTATTAACTCCATAAATTGCCTAGCTTTATGAACTAAGACCAAACAACATGTCTAAAAGCGCTTGTAAATATGAGAACATGGGAACACTGCAAGACGCTCTCTAAAGCAGCCTCCCGAGCATAAACACAGCTAGTCTATCAGCAGAAGTTGAGTTAAAATCGACGAACAAAAAGAGTCTTTAGTCAAAAAATGCACACAATACACTAAACACAAGCACAAAATACACTAAAACACCCAAATGCTTTATGTTTTATAACACCAAAAAAATTATATCTCATATCCACAATAGATCACAGAGCGCTTGTAAATATTAGAACATGGCAACATGGTCACTCAATGGGAGAGATTGCTGTTCCATATACACATGGA
Source organism: Labeo catla (assembly GCA_012976165.1). Lineage (NCBI taxonomy): Eukaryota > Metazoa > Chordata > Actinopteri > Cypriniformes > Cyprinidae > Labeo > Labeo catla. The sequence continues at coordinate 971,981 of VONZ01000157.1, read as the reverse complement.
AAGATAATTTACAGGACTCACTCCAGCATTTAAATGCGGTTGTCACTCCTGACACTTGCAGTGTGTACGTGGCCTGTATATGCAGTTGTCACTACCTGTAGGCCACGTACACACTGCAAGTTTCAGGAGTAACAACCGCATGTAAGGGGTTCCTATGAACATCTGGCAACACTGACACTTTACCACAGGACTCGTGAGTGCGTTATTGTTCTGTTATTGTACTGTTATTTTCTTACATCTCACATGCAGACAAAGACACATTTCTGATGGGCGTTGTCATTAACAACTAGTTGATCAGTTAAGTTCCGTACACACTGCGTAGAATTTCTGTGTAAGTAGCCTGCGGTGTGTACAATCCACGTACACGCTGCAGCTAAATTCGGCTATCAGTTCACCTTTTACTTCTTAATCACGTTCTGTACACACATAATTCACTAAATTATGGGAGTGACAACCACATTCGACAACCGCATTAACTCCCGAAAAATACTTGTAGTGGCCAAATGGCCACATTCTTATTCACTCCTGCAAGATACCAGAATGTTGCTATGGTTACAAAGGCGGGAGTAACTGCTGTTCTGTACACACATGGATCAATAATTTACGGGACTCACTCTTGCATTTAAATGCGGTTGTCACTCCTGAAACTTGGAGTGTGTATGTGGGCTGTAAATGCGTTTGTCACTACCTTTATTTTTCCAAAGTTAATGCGGTTGTTGAATGCAGTTGTCACTCCGATATTTTAGTGAATTATGTGTGTACAGAATGTGATTAAGGAGTAAAAGGTGAACTGACAATCATATTTAACTGCAGTGTGTACAGGGCCATTATGTATTTAAAGTGTAAGGAAAATATTTAATTTTTTACTTGTTTCACCCTATGAATATCCCACATTTCTGCTGCAATACCACGGTGCAGTTAGTGTTACAGTAAATCTATAGAGATTTGGAGATTGAAAAGCCTTTGGACTGTATCGTTGTACAGTGTTTCTTTTCAGTGTTTAGTGTTTGTCAGCGCTGTTTCATCTGGCTTTGAACTAGTTTAAATCACCACGTCATTTGTGTTTTTCGCTGAATTCAAGGGCCTCAGCCTGGATCTGACAGCACTGTTTAGAGCGCTCGCTGCCATTTGACTTTGAACCAAGCTGATAAACAGTCCATGTGGTGTGGTTCAAATGAGTAGCGCTGTTTTGTTCCGCTTTTGGTGCATAAACATTAATCGAACATTTATGGAACTCTCATTATCATTTTATAAAGGAAATTTATATAGGGATAATTATTGTTATCGTTTTATTGCCCAGCCCTAGTTGTATCCAGCTTAATTTTCCTGTAAGAACGGCCGCGCCCATTTGTAAATTTCATCCACGTCCAGCTATTTTTAGCTGTAAAAAAACAGGTCCTTTTGCTGCTTGATACTGCAAACTGGTGTGTCTTACAATTTTAATGTATTATTTTAATTATGAACCCACTGGTTTGTAGTGCAAACAGTTTTACTGTTTATTGCACGTTGTCATTCTTTCGTTATTTCCCTATAGGGCTAATAAACCAGAAGTCTCGCCAATAGGCTTAATTCCGCATTGAAGAATAAAGTAGATATGCTTTGAAGTAAACATTGACAGATATTTTGTGATACCTTAGTAATTTAGAAATAATATTTGGATGCTTGTGGTTTGTAAGATTACCATACCATGTTGATTTCCGATATAGTGTCTATGCTGGCGATATCCAGACTCATTCCAACAGTAACAGGCCCATCTGAAGAAAAAAATAAAACACAACAGCATGCACTGCATTCACTACAGAGCGAAAACACTGCTGACAGAGAAAGGCAGCAAAAAAGGTTCTTAATTTACATGCGTTACAAGAGTGGACTGCATCAACTCAAGCCCGGAGCATTTCCGCTGAGTTTACATTTGTTTTAATTGCAGTTGTTGATGATGATAGGACTTTAAGAGAAGATAAAATCCACTTATGCAAGATAATAGTTTGTGTAAATGTAAAAGCTTTTATCGTCGTACTGCCGAAGAATGGCCTAAGGTACTTGTTGTATCCCTTCATCAGTTTCTGAATGGTGGGAGGCAAGATCTCCTCTGTGCTGGCGTCAGAGCCTTCCATGCTCCTGTAAAAACAGCAGAACACAAAACACACACAAAGACATTAAGCACTGCGCAATCCCAGAAGACAATGCACAAAAGCTATATTACTTCCACCGAGGCAAGGCATGTTTTGATCATGTGGACTTAATTGCCAATAACTTATGACCTAGATTTGAAACACTGTGTATTTTTAGACTTCATCTTTTCTCTCATTAAAGCGCTGCTGCCGATTGTGGCCTGTGTGCGCGATTTGAACATCCTCAGCGATGGTAGAAGCGACTGTGTTCTTTCACGCAGAGCGAAGTCTCTTTTTCTACAGTGTAAAAGGCCCATGAGCTTCAGAGATTATTCAGCTTCAGGGTAACAACCCCACAGAGCACAGCAGCACATGTAGGAAACACTTCAAGAGACGTCTGAGGGAAGAAAACCTGCCTGGTTGACACTACACAATACCCTTATAAATATTCTAGAATGGAAAGAAACAAGTACTGTGGGCCAAGCACAGCAGGATGGAGGTACACGTGGATTTTTACTGCTTCTCAATGCGGCAGATCTCTTCCATCCCTTCAGTAGCTCTCTCAGACATCGCCCTACCCACAGTTTTCTTCTTCTTCTATAAATACACACAGTCAGGTCCAAAAGTCTGAGACCACATTGAAAATCTGAGATTCCAATGGACATAAACAGAAGCTTTAGGGAGTTACAATGAAACAATTAGAGCAATAAAACATTAGGAAAATCCATTCTGTATCACTGACTTAAAGGGATAGTTCACCCAAAAATGAAAATTCCGTCATTAATTACTCACCCTAATGTCGTTCTAAACCCGTAAGACCTTTGTTCATCTTTGGAACACAAATTAAGATATTTTTCGATAAAATCTGAGAGCTTTCTGACCCTTCATTGACAGCAGTGTACTTACCATGTTGAAGGGCCAGAAAGATAGATATTGGATTTTACCGATACCGATAACTAGGTTGGACCACACTGGCCGATACCGATTAATCGACCGATAGTTTTTAAAATGGATACTGAACGGAAAATAAATAGTGCTCTACTCTTAAAGTGCCCCTATTATGCCATTTTAAAGGTTGCTAATATTGTTTTAATAGACTCCCAAAACAGGTTTACATGTATGCAAGGTCAAAAAACACTTCAGTTTTCTCCAAAAATAGATTTAATTTTACCCCATTTCTAAATAATTCCTAAACGACTCGTGCGAAGCAGTTCGAAGAATCAGTCTCTCTAAACCCCTCCTTTCCGTGAGCCCTCACTGCTGTGATTGGTCAGATGGGGCAGTCCTTTATGATTGGTCTACCGCGTACAGCGTGTCGGAAAACGAAACGCCCATTGCCATAACTGACTGACAGCCCTGGAGACTTGTCAATACATAGAAAAGATGACATCGATTTTACCATAACAATTCCAGCCAGAGTCTGACGATGAAACGGCTGAAGTGGATGATCGACAAGTTAGCACAGTCTACCGTGAAAAGTGCTCGCAATTTGCTTTTATAACCGAACCGGGCACACCTCTATGTTGTAAACTTCAGCAATGTATAATGCATTAAGCGGCTTTCACACCGAACGCGGAAAGCGCTGCGCTGGCCGCTGGGTTCAGTGCAGCCCTTCAGAGCGCAGCGGCAAAGCTCATTTGAACAACTCATTTAAACTTTGCTCCGCTGCGCGTGCGCTTTAGTCGAGACAGAAACAAGCCGTCCTCGCAGGGCGGAAGCAATTAAAACGAATGGGTTTCATAGCACAGAGCTTTCCGCATTCGGTGTGAAAGCCGCTTCGTGCGCCATCCTTTATCATTACTCCAACTAATGAGACAGACTGGTTAGCTGGTTAGCATGACGTGCAGGGCTGTTACACAACATAACATACACAACTACGTATTTTGAACGATCGCTAGAAAATACAATCTTTGTAGATTCATCATCTTTTGGAAGTGAATATAAAACAGTTTTACTCACAGCGTAGGATACAGCATCTTCTGTATAATGTACCTGTAAATTTCCATGTGACCTAAACCACATGGAACGTTGTGGGCGGGCAAGTTGTTCGCGACGTAGAACGTGGGTGGACATTATGCAAATCTGTTACTTCGTGACGTGTGGCCGTAACAGAAAAAGATTTGAAATCCTGACGACTCGTTTAGGCAAATGTGAGTCGACTCTTTTTTTTGATAGACAATAACTTTATGTATTGTGCACTGTCGGCTTCACAACTTTGCAGATAGTTTATGTTCACATACAGCTACATGACACACTGCATGAAAGATCATATTTGAAAACGCATAATAGGGGCACTTTAAAAAAAAAAAGTTGCCTACTGAACCATACTTTGTAAATGAATAAAAATATTAAGATTAATTATATATTGGTCATTACAGTTAGTTCATTGTTCATTAATGTTAACAAAATAAATTAAATTTTAATTTTTTTTACATGTATCAGTAAATGCTGAAATTAACACACTCTAACAAGAAACAATACTTATATTCCACAGCTTTTATCAATCTTAATGTTACAAATGGACTCATATTGTAAAGTGTTACCATTACATCAACAATCAAACTAAAGATGGCCATCTTTAAATATCTACACAAAGGCCACAGTATTGAAATTGCATACATATGGATATTGTGTACTTTCACAATTTAACTGTTTCTATTCTAGAACATTTGTGGTTATCTAATCAAAATATAAAAAGATGTTAGTCACACAACGGGCAAAAGTGCCGCGTCTAGAAGAACTCGCAGCTCTACGGTATCACACACACTGGATGCGTCGCGTTCAATTCTACAAGACTTTATTTGATCACCAAACGGGCAAAAGTATACTGTTGTCCTTTCTCCACTATTGCAACATTTAGTCAACAAATTCATCGCTTAGTAATGACATGAAAACATGCACTACAGTATACTGTACACACCGTTTCGTTGTCGATGTTTTAAATCCGCCTTTGAAGTGTCCCGCTCTGTGCAGCGCCCAGTATCATGTGTCTAAACAAACGGCACGTGCTATCAGTGATTTCCGCCACTAGAGGCCGCTCTCGTGCTGTATAACAAAGACTATAGGGACTTTGCTGTATAATGACGACCTTCTCAGCCGCTCCAGCAACGGACCCAACCCGGAAAAACTATCGGCATGGATTTTTGCTGATAACCGATAGTTCCGCCAATCAACTATCTGTGCCGGTTAATCGGCAAAACCGATACATCGGTCGACGTCTAGTAAAGTAGTTCAGTAGTTTTAACCTTAATTTTATAAAGCTACAAAAATACTTTTTGCGTGCAAAAAAGTCAGTTGCCACACATTGTCACAAGGACTATTTTAACAAAATCCTTACTACCTTTCTGGCCCTTGAATGTGTCAGTTGCATTGCTCTTTATGCAGGTTCAGAAAGCTTTCGTATTTCATCAAAAATATCTTAATTTGTGTTCTGAAGATGAATAAAGGTCTTACAGGTTTGGAACGACACGAGGGTGAGCTATTAATGACAGAATTTTTTATTTTTGGGTAAACTGTCCATTTAAATCTACAATTCAATATAAACATTGTCTAATTTCAAAATCAGGGTTCAAATAGAAACATTCATCCAAAACGTTCATATTCACCTGTATCCAGGCTTTTTTTCAGACATTTTCACCCATATGATGTACCGAATTATGCATGCTAAAATGCACACACATACTTGAATAAAGAAAAAAGACAGAGAACGACTGGGAAAGATCAAAAGAGGAAGTGAGACAGATGGTAAGAGAGTTTGAGAGAGACACAGAGAGAGTTTGGAAGACAGACGGAGAGCTCTAGGTCATTGACATGATGGCTCTATTATTACTCTCATTAAACTGTTGCTAAAACTTAAAAAAAAAAAAATCAGTAAAATAAGAAGCAAACCATGCAGGTCACTGCCTCTACATTAGCCCCTATAAACACATGGAAGGCTGTTGGAAAACATTTTTCACCTCTCAGACACATCTGATCGTGCTCTGCATCACTGCAAACTTGGTAGAAAGAAGACTGGTAAGCATAGGTAGTGTTTCAGAATGTCTGTTTTTCAGGATGGCTTTCTAGATGAAGTCTGATTCCACATGCTTACCATGATAAAGCTGAAGTGTGCAATTTTATGATGTTACAATATATTTTCTCCTATCTCATCTTAATAAGCATAGACAGCTTAAAGTCAGCCATTTGTAGGTCGCTTTCCCCACAAAAAAAGTGTAAAACTGTGTCTCTGTGGTGTAGCAAAACATTGCTCTGTTTGTTTGACCTTCTGACACAGCAGCATTGGTTCAACCAATAATGTGAATTTGGGGGCGGGACTATCTGACAGCCTGAGCAATGGCAAACAGTTTGGTGACACTAGTGGCACAGAAATTACACACTTTAGCTTTAATCGTTCACGCTAGTCAGAAAATCAGGATGGAGTTACCTTTGGGGACTTAATAATTCTGTAACTAAAGAACAATTTAGTATGCTGCCATGCAGCAAAAACAACCCTGCTGAAACAACAATAGACACCATCACAAAATTTGTAATGGTTTCACTGGTTATAATGGGACTTGTATTGGTTGCAATGGCAGTTTCTGCTGGTAATTGGTCACCTTCTATTGCCGCCTTATTAAAACCACTAAATCCTAGTGGAATATGTCCTAAAACACACTAAAGAAAACCATTTTTTTAATGGTTTGTAATGTTTGTAATGGTATTTGTAGTGGAAACCATTCAAATTTCTGTGATGGTTTCTATTGTTTTTTGAATATGAATTGAACTCGTAGGATGAAAACTCCAAAATATTATTGAGACATGAAATGACATTGAATAAATGTAATAAATATGATTATTAAATCTTAATATAAATACAACAATTGGCAGTAAGTGTCTACATACGACTTTGCATGAAATAAGGCATGCTGGGATGTCCAGGGAGCAGGATGTCATTATGTAAAATAATTTCTAAATCTGTATTTGATTCTTTAGAACTAAATGTTTACATTACATTTTAATATTAAAGGGATAGTTCACCCAAAAATGAGAATTCTGTTATTAATTACTCACCCTCATGTCATTCCAAACCCATTAGACTTTCGTTCATCTTCAAAACACAAATTAAGATATTTTTGAGGAAATCCGGGAGCTTTCTGACCCTGCATAGGCAGCAACGGTACTACCACATTCCAGGACCAGAAAGGTAGTGAGTGTTGTGAATTTGACGCACTAGTTTGTTTTTTTCCTAGTTTTTTCTTTTGTACTACATATTCCACAATCCTTAGCCAAGTTCATTTAGGGTGAACTCCATATATGGAACACTACATTACCCATGTTCCCCTGTTTAAGGTCTATAAATAGACCTTACTTCCTTCCTTTGTTCCTTTTTTTTCTCCTGTTGGTGAGGTGTAGGTGTTTGAATGGGCACCCAACCATGTCCTTTGAGTCCTTTCCTTTGGATGTGTTAAGTAAGTTTGTTTTTCAATTGTATAGTATGAATTTGTTTATTTGTGTTTTAATTGTTTAATCATTACGTGGACTATGTACAATATTGATGAGTTGTTTGTATGATTTGATTTCTTTATATATTGTTTGTAGTGACCAAAAACCATCCTGTTTATCCTGGGCATCCACTCCATCATGTTTAACATGGTATTCCTGCATTATGTGAATTCCTGCATTGCATCTGATGTCAATGGCTAAAGATGTACTATTCTTCACTTAAGTGGCATTAAAGAGAGCAAAGGACTGCGTTTTTCTCCAGTGTTTTAATCAGACACTCCACCAAGTTCTACAAGTTTTAACGAACTTTGGATATTTAACAATACATATTCAACAGTGAGGAAACTAAATAAAGTCATTATTTTTGTTTTAGCTTCATAAAATTAAGGTTGAACCACTTGTGTCAAATGGACTATTTTAGCGATGTCCCTACTACCTTTCTTGGCCCTGAACATGGTAGTTGTGTTGCTGTCTATGCAGGGACAGAAAGCTCTCGGATTTCACCAAAAATAACTTAATTCGCGTTCGAAAGAAAATTAAGGTCTTATGGGTTTGGAATGACATTTGGGTGAGTAATTAATGACAGAAAATTCATTTTTGGGTGAACTATCCCTTTAATAAAACCTTTTTGTTTAACCTTCATGCATTTTCTTTCTTAGTTCTGAACCAACCTTGAGACTAAATCCAGCCCATGTCTCTTGTGTTTAGGCTGACTGACGTGTTGTGTATGGAGGAAGTGCGCTCCTAGCAGGACTGTCTCCCCAACTGTTTCTGTTAGTCCGCAGAGACAGTTTCTCAAGCTTGTATCAACTCCATCTCCCCGTCTACACACATCAGTGGTCATATGAGATATGAGCCCCAACTTTGCTAACTCTCTCTGAGAGTATCTGGGAGACCTTGACCAGCACTGAAATATTAAACAACCAGAAAGTTTGTGCAGAAAATCATTTAAAACTGACAGAAAAAAGACTGAAACAGCAATAAACCAAATAAATAAGTACATTTTGAAAAAGCTTGCCAGGCAATTTGTTTATTGAAACTAGTGAGTTCAGAGTGATGATGACCTAATTATTTTCACCACTCTGATCTCCTCATGTGGTTTGGATCTAGTCTGGTTTACCCAGAAGTACGTGTCAAAGAAACGAATGCTTACTGTACTGTGGGTTCATGCATTAATTATGGCTTTTAAAATAGATCATTCAGCTGTGTCTCTCATCTGCAAAACAGTTCTACAGTATATTTTTAGGTTTCTACAGATCTCTGCCAACCGACCTATAAAATAAAACTTTAATCATGGGGAGTTTCCGCTAAAATAACTTTTAAAAGGGTCATATTATGAATATTTTTCTCTAAGGTCCAATTATAATGTTAGTACATTTTTTTGTGCCAAAAAACATTTTAGTTTTTTGTGCCCATTTCAGCCTCTCTCTGAATCTTGAAATTAAACAGGCAAGTGAAATGAGAAACACTACTTTTCACTGCCAAATCCTAAACCCTCCAACATTATAGCCATGTCTGCTTACTATGAGCTTGTTTTTCATAAAGTCACTAATAAATTTAGGCAGCGACAGATTGCATTTTATAGGCTTATTTCCAAAATACACATGTTGGAGAGAGAGAGAAAGAGAAAGAGAGGAAAGAGAGAGAGAGAGAGAGCCATTGAATTGGGTTGAACCGTCATATATGCGAAACATTTTAACTATTTGTGTAAATAGTAAATGCAATTTAGAATTATTTTATGCTTAATGCACTTTCTCCGCTAACAATTTGGGAAGGATCTCAAACGTTAAAGGAGTTAAGGAACAAGTCTGAATATTCAGAGAACATTCAGAAATACTGTTTTTATAACTTTCATAACTAAGAGAGATTTTAGGAAAATGATCTTAAGACATATTTTTGTTAGCTAGGATGACACAACATTTCAGTTGAAAAAACATGCAATTTTACTTGATCCAAAATTATACATAATTTTTTTTTTCAATTATAAAGCATATATGTGACCCTGGACCACAAAACCAGTCATAAGTGTAAATTTCTCGAAACTGGGATTTGTACATTATCTGAAAACTTAATAAATAAGCTTTCCATTGATGTATGGTCTGTTAGCAAAGGACAATATGTGGACGAAATACAACTATTTGAAAATCTGGAATCTGATGGTGTAAAAAAATCTAAATATTGAGAAAACTGCCTTTAAAATTGTCTAAATGAAGTTCATAGCAATGCATATTACTACTCAGAAATTACGTTTTGATATATTCACGGTAGGAAATTTACAAAATATCTTCATGGAACATGATCTTTACTTATTATCCTAATGATTTTGGCATTAAAGGAAAATCAATAAATTTGACCCATACAATGTATTTTTGGCTATTGCTACAAATATACCCGTGCAACATAAGACTGGTTTTGTGGTCCAGGGTCACATATCATATGAATCAAATCAAGCTAAAAACTAATGTTTCAATTAAGAAAAACGTTACTGTTTCAGAATGTTTAGAGAACATTAAAATGTAAAATTTCAACATGTAACATGTTTGCAAAATATAAATCACGTATATTTAAATATTTAGTTCATTTGTTCTTAGCAAGCTATCCAATAAGCTTTATTTCTTAGAATACCACTAACAAATTAGCCTAATATCTTAGTATACTGCTTTTCCCCCTACATAAGATATCATACATAATCACAGCAAATGAATAATTAAAGTGGTTTTTAGGCATTGCAAATAACAAATTTGCATGACATCCACGGGCCAAATTTCTAATCACCCAACAGACTTCATCTATAAACATGGACTTTGAGGTGTTGATGTATTCGTTCCAAGTTGCAGAAATACAGAACGAGCTATTTTTGCAGCTAGGCTTCAAAAAATGCTCTTTTTGCCTGGAAAGTGAGTTTTGAGTTCTGAAAGTTACAGTAAGATTTCATAGTACCTCAAGCTCTTTTATCTCAAAAGATCAAGGAACATTTTTTATGACATAGCCCCTTTAAAATCCACCTAAACACGTTTGGGTCTGTATAGACCTCAAACCAGTAGTTTTAGATTTCAACTAACAAAAACACTGGTAGTCCCTTTGCAAAATTAAGCCTTCAATAGCGCATCCTTATCTGCATGGTAAGCTCTAAGAACCCAAAGAGGAGGTATGGCTCTTGTTGTTGTTGTCTGCAATGTGATGGAAGCTGAATTCCTGCCCAAACTATATGTACACCCACTAAAGTCTCCTAGCTTGCCAGAAAGAGAGACTGGAGATTGGAGGGGAAAGGAGGACAGGAAGGGGGTGGGGGAAAGCAGATGGTGAGGTGAATTGATGTTGGCACACTACCTCAACATCCCTCTTTGATCTTTTGAGTCGTTCTGACCAGGTCCTACATCTTCCCATCAAATTTCAAAGGTCAGGCGAGAATACCAGCACTGGTGATGAGATGCATATCTTATTAAATGGAATCCGCCTGAAACTCTCATTGAACATGGCTGAGCGGTGGCCGTTTCAGTAAATCAACGTGCCTTGTCACCAGTAATCGCGTTAGCATTGCAGCTACTGTACTGCTGCATGGAAAGATAAGCTCAAACCGGCAAAACAGAGAGGAGACACGATACGAGGGCTGTTATTTCCATCTGTTACCCGTACATCGACTCCGACGGACTCATTCAGGCTCACCCAAGAGTCTACACGGATTAGCTATAATTCCATCCTTCCTTTAGCTACACATTTCACCAAACCCACATAATCCGGTGTGAATGGATACTTAAGGCATATAGTCTTTTATTTGCTGCCAAAAGAGTAAAACCTAAATTATACCCGGCTTGTCATCTCGGCAAAGACGTCACTCCGAAAGCTTATCAACCCGGGAGAACTTGTTGACAAAAATGGGTTTTCCGCCTCGGCTTTCCAGCGAGCGTTGAGAAATGCCGTGTTTATCAACTTTACAAAGTCACTACTGAAGTGAATGCGCATCCTACACTCTACAAGTTTTTGAGTCACAAATAAATTAAGGGGGAACAACACAACAAGCAATAAACAATGTGGGATGCAGTCATATTCAGCTAGCCATATGGCAATAATGAGTGTAGGAAGAGCAAAAGCGAGTTCATAATAAGCCACCAGGAGTTTCTTACCTGCTGATGAAAAGAAGGAGGAGCAAAGAGCCCACGGAGCTACACAAATGCATGGCTGCTTGAGCGTTACACGTCTGACTGAGAAATGAGAGACAAAGAGAGATTATGTAGAGATTCAACAGATTTGTACACAGAGATTAAGCACTACTGACAAATTTCGCAGTTAGAAAAAGCGCTCAGCATTTTAGCTTGACGAGCCTGGCAAAATTAGGGCAGGTTTCCTTAATCCACTTTAAGTGTATGCAGAGACAGTGTTTAGTGACAAAAATATGTAGTTACATATAATACATACACTGTGTGCAGAATTATTAGGCATGTTGATATTCTGGTCATATTTTTTTTCCAAACACATTTTACCAATTCCAAACCACATCAGTCTTAATAACTACTATTAATTTTGTATTTAATCATTTGTAAGTGATATATAATTGTCCGTGAAGGCTGGAAGTGAAAAACTCCTTATATTCAGGTGTGCATAATTATTAGGCATGTTTTCGTTTACAGCTAAAATGAGCCAAAAAAGAGATTTAACCCAGACTGAAAAGTCCAAATTATTAAATGCCCATGAGAAGAATGCAATACTAATGCAATACAAGAATTTGCAAAGTTAAGGCTTGACCATTGGACAGAGAAATGCTTGTTGAGTCTGCATGGTCAGAAAAAACAGGTGGAGAAGAAAAGATGCATGTTAACTGCAAAAAAATTAGGAATTAAGGTGAAGAATTAGGTGTGACACCATCAGGAACCGTTTAGTCTCCAGCGCCACCATTTTCCAGAACTGCAACCTACCTGGAGTCTTCAGAAGTGCAATGTGTCAGGTTCTCAGAGACTTTGCTTGGGAAAAAATCCTAAAAAATGCCCCTGACTTAATAAGAATAACAAGCTGACGTCTTGTGAAATACATGAAGACAGTTTTTTTATATGCTTTAGAGACAGATAAGTTGAGAGTGACTCTTGAAGGACAAGCATCACATCCTCTTGTACCTCTGATTCAAGAATTTATCTTCTAAAATCTGGCAGTAAGTTTTGGGAGTTCATTTTAGTCCATCTCTGCAAGTCAGACTTTTCAGTATAAGAGACTAAACATGAACTCCCAAAACTTACTGCCAGATTTTGGAAGATAAATTCTTGAATTTCTTGAACTTATCTGTCTCTAAAGCATATAAAAAAACTGTCTTCATGTATTTCACAACACGTCAGCTTGTTATTCTTATTAAGTAAGGGGCATTTTTTAGGATTTTTTACCAAGCAAAGTCTCTGAGAACCTGACACATTGTACTTCTGAAGACTCCAGGTAGGTTGCAGTTCTGGAAAATGGTGGCGCTGGAGAACTGGAAACGGTTCCTGATGGTGTCACGCCTAATTCTTCACCTTAATTCCTAATTCTTTTGCAGTTAACATGCATCTTTTCTTCTCCACCTGTTTTTTCTGACCATGCAGACTCAACAAGCATTTCACTGTCCAATGGTCAAGCCTTAACTTTGCAAATTCTTGTAATGCATTAATATTGCATTCTTCTCATGGGCATTTAATAATTTGGACTTTTCAGTCTGGGTTAAATATCTTTTTTTGGCTCATTTTATCTGTAAAAGAAAACATGCCTAATAATTATGCACACCTGAATATAAGGAGTTTTTCACTTCCAGCCTTCACGGACAATTATACATCACATATAAATGATTAAATACAAAATTAACAGTAGTTACTAAGACTGATGTGGTTTGGAATTGGTAAAATGTGTTTGGAAAAAAAATATGACCAGAATATCAACATGCCTAATAATTCTGCACACAGTGTAGTTTTGACTTATGGTGTGTGCACACCAAAGGCGAATCAAAGGTGAATTTAGTAGATTACATACAAAGTCAATGCAAAGACGCAAATTTGTGCCAGGTGATGAGAATGCGGCAAATGTGCGATATTGCGTCTTCTGCGCTAGTTGAAATCTTTCAAATGGAAAAATTGCATGACGCATTGTCGCACAAGCCAATCAGGGAAGAACTTATGCCACATTCATACAGCAGCAGAATACGACTGTCAGTCCTGTATTTGAGCCCGGTTACATTCACACCCAGTACGGTAATTACGGGTGTGACAACTGCATTCTATAACCGAACTCACACCCGTAAATTTTCAGGACTCACAACCGCATTTTTGGAAAACGCACTGTGTGAATGGGACAGGACTGAACAAATACAAAGTTCTGGCATGAAACTCTATAATTGCGCAGTCCCATATGTCTAACTCAATCTGACATAATGACATCATCACATGGCACAGCTGACTGGTTCTCTCCTGTATCGGTAGCCAATGAGCTTGCTGCTCAACCTTCGAATACAGTATATGACTAGTGCTTGCTGTAGCTATTTTGCAGCTTGCTTCAGAAACCCTCCACTTTCCCCAGCTCCACCTGTATAGATCTGCAATGAGGTGATTCATGTATGCAATATGGGGGTTATTTCATGTAAGTTATATGTGCAGAAGTAGTATTTCTTACATGCTCACAGCAGCATGTTGTGGATGTACTGGTAGAAGCCTTTGCACTTGCTCTGCCGCAGCAGCAGCAGCAGATCTATGCCGCCAAGACCAAATACATTAACTTTGTCATGTACGTTACCATGCCAATCCCTCCGTGCACAATTGTGCGTCTACCATGTGCTGCGTGCTTTCATCTGTGGTTTCAGCGATGAGTTGTGTGTCATCTGAAAGTTTTGTGTTTGACTGAAATGCTCCACTCCCCACCAAAATATAAAAGCTGCAGTCGGTTAGTGAAGTTTTAATAGATGAATTTGTGGCTTAACTGGACTCTCATCGTGTCAGAAAGTGCTAAGACTTTTAGTTTTATGGACGTCACCATCCTTTATATTACTATGGTAAGGAATAGGGGCCCGTTCATACAGACTGTATACGCAACTGTAAGCTGCTGTGTCATCATTTACTCATAAGGATGAGTAAATGATGACAGAATTATTTTTAGGTGAACTATCACTTTAATTTTTGTTTGCACAAGTTGACACATCCTTATTGGAGAGAATCTTGATGTCTCCTGACTTATTTGTACCTGCGTACATGGACTCTCATCGTGTCAGAAAGTGCTAAGACTTTTAGTTTTATGGACGTCACCATCTTTTATATTACTATGGTAAGGAATAGGGGCCCGTTCATACAGACTGTATACGCAACTGTAAGCTGCTGTGTGAACGGGACATTTGGAGACTCACGCCAGAAAGTAAATGTGGTTGTCAGTCCAAAAAACTGACAGTGTGATTGTAGCCTTATTGACAGGTCCTGTTTGACACGTCCACTTATATCAGAAAATGGAGGAAAGCATAACGCGAATAATCTAGAGCGATAAGAATATTTGCTTCACGTTTGGTGTGCACACAGTATAACGATGTGTTTCCACTGGCACGTAGTGAGCGCTTTTTTTCAATTCATTCCTATGGACGTTGAGCTTAAACGCTCGTGCGGTGCATTATGGGATTGAAAGCAGTGCCGTGAAAGCATTTCTCGACTTTATGCAAATATCAAGCGAAAACGCCCGGCGACAACCAATCGCTGTGAAAAGTGGGCAAGGCTAGATTTTGACGTATATTACCGAGTGTTTGCTGAACTGGTGGATTACTGAGCTGAAATCACTTGTTGCTAATCACTAGGTTGCACCTAGATGGCGCCAATAAAGTGTTTAGTATGCGAACCAATATTAAACGAAGAAGATGAAATGCAAACAGGATGTAAACATTGTTTTCAGAGGTGTGCACTGCCCTAAATTTTATGCCCCAAAGCAGTAGCGTTGTATCGTTGCCAGCAGCACTGACCGCAGATTTAAGACTGTAGTGGAAATGCACCATTAGACTAAATTGAGTGTTTTCGCAACGTGTCATCAATCCTGCTTACTAAGTCCGTCTCTATATGATTTAGCAGCTTCCACATGTTTTCCATGGTTTAGACAGCATAAATTAGAAGAATAACATATTTAGTAGTACATTAACCATGCAGTCCAAGGTGTTGTTTACATGAGTATCGCCCACTATGCAAACCCACACTTATTTTTCTCATAAGAGCGGCCATGACTTCCGTGTTGAAAAATAAGGTGGATAAGGCCATAATGGCATCAAACTGCTAAGAATAGCTCACAGCATATTTTGCTAACAATGGAGATATATGTAGAAAAAGTTAGCAAAATCAGCTAATTTTAGTCATTGCAAAAACTTGTATAATTTGTAAAGCTTTGATACATTTGTCTTCTGAAATCATTAACCTCAGACATGTACGTATAAATTTAACCACTACATATAAGCGCTCTGATGCATAATCCCAGAGCATACAGTGAAATAATCCGTAAAAAATGTTTTAACGTTGGAATCCAGTTCACTCCCACAACAGATTTACTGATGGTGACATAAAACTCGATAGAAGCCATGCATATTTCTGAGGAATTATGTAAAACCACTTTATCTATGTGATCACCAACTACACAAAGATGACAAGGTACAACAGCATAAGTAGTATTTAGGTTTTAAAATTATTCTCAGTCCCCTCATTCTTAAATACTATTCATCTGGCTCTGAGCTTTTCGGCCTTGTAAATACCACAGCTTTTATCTGGCCCTATATTTCAGAGTTGCTTTTTATCTTCTTGATGTCTATTTTGAGCCTTGATGGCAAAAAATAGTCTGTGAGTCTGCGATTTGATATTGAAGGCTTTGCTCAGTCTTCCAGCACCACTGCAATCTGTGTGCAGCTGTGACGATGAGTTTGAGACAACAGACGTCTGCCCTGAAGCCTGTGTTCATAAACACACAATGTGCAGGAAGAAGCAAAAACACTTACATTTTGGATTGCATGGATAGTGCTGTTGAAAACAGTCATGGTATCTCGATATCACAGAATTATGTGGACATGGCCTAACAAACATAAAACTGTGATATTGTTCACATGAAAAAAATCTGCTCTTGACCCAGATTAATATGTTAATTACTTTTTTAAAGAAAAAACACACTGAGATGCTTTTCTATTGTGCCTGTCAGTTCTATTAAATCCAGATTGCTCCACATACAGCAACTCATATCTTAGATTAGAATATTTAATTTAATTATTTATTAACACTTCTGTCTCTTTTCTACTCATCAGCTCTTCATGATGGATTGTGAGGGAGGCGTGTAGCAGAATAAGTAGTTCCTGACAATAGTAAAGCAAGTTACTATAAGCACATATTTCTGGTTGTAAGTCAAACTGAGGTAAAAATTACACAAATCTTGTATGACTTTCTTTGTTCTGTGGAAAACAAAATAGGTTTACTAAAAACCGTTTTGTATTTTTTAGGAAGTCGATGGGGTCCACACAGATGAGACACTCTTAAAATATCTTCTTTTATATTCCACGGAAGAAAGAAATTCATTCAGATTTGGAACATCATAAAGATGAGTAAATGATGACAGAATTATTTTTAGGTGAACTATCACTTTAATTTTTGTTTGCACAAGTTGACACATCCTTATTGGAGAGAATCTTGATGTCTCCTGACTTATTTGTACCTGCGTACATGAAAAGTGCAGTCATCCCACACAGATATACTCTCATTCCTGTTGGGAAAGCTGTTCTCTTCTCTCTCGTTCCTACCCTAGTGGTTTGTGAGTCAGTGGCTGCAGGAGGATCCTGATCTTGAGACTGAGGTGTCACTCATTTAGAGTGACAGATGACATCTTCCATGAGGTCTGGACCTTGATAGGGAGGACCCTACGGGAAGGGTACGCTAGACTTGATTAGCAACCTTCCCAGGAAACCCAAAAGGCCTGAAGCTGGGAATGCTCTGGTGGTCATGGGTATAGTGTTTCTAGTGTTACAGTGTTCTGGCCTCTTGACTTTCTAATGTAATATATACCTTTTGGGATAGGTAAGATTTTAAAATGTTTTTGAGTCTCTTAAGAAAGGCAATTGTGACTATCTCACAGCTAGACTTTTTTCTCACAACTCAGAATTCTGAGGGAAAATGCATAATTTTTAAGATATACACCCAGAATTCATACTTTTTTCTTGCAATTCCAAGTTTACATCTCATAAGTTTGCCTTTTTTATCATAATTTTGAGTTTACATCTCACAATTCAGACTTTTTTTCTCAGAATTCTGGGGAAAAAATGCATAGTTTCAAGATATAAACCCAGAATTTATACTTTTGTCTTGCAATTCCAAGTTTACATCTTGCAATTTTGTCTTTTTTTTTGTCATAATTCTGAGTTTGCGTCTCACAGTTCAGCCTTTTTGTTCTCAGAATTCAGATTTTACATCTCACAATTCTGTTTTTTTGTTTGTTTGTTTGTGCCACAAAATTTAAAAAAAAAGGTAATTGCAAATTTTTATCTCACAATTCAGACTTGTTAATTTCAAGATAAAAACCCAGAATTCATTTTTTTTTCTTGCAATTCCAAGTTTACATCTCATAAGTTTGCCTTTTTTATCATAATTCTGAGTTTACATCTTACAATTCAGACTTTTTTTTATCATAATTCTGAGTTTACATCTTGCAGTTCTGTTTTTTGTTGGTTTTTGTCACAGAATAATAAAAGGTAATCGCGAGTTTTTATTTCACAATTCAGACTTTTTTTTTCTCAGACGTCTGGGGAAAGAATGTATAATTTCAAGATATAAACATAGAATTTATACTTCTGTCTTGCAATTCCAAGTTTACATCTTGCAATTTTGTCTGTTTTTGTCATAATTCTGAGTTTGCGTCTCATAGTTCTGTTTTTTGTTTCCGCCACAGAATAAAAAAGGTAATTGTGACTTTTTAATCACACAACTCAGACTTTTTTGGTCAAAATTCTGGGGAAAAAATGCATAATTTTAAGATGTACACACAGAATTAGTACTTTTTTCTTGCAATTCCAAGTTTACATCTCACAATTTTGTCTTTTTTTGTCATAATTCTGAGTTTCCATCTCGTAACTCTGCTTTTTTCCTCAGAATTCTGATTTTACATCTCGCAATTCTGTTTTTTCGTTTGTTTGTTTGTTTCCGCCACAAAATTTAAAAAAAAGGTAATTGCAAAATTTATCTCACAATTCAGACTTGCAATTCCAAGTTTACATCTCATAAGTTTGCCTTTTTTAATCATAATTCTGAGTTTACATCTTACAATTCAGACTTTTTTTCTCAGAATTCTGAGTTTACATCTTGCAGTTCTGTTTTTTGTTTGTTTCCGCCACAGAATAAAAAGGTAATTGTGACTTTTTAATCACACAATTCAGACTTTTTTGGTTCTGATTTTGAGGAAAAAATGCATAATTTCAAGATATACACCTAGAATTAGTACTTTTTTCTTGCAATTACATCTTAAAATTCAGACTTTTTTTCTCAGAATTCTGAGTTTACATCTCGCAGTTCTGTTTTTTGTTTGTTTTTGTCACAGAATGAAGGTAATCGGAAGTTTTTATTTCACAATTCAGACTGTTTTTTTCAGGCGTCTGTGGAAAAAATGCATAATTTCAAGATATAAACCCAGAATTTATACTTCTGTCTTGCAATTCCAAGTTTACATCTTGCAATTTTGTCTGTTTTTGTCATAACTCTGAGTTTATGTCTTGCAATTCTGCCTTTTTCTCAGAATTCTGTTTACATCTCATAATTCAGTTTTTTTGTTTGTTTCCACCACAATATCTCACAATTCAGACTTTTTTTTCCTCAGAATTCTAGGAAAAAAACACAATTTCAAGATCTAAACCGAGAATTAAATTTTTTTTCTTGCATATTTTTTTCTTTACATCTTACAATTTAGCTTTTTTGGTCAAAATTCTGAGTTTGTATCTTGCTATTCTACCTTTTTTCCTCAGAATTCAGAGGTTACATGTCACAATTCTGTTTTTTTTTTTGTTTGTTTGTTTGTTTCTGCCACAGTATAAAAATGTAATTGTGACTTTCTATCTCACAATTCAGACTTTTTGCTCAGAATTCTGGGGAAAAAAACACATAATTTCAAGATATAAACCAATAATTTGTACTTTTTTCTTTCAATTCCAAGTTTACATTTTGCAATTTTGTCTTCTTCTAGGGACATTTTAGGGAAAAAACAATTTCAAGATCTAAACTCAGAATTCACTTTTTTTCTTGCATATTTTTTTCTTTACATCACACAATTTTGCTTTTTTGGTTAAAATTCTGAGTTTATGTCTCACAATTCTGAGTTTACATCTCATAATTCTTTTTTTTTTGTTTGTTTATCTCATTATTCTGACTTTATATCGTAACAGTCTTAACTGTGAGATAAAACGTAAATATTACCTTTTTTAGTTTTAACCCCGTTGCTGAAACAAGCTTCCATACTTATACTCAGCAAGGCTGGAAAAAAAACTGTTTTCTATTTGTATTTATTTTCAAATGTAATTTATTCCTGTAATGGCAAAGCTGAATTGTCAGCAGTCATTTTTCCAGTCTTCAGTGTCACACAATCCTTCATAAATCATTCAAATATGCTGATTTTGTGAGCAAAAAACATTGCTTATTATTATCAATGCTGAAACCATACTATTTATTTAATGTTTTACTGAAAGCATGCTTTTTTTTAAAAAAAAAAAAAAAAACTGTGCCTCAGTTTATTTTTTCCAGGATTCTTTATAGAGAACAGAAAGTTCAAAAGAATAGCACTTGTTTAAAATATAAATATTTTCTAACTTTAAAATGTCTTTACTGTCACTTTTGACCATGTTAATTGCCTTATCTTTGCTAAAAAAAAAATATCTTACAGTCACCTTTAAAAGGTAGTATATTCAGGAGATCTGATGGCTGGTCTGACAGTGCTAAGCTACATCCATCTACAAAGCAAAGAGCCTCAGCTATTTTCTTTATTGCACACCTTCTTGCTATATTGACTTCAAACACCAGATATCTCAGTGAGAATCTAGGTCAGTGAATGACTGATTTCTGTATCTCGCAACGGCAAGGTCCAATTACTGTTCTTTGACTAACTCAAAAATATCTCCACGAGAACCTTCTGAATTAATCATGAAGGCAAAACAGGAGCATAATGCGAAACACTTTACTTTTTATAGCCTTTCTTGGCTTTATAATTTACTGAAAATATCAGTTTCTTTTTCTGCTGTTTATTTGTGTGTATGATGTTACAGGGAAAACATCTCATCAGAATGTTGTAAATAATAAAATATAGATGTGGAAGAGAGAGAGAGAGTTTGCGTACAGGGTAAATATTATCGTCCTGCCTTTGATAGAGTTTATGGGCATCTCATGGCACCCAACATAAACAGATTTCAACACAACTGATCATTTACCAGCTAACAGTAAAAACACGAGACATGCTGATTTGAAAACCAATGCAGAGCTGAGCAAAATGGAAATCTGCAGTTTCTCATAGTTTTACAGGCCACAGTCTATAGTAATGGGAAACTACAGTGTTTGTTAACAATAAGCCTTCATGTCACTTGAGGACGTCAATATAAATGCAATTTGAGGGCCTTAACGAAACTCCATGCCTACTTTAACTCATTCAGACCCAGTTTTCGTTCCAGTGCATATCACTTTTGGATGCTTAAGTCAGTCTACGAGTCCTATATCACATTAAATTTTTTTTTTTTTTTACTACAAAGCAATCTTCTAATGAAATTAAGCATGGTGGCCCATGACACTACATTTGTATCTTAACTCTACATTCGTTTGACAGTTTTAAAATCTGTAAAGCTTTAAAAGCTAAATGGATTATCATTGTTATTTTTTCTTGATATTCACTTTAATGGCCAATGAATCCAAGTGAAAGCAAAAGACAAAACAGACATGCGATTTCACTCCTATAATGCATATTTAATGCAATCTTCAGTAAATTCGAGTTAGAATATTCTCCATATCTGTCAAAAGATATTTTGTATTCAAAACCGATTGCATGCACTTACATTCAAATTAATAATTCAACCTAACCCAAACTTTTGGGTTGTGTGGTGTTCTGTGTGTGTTTTATAAACTGATAGTTTTATTAATTATCATTTATGCCAGGACCGTCGCTTTTGTTGTATCCCTTGAACTAAGTTCAAGACTGAAAGGGTTAAATTTGACGATCTGTCACAGTGGAACTGTGTTATAAACACAAACACAATATAGACACTATTCACATTAATTATAAAACGCAATTAAAATGTATTATAGCCACAAGCGTCATCTAAAAAACAAAAGAAGCGCGTTTTAAACTGTTAAGCGTCTAATTAAACAATTTTCAAAATCAAGTGATTTAAACAACAAACAGTGTTTCGTTTTTTCAGTAAACGACAATAATAAACTTAACCATGCAATCTATCGTACACTCCCGACTTTGCATGTTTTCACATGTCAAAATATTTCATTCAAATTCATTACCGCACATCATTTCATATATAACTCACTGCGTACTTACATTTAAAGGCGGGCAATCCTTTGCATTTCCCAAACGCTTAGAACATCGAATCACTCATCTGCATATGTTGTATCGGTTGTAAGTCCGAGCCATTTAGTTCTGTGAAAAGAAAGACGTGACTTTCAGCGGTTTTCAAGGCGCTGGAATCCGTCAGTGATGCGCAACTACTTCACAGCAGTCAGTCGAAACTACTGGTTGCATCCCAGACACATTCTGCGCTGTGCTCATACGAGAAGAACCTATCAGTGATGATTCAGTGGTGATTGGAGGGAACAGGCTTGGAAAGTGGCATCTCACATTTTGGAAAATATACATTGAATCAGCGTGGCATGTAATTATCACATAGGCACATCATACTACTAATCTCCATAGGCTATTTATGCCACATGTAAGCAAACCCTCCCTGTCATCTCTTTTTTTATACGTCATGTCACTTTGACCAAGAGGTTTTTTTTTTTTTAGGCATGAAATTGTATTTGCACATGCTCGCCTACTTACTTCTGGTAAATAAGACATGTATGACATTGCATCATACATAGATTATACCAGAGCACTCTAGGGAATAATGTGGTATGGAGTGCAGAAATGCATTCGCTTCTTCTAGCAGGTTGTTAGAGGCTGGATACCGCAGTTTCGGGGGAAGCTCCAGTTCCAGCACCCACGGAACTGGCAGGTCTTCATAATAAACCCGCTTACTGCTGCTCTCCAACTACGTATGACTGCCAACAGGCACCAAGATCTGATTGTAAGAGATTTCCTTTTGAAACTGATGGATGTTTTCAAGGTATATTTCAGAGCTGAAAATATGTGCAGATCAATGTATGTTTGGCTGTAGGCTATTGAAGTTTTGAGAAGGTAAGTTAACTAGCTAAAAAAAGTCCATGAACTTGTTTGAGGTTGAAAACAGCATGTATTCTCTGATCTATCTTCATCAAGCACCTGCAAGTCCGTCCGTGCCAAAACTAATTGACTGCATATCCATGCACATCAGCATGTTGCCTGTCAGATCAAACATTACACAAGATGCATTCAAATGGGTTCCTCCCACAATGCTGCAGAATAAAAATTGTTTTAGGGTTGCATGCCAAACGCTATGCCGTTCCTGTCCAAAAAGTTCTCGGCTCGCTCATGCAAATACAAGCAGTGAAGGCTCCGCAACACTCCCACTCAAGACATTTAAATATGTCCTTTAGTATATCATCCCATGAGAAAAGAAGAGAGAATTTTAAAACCATAAGGGATTTAATTCATTATTCAGTATGAAGCGTGACTTGGGACAAAAACTACACTGCATTAAAATAGACAAGACATTAATCGTGTAAATTGAATGGGTGGCAAAATAAACAAAGCCAACTGCCCTGACACATTTTCATACAGAAAAAAACGGTATGAAAAAAACAGAGAATTGCAGATAAATTAGGTCAAACTATGATAAATACACAAGATCACAAAAACTCCATATATATAACAATCTAGATGCTTAATTTTACAGTGTTTTTTTTTTTTTTTGAGGAAAACATTCCAGGATTTTCTCAATATAGTAGGCTTATATGGTCACCAATGGTTTGAACAAGTGTTGCCAAGTCCATGGTTTTTCCTGCAGAATTGGGCAACTTTAACACTGTAGCCATGGGTTGTTTTTCATGTCCACGGGTTGAAGCGACACCAACAATGTAATATTTAGCCCCTGGAATGCTAGTTTTACCAGGTGAATCCTGCCAAAAAATGTGTATTTTACCCCTGGAATGCAATTTTTCCTGAGGAACCCCCTCTCGAAACGCAATTGGGCTACTTTTGAGTAGCAATTGGGTGGGTTTTGTTGTGAAAACCTGGCAACCCTGGTTTGAACTTCCAAACTGCAGTTTCAATTTAGCTTCAAAGGGCTCTACATGATCCCAGCTGAGGAATAAGAAGCTTACCTAGCGAAACGATTGATCGTTTTCTTAAATGTCTCTTCTCTTTAATTTGATTACTAATTTAAAAATAAAGATTTCTTAATATTTACCAGTAGTAGTAGTAGTAGTAGTAGTAGCATTGTTGTTACATTAAGTCTTAAGTCTGCTAAATAGCAATATATTTCTGACAGTTTCTTAACGTTAAACTAAGCTTTTATTTTAACGGGCTGCCGTGAAGAACTTGCAGCTATGTGATAAGACCATAGTTTTCTCAAATTAAACTAAAATGCTAATGAAGTGACTCTCAGAGCAGCTGGATGATATTGTGTGTTTATATCATCATATAGAGAGACGACAGAAGCTGAAAACACAGCGAATGTCGTTTGCACTTTAGTATGCGTGTAGTAAACAAAACAGTGCGTCGTGCCATCCGTCATTCATTCATTAATTGCAGAAATCATGGCGCCTTTATGCATGATGTCAAAGGCTTCTGCAGATTTGTAAGCATTGCAAATCACTCATATTGCTTTGTTCTTGATTCTTGTCAACAGTATCTCCGCCATAAGCACTGAATAAATGACAGGCTTTCTGTTGTAACATCGCGCAGGGTAAATAAGAGGGTGACATCTAATGGAGAAGACCAATGATAAGATTCACATTAATCATATCTTGTTTTAAATGTTTGTTAAAATAAATACTGGAAAAGATCGATTTGCTGCTTTTGAGAATCGTTATTGAATCGACGTCATTTTAAAAATGAAAATCGAAAAAAAAAACTTTGCCCAGCCCTAGCAAAAACTCCATCTAATTTTCTCCTTCAACTTCAAAATCGTCCGACATCATTGTTTTACCTTTTTTTGTATAGGGCCTTTGACTTTCCTTGTGCGTTTGCTTTGTAAACACTGGGTCGGTACTTCCGCTTACATCACGCATGATCTTTCTAACATGATGGCGTAATACGTGAAAAATGACAGATAATTTTGCTAGAGAAGACCCTTATTCCTTGGCTGGGATCGTGCAGAGCCCTTTGAAGCTGCATTGAAACTGCAATTTGGACCTTCAACCCGTGGGCTCCCATTGAAGCCCACTAAATGGAGAAAAAAATTAAAAAACTTAATTCTTTGCGACTGAAGAAAGAAAGACATGAACATCTTGGATGCTTGGATGCTGCTGATCTAAGCAGTGACTGGGCAAAGACCCTACAAGTAAGCAAATTTGTTCAACTTAATGAAAACAGTGAAAAAGCACTAATGCATATGCATAAATAAAGCAAAAATGAAAATATCTCTCTGTACTGCACTTTTTGGGGAGAGACAAGCCGTCAGCTCCAAACGTCAACTCCAAACTTATAAACATGACTAAAAAAGACATATACAATAAATGTTTTATTAAAATGCCTCTTGCATTGCTGCCTGATGTCAGACTGCTCACTGCTTTTTGAGTTTTAATTGCCTGCAAGTAGTCCACTGGGACAGTTCCTCATTTTGTTTGATAAATCTTTAATTGTAGGAAGGCATGCCTTCTGTTAAGTTGAACCTGGGCCTAATTATAACTAATTTTAGCAAGAATGAATAATTTATTTAACATTTTATACAATTATATAAAACATGTAATTACTCAAGTACTGTTTTAGTGTTGTTTCAGTGATTGCACCTGAATTGCATACATTTTTTAAATAATTCAGCTGAAGAAAAAGTTTAAGGGCAAGAAGTATTTTAAATTGCCTAAAATAGGCAGACTGTTTAGCTTCTATAAGAGCCAAGGTCATTTCCTGTAAAGACGCATGGAAGACACAAGTGGAAAACGATGAGCCATAGTAAAATAAGTGGGGTGCAACTGTAATAGCAAAAAGAAACTGAGGCAACAACTGCATGAATTATTAACTGTCCCTGCTTGAAACCTGTCAAGAAGACAGTGAGAGAAATGGTGTTTAAAACTCTGGCTAACATAGCTCTATCAACACCTCCAGCACTCTCCTAATGCCATCATCTCGACAAGGCAAGACTGGTCTCTAACATTGTAAGCTCACAGGAGACTTGAAAGTAAGCTGTCAGGTACTTCGCAATCTAGTGCCGCCCACTCTTGTCCTGGCAGCTTCTTGGAAATCCTGGACTCCGTGCCATGCGCTCGATGCCGCACCATTCTCTTGACAAAATGTCAGCGGCATTCCTGTTGCTGTCTGTCTGCCCGTACCACACAGGGCAGTTTCCTTCATTGTGGGGGACAGGAGTTCCTGTGAAGGTTGAAGTTTGGGAGCTCGAAGCCTGTGGCTGAGCGGATAGACTGCGGAAAGCGAGAACACCATATGGTAAAGCCTCAAGCCCAATTCTGACATGTATAGGGGAAAAAGCTCAGGACTTACGTAAGGATGTGACAGAGCGAGGGCTCTCGTTTGGGCCTCAGGAGAGGGCAGGAGGTTTTAGAGAGTCTGGTGCCGGCATTGCAGTGCCCTGAGTGTCAAGCTGTGTGCCACCCACCACAGCCGCAGCACCCAATGACAGCGTGCACGAACCCTGCTTCAGTCCCTGGCCAGCTCCCAAGAGGGATGAGCTTATGAAGCGGTTTATATACAACGCTACACTGGCTCCACATACTTACAACAACAAACTCACTGCAAAAGAGAAATTGATGTGATATGCTGTCAGGATCGATGCTTCTCCTCATTCTGTCATTAAACAGGGAGGAACAATGTCTCAAAGCAGGGGGTGGGGGTGTATAGTTCAGCATAAAAGAAACTCACAGGAAAAAGACAGGAAAGCTCAATGACAGGTGACAGCAATTACTGTACAATCTAAAAAAGCACATAATGTGGATGCTCTGCTACTTTTGCATACAACAAAATGGCTTTAGAATTCCAGTAAATATCAACAGCAGCATTTCATCTAATTCCTTATTTGTTAAAGTTCATCACTAATCCACACACCACAATACAAGGATGGCTAAAAATGTTGTTGTGAATGAAGAAAAGACAGTCAACTGATTACATGTTTTTCAGTTATTAAAATGATCAGGTCTAAAAAAAACAAAGAATTTGTGGGACCTGAAGGATTTTTCTGAAGAACAGTGGGCAGTTTAACTGTTCAGGACAAACAAGGGACTCATGAACAGCTATCACTAAAAAACAAACACACACACACAACTGTGGATCATTCAGGTAACAACAAAGTATTAAGAATCAGGGGGATGTAAACTTTTGAACAGGGTTATTTTTATAAATTCAACTATTATTTTCTCTTGTGGACTTCTGAAAGGGGGGTGCAAACTTTTGATCTCAACTGTAAAACTACTCAAAAGTAGCCTGTAAGATGTTTTTGTTTTTGAAATAAGTCTCCTATGACCAAAAGTGATATGATAAGTACAGTAAAACAGTAATATTGTGAGATATTATGTTTTTGGAAGTGGACTGTCCACCTAAATCAAGAAAAACATTTCTCTTTCTCTCTTTAGGGATTGGTGGATTAATCTGTGTTATCAAAACATTGTGTGGGATAGGAATTATTCCTCCTTCTCATCTGACCACAAACAGAACTGCTGAAGAAATAGAGACATTTACAGGACTTATTCCAACATATAGAGCAAAGCTGACCAGAAACGCAATATTGGAGTTATTTTACACTAAATCACAGCAAAGCCCATATACAGGTCACTTAGCATAAGCACAGTAACAATGGCCCTAAGCCCTGGAAAAGGCAAACAAATTCAGCCAGTTAGAAACATTCTCTGTCTATCAATCTTTTTGTTTGACTGCTTTTAAGAAATATCCTGTAATATCAAATGCAGCGGACAGGAAAATTCATAATTCCATTCCATGCTCAAAAAAAAGGCACCTATACATAAAATATTTGCGAGTCATATGCTGATATCATTAGAATACATGGCTTTTTCTGAATGACTGTCAATAGAGTGTTTTCACAATACATCATTAATTGGCCATATTGGCAGCACTAAATGTAAACAATACCACTGAATCAAAATTTTCTTGATTATTGCTGCTGAAAATGGTCAATTACTGTCATGTTTTGGGTGTTTCTAATCAATCAGACCGGGAAAAACGTGGAGTACTATAGAGTTATAACAAATCAAAAAGAAGAGTGCAAAAAACTGAGGAACAACAGGCATATGCGGTTGGCCAAACTGAACCAGGATTTCCAGGGCAATAATCTTGACAACATTTGTGTTTGTTCTTACCATTTCCAGTCAGGTAGGTGAAATATTAGGCTAATATCTTAATTAATACTGCTCGTATGTACCTTTACCTCCTATTAACTTAATATGGCCGTACATCTGTGTAACTGACCAAACCGTGATATAAGTGCAAACCCTCCATAGAGAAAACATAAAACTGTAATTACAGCATCTACCAGGAGGGAATAACTGGCCCATACTAACCAGCCAAACCTAAGTAATGTAGAGTTCCCAGAAGGGGGCTGAAGACTTCTGCCTTAGAGTTTACTGATATTTCTTTGGAATGATGCCTTAAGAGAGTGAACACTTTTCGGCCAGATTTCCAACTGGCAGATTTACCTTTAGCCTGGCCCATTAATTTCTTAAGTCCTGTGTTGAGTTTAGCCTGTTCCCGGGCTTTAAATTAGCAAAAGAAAAGTTATCACATTCAGTTCAGTGGTTTCCACAGAGCTAACGGGCCCTAATTCATTCTAAGCTGTCGAGTCAGCACTCCCTCCGTCATACTTCCTCTGTGATAACCTGAATTTAATGCTAAAGGGCAACGATTGCTTTCACAACCTATTATGGTGTAGCGGAGCATTTCTTGATGATGATTTCACAGCACAGTGCATTTTTTTTTTCTGAGAGAAATTAAGTTTACATCAGCCACAGGGTGAGATTTATCCAGTCTCACATCTACTGTATCATCACTTTTCACACCTCTTATTGCTGCAGACGTTCCGATGGCCCCAAGAGCAAAGGTTTGTAAGAGCTGAAGTGTGTAATTTTTCTGATGTTAAAATATTTTCTCCTATGTCAGCTTAATAGGCAGAGACAGCTGTAAAAGTAAGCCATTTGTAGGTTGTTTTCTCAGAAAAAAAAAAAAAACAGTAAACACCGTGTCTCTGCGACTTTATCGCAACATGTGATACCGTTTGTGAAGCATCAAGACCCACTTTATCTAGCAACAACAGTTTAACTAATGGCGTAAGCCTGAGGCGGGACTATTTTTTGTCTGACTATGGCTGTTTGTTTGAAATAGACCTTATTCTCACTAATAACTTAGTACAGTTCTTTTCTATTTATAACAGGAAGTGCGGGTACATAACGTTCTCACTTTCTTTCTAATGTTGATGAATCCAGTGTTGCCAACTTCTTTCAATGGAAAGTAGCTAAACCCCGCTTGAAAAGTCGTCAAATGTCGCTACATGACGTCATACGATAATTAGCAATTCATGACATCAGTGTGTCCTACTGTCTTGTCTCTCTGGGCTGGCATACTGCATTCTAATACAGACAAATTCTCAATAAAACGGTTTTCGTAGATATATTTTACTGTTTCTGTCGTCAGACAACGGGATGAATATGAAATATTGACTGACTACCAGCTCTCCAAGACGAAGATATTAATCTATACTAAAAACCTGATGCAGGACATTCTCTAATGAAATCAAATACACATACGATTAAGACAATGGCTGTGTTGTGATTTCGGCTTTACACTTGCATGTAAAATAGTTATAATCAACAGAATGGATCTTTCTCACATTTCCGGGTTTCTCATAGCGGAAGTCGTCATAGTTGGGTAAAATCCGATAGCAGTGAATGGGAGAGTTGCTCAAATAACAAAAGAAAAACTACACGATAGTGTTTTCACTACTTTCATTCAAAGGAAAAAAAAATTAGAGAGACTAATAAGAAGAGAGAACAATGTCAAATTTACCCTCCCTTCCATAGACGCGGCATTAGAAACACCCTCGCATAGTGTTAACTAGTTTTTTGGTAACTTGATGAAAAGTATAATACAAAATATAGTGTTATAAATACACATACATATTTTTAAAAATCAAAATATAAAAAAGTTTAAAGGATTTATGATGATGATGACCGTTAAAACGCGTCATCACAGGCTGAAACCAATGCTTATCTGCCCTTCCCTGAACAGAGCAGACGCAGCTAAAGAGAGAGAAAGAGAGGTGCGCGCGCGCAGGGAAAGCACGGCAGTAGCGGAGAGTCTGAGAAACTAAACAAGGTTTGTCCAAGAAGTCACTAGATTTGTCGCTAGGCGCTTTTTGGAAAAAAAGTCGCTAGGGGGTCTGAAAAGTTGCTAAATCTAGCGACAAGGTCGCTAAATTGGCAACTCTGGATGAATCTGAATGACTGAGCGCGTATCCGCGACTAGTCAAAATATGCCCAAATAAGGACTTTCCGCGACCAACGTGCACACTCTCTTCCTCCGCGAATTTCTAGTAAAGTTTCCTAAAAAAATTACAAATTAATTTGAAATCAAATTTAATTAATTAAAAAAAATGGCTGACATAGTTTTTTATTGTAAAATATAATCCAATCATATTTGTTTTATTTACACATTTACAACATACCATTTTTTTAACAATGTACATGCCATTTTTATTTTATTGTTAGACTTATTTGAAAATAATACATATATCAAATCACTTAAATACTGTATTACACATTTTCCTTAAGGCCTTTAGGTTTTAATGTGTTAACCCTTTGTTGGCGCACTGTGAACCTGCTTGAAGGGGAATAGTCTTCTCAACAATTACATGTCTAATGAGACCATCAACGAAATAGCGTGCACTGGCACCCATCCAAGCCTCTTGATTTAATTTCAAGCAGATTTATGCATCTGCTCAGAATTTTTATAGGGAGGGAGTCTCACTGAACTGGTATAACATCTCGGTTATATCAGCTTGGCAAATCATAAATTCAGGCATTCACTAATGCTTTTAGCAGTATTTGTATGAGTGAATTAGTGTAATCGGATTAGTTGGTAATCAGTTGGAAAAACAGACACTTTGAATTGTTTGTGGAGTCAATTTAGCTTTGATAGATGAATAACACTTTGTGAACACCTAATGTAATGAATAAGCAGGATAAATGGGTTTGTTCTGGATATAGTGTTTAAATAAACGTATGCAATAATTCTTGCACAGTTGATTGTCTGTGTAAATGCAGGAGACTCATCACAATGCAGTAAAGTTCCACCTCATTGTTATTCCAGGCCATAAACCATATTTCCCTCGAGAACATCTCTGGTAAAACTAAAGCTACTGTTGACCAGATTTTTAATGTATTAAAGAAGTTCATAAATATGAACCACACCACTTTCAAAACGTGCTACAGATCAAAGCATTAGCAAATTGTCATAGATGTAATGTTACTGTCTCAACACCAGAGGTCATTATCACTGTACTATTGAGATTCAGAGTCATGACTGGCTTAATGATCTCAACCTGTTCGCAATTATGTGTTATTTGTATATGTCTACTTCCTGTTTCTGTTCATTCCCATCCTCCTCATTACATCCTCCTCATTACATCCTCAGGCCATTTTTTCTCTCACATTCCCAGTGGAGAACTTCAGACCTTTTCTTCTGATAAGGCTAATGTGTTAAGACACGATCGATGTATAGGCTTCTGCTCCCACCTCATAAAGTGATTCCTCATGCTGTCTGTTCTTACCATCTAGGGTTTTTATCTAAAACCGTGGGCCGCATTCTTCCAGTGCAGTGAAGAGGATGTCTCATAAATCTGGATAATCCACATGCAGTGTGTCTGGCCCTGTCTAAGTGCCAGTTCAGGAAACAGGATTATGATCCATTTAAGAAGCCAGCCAGCAGGGCTATCTGCTAGTCACATCACACCTATCTGGTCTAATGTTGATTAGAAATCACTTTTTGCTAGACCCAGAAAAAAAAAAAAAAAAAAACCCAGAAGGCAGTATTGTGACAAGTAAGCTCATTATTTGCTATAAATGAAAATGTCCCCTGGCAAAGAGTTGTTGTTATAGATGCTGAAACCAGGTGTTTCCGTTTTTCCTGGTCATGCAAGCCTGTGTTGAAAAGCCTGCACGCAAACACAGACAGATCTCATTACAGGAGACAGGACTATACAAACAGAAAACTGTAGACACAGTTTTTCCCCATGCTTTTTGTCTGTTGCACCCTGCATGGTGTCATGTGCCTCTTTTAAATGTATTTAAACATTAATATAAATATATATTATTAAATTACTAATTAGTATCATTTGTAATATATATAAAGCCATTCAAAAGGTTGGGATTAGGAAGATTTTAATGCTTTTTAAAGAATTCTCTTATGCTCATCAAGGCTGCATTTTCTTGATCAAAAATACAGGAAAAAAAAACTGTAATATTGTTAAATATTATTACAGCTTAAAATAATGGTTTTGCATCACAGGAATAAATTACATTTTAAAATATATTCACATAGAAAACTGTAATTTTACATTAAAATAATATTTCACAATATTACTATTTTTCCTGGATTTTTGATAAAATAAATGCAGCTTTGAGGAGCATAATAATCTTTTTTTTTTTAAATATATATATATATATATATATTATGAAGATGATGACTGCCTCACAATTTCTACTGCCACACAGTAATGCATATGATATGAATTTATTCTGAAAAACAAAAAATAAAAGTAAAAAAAAAGCATGCATTTAACAAAGTATAATCACATTTATGTCTAAAACAAAGGAAAGGGGAAAATATTTTTGCTTAGGAAATACTGATTTATTTTCTTTTTTTGAACCTGAAAAGTAGTTTCTAATTAAACCATTTCTAAGCCTACTTCATAAAATTGATATCACATAACAATAAACCATACAATCTAGGTGCAATTTCTGATCATTCTGCTCAAATGAGCATGTAATTGTCCTTACATGGCAGGTTACATGACTCTACTTGTGTTCTTAAGTGCTGTTGTACATAATGAACATTATTAACAGCTTGCAGCACTTTGCTGCTACTGTTTATATGGATTACTTTTTTAATATAACAACAATAAAATGAGAATCCTTCCTGACAGTCACTTTATCAGTGTTTGTTTGGATCAATTACGCCAGCAATTTCATGGTATTATGGTATTATAAAAATCCCATGGTTTCATGCTACGCTACTAAATTACATATTTTGCAGGTAGAAAAAAAAGTTAGGCATTATAATGCCTCAAGGCAAGTCTGTGGGCTGAACAACTATATTTTGTGTTGACATGCTGTAATTGGAATCAATCCATATCGTAATTTTGTCAAAATGTGACTTGCTTAACCTACATGAATCCATATAATTAGTCTAGAAACAATTCCAGTACTGGCTAACAGCTGTACATTACACATTAAAAGGCACTCAATCATGCTATCAAGAAAGTAACTGCCTATAGTAGTTGTGAAGGCAATTTGAACCATGAGGGACATGTTTGGTCATCTGCACCATGTGACCCTGCAGCATGTTGGCTTGTGAATGAGCTGAGAACAGATAAAGCAGCACCAGAGAGGCGTGAGAGGCCGTTCCATCCCTGAGGGCTCAGCGTTTTGACTTGAAGCCATGAATCGCTCTGTGTCGCCCCCGCCACCCACCCCTGTTCTCCATTTTCACTTTCACACAAAATACACAGACAAGCCGTACTAAAAACCTAGTATACCCACACTATAGGGCCTACATATCCTTCCATTTAGGGGCACGGTTTAGGTAAGCACATCCTGAGGGGTATTTCCTGCATGACAAGATGTGCTACAAATGTTTTCATCATATTTATTGCAGTGGTAGCACATCCCAACAGTCCCTACCCACCACCTGATTAGATGCTCAACTCGTGTTGTAAAGATTTTCATAACAGGTCAAACTGACACACTAGCCCAGTGAGACGAACTTCTCTCCTCTCTGTTAATACTGTCAGAATCTGTTCATGTTCATTTAAGTCATCAAAGTTTGTCACTGGCTTTGATTCTAATCTGTGAATTATTTATCACAGTAGTGTTAAGATTGGTAGATGTAAAATGCTGTTGGATTTTCTTTTTCGTTATGTGCCGAATATACACTTGAGCACTGCCTTTTTAAACAATGTAGGTAAAAAAGAAATATAAATGGTAGCTGCGGCTGAATCTCGAATCTCACGGTGGGCATGGTGAGGTATTGAGCGAGCCTTTTCTCTGCAGGCAGTGAAACGCTTTGATTTCATGATTCAGTGACTCATGATGCATTCATTATACAGCAGGACTCAGTGTGTGGTTACTGAAATTGAAAATGTTATGCTTTGTGTGCAAACATGTAATGGCCAATTGTGGCATAACAAACGTCTGAGCAAATAGGAGTAAGAGATCTGTAATTTTTAATTCAATTTTGAGACTGATAGTGACGTGCTGCAGTATGAAGCTGAAACAAAGGCAGTGAGTGTGATGTAACAGTGCACTCTAGTGGACTCAAAAGAAGTGAAACAAGAAAGAGTCACATTCACACAACTTAGTCATTATTAATACTAATATTTATATTAAATAATTTGTTGAGATGAGTGCCATGCAGAACCAGGAGTGTGCGATAATGACCAAAAAAGTATATCTCCATATTTTCTGGAATTTGGTTAATTAGATAATTAGAGTATTTTGCTGAGTGTGTTATTGTGCTGGTATTTTGGCAGGTTTAGGTGATATTCTTTTGATATTCTTCATATTATCTGATGTGATTAGTTTGCAGAAGTTCAAATCGATTTTTAACCTTTTTCACCCCTAACCTAATTAAATGTATGCTTTTTCATTATCATTTTGTGTAAAATTCTTAAATTTAATCAATAAATTCATTTAGTAAGACACTGTAGGGCTGTTTCCAGTTAAATCAGTATCAACACAATTTGTGTTTGCAGTGCAAAGGTGGCACA
Organism: Labeo catla; assembly: GCA_012976165.1. Classification (NCBI taxonomy): domain Eukaryota; kingdom Metazoa; phylum Chordata; class Actinopteri; order Cypriniformes; family Cyprinidae; genus Labeo; species Labeo catla. Next base: position 937,115 of record VONZ01000157.1, on the reverse strand, counting down.
AAATCTGCATCTGAAGTGGCATTTAGATGCATTTACACACACTTTTTTTAATGCAGGACATGAATAGGCTACATTTAACCTGCAGTTACAAATGCATTATGTTTTGACGTTTTAAAAACAAAACGTTGAGTATGATATTTGAAATGATTTTTGGAAAAAGGGGAAAATATACTTTAAATATAAATCTAAAATCGCCAGTAGGTGGCGGCAAATCACTGCATGAGTGAGTCACTGAGTCATCCATGCAACCGATTCCTTCAAACGGCTGTTTGATTCAGTAAGGAAACACTGTCGTGTTTTGGTCAGAGATGCAAAACAGCTTTGCTGTGGCTTCGTTTGAAACTTTTTTGTTTTATGAAATACAGCAAAAACAAGAACTTGTGTCTAAAATGTAAGTCAGTTAATAGTAATTTATTGTTAATTGGACTACTTAATAACAGAGCGTTTTCAGGATGCGTCGTCAATCGGCACTGAGCGTAAACAGTGCCACTGAACGAACGGACCTCGCATATTTCGCTGATTATTGCTGCTGAAAATGATCAATTATTGTCATGTTTTGGTCTGTACTAATCGGTCGGACTAGAAAAAAACATTTAGAGTACTATAGACTGCCGAAATTTATAAAAAAATCAAGGAGAAGAGTGGAATAAAAGGCTGAACCAGGATTTCTAGGACAGGAATCTTGACAACATTCGTGTTTGTTCTTATAATTTTCGGGCTAGTAGGTGAAATATTAGGCTAATATGTGGCCCTGGACCACAAAATCAGTCATATTGTAAAATTTTTTGAAATTGAGATTCATCACATGCATAAATAAGCTTTCCACTGATGTGTAGTTTGTTAGGACAGGACAATATTTGGCTGCAACTATTTGAAAATCTGGAATCTGAAGATGCAAAAAAAATAAAAATATTGAGAAAATCGTCTGCAAAGTTGTCCAAATTAAGTTCTTAGCAATGCATATTACTAAGCAAACATTAAGTTAAATTAAGAACATGATCTTAACTTAATACGCTAATGATTTTTGGCATAAAAGAAAAATCAATAATTTTGACCCATACAATGTATTTTTGGCTATTGCTACAAATATACCCGTGCTAGTTAAGACTAGTTTTGTGTTCCAGGGTCACATTAATACTGCTTGTATGTATCTTTACCACCTTCCTTCCACATATTTTTCTGTGGTTTAGACAGCATAAATTAGCACGTATTCAATAGTACATTAATTGCGCAATCAATGCTGTTATTTACATCCGAGTATCTTCAATACGGCCCTGATCTGGTTAACTGACCAAACCATGACGTAAGTGCAAACCCTCTATATCACATTTGCATTCATAGCTACCATTTGGAGAAAAAAACTACACTTTTTGTGTGATATTAACTATATCAGATAATATAAAAGACATATAATAGAGGGGCATTTTTGCCCCCTTATCTTGATTGTTGGGGATCACACATTGAAAGCGTGAACTCTAAAAGTCTCGTCTTGTGTGCTTGTTACATCTGTAAAATGTTTTCTAGGAATCTTTGAGGGAAGTAAAGAATTAAAATCTCAACGTCTTTGGTCTCTGGAAGTCCAGTCAGATTGGATGAAATTCTGGTTGACAAGCAAAATTACTGCAACAATATGCAACGCTACATTTAAAATATAGATATTCTAAATGAAACACAGACTTGCCATGTCCAAAAGACACGCATCATTATAAATCAAAAGTGAATGGTAGAATTTGCAATTATGTAAGACCTGGGCAGGCAGAGAGTAATGAACAGACGTAATATGAAGTTATCTTTCCGTCCCAGACTAATTTACTCGACCAACACTCTTTGATGGATTAGCTTTGATCCCACTGGTGTTTGTTGTTCTCTCACCCTTTGGTCTGCCACTGAGTTTCAAATACTACAAACAAGTTGCCAAATCACCGATGCCAGGTCAGGAAACATACCGAAATGTCAACCTCGACTTTAGATGTACGCACCTTAAGGCTATCTTTAAATGTTTATTTATTTATGAGCCGTTTTTGAAGCCAAGACTATCTTTTGACCTCTTCAATGATGATGGTGTTGATATATGCACCATCAGCACCACAGGCTCACGTCGACATTCATTCAAAGATCTCTGCATGCCAATGCTGATTCACGTCCCAGCTAACCTCATTACAATGCCTGCTTGTATCTCCACGGGATTCTCATCCCATTTCTTTCTACATTTTTAAAGTCCACAATTTGGAGCTAATTATCCCACAGTGGAATGGCCAGATTGTGAGTAGGAGGAGGAGATTTTTAAGTCCTGTGTAGGAAAAACCAACAGAGGATTGCAGAGAGAAAATAAAAACACCAGCTATGTAAATTATATTCCTTTTGAAGCAGAGAATGGATTCATTACTTAGTAAATCATGTAAAAAAACAATAACACTGCTGGTGTCAGGATGCATTAATTTCTCATCACATCATCATCCATTCAGGTCACATTTCAACACGTACTGTCATTATTGGATTAATTAGCCTATTCTCACCGTGTGTCTTTCTTCCTTTTTTTTTTAATTTTGATGACGGGTAATTGAGTTGACGGCACTAACAGTGTCCTCTGTGACTTCCTCAGCAAAGTTCAATGAGAAGAACAGGAAATTTACATGAGCCACCCCTCATTAATCTACCTACTATCAGAATCTGTTTTATGTGATTCTTAATTTATCACTGATTGTTTTGAGTGTTATCTCATTAGTCTGCATTTCAGCTGTTTAACAAATGCAGATCGGGATGAGGTGAAGATCAACTAGTGCCTGGTGTCACTGTTCTGTAGTGGACTTCCCTTATCTGAGATGTTCATTAGTAGGCTATGAATCTTCACAATTCAAGCAGAAACCATAATCCATAAGCAGATAATAATGGATGCTAATTGTATGCAGTACATTTAATATCTAAGCAGTGGAACATTATTACACGGCTACTTAATTCTCATTGGTCACCTGAGGCATTCGGTGTTCAGATCCTAACACCGAAGTTTTTGCCGTAATACACCTTAATTAGGATAGATGAGACTGTTTTATTGAGGGTTTTTTTTTTTTCCCAGAAAGACATTTTGTCATCTGAACAATTGGTATTTTGTTAAACAACAGTACAATCCATTGAACGCACTGCCTACTATCTCGAACGGTCAAAAAGTAAACATAGTGCTACCCTGAATTACTTCAACGTGGAAGTAAGCCTATGGGTAAGACTTCGGGTTCATTAGCCACTATAGGGAAATGAGAAGAATACAACATGTAGTAAACGGTAAAACAGTGTGTTCATAATTAAGATAATACATTCAAATAATATGGTAAGACTCACTGATTTGCAATATCAAGCAGCAAAACCAGCTGTTTTGTACAGCTAAAAATAGCTTGACCGGAAGCCAGACCCATAAAAAAAGGTGAAAGAAAAAGGTGGATAGCCACATGTCACATTAACATATGTGACCCTGGACCACAAAACCAGTCATAAGGGTCAATTTTTAAAATCTGAAAGCTGAATAAATAAGCTTTCCTTTGATGTTTGTTACGACAGGACAATATTTGGCCGAGATACAACTGTTTGAAAATCTGGAATATGAGAAAAAAGTATTGAGAAAATCACTGTTAAAGTTGTCCAAATGAAGTTCTTAGCAATGCATATTACAAATCAAAAATTAAGCTTTGATATATTTACAGAAGGAAATTTACAAAATATCTTCATGGAACATTATCTTTACTTAATATCCTAATGATTTCTGGCTATTGCTACAAACATACCCGTGCTACTTAAAGGGGTCATCAGATACAAACTACACTTTTACATGTTGTTTGAACATTAATGTGTGTTGGCAGTGTATGTACAAATCTACCCTATAATAATAAAAATCCATGCAGTGGTTTTTAATTAATCTGTAAAAATAATATCCCCTTTTTCCAGCTTCACCTACAGCAGAAGTGAGTATAAGGGTTTTTTTATGAATCTCTGCAATCACCTTTCTTTATAACGTGCTAGTTAGCAAGTTTCGCGGCTAAAGGCGCTAAATGCAGCTAAAGTAAACAATCTGTCAGAGCAGCTGGTCAATCCACAGAGAGTAGAGAGGGGCGGGGCGAGCAGAGCTCATTTGCATTTAAAGGAACAATCCCTCAGAATGGGATGATTTTTGCAGAACTCATTTTGACAAGGTAAAAAGGGTGTTGTTTTACACAACCATTGAGAATATTTAACCAAAGTATATTATAGACTTTTCATTAAGACCTTAAAGAATCATCTCAACTTGTGGAAAATGGGCATCCGATGACTCCTTTAAGACTGGTTTTGTGGTCCAGGGTCACATATTTCTGTCAATTTCTGTCAAAAACAGGTATAATTTTATAACGTTTTAATGCTGACTTTCGTTTTGAAAATGATCTTTCTCTGGGTGAGCATTTTTGTTTAAAGATCACATTTGACTATAAATCATAATTTTAAACCAATTTATATGCACTACATATTTAATATTGCAGGAATATTAAATTTGGTTGTATCCTGTTGACTCCTGTTTTTATAGATTAGAATTCGCATATATCTGTGTACATCTGAAGTTTAATTTTACCTCATATATGACATTCCTGCACAGATTTAAAAGTGTGTTTATATTGGACAGATGTGCTTTTCCTCATATGGGGACCCCAAGGGCTGTTTCTGTGCATACAAAATGTTCTTAGACTACCATAAGGAGAAAATAAACCAATCTTTAGTTTTAAAAATCTTATTTGTTTTGCTTTGAGAGCTGATTACATCCTAAGACTATAAACCCCATTCCCATTTAATTGCTTATTTGGCAAAACAGATTTGTTTAATTTGATACTGCAGCAGCTTGTAGACAATATAGTCTGAAGTTGCATGTAAAATGCTGTCTGGACTGTTTATAAGTTTTGCAAGTCTCAAATTCATTTTAAGTGAGCCCTATGGTCACCTTATTGCTGTTTGTGTAAACAAGCATGCTGGCCTCGTGACCAAGCTAAGCCTGTTCTTATCACATTGCTTTGGAGATTTCCTATTAGTAGTGCCCACCAAAAAAGTTCAGCATGCCTGATGAATTCTAACTGCAAAGCACCTCAGGCACTGCAGATTTCTATAGCAAGAAATCTAAAGCCTTGACTGAAGAATACAAGCTCTGAAAATATAAAAATAATAAAAATGAGGCAAAGACAGGGACAAAATTCAACATTCTAAGCAAAAAATATTGTAAAACCAAAACTGGGACAAAAAGGTGAACAAAGAGATTTTCAAGAGTAATGTAGCCAGTAGGGGTGTAAGAAAAGATCGATACACCTGTGTATCGCAGTATTTTGTTTGGCGATACTGTAGTGATTCTCAAAAACGGAATATCGATATTTAAAAAAAAATAATCATACAAGATTCATGGCAGTTGCTTCGTTTTGAACTTACATACTGACCTCTAGATTGCAGTCTTCTTATCTCTGAACTTAAACAGTGACAGGAAATTCTGGCATAAGGGCACGCCGCTAATCTTAGCGTTAATGGAGGATGAAAGAATAGTTCCTGCTTCCGCCTCGGTGTAAAGTGTGGCGTCATTTCGGCCTTTGAGGTAACGTTCGCTCCAGGACACAGCAAACAGCAGAAACTGCCCGCGGCCGCCACCCATCTGTGCAGCAGAAGCGCCCCATGCAGCCGAGGCGGCGCCCGCGCCGCGGTTACGCTGCTTGCAGCATCCCGTGAAAGGGCCTTCACGAGAGGCGCGGTGGGGTAACCGCGCGGCACCCTGCCGCTTTCTCTCGTGGTGGGGCTGTTTTGTGCAGTTGAGGCGGTGCTCGCGTCGCGGTCTCGGCGATTCACGCGGAGCATAATTACTGAAAAACTTATCAAAGAACAAAACGGTTCTTAGAATGTCCAATAGGAATCCTGTAAACACTTTATTTTTTATTGATATTAAACAGATGTAATTCTTAAGTACTTAAATGATCTGACATAGTTACAATTGTAAACTTAAATTGTAAAGCAGGGTATTAAAGCATATATGGGCTTTTTTTTAAAAGCTTACATTTTATACATTTAATAACTAAAGAATCTTGCAAGCACTTTATTTTCCCCCTTTACTTCTGTACTGCACAAAAAGTGATTCAGTAACATTGAATGGTTTGCATATGGTGGTGTGTTCTTAATTACAGCTTTCCTAAAATTATGTCCTGTTCATGAAATCAGAAATATCCCAATATATCGCTTTGTTTACAATAGCGCAATGTATTGCAACATATCAAAGCGCAACCCCTGTATCGTGATACGTATCGTATCGCCAGATTCTTGGCAATACACAGCCCTAGTAGCCAGACATGTATTTCCATGCATATTTATGTGGTTTGCATGATAGTCTAACAAAGGGAACAGCATCACTGGGTCATCACTCAATTGTAACCAAGCAAAGATTTTGTTGAAAACATTTAAAGCAATTAAAGAATCATTTTCTGCTTGTAAAGCTGCAATGAGAACATTTATAAGTATGAAAACCTAAAACTGTTGCATTATGGGTATAAGCTCTTAATTTCTAAGTGACAAGATGTAACCTAATGTTCATGTTATTGCACAGCGTTATTATTTTTTCTCTTTTAAAAAAAAAAAAAACCTAGGTGGATATATATATATATATATATATATATATCTTCTGTCTCTTTCTATTAATGTTTAACACACACACACACACTATCCCCTGAGGATAGAGACATGAATGTTTATGATGTATATGTCACATAAAAAATGCATATGCTGCAGGGCATGCTGTATTCACACCGCATGTGCTGTTTTAATGACTACATCACTGATACAAATCAAGGGCTCAAAAGCCCTGCAAAAATGTCATCTTTTAAACCCATCTACTTTTATCTTGAGGCCTTTGTAATTGTCATTGATCACACAGAATTGTGTGACACTAGGAATAATATTTGAAATTCATAAGTCCAATCATATGCCTTGGAATCCCTACTAATGCTTTAGGGGAAATGTACATTGTAGCTTTGTTCAGAAGGCTTCTTTGTTCATGCCCATTGCTGAGTCCACTTTCATCTGCTGTGTACTATCCATTACTAAACTGAATTTGAAAACATTAAGGTTGAAATACATTTAATTAATAGGTTTAGCTTAATTCAACTGTATTAATAAACCACACTCTTAAAAATAAAGGTGGTTAAAAGGTTCTTTACAGCAAGAACTATTTTTGGTTCCACAAAGAAACATTCAGTCAATGTTTCTTTAAAGAACCATCTCTACCTTTTTATAATCTGAAGAACCTTCTTTCGCCACAAAGAACCTTTTGTGAAACAGAAAGGTTCTTCAGATGTTAAAGGTTCTTTATTGAACCATTTAGACAAAAATGGTTCTTCTATGGCATCGTGAAGCACCTTCATTTGTGAACATGAACAACAAAACCAGTCATAAGTAGCACGGGTATATTTGTAGCAATAGCCAGAAAGACCCATTGTATGGGTCAGAATTATCGATTTTTCAAAAATCAGTAGGATATGTAGTAAAGGTAATGTTCCATGAAGGTATTTTGTAAATTTACTACCACAAATACATAAAAAAAATATTTTTGATTAGTAATATGCATTGCTAAGAACTTAATTTGGACAACTTTTAGAGCGATTTTCTCAATATTTAAATTTTTTGGCATCCTAAGATTCCAGATTTTTAAATAGTTGTATCTCGGCCAAATATTGTTTGATCCTAACAAACCATAGATGGAAAGCTTATTTATTCAGATGTATTCAAAAAATTGACCCTTATGACTGGTTTTGTGGTCCAGGGTCACATTTATTTTACCATAAGCTGTGAGTTAAAAAAAAAAAACAGTTATCTTTGTAGCTGATATAGGGAATATAGTATTTTAAAAAAACTGTTCACCCAAAATTAGCTGGAAATTTACTCACCCTCAGGCTATTGAAGATGTAGATGAGTTTCTTGCATCATTGGAACAGATTTAAAGAAATTTAGTATTACTTGTTCACCAATGACGATGAACTGCTAATGTTCAAACAGCTGGGAGAAACATCAATAATCCACAAGCAATCTACATGACTCAAGTCCATTAATTTGCATCTTATAAAATGAAAAGGTGTAACAAAAAAAATCCATTATTAAGGCTTTTTTAAATGCAAACCATTGCTTCTGGCTAAAAATGAGTCCATAATATTGCTTTCTCTAGTGCAAAAAAAATGTTTTGCCTGAATCAGGAGAGAAGTATGCACAGATCAAGCACCAATTACAAGCATAAACAGTCTAAAACAGTTCTGAATAAACATGTTGGTGGATTTTGGTGTGAGAGGACAACATGGAATGGATTGTTTTTCAAAGATGAAAGTGTTATTATGAATTATAGACTGAAATTTTGGCCAGAAGTGACAGCTTAATGTTAATATGATGGATTTGTTTATTACAAAAACACAGCTTTTCACTTTCTAAGAAGGCAATGATGGACTGAAGTTGTGTGAATTGCTGTTTTTATCAGCTGTTTGGACTTTCAAGACTGACGGCACCCATTCACTGCAGAGGATCTACTGGTGAGCAAGTGATGCTAAACATCTTGGATGGTCTGCATTTTCAAATTTTAATTTTTGGGTGAACTTTACCTTTAAGACTCCAGGTCAAAATGGTTTACCTTTTCTGACTTTTCACTTCATGAGTGAGCTCAATCGTTCATGTGCTAATCTTTTCTGCACTGCTACTTGGTTCCTGTCTCTACCTTGGGTGATAAGAAACCATGGCCAGGAGATGTTTTCATTTACCAGGCTGATGTTGAAAGAGTGCTTCTCAGCTTGAGGGAACCTACAATCCTCAACTTTCATCTCAAAGATTCTGTGTTATTTCAGGTTTTTTATGATGCAGAAGATTTACAATGTTCCTCTGTGTTGAATTATAATAAATAGTGACTACTATGGAAAATTATTGCACGTTGTTTTATTAGTGTTCTACAACAATGACATGTTCTAAAAATAAATAAAAAATCATATGAATTGAAATATGACACCAAATCTAAATGACTCCAAGACACTGATAAATAAATACGTAAGTAAAACATTATTTGGCATGCCACAGACAAACATCAATATCAATATACAGTTTGGACACTGTAAGCAAACATCGAACATTATGGCATAATTACATTAATAACATTCACACAGTTTACGCAAACATACATGAAATCTTTTAAAAACATCTCATGACCATCTTTAGTCAGATTTAGAATTTGAGACACAGGAGCTCATAAATGTCAGTTTCAAAACAGCGGACCAATCAAAAGAAGCTGGGGGTGGGGCTAATGTCACAAGTTGGGTGATTATTTTATATCTTTACATTTTCAAAACAAATTTTAATTTTGCTATTCAGCTGTTTGTGTTGTTTTTGCCAGTACTTGTCCTATAAAAGCGCTTCGAGACTGCAAATTAATAAAGCATATTTTTATGTGTCCAACTCTGAAATTGAAAGCTATTGCAATAATATAGTCTTTAATTTTAATAACACAAACATATGCACTGATACATCTGAAAAACAAATACCATTCATTCAGAGGACTGTATGGAAATGTATTGCCTGCCTCTTTCATGTAATAACACAATACTGACAAGTACAAAGATACGCCAAGACTGCACAACATAAAGATATACGAACAGCAACAAAGAACGTGAAAACACAAACAATACATTCTAACATATGCATTCCAATAGAGGTAACGACTGTAGGATTTATGCTTTAGTTAGACAACAGGTTGGATTAAAGGTATACATTTATTCAGACTACAAAGGGCACACTCGACTATCCTGAAGCTGCTTTGGACCTCCATTCCCGCTTTGCTCTGACTCTTCCTCTTCATCCTCACTCTTCTCCATGTTGCACATAGACATGGGTACGCGAGCAGCAATGGTGGACATCTCTCCGATGTGGCTCTCTGCTGTGGCCCCTTTGTCTGATGTCTGGTTCAGATTGGTGGAGTCCAGATTGCCAACATTTCCTTTAAACATCTGGATCAGACATTTCCTGAACTGAGAGAAAGAATGTTGGATTCAGTGTGAATGAGGATCACGGTCGTTCCACTGAGTTTCCATGCAATACATACAAATAGAAAACACAATTGTAATTGTGCTTGTTATGAACTCAAAACACAAAAGAAAAGCTTAATTTCCAGTTTCTGTGCCACCATGTAGAGATATGTTTTCAGTAGTTAGACCTTTGCACAACCTTTGCATTGAAACGAGGAAAAGGTCATTAAGCAAAATGTATTCTATGTAAAAACAAGGATATTTTAACCTTAATTAAAGCAGATAAGGTCACGAGAAGTAAACATATTCGTTTCCTTAAGGTTTTGGTTGCACTGGATGAAAATGAGGTACCCTGGGTAATTATAATACTAGTTACTCTCTCGGTCAAATTTGCAATGCTGAGAAACACTATGGTCTGTATACATTTACAGAACAATACAAGCAGAATGTACAAAGACAAACTACACAGATATAAACTCACAATTGCAAGTTATAAAGTCAGAATTGTAAGATACAAACTCGCAATTCTGAGAAATGAAGTCAGAATTATATCTCCAAATTCTGACTTTATAATTTGCAATTCTGAGATAAGTCAGAATTGTGAGTTTATATCATGCAATTCTGAAAAAAACGTCAAAAGTCTTTATCTCGCAATTTTGACTTTATAACTCGCAGTTGCAAGTTTATATTACAATTCTAAGGAAAAAAGTCAGAAGTGCAAGTTTGTATCAAGCATTTTCGAGAAAAACAGTCAGAATTGTGAGTTAATAACTCGTAATAACTCCTTATAACTCGCAATTGTGCATTTATATCACAATTATGAGAAAACAAGTCAGAAATGTGAGTTTATATCTCCCAATTCTGACTATAACTCGCTTTTTTGAGTTTATATCATAGTCCTGAGAAAAAAAGTCAGAACTGTGAGTTTATATCTCGCAATTCTTTATAATTGCAAGTTTGTATCACTATTCTGAGAAAAAGTCTGAATTGTGAGTTTATATCATGCAATTCTGAGAAAAAAGTCAAAATTGTGAGTCTATATCTCGCAATTTTTACTTTATAACTCGCAATTGCAAGTTTATATTACAGTTCTGAGAAAAAAGTCAGAATTGTGAGTTTGTATCAAGCAATTCTGACTTTATAACTCACAATTCTGAGTTTATATCACAATTCTGAGAAAGACAAATCAGAATTGCGTGATACAAGAGATAAAAAGTTGCAATAACTTTTTTTTTTATCCAGTGGCAAAAACAGACAGAAATAGATCTAAAATGGAAAGTCATAAAAACGTTTAACTCCTTTTAAAATAACATAAGCTTTTAAAATGTTAAATTTAGTGCATGATAACACTTTACAATTAGACTTATTTTGTTAATATTATTAATTGATTGTTAGATTTTTTTGCATTGCAATGTTTATGTAAATTAACATTAATGCATTATAAACAAATACAAACAATAGTATATTCAAAAAATTAACATAGCATTAATAAATTAATAAATGCTAAAAAAAATATTGTTTGTTGTTAGTTCATGTTACTCTAATGTAAGCAAACTGAGCAGTACATTATACATTCTACAAAGGCAACTGAAAAAAACAGTAAAATCTAGCAGTATATGTTCTATTTCAGATCTATGAAATCTATATACAATCCATTTCAGAAAAGACTGACAATCAACTTTGCATTCCTACTGAATACACCAAATAACTGCAAACTTAAATTGAAACATCTATATACACAGCTCATATATGACATATATGATTTTTTGTAGGATTCTCCATTTACTCAAGAGCTCTTTGAATATCAAAATACAACGCAACATTACCGATGCCATATGGTTAAAGAAACCATGCCTACTCTCACTCTCGAGTGTTTGTTCTCGTGTCTCTGTAATGTAGCCTGTCTCTCTCTCTCACATCAGAGAAATTTGCGATCCTGTGACCCTTGACCTAAATTTATTCTGGGAACAGCTGGGAAGGAACTGGGTTAGTTCTGGAAGATGTGCACAGCTCAAGGGGTCCAGCAGCCTCCGCTCCAAACCACCTGGGACCCACATCCTAGGGGTGGTCACATGACTACAAAAGATCACTGCTTTGCCCTTTACATTAAGCGACACGCTACAGGGACACCGAGGAGAAATTGTGCAGACTGTATCGCTCATAATTCATAATTCCTCTGAGAATACAGAATATCTTTAAAATGGAAATAGTCAGAGGTTTAAACCATTGTTTGCGACGATACAGCAATTGAAGCAATTGAACTGGAGGACCTAAGACCTCCCCTTAGGAAAGCTAAAGGCACTTAAACATTTCTTGAGGTGGATTTATAAAGAAAATGTATAAATACATTTTTCATTGGGTATATATAGACCACACTATTTCAGTGAGTTTTAGCTTTAAATATGAATATTTAATACATTATTGAACTAAGAAAAAATGAAATCTCCTCAACCAAAACTGTCAGAGTAAAGAGCATCAGATGTCTGTGATTTAGCCCTTACATATGATAGAAGAAAAAAAAGTGTAGAAGTTCAGACCACCTGCTCATGCAATGGCTCTAGTACAGCATACTAAATTCTGACAAGAAGCTATAATAACCATTTTCCATAGTACAATAATCAGTAATTATTACTTATGTGTTTATGATGCTGCGCATTGGCCATATATGCCATGCAAGATTCACTCCTTGATGCTTTTCTGTCTTACATTGATTGATGGCATAAAAACACTGCAAATCGATTCTTAATAAATAAAATATAAAACCCTTTCATCAGATTTTTTTTCTCAGCACGGCACCCTAAACCAATAAGTATTTTTTTATATATATATAAAATGTGTAAGTGATCTGAAAATGTCAGATAAGGATGACAAATGGCAAAGATGTACCTGCTTATTCATGAAGACATAGATGATGGGATTGTACACAGCCGCAGTCTTTGAGAAGAAGGCCGGTATTGAGCCCAGGCGAGGATCAATATAAATTGTGGGACAGGCTGTGACAATAATTGAGAACGCTGCATAAGGCGTCCATCCAACCATGAACGCAACTATCATTACAATGACCATCCTCGCCACCTCTCGGTCAGGCTTACGCGCATTCCCCAGCCTTCCGTGAGTGTTCGATACCTATCAAACATATTAGAGTTCTAAGGTTAAATACAGGCCAAGAGTAAGTTAACATTCAATGTTAATGTACAACAGACAACCAAACAGAATCTCAAAAGCTCCATTTATATCTACAGAGCTACTATAAATCAAGTGAAGATAAGTGTTAAAGATAAGTGTATATTACCAACCTTTCTGAGCTTCTGCATAAGTTTACCATAGGAGATAATGATCACACCAAGAGGAAGGATAAAACACGTAACGAAAAAGGTGATGATGTAGGTGTGGTCATAGTAATCAGTTGAGTACCTTTAAAAAAACAGAGACTTTAGACATCCTCAGTCTTACTTTCATGTCATATCACCACAAAATTTTAATTATGAGTGGGAAACTCTCAACTTTTGGTTGGTGTGAGAGGGAGAAAAATTAGTTGGGGGCATGTCAGTGAGAAAGCAAGATGGCCGCAATGCTAGGGGTGGGTGATATACCGGTATGCAAGATTAATCAAAAAAAAATTGTCAGCTGGTAGCAGTGTTGCCAAGTCTTACCAAGAATTGGGCTACTTTAGCACTATTTATGCAGATTATTTATGTCTGCGGATTGAAACTGCCCCGAAAACCTGAAATGCGAATTTTACCAGAGGAAGCCCACCAAAACACTTATATTTTACCCTCCAAACCATTTTTTACTGGGGGACACAATTATGCAATTAAGCTTGTTTTGAGTAGCAATTGGGCGGGTTTTGTTGTGAAAACCTGGCAACCCTGAGCAATAGAGATATTGGACCATGGTTTTGCGTGGTCAAGAAAATGTATCGTTTGCACACATTTTTAAGCACTGCGGTTTAAAAACAAGTGATTTTAAGCCATTGAAATGCAATAAGCTGCGAAAGAGAACTCATTACGTTGTTCATAAAAAATGCGGGAATTACTGTAGTTATTTTTGTCGCTTTATATCCCTTGAATAGTTAAATACACACACTTGTTTATGTCAAATGCCCGTTTTTGGAAGTATTCTCGTAAAAACAGTAATTTAGGTCTTAAAGGGGTCATCGGCTTCCCATTTTCCACAAGTTGATATGATTCTTTAGGGTCTTAATGAAAAGTCTACATCATGCTTTGGTTAAAATTTCTCAATGGTAGTGTAAATAACACCTTTTTAACCTTGCCAAAATCAGCTCTGCAAAAATCATCCTGTTCTGGTCGAGGTTGCTTTAAATGTTAATGAGCTCTGCTCGCCCCGCCCCCTCTTCTCTTTGTGGAGTGACGAGCCTGTTTACTTTAGCCGCATTTAGCCGCTAAACTTGCTAACTAGCACGTTATTAGGAAAGGTGATTGCAAAGATAAAGATAAAGATAAAAAAAACCCTTATGCTGCTGTAAGTGAAACTGGATCACGAATGATTCGCACGAACATCGACGGATATATGTAACTTGGATCGGGAGGCGCATTCCATTCACAAACAAACGTAATCCACTGCATCTTTAGTGGCTCAGATTTGGGGAGTAAATGACGATCACTATGTTCATTATTATGGTCATTAATGTTCAAACAACATGTAAAAGTGAACTTTGCATCCGATGACCCCTTTGTTCTTTGTTCTGCATTTTCATCAGTCTGTTGGTTTTTAATTGTCATATTAAGAAATGTGCATGCGTTCTTTTGCTTTTTAAAGAAAGCTTTTTATTTATTCTTTTTGCAGGTAGTTTCTGCGCAAAGGATGAGCGCACATGGAAAAATGATATTCTCTATTCATTTTAACCAATTTAAAAAATCAATGCAGCTTTCTGACATGACTTTCTTCTTATTTTAATAGTCCGTTTGAGGCGGTTTCTATGATGTTATTTTAATGACAAATGTCCAATGCGCATAATTGTAATGTGAGAGCGCATTAAAATGTGGACTCTCTTCGCTCTCACACAAAATAGACACGCATGTGCATGCTTAGAAACATAAATCGTCGCATTTAATCGACAGATGTAAATTAGTGTTTACATAGCATAACAGAAGTAATGTATCGTTCTCATACGTGTCCCGCATTGTCCCACAAAATCACGTCTACTGTCCTGCAACAGATCTATTGCCAGGTGCACTGTAAAAAACAATTTGTTGAGTCAACTTAAAATAATTTGTAACCTGGCTGCCTTCAAATTTTAAGTTCAGTCAACTCAAAAAAAGTTTATTCAACTTGAAATGTTAAATTATACTAAGTGACAGCTTCGATATTTGAGTTGAATCCATTTAAATTGGGTTACTTACCCATCTGTCAAGTTTAGCAAACACAAATATCTAATTTGTTACTTAGTACAACTTAACATTTCAAGTTGAATAAACTTATTTTAGTTGACTGAACTTAAAATTTTAAGGCAGCAGGGTAACAAATTATTTTAAGCTGACTCAACAAATTGTGTTTTTTATTTTTTACAGTGTGGTCACCCTAGTCTTAAGTGAAAGCAAACAGCTAAGAAAGAAAACACACCTGTAACAGGATATTGAATCTGGGTAGCACTTAAAGTGACAGCAGTCTAACATTCCTGCTATCTGTCATTTATGTTAATCAAACAACAAAAGAAAGAAAATCTCTCACTGCTCTTGTCTAAATCATTTTTGTAACTTTAAAATGAAGAAATGTATATTTAATTTACACAGTGAAGAACATGTAGTGTTTTTATACATTTGATTACCTTATACAATGAATGAATTTTTTATTTATTTTGTTCTTTAGTTTTTTTTTGTCTGATTGCTTGTTATTAGCTGACTGTTTACTTGTCTTAAGTGAGCAGTTTTTTTGTGACATTGTCACTGTTGACAAGAATTATGAAATTACTATGGTATCAAACATTTTGATATCATAAAGACCTTATTTAAAGCAAAAATAATATTGTCATATATATCATTGCTGTGGAATAAAATTACTTATATTGTGATATTGGATTTTGGTTATATCACCCACCTAGATGCAGCGTCTGTATTGATGGAACATTTTTTTGAAATTATGTCTTTTTTCTTTTATAATAAAACTATGTACAACATATGATTTCAACAGAATATATAATTATTTAATTTACAGCACCTTCATAAATTAAATAAAAAGGTAAAAAAGAAAATACACCTGATGCAAATTCCTTACTCATAATTTAAAGAAATGGACTTAGAGTTTAAAGTGAAATTTTTTTGTGTAAAAAAGGTACATCGCCATCTTACTGTGATTAGAAAGCACCTGACTTCACAATTACAACTTCCTAACTAATAAATACATACTTCCCACCATTTCAGTACAAAAACTAGTGTGGAAACAGTGCTTAGGTAATCAATTGTGCACTAATCTTTAACAGTATGAGCACATGCACATGTTTTGCAGTTGCATAATATGCTTTGTGAAGTGCTTTGTTCGGTGCAAACAAACACTGCAACATAATTGAGTAATAAGCACCTGCAAGCTCAAGGCAGTGTCAAAATATCAGTCTAAATAGAAACCAAAAATCTCACCTGCAGGAACTACATTACTCTGAACACCAACATGGATGCAACTATGCCCCACATCTGTAAAAATATTCCCCCATCCTTGGTGTTCTTTGTGTCAGTGTGCGTTCCCTATTCAATTTTTCTTGCACTGTTTGTGTTCCAAGGCCAAGCCACAGCCACAACTGTTCTGTGCCAGTCTCTTAAAAGCAATTTTTCAAATGATGGCTGCATGGCATCAGCCTTGGGTTTATAAGTGGTTTCCGTTTTTTCTGTCACAATATAACACTCAGAAAGAAGCCTTGACTTGAACTCCTTGTCTGTCTACAAATGATGCCACTTTAAAGAACATGTGCAAGGCACATTAGTATTCATCAATAGGGTCATATGGTGTAACTGTGGATGTTGTTCTGTTAATACATGACCATGACAGAAAAACACAGATAGAGATTGAAAGACTGTGAGCTTGAGAGGACAAACAGAGTGAGTGAATAAAGGAAGAAACTCACCAGTTGGGTTCACAGGTGGTGCCAATTTTGCTGACTGTATAACTGTTCCAGCCAAGTACTGGAGGGATTGTCCAGATGAAGGAGAAGGTCCAAACAAAAACAAGCCCCATAGCTGCATGCTTGCCTCCCAGCCGGACATTTTTCAGAGGACGACAGATCACAAAGTAACGCTCAAATGCCAAGATTGCTAAAGACCACAAAGCCACAATCCCTGAAAAACCAAAAAGGTACTCCCATTATTACTGTAACTGTGCCACTGATGTAATATGTACCTGTACTGACATTTGACAGGAAATGAAAACAGAAGTTACTGCATAACTTTAACTGTTAAAATGAATTCATGTTCCAGCTTGCTTTTCAGAAAATCAGTTATTTTACATAAAAAGCAATGAGTATCATGGGAGACAAGAACAACTAATGGATGTTTACTTCAGGCTCAAAACCTTAATTACCTGATTGCAGGTAACTGGAAGCCATTAAGCCACTGCATAAGAAAAAATCATGCTTTGGTGAATCACAGTTATAAGGTAAAAAGTAGAAATTATGACAACCTGAGAAATCTAAACATGAAAAGTTGACTTCTGTCGCAACTTTATATCTCACAGGTTTGATTTTGGATCTCCTAATTTCTACTTTTTATGTCATAATTATGATTCACCAAATTAGCCCAGAAATGGGCTAATTAGTTAATTAAAACAAAGACAACATGCATGAAATCAGGACTTTGCATAAACTCTTCTATTTTGTTTTAACATTTACTTAGTATAACTAAAAAGTATTTATTTTTTTTTTTTTAAGATTTGGAAATTTATGGATGGATGAAAATGGATCAAAATTTGTTTACTACAATACATATAGTTGAACTATTTGCTGTAAAACAACAATAAATCGTATCTATTAAGTTACTGTAACATACTAGTTTTTCCTTTGCTACTAGTAGTCAGTATGTCTCAGCAAGTACTGGTGACAAATTGCACGTTACTAATAAATCTACTGGGAGAGAAATAATAGTAAGAACAACAGAAAAGGCACCAGCAACAAGTGGAATACATACTACATACTTCTTGTCACTGGGAGTGGCTAGTAGAAAAGGAAGTACTAATAAATAAATAAAATACAATAAATTGTATTAGTAACATAAAATATGTACTAAGATTAAAATAATAAATAAATGTTACACGTCTTGGTATAGTTATGTAATAACTCACCGAAAAAAGTGACAGCGAATCCCTCGAGCACACACGCCCAGATGCCCAGGAAGAAGTAGCCTCTTGCATTAGTTAGAAAACTTATAGTGCCTCCTGTCATCGAAACTAGAAAATCAGCAACAGATAAATTAACAATGATGTAATTCAACGGTTTCCTTAACTGTTTGAATCTAAGCGTCACGAGCATAACGGTGAAGTTCTCTGTTATAGACAGTGAAGTCACTATGAACATCAGACAGGCGAGGAAAGTGTAATTCCAGGGCGCTACAGACTTGAGGGGACCCGAGAACGGATCGTCCGGTGTGGTGATGTCGGTAGACTCGGTGACCGAAGACCCAAACGATTCCATGACAGCGACTAGGGCGGGCATTGGGATGAAAGATCAGGAAAAATTCATAAAGTCATCACTGGGGAGCTTCTTGAAAGTCCAAGACAGGTGTTTTATACTAAAAGACTTAGAATTTGCGCACTGTAAAATAATGTCAGCTTAAAAATAATTACATGAATTCAAACACACACATAGTCTAGATAAATATAACATTAATTTATGCTGTAAACGTTTTTTCTTAATTATTTATATTTTTTTCAATTTTGGAAATATTCCAATATTTTCTAGTAAAGCAATCCACTTGAGGAGGCAGAAGTCCATAAGAGTACTTTTGCGTAAATATTGAATTAAACGCCACAGGTCCGCTCGCTTTGCGTCCACAGTTGAGCATAAGCATGTTCATGCTGTTCTCCTTTATATACAGTCCGTCAGCTTGGCCATCTCAATCCCTCGAGGTAATGAGAAAAGTCCTTTTCCAAGTTTACCGAGACATTTCAGAGGGGCGTCACACGCGTCGCTCTTTTAAAGGTGCACCCAGTCGTATTTTTGCTAATTATAAAGTTATAAAGAAAATTAATTATAAAAAAAACTGTCATTAAAATAATATACATTCACCTCAGATGAATCTCCAGGAATATCTTTCTTCTGGAAAAAGATAAAAAGCTAAAAGAAAAGGCTATTTTATTCTACATGATTTGGTATGCCCCCTCATGGGAACCTTTATATTTATATCACATGACCAGTTGTGTCATTACAACCAAAGGTGCAAAAAAGGGGTATGCAAAATATGCACCTCATAGGGGTGCAACTCGAAATCGAACCAGGAGGGGTGTCGGATGGCAGTCTCCTGCTTTATCTACAAAACAGTATAGGCTTTACTCTTGTCACTGATTATTTTTAAAAGAATAGTTCACTTAAAAAGTAAAATTTGCTAAAATGCACTCTCCCTCAAGCCATCCAAGAAGTAGATGAGCTTGTTTTTTCATCAGAATATAGTTTTTTTCTGTAAAGCTGCTTTTCAATGATTTGTAAGTGCTTTACAAATAAACGAAGTGAATTGAACTGAATTGAATTTATTGAATTTGGAGAAATTTAGTATTACATCACAAGCTCACCAAATGAATGGGTGCCGTCAGAATGAGAGTCCAAACATCTGATAAAAACATCACAATAATCCACAAGTAATCCACACGACTCCAGTCCATCAATTAACTCTGTGTGTTAATTGATGTGTCAACAGCTATGCTATAAAAAACAATTTGTTGAGTCAACTTAAAATAATTTGTAACCTGGCTGCCTTCAAATTTTAAGTTCAGTCAACTCAAAAAAAGTTTATTCAACTTGAAATGATAAATTATACTAAGTGACAACTTAGATATTTGAGCTGAATCAACTTAAAATTTTAAGGCAGCTGGGTTACTTACCCATCTGTTAAGTTTAGCAAACACAAATATCTAAGTTGTTACTTAGTACAACTTAATATTTCAAGTTGACTAAACTTATTTTAGTTGACTGAACTTAAAATTTTAAGGCAGCAGCTTAACAAATTATTTTAAGCTGACTCAACAAATTGTTTTTATTTTTTACAGTTTACATGTTAAGGAACAAATCCATCAAAGCGATGTAACTTTAAACCATAGTTTCTAAACAAACTACCATTATCCAGAATAATACTTCATCCAGTGGAAAAGTCAATCTCATGTTGTCTGCTCACATCAAAAAACACAATTTTTAAAAAACATTTAAGCTGTTTTCACTTGTAAATTGTTTGATATGTGCATATTTCTCTGCTGATTAAGATGAAGACTTAATCAGCAGAGAAATATGGATTCACTAGAGATATACTTTTCACTGCAATATTACAGACTGAAGACTCAGCTGAAAACAAAGGTTTAAAATGTCTTAACAGTTGATTTGTTTCTTCCAAACATGCAGCTTTTCATGTGATTACTTGTGGATTATTGTGATGTTTTTATCAGCTGTTTGGACTCTCATTCTGACGGCACCCATTCACTGCAAAGGATCCATTGGTGAGCAAGTGATGTAATGCTAAATTTCTCTAAATCTTGGATGAAGAAGGAAGCCTATCGACATCTTGGATGGCCTGAGAGTGAGTAAATGTTCAGCAAATTTAAATTTGTGTAAACGCCTTTAATGTAAAAAAGATCGGTTTGAAAAAATTCACTGCATATTTTTGATCTGCTAAATATTTTGACATGAGAGATTATTTAATGAAAGTATGTCCAAATGATCTTCTCCCTCTCCTTTTCATGCCTCAAACTGACAGGAGGGAAAATACCACGAGTGATTCATCTGCTACAAGATTAAACCGTGTAGTTATCTGTGCAGATTTC
Source organism: Labeo catla (assembly GCA_012976165.1). Lineage (NCBI taxonomy): Eukaryota > Metazoa > Chordata > Actinopteri > Cypriniformes > Cyprinidae > Labeo > Labeo catla. The sequence goes on along the minus strand of VONZ01000157.1, from coordinate 916,125 downwards.
CTAGAAAGAATAATTAAGCAAAGTTGGAAAATACAAGAAACTGACATAATGTCTATTTCAGAAGTGTTTTGTCTGTATCATTCCTTACTGTCATTCCTATTTAAATGCTTAGAAACAACATAATGCCACAGCCCTTGCATATGTAAGCAATTTATGCATCCTTGGAGGATTGATCAACACTATAGCATGTGAAATTGATTTACTTGCAGGTCTGAAAATTAAATTTCACAGGACCGCAGGCAAGACAGAAAAATACAAGTGTTCAATTGTTTAGACTAATTGCTGTTTTACTGTAAAGAAAGGGTCAATTGATCATGAGCAAATTTAATTAACTTGAGCCAGGTCTAAGTAGCGCAAGGTTGCTTTGAGGATGGATCCTTCTCTTTGAGGATAGATTATGTTTGTGTGTCTGCCACAGTCATCGACTTTTTTGATTTCCTGTGACACTAATTTCATTCTGTGCCTAGTCGCTTAGTGACGTCCCCAATTGAGTCACACGGATCTCTAGACCTTTTAACGCATAATGGGACACGTCTGATTTTTTTTGCACAGCTGCAGATTCTTGGTAGCTGTGGCATTAAAATGACCCTAGTCCTGCTGAGCAGTTAAACATTCTCATTTACCTTGGACACTCTTATCTGTATTCTGGCTCAGCGTTGTAGATGACAGGCTGTCCGTCATATAAGCACAACCTAATTAATACCAGCACTTTTAAATGGTGGCATTACCATGATGCTCTGGTTAATGGATTATTGCGATGTCTGGAATTGACCCTGAGTGATTTATTACTCACTTATTTCCTTTTATGTTTTTGCCTTTTTTGTGGTGGCATTTAGTGACAAGTGGTAGCTAATTTTATAGCTGTTATAGCAGTCGTCACATAAAACAAACAAAACATTTGTAGCTTAATGGTACTGCATAGGTCTAATGTAACCTTTACAAATCCAAGCGACATTTATTGAGCAGAAGCCGTATTGAAGTCATAAGCGAGCTGAGTGTGAGAATTTCTGTGATTGTCAGTCAACCTTTCCTAATACAGAATCATTACACATACAATCCACAGTTGGTTGGCCTTTCTACCATGAAGACGAACCATGAAAAATGTCAGCCCATCTTCCAGGAAGACGAGCGATTGAAATCTTATTATCTTGTGAATTCCTGTTGACTTAATAAAGGATACAAGCCAATCACAAAAGCAATTATTTCCTTGACCAGAATGTGTGACACAAGATGTTATTTTAACTCCATTCATGATGAGCAGTTCAGCCTGAGGATAAACTCTTTAGCATTAGATTGATGGGATGGGGTATATTTAGCACGGATGTAATGTTTGAAATAGTTCTTGGAAAAATGTTAAGACCTCAGATGTGATAATCATCATGTGGAAGTGGGTAGCCATCCTTCCAGGGACCCCATCTGCCCCCTAAGCCCTAAATTGCCCCTTCCCATCTGCCTCATTCTGCCCCCAGCTTTCTTCTGATTTCTCTCTGTATCTAGACGACCAAGTTACAACAACTTCAAAAATGTCTGAAGCTAATTTAATCATAATAATATACATTACAATCTGTGAAACACTTGGTGGTCTTGGTGTTTTACTTCGATGTGACATGCTGTTCTGCATCTAGATCTATTTTTTAACAGTTTAATTTTATAAGTATTTTGCATGCAGTTTTATGACTTCATATTACGCATACTTTTAAAAAGTAATTTATACCACAGTACAATTAAAAATAAAACTAAAGACAACATGTGACCAGTGTTGAGATACTTCCAATAAATAACGCCAGTTACTTTGTTTATCATTTATTCACCAGCAGCTCCCCTGTCTCCATGTTGAGAGAAATCCAGAGGCACTTCCTTTAGCCTGAGGCTTATTTATTTCACTTTTGGTGCGAGAAGGCCTTTACAGTTGTCAGAAATATAACTTTTTGTTGTTGTTGTTGAAAATAAACAGGCAAGCCCAGTTCAGGTGACAAAAAGTAACAATAAAGTAATGTAACATTACATTCCATTAAAGTAACTAAGTTATAAAATGAATTACTTTTTATGGAGTAACGTGATATTGTAACGCATTACTTTTAAAAGTAACTTTCCCCACTGATTGTGATAGTTGAAAGCTTACAGACTTATAGTAAAATATACTTTCCCTTATTTATACCTATACATTTTAAACTAAATGTTTTTTAAATTTGAGACTGGATCTCTTTAAGACTTGAAATATTTGGTTTTACTTTACACATTTTTTAAGGTGTGAAATCGAAGTAAACGTAAGTCATAAAATAACAGCATCCTTTTACAATGTCGTTTCCTTTGCCACTAGATGGCGCCATATGTTAAATCTTTGCTGGTCATTACATAATATTCTACATTTGACATCCAAGGATCAAAAACGCCTTGAAAGTTCTGGACGCATTAGTCATCACGAAATCTGGTCTTAAGTTATTTTCAATGTTGCTACACACAGTGCAGATTCACTTCATATAGCCATAGGCTACACTCCCAACACTCAGCTTTTGAAAGGTTCGTTCATTTTGGTCACGTTTTTTAAATGATTCAGTTATTGGGTTAGTCATACACAAATCGTTTTGGAATCAACGAGTTATTTTGCTGGTTGTTTAAAATGTGTATTTGTAAATGGCAATGGTATATCACGAAGTTTTCACCTCTCACTCAACACTGCACCCCGATCAAATCAGTTTCCTTTTTATATGGAATAAACGTAACAGGCTTTTAAAAACATTTGTCATGAAGTGCTTTATTTGTATTCTGAAGCAGAAAATTATGCACCAACAATGGTTCAGTGTTAAAGTGGAGAGATTAGTCAAATCAGCATGATTCACGGGATATTAATCTACGCATTTGACCAATTTGAACCACTTGTTAATACATATTAAATAAGGATTAAATCCAAAACAATATTAGAGGGCAACTGCTGAAGAACATTGAAACAGAGATATTTTGTTATTGCTTCATATGGCTGCTTGTTAAAGAGCCACTGAAATCTTCAGTCATTCCCATTTCTGAAAGAGAAAAATAATATTTTACTTGCCAAGAATCACATTTCAGTTACTAGAAATAAAAGGAAACAAATCAGCTATTATATAATTCACCCTTTAATCGCAGATATGCAAGATGACCCAGCAGTGAGAGAAGATAGGAATCATCTATGGAATAAGAAAAGAAAACCAACTGCTTTAGGAAAAAATATTGCAAATATTAACAAAAATTAACCACCAGAAAAGAATAATAATAATCAAGATCACAACATAAGAATAGCATCATTTCAGATTATTCCTTAATATTGAATTTTAAGGAATAATCTAAAAATTCCCTAATAATAATAATTAGCCTTTATGAGGTCATTTAAGAACTGACTGTATGAAGATGTTGGTAAGCTTGAATTTTCATTCCACATGTCTCTTTTGCCCGTTGCTCTGTGTCTTACATTAAGACTTCTGTGAGCATCTTAAAGAGGAGAGCCACAACATTATCACAATAAAACCTGTATTAAAAGTCCTTGAAATACACATTTGCACAGTATTTTCAACTTCTAATTGTTTGAATGCAACAAACTTACAAGGTCCTAGTAGGTAGCCAGCACTGTTTAGAGTCCATCCTTTTTTTTCTGGATACTGTGGGATTAACAGAGAGACCCATAAAAGACATGACGAAAAATCAATCATCTTGTTGAGCTTCAGAAGAGGTAATACAAGATGTACCGTGAGGGTCATGCCATGGATCCTTGACAGATGTGCAGTAAAGACACAGAGTGAGATACAGAGTAGAGCACAACTCATCTGCATCTGTTAAAAAGACAGTAGACTACATATAACATATACATTAATATCTATGCATTGTAACAGAAACAATATTCATTTTAAAACAATCCTTATTTATTATTTTTCTTTTTTTTTAATTATTGCTGTTGTATGTGTAGGTTGTGATAGGTGTTTACTGGATCACATTAATCCTAAAGATGACATTAGATATGAATCAGTATTTGTAAATAAATAAAACTCACCAATGTGAAACAATAAGCCTGACAATACTTTTTAAAATGTAAATATTACTAAACTATATTTAAATTAAATATCACATTTTTCTTTCAACATTTTTAAAAGTCATTTAATCTGAAATAGCATTTTGTTAGCTTTTTTCTCCTTGGATTTCAATAAAACATTATATCAATAAATTATAGTAATATTCAATAAATATAATAAAGACATATGTACACTCCTAAAAATAAAGGTTCTTTTTAATATGATTCCATGAAGAACATTCAACATCCATGAAATCTTTCAACTGCGTAAAAGATTCTTTAGTACAAAAAGGTTCTTCAGATTAATAAAATGTTCTACACACTAAGAAAACTACTGATCTTTAGGGAGTCGAAAATGTTTTTTCTATGCCACTTTATTTTTTTAGAGTGTATGCATATTTGTATTGTTATCATTTAATTAAATTAATTGTATTAATTGTTTTACCTGTAGCTGTAACTTTACAGACACAATGAAAAGCGTATATTACAACACAGATAATGCTTACCTTAAAAGAGAACAGTTGCTGTTTATAAATATTTATAAAAAAAAACCAGATTCCAGAAAAAAGAGACAGTCGGTAACCTTCAAATAACAGGTTTGCTGCAGGTGTGTGTCTGAATAAGGGACAGTCTGTCTTTTATACACCCAGCGGCATACAGCATATTAACATAATGAAAGTCTATTAGTACGGCATTCATTTGTTCATTTCTCATAATTACTGGTGCTGTTTACAGAGACGGGAGAGAGAGAGGAAGGACAGAGAATGATGAGACAGAATTAATCAGACAGTAAGCAAGGTTACGTGGTACAGGAGAGGAGGAAGAATAGTGCCAAACATCCAAAAAAAAAAGATATAGTATAGATCTATCTAGCTCTAGCAGTCCATCCTTCTGTCTGTCTGTTTATCTGTCTGTCTATCTATCTGTCCTTCTGTTGGACATCACTATCTATCTATCTATCTATCTATCATCTATCTGTCAGTCTGTCTATCTGTTTGTCTGTCTGTCTGTTTGTCTGTCCGTCCGTCCAACCGTCCATCCATCCATCCATCCATCCACCCATCCATCCATCCATCCCTCTATCTATCCCTCTATCTATCTGTCAGTCTGTCTATCTATTTGTCTGTCTGTCTGTCTGTCCATCCATCCATTTATCTAGTTGTTGGACTTCTACCTATCTATCTATCCATCCATTGGTCCCTCTATCTATCTATTTATCTATCTATCTGTCTGTCTGTCCATTTATCTAGCTGTTGGATATCTGTCTATCTATCTATCTGTCCGTCCATCCATTTATCCAGCTGTTGGACGCCTATCTATCTATTTATCTATCTATCTGTCCGTCTGTCCATTTATCTAGCTGTTGGACTTCTACCTATCTATCTATCCAACTGTCCGTCCTTCTATGTATCCATCTATCTATCTATCTATCTATCTATCTATCTGTTTGTCTGTCTGTCTGTCTGTCCGTCCGTCTGTCTGTCCATCCATCCATTTATCTAGTTGTTGGACTTCTACCTATCTATCTATCCATCCATTGGTCCCTCTATCTATCTATCTATCTATCTATCTCTATCTATTTGTCTGTCTGTCTGTCCGTCCATCCGCCCATTTATCTAGCTGTTGGACATCTATCTATCTATTTATCTATCTATCTGTCTGTCTGTCCATTTATCTAGCTGTTGGATGTCTGTCTATCATCTATCTGTCCATCCATCCATTTATCTAGCTGTTGGACGTCTATCTATCTATTTATCTGACTATCTGTCTGTCTGTCCGTCCATTTATCTAGCTGTTGGATATCTATCTATCTATCTATCTGTCTGTCTGTCTGTCTATCTATCTATCTATCTATCTATCTATCAGATTGTGTCTCTGATCACATGAGCCAATACTGAAATCCATTTCAATCCATGATGCTTTTCTCCATTTAATAACACCACTTTGCCCTAGGTACAATTACAGCACCTACTGCTCCTTTCTATCCATTAACAGGGAAGCCCTAAAACATTCCACCTAATTATCTACAACTAATTGAGCAAAAGCTGCATTTGGGGCGGGGGTGGGGGAACAGGCAGAGCAGGAAGCGTGTTGAAACAAGGAATGAGAGCTGAAATTTCAGGCTCCTGTGGGAGGCATAATAGTGACCTCAGATGAATTAACCCTGATCTCTGCCCCGTGTTTCATTTTCATGCACTCATCTTCTGCTAAGAGCAGGTCGGCTCTTATATGTGAGGTAATTTCTTTTGTCCCCTCACTGAAATTGATATCCTAAAGTTTTGGGCAGCAGATGAAAACAAATGCATTGTGGAAATAGTTAAATGAAAACAGATTTAACTTTTTAGTGCTTTTTTTAAATATGTCAAATCTATTAATTGTTCACAAAATGTCATATCATGACAAATAATAATTTACATATGCATTTCAAATTAAATGCTGCTAATTCAGAGGAGCAAGGGGGAAGTACATGGGTCTAAAAGGTGTAGGAGTCTCTTTTTGTGTGACTAGGGCTGATATTTTATTTATGGTGTGTGCTCTGTACACCAGCTTCCTGCTGAAATATAGTCAAAGATGCTTTGCCTACACACAGGAGCTCTTACAGCAATACAGCGAATCAGAATTAAGAATTTTATTTATGCAAAATTGAACTTTACATGTTCAATTGGGCCACCACATTTGAGGCCACCACATTTCATTTACCCTCCGTGTAACCTCACCGACTTCACCCAGTTTGTTTAAGGTAAGTTTTACATCTTTATCCTTTTGAGAAACAATTTATTCGAGAGATCATTATTATTAAGGAATCAAATTGCTAAAATATTTTAGGGAATGCCAGTTATATGTTGATTATACGGAAACATTGTTTATCTGACACCCTATTTCCTGAAAAGCCAGTTATATTGATTTTATTCCATAAATGTTAAGTGCTATCAAAACAGTTTCTGACTACAATAACATTATAAAAGGGGAAAACAACAAAAAACACCATCATACAGGATGTAGCCCTAAGAAATTTACATTTACGTAACCACCGAAGGATGTATTCTCAAATTTTCATAACACCAAACAAAGCACTTTTGTTCCATGTGCTAGTGCTTGAATAGTTAATGACATGCCTGTGTAAAACGATAGCTTTGGTTTCGTTACCATAGGCAAGGAAATACGAGAATACAAGACACTTCCTGTACCCTGTTCTGTTTTTGTGCTTCAGAAGAAGAGCGGGGGTTATTTTGAAGTATCTTTCTGGGCAGCAAATTCATATAAACAAATATAAAAATGAATGTAGCACACATGTTGTTCTTAAAGAAAAACTGTGTGAAACCAGCTTGTTTCTGTGAACAGTAAACGTTGAACAATATGGGATTTTCTGCTTCTCATGTTGCTATTGATAATATCTTCTTTTTTTGTTTTTTGACTGATTCTTATAAGATGATTTGAATGTTTATTTATTTTGTGCTCACAGATATGGCATCTGAGTGCTGTCTCAGTCTCACCAAATACTTCCTCTTTCTCTTCAACTTGATATTCTTTGTAAGTTGCAAATGAGTCATAAGATACAGTAAACTAAAACAGAATAAAATATGGTATTTTATAATATACCGAAAATATAAAACATACATTACAAAACCATTTAACAGCAATAAGATAATTTTCTTGCACTATTATAACTGTTGCCTTTTTGATCTCAACAAGGCCAAACTTTTATATTTTCTACAATATACATGTAGGATTGCTGTTGGACTGTAATTTTTCAACAAAAACTGTCTCATTCAGCTCTTAGGATCACTCCTCTTATCTATGGGACTATGGATACTACTTTCAGAGGACACAAGTTTCAGTAAGCTTTGAGTGCAATGCTATTTTGATTCTTTTTTCTATTAATTACCATTTGTGAACGATTAAAGAATTAGCTCTTTGTCTTTGCAGTGCCTTTCCCTCCCGACATTTCCATCCATCTCTTTTCTTACATACTGATCGCCAGTGGCTCTGTGACCATGTCATTAGGCTTCCTAGGATGTCTGGGTTCTTTGAAGACTGTCAAATGCCTGCTGGGAACTGTGAGTTTTCAGAGAAACAAAACTTAGGATGCCATTTGATTGATTTGAGATTTGTGCCATCGAAGATACACTTTAACCTTACAAATATGGTTATCTGTTAGAAGAACTACTAAAATGAGCTTAGAAGTAGTCACCATAGGGAATTGTGCATGTTTGTGGTATAGGTGTTTATCATACAACAGCATGTTTATCTGCTCCACTGAGCTGTAACTGTGTTAAAAAAAGCTTCATTTATCTGCAGTATTTTATCCTGCTCACGGTTCTTCTTGCGGCGCAGATAGTGGGTGGGGTCCTTCTATACACCCAGAAGACTGAGGTAATTCAAGCGTGAAAATCAGCAGTCCCACCCAGTTTGGTGTTGGGCTTTTTACAACAACCCAGCACATGACTTAATTAATCCTCTTTGGTGTCAAGTTTTAAATCAGTTTGATTGATTTCTATTTTTGAAAGCTATGAAGCTTCAGATAAAATTATGACCGAAACATCTTCAACTTTCAGTGGACTGGTTCACTAGAGAATCACCTAAAGGAGTCATTTGGAAGGAATGATTCCAGTCTTCAGAGTTTTAAAATGACTCTAGGTTACATTCAGAAAGAGGTGAGAGTCACAGCACAGTAAACAAAAGCACACAGCAGTAAACAACAAAAAGAATGCAAAATATGAAAAAAAAAAAAAAAGTTTTTTTTTTTGCAAATTTTTTCGCTCACACTTTCCAAGTGAATTTCACACATAGAATTTAGTCAAATCCACAACTTAACAAAGTGTCAAAGTACATACTTTTTGAATTAAAAAGCACATTTTTTAAATTATTATTTTTTTAATTTAAGGCAAGTGTTTGCATGCAGTTTCAGTTAATGACACAAAATTATTTATGTAGTGCCAACATAAATGCTTTTTACATATTTAGTTGGGCTGAACACAATGAAATTATGCAGTTGCATTGCATTAGCTCATTTTAAAGGGGTGCTATTATGCTTTTTCACTTTCTGAATTTTAGTCATGTGTGGTATGTATCTTTGGGCATAAAAAATATCTACAAAGTTACAAATCTCAAAGTCGACTTCAAAGGGAGATATTTCGTTTTGTTTCTCTTTCCAAGAACTACAAAGAACAGCTCCTTTGGACTACAGCGTTTGTTTTCCTGCATGCAATGATGTCACAACGTGGGCCATTAGAATATCATTAAATTAAATCCCGCCTACGGAAATTCTAATTGTTGGGGGGTTGTGTACGGACAAGGTGGGGGATTAGCCGAACTTTAGCGATGCAGCGCAGAGAGCCGCTTCAACGAGCCACAGTGCGGCAGGTATAAACACAAGCATTGACTAGAGTGGCCACTTCAGAGCAGTAACGCGCCACAGACGTGTGCAGTACAGGGGGTCGAAACACATGCCGAAGCCGCGATCTACTCCGGTTGCCCCGTCAGAGCCATAACGTGTCACAGACGTGTGCAGTGTATGCTAAGAGATTTATTCATCATACAGTGTTGATAGCTTCACTTATAACGCGAGTGTTTTTTAAAATACATAATCTTGCACTAGAATTGGCTAGGCTAATCGGTGATGACGTTCTCTGATAATATTAGGCTGCTTTTAGCCTTACGCTGGAGCTGGTTTCAGGCAATGAAACTAAGTATGTAAAATAATTAAATAAATTAGCACGATAATATCATGTATCTGCACTCTCGCAGGCTGGAGGATGGGACTCAACACTACTGTAGCTACATGCATCCTCCATGCATCCTAGGTGTATATTACTTCCTTCTTTCAGACTGGAGTCTAATAAGTGCATCCATTCATAATAAAAAGTGTCTCACACAGCTCCCGGGGGTCTCCTGTAGCGAATCGATGCATTTTTGTAAGAAAAATATCCATATTTAAAACGTCAGATTTACTATTAATCTATCTTATGCTAACTGCTTTGACAAGGGGCGTGGCAGTACTGAAACACCGTCTAGGCTGCTCACCAGTCGCAATGCACTGGGATAGTTAACCAATCATAATACATTTCCTTTTTTCGGAAGGCTGGCCTTCATTAAACCCGGAACTAATCGAGCTATTCGTGCCAGGCTGGGAGAAATGTGTTGTAATAATGTGAATTATGTGAAAAATAATGCGTTTTTCGAAACCACCAAGCATGAAAGCATGTTCTAGTACACCCCAAAAACAAAATCAAGTCTTTGAAAAAGAACATAATAGGACCCCTTTAAATGTTCATTTAAAAACAAAAATGTATTTAAGTTAAACAGCTTAAAGATAAAAAGTTAAGAAAAGGTGTTTGACTATGAAAGTACACTACCAGTCAAAAGATTTTTTATATTTTTTGAAAGAAGTCTCTTCTGCTCACCAAGCCTGTATTTATTTGATCCAAAGTAGAGAAAAAACGTTAAAAATGTGAAATATTTTTTACCACTTAAAAGAACTGTCTTTTATTTGAATATATTTTAAAATGTAATTTGATTTCAGAATTTTTGGTGCCATTACTCCAGTCACACGATCCTTCAGAAATCATTCTAACATTCTGATTTGCTGCTCAAAAAACATTTATTAATATTACTATGTTGAAAACAGCTGAGTAGATTTTTTTCTGGTTTCTTTAAAGAACAGAATGTTCAGAAGAACAGCATTTATCTGAAATAAAAATCTTTTGTAACATTATAAATGTTGTAATCATCAGTTTTTATTCATTTAAAGCATCCTTGCTAAATAAAAGTATTAATTTCTATTCTATAGAATCCTGAAAAAAATCTAATCAACTGTTTCAAACATTTTTAATAATAATAATAATAATAAGGTTTCTTGAACAGCAAATCAGCATATTAGAATAATTTCTGAAGGATCATGTGACACTGAAGATTGGAGTAATGATGCTGAAAATGTATCTTTGATCAAAGGAATAAATTACATTTTAAAAAAATATATTCAAATAGAAAACAGTTTTAAATTTTAAATACTAAAACTATTTCAAAATTGGAAACTTTGGATCAACTAAAAGCAGAAGAGACTTCTTAAAAACTTTTGACTGGTAGTGCAGTTTTCAAGAAGATGCAATCTTTTTAAAATAATGGTCTAGATAAAATTATCTGCTTAACATTTACATTTTTTTTATTACTGGATTATGTTTTCTTCTGCCAGAGGCGTCCCCTACGATACGCTATATATCATTACTACCTGAAAGCAAACTTTGACAGAATATCACCTCCACCATTATATCTCCACAGGCCAAATGCTGTGGTTGGGAAGGAAAAACAGACTGGAAAGGCTCTATACCCTGTTCCTGCTACGTCAATGCCACTGCCAATGACATCCAAAATTCAAATTCTAGCTGTACCACATGTCTAACAGATGGTATGCCTTTAAATTACACCTGTGTGATTCATGAGCAGGTACGGTTTCAGCTTTGTCCTGTAATCATTTTGTAAATTGTGTTCCAACATAACTCATCGAGTTATGTCTCTGTTCTTTTTCTCTCAAAGGGTTGCAGTGAGATTATAAAGGCATGGCTGGAGAAAAATCTTTTCATAATTTTTGTGGTTATTTTGGCCATTTCTGTGACGGAGGTAAGCAAGCTGTCATCAAACACTTTAGGCTCGATTCACAAATCCAAATAACTATAACCCTTTACTGTCCAAACTCAAGGAGAATAAACAAAGTAAAATGGTGCTCTGTCTTATAGTGTCTTCAATGGATATGCCTCATATCTTACTGTTGCCTTAATCGCACACACCGCTGCTGCCCTAGTAGAGAGTCACATGGCAGCCATGTTCAGCTGTCCAGGTCTCAGTCTGTGATTAGTGCAGTGTGTCTGAGTGTTTCATTTTTGCATGCCGAAATAATGTCTTTTATCACCCTTAAAGGCTGGAAAACACTCAATTTTAAATCTGAACACATTGTAAAACACTAGCATCATACACTCGCCAACTCTGTACGGTTACAGAGAAAAACTGGATATCACACACTAAACAAATGAGAATCACACACTACCAGACTACAAGACACTACAACTCGACAAACTGTATTCCAGCCTTAAGGAGTTTGTTTTGAAATACTGAGTGAACATTATCCCACTTATTACACAGCTCCTCACTAAAAAATAAATAGGCGGACATGAAATATTGATTCAAAATTATGAGCTGTATATTATCTTAAATCAATCACAAATCAGCCTAGCAGTAAGATGAACAACACAACTATATCACAGTTATATGATGTAAATAGCAAAGTTCACAGAGACACATCTTCATACTAGTTACCCAGTTGAATGGACTGAAATGCTGTAATAGATGATAGTAACCATTTAAAGTCAATTCAGAGAATTAAAGTGTAAAGGCAAATCAGTCTCTAAACAAATTATAAATGTTAGAAATGTATTGTTACAAACACTGTGAGCTGTGGAGTTAAACATCGTTAACACTAAGCATAGCCACTCCCCTAAAACTATAACAATTAGAGCGCATTAGCATCATTGTTTTTTCCACTCAGTCGCGAATTACTGTCATTATCGTTAGTTTTTACAGCCAACAGTTTGCTAGCTGGCTATACTTTCGTCGTGCAAATGCATGTTACCTGGTTGCGATAGTTTACAAAACAGCTCAGTCATCCATTCAGGTTGTAGCCGTATTTGACGGTTGAGAACTGTGCGTTCACACCAGACGCGACTTGCGCGAATAAATCGCGCGTAGTTGGACGCTTGAACATTTTGAGTTTACTCGCTTCATTCGCGCGTGAAATTCGCTTCATTCGCGCGTGAAATTCACTTCACAACAGACGCGAATTCGCGTCATGGGAGTGGCTTCTGCCAGGCGGCTCCAGTCTCCTTGCGAAATGGCTGACGTGGAGACGGTAGCTGCGCTTGATGTGCTATGGAAGGCTGAAAAACGGCGTAGACTCGTTCGGCGCCGTGTCTGGGTCCATCAGATCAGTCCGTCAATATGTATATAGCTCAAACTGAGTAAAGAGCGTTATTTACAACTTACCAGATTGTCTAACCTCCTCACTCACGTTCTTCCAAGCAGGATTCTTTTTATTCCTGTTTCTATAAAAGTACGAAGATGTATCGTACAGCTCTGGGTATCCATATACAGGGACGATGATTTTGTCCTCCATTGTTGTTTCGGATTTCTCCCTCCGCTTGCTGTGTCGTAATCACGTCACTACTAGAGCAAGCTTCTGATTGGTTAACGCGGCGCGAATTTTCGCCAAAGTTCAGATATTTCAACTCGCGCGAATCACGCGTTCACGCGTCAAACGCCCAAAACGCTCCATTCGCGCCGCGCCATTCGCGCGAATCGCGCCGCAGGATGTCTATTCGCGTCTTTGCATTGACTTATCACTCGCGCTTAACGCTTCATTCGCGTCTAGTGTACGCACGGGTTCCCGAGAGTGGGCGTGGTTTCCGCGCCGACAGCGGATGCGTCCCAAACGTTATTTTTTCAAGATTTTGCTAACTTATTTGATTAACTTGGCGTTTTTTTTAATCATTCAAATTTAGCTGGGTGGTTAATAACACATTCGTCTGTGGTGTGACAAACTCACATATATAATATTAATGTTTCTGATCACTGAATGCTGCGATTGGCCAGAGTCAAGTATTCTAGAGCGCTGTGTAATAAGTTACATTAATGCATGATACTACTCGGTGTGGAAACGGCTTAGCAACCATTTAAAGGAGAAGTCCACTTCCAAAACAAAGATTCACATACAATGTACTCACTACCTTGTCATCCAAGATGTTCAGTCGTAAATAAATTGTTTTTTGGGGAAAACATTTAAGCATTTTTCTCCATATAATTGACTGCTATGGTGCCCCGATTTTGAACTTCCAAAATGCAGTTTAAATGCTGCTTCAAACAATCCCAAATGCGGTTGTAAACGATCCCAGATGAGTACGAAGGGTCTTATCTAGCAAAACAATCGGCTATTTTCATTAAAAGAAAATACAGTTTAAATACTTTTAAATCTCAAACGCTCATCTTGCTTGCTGTCCCTGAACTCTGTGTATTCTGGCTCAAGACAGTTAGGGTATGTCGAAAAACTCCAATCATATTTTCTCCCTTAACTTCAAAAATCATTTCAAAATCATCCTACATTGCTGCAGTAGTAGTGCAAAGTGAACGTGCAAAAAAGATCAATCACCCTTAACAAAAAAGGTAAAACAGCGATATAGGACGATTTTGAAGTTGAGGGAGACCATGAGATGGGAGTTTTTCGACATACCCTAACTGTCATGAACCAGGAAAAAAACTGTCCAGGCAGAGTAAGACAAGATGAGCGTTTGACATTAAAAAGTATATAAATTGTATTATTTTTGTGAAAATAACTGATCGCTACGCTAGACAAGACCCTTCTTTCTCGGCTGGAATTGTTTACAACCTCATTTGGGATCGTTTGAAGCTGCATTTAAACTGCATTTTGGAAGTTCAAAAGCGGGGCACCTTATCAGTCCATTATATGGAGAAAAATCCTGAAATGTTTTCCTCAAAAAACATAATTTCTTTACGAATGAAGAAAGAAAGACATGAACATCTTGGATGACAAGGGGCTGAGTAAATTATATGTGAATCTTTGTTTTGGAAGTGGGCTTCCTTTAAGACTTTACGTGTTTGTAAGTGTGTGACTGTATTGTTTGTTTTGTGAGCTTGGAGTTACAAAATATGACTGTACAAAGGACTCAGTGGTTACTTTTAATTATATCTTCCCTCACAGAGATTTCACTGTGGAATACTGGCAAGGTAGCCTATATTGTTTGTGCTGTTATAATAGTAGCCTAGCGTGTAGTGTGAAGATTCGTCCATTGGTGTGGTTCCAACATCTGAATCTGTAATGTTTGACTAGAATAGTTAATTGAGTGCATTGCTAGATGTAGATATTATATAGTTAAAGGTTAACTGAATGGTTAAACCATGGATGATTAATTTATGGAAAGTATGTTTCATCCTCTTTGCAGATATGTGGTATGATCCTTTCGATGTGTCTGTATAAAGAGGGCTCTGTGAATTACAACACAATTCTCCACTAAGATAATCATCATCAGTGAGGAGGAAAAAAGTCAAGTATTTGTTTTCTGTCATTCATATTCATTCATAATATATTCATATTTGATGTTTTGTTGATGTGTGTTTTTTATGAGAGTATTATTTTTATGTACCGAATTTGATTGTTTTATACAGATTTTTTGGCAGCCACTTGTTGATTATCCAGATGTTATGTTTATGTTATCTTTTCTAGTATTTGTTTATGCAAAAGTACAAATAATTTGACTTGTTCATATAATATTTAAAATAACTTTTATGTCTTGATTTTTCAAAATATGTGCATGTGACTAAGAATGTTCTTATTTTTGCAGTTTAGCCACTGGGTAAGAAAAACATTTGGGTGGGACTGTATAATATTTCACCATTGTTGTGCACACAAAGCAAATGACCTCAATATTGAGGCAATGTGTGCGATACTGTTCTCATAACAGGTTTTTTACATGTAAAATTTAAAATTTAAAAATTGTTCTTAATTATATGTTGTTTTTTATGTAAAGAGACAAAAAGTGTTACACAATGGTTTTTAAAAATGAATTTAAAGTATATAAATTTCAGTAAATTGTATAAATATACAAATATACTTGTATATATATAAATCTGCTGTTGGAAAATGGAAATAAAACTGCAAATTACATAATAAAATATAAAGTCTGCTTTTAATAATGACTGTGTTTTATTTAAACTGAGGTTCTAAATTGTATATGGGACATGTAATACCCCATAGCAAGTTATTGTTAGGGCAGGGAGGAGGACAAGACACTTGTTATCAGGTATCATATATATACATGCTGTGTTCATCTCCCTCATTAATTCCAGAGCAACACTACAGACTAAGGAGGTAAGGAAGATACTGTCAAGACTATTTTTAGTCTTGATGCATAAATAAATATATTAATTTTACATTATATATCATCATATTTAATCATTTATTATCATTTACTACTGTCAGTTTGACAAAGACATGAAGATGGGATCCCGCACATTGGTTCTGATCATGTTTTTAGGTGCCCTCTGTGGTAAGTGGTAACCAATTTAGCCTTTTTCATTTTCACTGTTCTCAGAATTTCTTAGTAATATGATTACACACACACACACACACACACACACACACACATATATATATATATATATATATATATATATACACTGCCGTTCAAAATTTTGTGATCTGTAAGACTTTTTTTAAAGAAGTGTCTTGTGCTCATCAAGGCTGCATTTATTTACAGGGAAAAACAGTAATATTGCAAAATGTTATTACATTATAAAATAATTTTTTTTTTTATTTTAATATATTTTCAAATATAATTTTCATCAGCAGTTACTCCAGTCTTAAGCGTCACACAAAGGTTGCGTTAGACTTTAACTTTGTCTGTCATTTTGACGGACAGGGTTGTAAAAATTCCGTCATAATCTATTATTACCCGTCATATTAATTAATTCATATTTTAATTATAATAACACATTTAATTGCTTTTATTTTTGTTTACATTTTCACTTGTAATCATGAACCTACAGGACGATATAGGCTTATACATTTATTTTGAAGAGAACAGAATAACTTTTGGTCTATGCTGTTTTCAGTTGATGAATGAATAGTACGTAGTGCGGCAATCCACCTGTCACTCAAGTGGCCACGCCCTAAATTATGCCGAACTTTAAGGCTTAATATAAATTAAACGGATGAGTTATAAAAAATTCACCCCCCCCCCCTCACAGTTGACATGAAGGGCAAAATTAGCTATATAGACCAAAACCACTTTTTGTGCCAGGCTGTAAACATATTTTTTTCTGCTGTAAAGTTGGGCATTTTAACATGGGGAGTCTATGGGATTGACTCCCTTTTGCAGCCAGTCTCTAGCGGCCAGTCGACGAATTGCAGTTTTAGTCACTTCCGTGTTGGCTTCAAGAGGGAGACCGGGAGGATGCCGCTTGGATCACCCTCAGCGTAATCCGTCAAAGTGACGGACGGCCTTCAGATTTTTCCGTCAACGCGATAAAAAAATTTCGGTTAACGCGACCTCTGGTGTCACATGATCCTTCAGAAATCATTCTAATATGCTGATTTATTATCCATGTTGGAAACAGCTGTGCTGCCAAATATTTTTTTGGAACCTGTGATTCTTTTTTCAGGATTCTTTAATGGATAACAAATTAAAATAGCATTTTTTTTTTCAAAATATAAATCTTTTTTAACACTGTGAATTTATGGTATCACTTTTTATTTATTTATCACATTCTTGCTGAATAAAAGTATTCCTTTCTTTCAAAAAAGAAAGAAAGAAAGAAAAAACATTACTGACCCCAAACTTAGTGTATATTGTTAGAAAAGATTTCTATATTTTAAATAAAAGTTGTTCTTTTTAACTTTAATTTTTTTTAATTAATCAAAGAATCCTGAAAAAAGTATTACAGGTTGCAAAAAAAAATATTAAGCTGTTTCCAACATTGATAATAAATCAGCATATTAGAATGATTTCTGAATGATCATGTGACACTGAAGACTGGAGTAATGATGCTGAAAATTCAGCTTTACATCACAAGAATAAATTCTATTTTAAAACAGAAAACAACTATTTTAAATTGCAATAATATTTCTGTATTTTTAATTAAATAAACACAGCTTTGATGGACAAAAAAAAATGTTTTTATTAAAAAAAAAAAAATCATTAAAAATCTAACTGATCCCAAACTTTTGAATGGCGGTGTATATGTATAAGTGTATGTATATGTATTTTTTTATAATTACAATTTTAACAAAGATTTTAAAATCTCATTAGTTGCACAGGCACTGAGGTGCAACTACTGCCAGAAGATTGACAAAAACGATCCCGTCTGTCATGCAAATGACATAGAGGATAAAGAATGCAGCAGTGGTTTAGATAACTGCATTACGATCACAATGCATCATCCAGCCTGTGAGTTGACATATTCTTTTCCTCAGATGTTAAAACAGATACAAATAGTTACAGATAGTTCCTTATTTAAGTTATACTGCATGCATCAATTGATGGAGTGCAATGATTCATAGTGAGTATTATTTAATCTGTAAAAGCTATTGTGCATTTCTTCTTGCAGACGGTGAGGTGCGCAGATGTGCCACCTCTAATGAGTGTGCTGCTGACGTGCCTCCTCAGGTGGTGAAACGGTGCTGCAACACAGACCTCTGCAACTGATCCCTTCCATCAGCCAAATATATTTTACAATATGGCCTGTGATTATCTTAAAATGCTCAAACAGCTGTCATAGTTATTAATTGACGTTAATTTAACATATGTAAATGTGAGTACAGAATAATATAAAGAAATAAAATCTGGCCAGCAAAACAAAAAGCAATTATGGTGATTTTTTATGAAAACTTTTTATCTACTTGAAAAGTACAACAGCTGAACTCTAAAACAAAATAGCTCAGTCAGCATTCACACAAAAAATGACTTCCCACCCAGACTAAACAACACAAAAATGCAGACACAGAAACACCACACGGTGCCAAAAAACATTTCCTTGACTAATTTTTGTTCTTGGTTTATTGCAGTTACATTTAAGCTTAGAATTTAAATTACATTGATTAAAATGCAGTTAATACAGATCACAATATTAATCTGTAAGTCATAAAGCATTTAAGATAAAAAGAAAGCCATAATTTATATATAGATGCATGCTTTTGTTCAATGGGAGCTTTTCTTAACCATCACAGAGATAGTGGCCTATCGAGTACAGACAGAACATACCACTTGTTATAATCACCAGGGCAGATATAAACAGTAAAGCATAGACAGACATTTTCTTTTCTGCTGCCCCTCGAACCACACATTGCAGTACAGAACATGTACTAAAATGTTGTGCATTACAAGGATATGACTCTAGATCCAGTTTAGGCAGAACCCAGCAGAGCAAGACGTACACGAACAAAACCTCCACTGCAATCCGCAGCATGACGCTGAGCAGGTACACCACCACACTGCTTTTGCTCTTGTGGAGGTCAATCATCATCCTTCCACCAACAGTCATGGTGGGATCAGTTATGCCTCCCTGCTCGCCTTGAGATGCCATTTCTCTCTCCTTCTTCTTCTGGAATGAAGATCGAAGATGGGAAGAAAACAGCTCCATGAGAAGAACCGAGAGCACAAGAAGGATAAAGAGGAAATGCCACGCCATCACTATAGAATTGTCGAAGTGTATATTAAAACATGCTTTAGTGCAGAAGTCGACCGTGGTGTTACAGTGGAAATCCTCATTTAGGCTTTTCCACGGAAACTGAGCCAGAAAAACGGTCAACAGGCGGATGCAGAGCAAGCCGAACCACATGGTGCGACCTTTATAGGTGGCAGTGGAGTCCACAGCGGTGCGGAGGATTGGGATGAGCCCGGTAACTATCGCAGCCATCACTTTTTAGGGGTGGATTTATCTTCTTTATGGAAATAAAGAATGAATCTGCACAAAAAAGGAAGAATTTTGTGTTACAGTTATATTATGAATATTTGGTGCATTGTGAGACACATCAACATGATTTCAAAAAGCAGTGTGGATATTTTGTTTAAAGAACATGAATCAACATACCTTTTTATCGAAATGAAGGTTCTGTGTGTTTCTCCAGTGTTGAAGTTGTTGTAATTTTGAGCTTCACTCAATATATAGCTTGTAACTGTACATGTCATCAAAAATGGTTTCTCACATTTATCCATAGTTCCTTTTTTTCAAACTTGGGGTTTCGTAGTTTTGTCCAAATCTATCTGCATTGATCCATAATAATATCTATATTTAACACACTTAAAATATATAAGGTTTACTGCTCATCCCTTCTTTAGATGACTTTGCAAACTTAATTTAAATGACATGTTAGTTTAATGGCAAATTCTACCACTAGTTGCACTAGTTTTTATCAATACTAATTTCTTTGCTATTTTCCACATATATTATAAAAACAATAAAGTCATCAAAACTATAAAATTTGAACTGTCTGCTTCTTTCTTTGATTACTGAGGTCAAACGTTTACATACACCTTGCAGAATCTGCAAAATGTTAATTATTTTACCAAAATTGTTCATTGTTCAAAAATGTTCAAGTCCCTCGTTTGTCCTGAACAGTTAAACTGCCTGTTCTTCTGAAAAGTCCTTCGGGTCTCACAGCATTTTTGTGTATTTGAACCCTTTCCAACAATGACTCTATGATTTTGGGATCCATCTTTTCACCCTGAGGACAACTGAGGGACTCATATGTAACTATTACAGAAGGCTCACTGATGCTCTAGAAGGAAACAATGCATTAAGACCCAGGGGTGTAAACTGTTTTTTTTTCTCCATTTAGTACTGCCCTTCAGAAGCTACAGAAGATAATTACATGTTTCCCAGAAAACAAAAATAAGTTGAATTTACCCTGATCTTCAAATTCAAAACATTTTCTGTCCCCGGCTCTTAATGCATCGCGTTTCCTTGTGGAGTATCAGTGAGTGATTGAACCTTTTGTAATAGTTGCATATGAGTCCCTCAGTTGTTCTCAGCGTGAAAAGATGGATCTCAAAATCATACAGTCATTGTTGGAAAGTGTTCAAATACACAAACAAGTGACTCATAAACAACTATCACTAAACAAACACAGCTGTGGATCATTCAGGTAACAACACAGTCTTAAGAATCCAGTTTATGTAAACTTTTCAACGGGGTCATTATTTTCTCTTGTGGACTATATGTAAACATCTTTAAAGTGAAATATCTTATTCAGGTCAGTACTAAATAAAAAATAACATGCATTTTGTATGATCCCTCTTATTTTGGTAAAATAATGAACATTATTTGTATGTAAACTTTTGACTTCAACTGTATTTAATGATTCATTAAAAAATAATGTGGTAACACTTTACAATAAGGTTCATTAGTTAAAACAACAGTTAAAACGATACATTTATTACAACTATTTATTAGTCTTTGTTAATGTTAGTTAATAAAAATAGTAGTTAATAATAGCAGTAGTTAATTGTTTGTTCGTGTTAGTTGATTATAGTGCATTAACTAATGTTAACAACTTGTGATTTTAATAATGCATTAGTAAATGCTGAAATTAACATTAACTAAGATTAATAAATGCTGTAGAAGTATCGCTCATACTTGATGTTAACTGATGTTAACTAATGTTAACTACTGAACCTTATTGTAAAATGTTACCATAAAACCTTTTTCAAATAATAAATATTACTCTACTGTGGTACTGTTTAACTCTACAGCGCAAAAGCATTATATTATGTCCAAAAAGTAATTACTCTCATATTTACCACCACAAACACTGGCTTGTTGCCTAAAAAAAAAACCACTTGAACAATAACAGCTGTTTAAACCTAAGAAAAATAAAATAAAAGTAAACTTATGTAGTCAGTTGATGGAGAAAAATTTATTATTTTAAATATGTCAGGTCTTGTGATTAAAATCAGAATTCAAATATTACACTGATTTCAAGTGTATAAACATGACATTAGATTAAATCTGTGATTATGACATTGAGGAGAACCATAAACTGACTCTTTGATTCAAACATACCTTGAAAATAAAAACGCTCTCAGCAATCTTGGCACATTTCTAAAGAGAAATACATTTTTGTACAATATCAAAGCAAGTTAAAGACATTATGCACTGAAGCATTTAAACCTATTTAAAAATGAAATTTTATTGATTCTCAGGCTTTTTGCGAGATTGTCTTTGTTGTGTAAATACAGAACACCAGTACCAAAAATGTGAACATTCTTCAAATGTTCAAAGCAGCTGACACAGTCAGCAGAAAGTTCAGAGCCCCTCGTCCTTGTCTATATATACATGTGCTGGCATTGTCTGAAATGCCGACACCGGCACAGTCACCGGAACAGTCAGAGAAATAGCAGCGGGCTCAGATCCCGACGGGGACGCAGCACTCGGTGGGGACGGCAGGGGTTGGCTGTGCACTATGTCTGCCTGAGGCAGTGAGGATGAAGACTCAGTGTCGCGGTGGGTGCGTAAATGTTTACGAAGGTAGGCGGCAAAAAGAAAAGCCTTCCCGCAAACGGCACAGCAATGTGGCCGACTAGTCGAGTGGATGCGCTGGTGTTTACGAAGCCCGGCTTTATTCAGAAAACCCTTTCCGCACTGGTCACAAACATGAGGTCGTGGCTTGGGGTGCAGTTTCTCGTGTGCCTGCATATCAGCCAGCTGAACAAACTCTGTCTGGCAGGTCACACAAACATATGGGCTAACAGGTAAAGCCGAAACTGTAGAATCAGATGGGGGAGAGATAGTGTGAAGGCTGGTGTGGGCCTGCACTTCCTCCCACGTCCCGAATATCATATCACAGTGAGAGCAGGAGAACTGGGGTAGGGTGGGGGGGAACATCTGAGCCGTTTCAGGAGCTGCCTGTTCCTGTAACGGCCTCTCGGACAAGTGTGTCCTCTCGTGTTTGCGCAAACTGGACGACACAACAAACGACTTGAAGCACAGCTGGCATTTGTAAGGACGCTCCCCAGAATGCACCCTTCTGTGTTTGTTGAGACTAGAGCGCTCTGTGAAGGACTTGCCACATTCTGTGCAAGAAAAAGGCCGCAGGCCGGAGTGGACTAGCATGTGGCGTCGCAGATCCCAAGAAGCGACGAAAGCTTTATCGCAGCGTTGGCATTTGTAGGGCCGCTGGCCCGAATGCACACGCTGGTGCACCGCAAGGTCCGCCGGCTGGCGAAACCTCTTAGTGCACTTGTCACAAGGGTATGGCTTGAATCCTTGATGCGCCCGTTGGTGTCTGCGAAAACTAGAAGGATCAGAAAACATCTTGCCACACTGTGGACACAAGAAAGGTTTTTCACCCGAGTGGGTGCGCAGATGGGACTGGTACGAGGACAGCTGAGTAAAACCTTTCCCGCACTGTTCACACTGATACGGCTTGCTCTTTGAGTGGATCCGCAAGTGGCACGCCAAAGAGGATGACCGGGAGAAGGCTTTGCCGCAGTCCGAGCACAAGTAAGGCTTCTCGCCCGTGTGCGAACGCTCATGGTTTTTTAAGTCCTTCAGCTCTGTGTATGTTTTACCACACTGGCTGCAAGAATACGGGCGGTGGCCTTGGTGATTTCGCCGATGCTTGCGGTATACCGAAGGGTCGGCGAAACTCTTCCCACACTCTGTACAAAAGTAAGGCTTCTCCCCGGTGTGTGATCGTTGGTGCACTTTGAGTTTGGATAGCGTGGGATAACTCTTAGAACAATGAGAGCAAGAGTGAGGCCTTTCGCCACTGTGCTGCGTCATGTGAATACGCAGGCAAATGGCCTGCATGAATGCCTTGCCACAGTCACAACAAACAAATGGTTTCTCTCCTGTGTGCGAACGGCTGTGGTTGCGTAACTCCGTTGGAGTCTTGTAAGCCTTATGGCAGTGTGGGCACTGGAAAGGACGCTGAGCAGAGTGGGAGCGCTGGTGCTTGGAAAGCTGCGCCCGGCTGGAGAACGTCTTTGTGCACTTACCGCAGGTGTATTGCTGCTGTTTGTCTTTACCGTGTGCTGACAGCTTGTGGCTTTGTAGAGCTGAAGTGTTGGTGAAGACCTCCTGACAGGTCGAGCATTTAAATTTGTGCAATGTTTTTGGTGGTCTTCCTTTGCCTCTTCTTCTCGTAGGTTGTTCTGATGAGTTGTCCTGTTCTTTGTTGGGATCGGCCTCAGAGGGCGGTGGTGTATACTGCTCTGTGGTTGGTGGGCTACCTGGCTGGGGGGAAGCCATCCTGATGATGCTGGAGAGAACAAACAAATATACAATGAGTGATTTGAATTTGTTTTAATTTAATTTAGAGATCATTTACTTTACTTACACTACGAGTCAAAAGTTTTTGAACGGTAAGATTTTTCACAGAAGTCTCTTCTGCTCACCTGCATTTATTGTTATTTATATTTTATTTATATTGTTTTTTATATTTTAAATGTAATTTATTCCTGTGATTTCAAAGCTGAATTTTTTTGCATCATTACTCCTGTCACATGATCATTCTGAAATCATTCTAATATTCTGATTTGCTGCTCAAAAAACATTATTATTTTTATTATGTTGAAAACAGCTGAGTAGAATTTTTTTTTCAGGTTTCTTTGATTAATAGAAAGTTCAGAAGAACAGCATTTACCTGAAATAGAAATCTTTCGTAACATTATAAATGTTTTTATCAGCATTTTTGATCATCCTTTTGATCAGTAAGGAGCATCCTTACTAAATAAAAGTATTAATTTCTATAATTTCTTTCCTAAAAGAAAATGATCTGACTTTTTAGTTTTTAATGGTATAGTGCATAATGTTACACAAGCTTTTTATTTCAGATAAATGCTGATCTTTGGATCTTTTTATTCATCAAAGAAAAAAAATGTAATCAACTGATTAAAATATTGATGATAATAATAATATTAAAGTTTTCTTGAACAGCAAATCAGCATATTAGAATGATTTCTGAAGAATCATGTGACACTGAAGGCTGGAGTAATGATGCTGAAAATTCAGCTTTGATCACTGGAATAAAATACATTTTAAAATATATTTAAATAGAAAACAGTTATTTTAAATAGTAAAAATGTTTCACAGTATAACTGCTTTTGCTGTGTTTTGGATCAAATAAATACAGGCTTGGTGAGCAGAAGAGAATTCTTTTAAAAACATTAAAAATCTTACGATTGAAAAACTTTTGACTGGTAGTGCAGTTCATTCATTTCAATTACATTTTACCGATTCATTTATATATATGCTTTTATTTATTGTCACTTACATTCTTTGCAGTTATATGTTACTCTTTTTAAAAATTCTTTTTCTCTCAAAAACATATCACATAAACATTACTTATGATTATTTTTTACTTGACCACTGACCAAAAAAATAGTGATTTGAAAATGCAAGTACATAAATTTACCATTTTCTTATTTTTCAGTTTCAGGCAAACTACCACAATCACAACACTTACTGTTAATTTTAAAAACACATTTCCTCTGTCATTTAGTAATTTTATGTCTTATGACAATAGTGGCAAATTAATTTAAAGGGATAGTTTCCCCAAATATAGAAATTCTGTCATTAATTACTGACAGCATCACAACTGACATATTCAAAGCCAAGAAACGTTTCAACCTTACTTTTATGAAGCTACGAGTATACTTTATGAGCGCAAAGAAATCAAAACGACGCATGCATGCGGTGCTGCTAACACAAGAGCCGGCATTCTGACGTAGAACCCAGATGTCCTTTGCACACAGAAAGTATTCTCGTAGCTTCATAAAATTACGGTTGAACCACTGATGTCACACAAACTATTTTAACAATGTCCTTCCTACCTTTCTGGGCTTTGAATATGGCAGCTGCGTTGCTGTCTATGCAGGGTCAGAAAGCTCTCAGATTTCATCTAAAATATCTTAATTTGTGTTCTGAAGTTCAACAAAGGTCTTACAGGTTTGGAACGGCATGAGAGTGAGTAGTTAATGAGAAAATCTTCATTTTTGCGTGAGCTATCCCTTTAACACAGATTTATTGCAAGAGCAAAATTACTGTTGTAACTAGCATGTAGTATGTAGTATGGGATGTATATAAGGTACAAAGTATATAAATAAAACTAGTATGCAGTATTTTGGCCGAAACCGTGGTGAATATTTTGTTAAATACGCTGTGATGGGGCAGGCAGCACAAAATGGCCGGCATTAGGACCTCAGGGACAATTAGGAAAGACGCTCTTGTTCTCAAAGGAAGTTGCCATCTGAGCAGCTTGTGTACAAAACTGAATTACATTTCGATGTTAACATGATTGAAACATAACCACCATGAAATCGATGCAATGGAAATACAATGTCAATTCAAAAACCTAATGAACATGTCTATAACGCATACAACTATTCTTTTAGCATGCACTGTAACACAAAATGGCTGGCTTTAGGACCGCTGAACATGCGAAGCAATTTGCAGTCGGACGCTTGTCACTTTATAATAATCGCTGCATTTTTTTACAATAGTGATCGTTTTTATCTCTTTAGTATGCCTTTAAAATGTGGTTTGCGTTACGTACCTTTTATGCTCTCAGGGAAGACGGGTGTATCTTTGACAATGAATTGCAAATCGCTCAATCTCAGGACGGAGAAGGACGGCGGCTTTAGGACCACGACGAAATTATCCAGTGAACGCAGAGATGTGAGCCTTCATGACTTCCTCACTCACCACCTGGGGAATGTCTACAAAATGATCTGAATTTTTCTTAAATTAAAAAGCTTTCATGCATCTTCTGTTTGGTGATCTTGCTACGGTGTTTCTACGGACTACAGTGCATGGTGAGTGGGATAAAATGGGGTGGAGAGAGAGCCTGTGGGAGGGGAGAAATTATGTACGTGGATGTGCATTTGTTTTGTGCATATAAAGTTACATAACAAAATGTGAATTGGATTAAAAAAAAATAATAGTAACTGTGGTTCTAATAACTGTGTATTTGCAATAGTCTTGACAAATGCAGTCGAACTGAGTGGTATTTTTAATAATACAAGCTGTTATTAACATTAATGACAACATTAGAGAATGAACAAACAAAATAGAGGCTTCGAAAATAGAATTTTATGGGTGAAAAAAATTTCTAGACGTTCTAATAGCGGTATAATATTTAAATATATACATATAATGCAAGAGTGCCAATTGCTGTGTTTGCATTTGTGACTATATTACAAAAATAAAATATTCTTGGTCACTACCAAACCTTTTTTTAAGAAAAGCGTGGATTAAACTTAATTTAGTTCATGCTGTTAAACTATTCCAATAGGAATCGGCGGAGAGGGTAAAAATGATATAATAAATATAAGTTTTCTAATAAAAAATATTGTTGAAGAAAACACCTAAACGTACGGACTTTTTTCACTGATGCACATTTCCTGTTTCCTAGCAACAAGAGCAGGAAGTGAGTCGAGTGGGATGGGGAAAAGACAATTGGTAGAAAAGGGGGACGAACACGCCCGTCCTGAAACTAAAATAAAGTGAGCGGAGTGGCAACGTTACATGCACCAACATCACACAGGGAGACTGCAACATTCAGTATGTATATTCCTAGCGTCATTTTTGCAGTATCAGTTGGTTAGTTGTAGCCGCAGTTTCTAGCCGCCAAATGCTAACTAGCTCGCAACGGGATGGGATGCTACAGCCTCTCCCAAATACATATTTTATTCCGTTCAACTCAAGGGCAGTTTGTATACTATATTAATTTGGACTAGGGTTAGAGGACTATTCAAACTATAAAGATTGTGCTTGTATAGCTAGCTGTTAGGCTAATGTACTGGGGAAGTGTTTACTGTGTCAATATATCTCCATTGTGTGAGGCAGTCTGTCATCTAACTGCTGGAGCCCGTGAGATCATCCTTCATGCTGTCCACTCATCTATAAGAATTGTATCTAAAATCTATTAAAGATCAGTGATGCTGTCAGAGCTTGACAAATATGCTGTATCAGTGTAATTTTATTGAATAGTGTTTTAAAACAAGATCTAAAGAAGAATAAAAACTGGAGCTGTCAGAGTAAAGGTTTAAATGGATATAAACCCCTTGCATGTACTTTGCTTTTATAGGTTTAATTATTGCATGTATAAAAATAGGTGTTTTGTGAACGCTTAATGAACACTTATAATTCATTATGTATTCTATGAAATCCATCTTTGTTCTTTTTCCATTTGAACTGATTTTTGTTACAATTAAATGAACAAATTATTAAATTAAAATGGTAATGATATTAGAGAACTTTGACCTCTTAGTCCATCCCTGTAGGACTTTCTTTCCACTAAGAGCATTAAAGGCAATGTCAGACAGAAGGACAGCTTTAAGGTCCTTGCACACCGAGTATATGTTTTTTTTTGTATTCATCGTCCTAAACCAGGGATAGGCAACGTCAGTCCTGGAGTGTCGATGACCTGCAGAAATTAGGTCCAGCTCTAATCAAACACACCTTAAGTTAATCAAGGTCTTCAGGATGAGAAGAGCTACAGGCAGGTGAGTTTTTTTTTTTTTCAGGGTTGGAAATAAACACTGCAGGACATTGGCACTCCAAGACTGATGTTACCTATCCCTGTCCTAAACATTCGCTATGCACGGAAACCTTGCAAACTGAGTCTGATGAGTATTAATTAATTTGTTGCGATAATTTTGCAAAACAATACAGTAGTCTTCAAGCACTGAGGATGATTTTGTTGTCCTCTTTCTTCTTAAAAAGAGAAAAAGAAAGAGGGAATATTGAGTTCATCCGATTCTGAGGTTGCGTAGAGAGGAAGGAGAGTTCCGTGTCGTTCAAAGTTTACTTCAAGATGTCAGTGGCTCAGTTTCATGCTTTGCTAGCAATACTGGAGCCACATATTATAAAAGACCACCAATTTATGCTGAACGGAGACTGGCAGTGTGTCTAAATTTTGCCGTTTGCTTGTATGGTGGCTCTGAATTGTCAAAACACCTCTCAAAATGTTTGTTACGGATACAAAAAATGCAGAAAATCAAACCTGAAACAAAGGTTGTGTTTATTTTTTAACATGCAAAAATTTCAGACTCAGCATGCACTGACCTTTAGTGTGAATTTGCTTTTATATACTTTTTAGTCCATGCAATAAAAGTGAATATTGACTTAGACTGTCATACGACATAAAGAAAGTCATGTGGTTTCTAGAACAACATGAAGGTAAATGATAGAATCTTTCGCATGAATTTTCATTGTAAATCAATGCAGTGTTTTGTTGTAAAGCAATATACTTCCTTTTATTTAGTTACCCATTGGTTATGTAAACTCAGGGCTTTTTGTCAAGACTTAGTCACATTAGAAAGCAATGTCAATGTTAGCTTTTCATCATTATTGACTTTCTTGTTATGCAACTGCCCTGTGTGAACTTCATTGTAAATAATGTATGGGTTTTCCTGTTGCAGATTTCATCCAGTGCCTGCACTTGCATCATCATCCCAATGACATTTTTTCCAATGGAATGGAACAGATTGTATTGTCATCTAATTTTTTGAATGTTGCCTTTGCGTTCACACCTCTCCGAACAAGCCAAGTTGATAAAAGTGAGGACAGGTGTGTCCCTCACACTCCTTCAAACTGGCTCTTATTGACATTTCTTATACTATACCATTATGGCTATGCAAGAGCCAGGCCGGACCAAAGGCTTTTCATGTAGACATTGTGGTGTAGTATGTGCAAGCATGCCCAGTCTTTTGGAGCATACAGACACTTTTCATCAGTCGGAGGAGGAACGGAAGTTCAAATGCGATGAATGTGGACGAGGCTACAGGCATGCTGGCAGCTTGGCTAACCACAGGAAGACACACGAGGTTGGCTCTTTTCAGTGTCATATATGCTCAAGGAAGCTCTCCAATGCATTGGCTCTCAAAAGCCACCTGCGCATTCACACATCTAGAAAGAAATATTCTTGCACAGAATGCGGAAAGGCTTTTCGCCTTGCAACTCAGGTGGCCACCCATCAAAAGGTCCACCGCAATAAAGAGTCTCAAATCAGGACAAAGGATTCTGCAAATAGTCTCATTGAAAGCGATTATAATGATGATGAGTTGCTGCATCTAGATGAGATGGATTTTGACATTATACCTGATTTGCAGCCAGACATGAAGCTAAATATTGCTCCAGTGAGCAGCCTTAGTAATGGTGCAGTGTCAGAACACGTTTCAAACGCCACCGCAGAAAGTGACACGGCAGCTGACGATGATGCTGGAGACAGGCCGTTTAAATGTGACTTGTGTGACAAGACATACAGACATCATGGCAGCCTCATAAATCATAAGAAAACTCATCAGATGGGAGTATTTGAGTGTCCGGTCTGCTTTAAACAGTTCAATAATCTTGCAGCACTTAATAGTCACCAGCGAATCCACAGTAAAACCCGAGGTCGTCTCAGTGTGCCGACCTCTAAAGCTGCCCTCGCAGACTGCAAGCAAGAACTTGCCCCCCACGTTATGGCACAGAATGGTGATGCTAACATACATTTTTGTCACCTTTGTCAGGTTGCTTTTGCTAATGATGATGAGTTTCAAAATCATATTCTGTTGCATAACTCCTCCTCAGTGTCATTTGAGCTCCCTACTAACTTGTCAGAGGAGCACAGTTTCTCTTACAATGATAGTGTTACTCATTCCCCAGAGTCTAACCCTTATCCCCCCTCTAGTGACACTCCACCATTGCCTCCGTTACTTGATAAAGCTATTGATTATGCTCAATCTGATGGGCCATTGGAAAATGGTCATATTTATCTACCCAACTCTTTAGATGAAAACCCATTGACTATACATACTCAGGGACAGCCAATGGCCCTACCGTCAGAAAACCTCAACTCTGATCGTTCAGCACAGGGTACTGATAACATCAAAGTAGAAGATGCTGACAGTCCTGATCGCAAATTCAAGTGCCATATCTGTGGCAAAAGCTACAGGCATGCAGGCAGTCTTATAAATCACAAACGATCCCATCAAACTGGGATCTTTCAGTGTTCCATCTGTCGCAAGAACTACCCACATTTGGCAGCTCTGCGAAGCCACCTTCGGATCCATAAGGGGAGGCCCACATCTCTGCCTACTAGTTCTGAGGGTGACTGGCTCTCCTCAGAGCCCCTGACGCATGAGAACCAACAGAACTGTTTTCCATCACACGACGGAGATGTAAGTGGAATATTAGGCCTTCCTCAGGACCTGGTAGACTCTGTGCAGCATAAATCTGATGAGGAGCATGTGAATGAGACAAATGCTACTGAATTTCATGAGCAGTTTGACAATTCCTTCTCAGATGAGCACCTACCTCAGGATGAACACCTCATGGAGAGGCACATGTGTGCTGACTGTGGTAAGACATTCACTGATATTGCAGGAATCAAGTCACACATTTGTCCCCTCCTGAATCAGCAGTATCAGACCATGATGAACGGCTCACCCGGTCACATGGACTTTCACAACACAAAGCATCAACATTTCTTAGGAGCGTCAGGGGAAGGTATTGGTTTTGAGGGACACAACGGCAGTGCAGCAGAGGCCTATTTTAGACAGCAGACCTTTCATGACAACATTCATGGTCAGGTGAGTGACGGCGAAGCTAAAGCTGAATGTGAGGATGACGAAGAAGAGGACGATGGAGAGATGTATCAGTGCTCAGTGTGTGGAAATCACTATACTAGCATGCGTGCACTGCGAAGCCATCTCCGAGGTCATACTCAAACTCACGGTGCACCTTCAGCATGTGGCCCATCGTCGTTGTCTCTAGAGGTCAAGAAAGATGAACCGAGTGAAAATCAGCAGGGTGACTGCAGTCTGATTATCTGCAGCACTTGTGGAGAGAGCTTTGCAAAGAAACAGGACCTACAAGCCCACCAGCTCTTGCATAGCAATATAGAAGGTAATCCACAGGAACAATTTGCAACCAACCACCAGAATGAGCTCAAACCAAAAGTGGAAATGGAAAGTATTATTTGTGGGAAATGTGGCATAAGCTGCAGCGATCTTTATCACCTCAATAACCACAACTGCACAGGACAACGAGATAGACAAGTAGAGGAGAAAAGTGGGGAGAAACCGCTTGTTAAAAGTACATTTCATCGAGGACTTTTTCAGGAGAGTCTACATGATGGAGAACGCCAGTACAAGTGCGACCAGTGTGGTCGATCGTACAGACATGCTGGATCATTACTCAATCATAAGAAGTCTCACAAAACTGGAGTGTTTCGCTGCTTTGTTTGCCAAAAGCGTTTTTATAATTTGCTAGCTCTCAAGAATCACCAGAGGACACACTTTGATGTTAAAAAGTAAGTATTTAAAATGTATGTTCAGTTTAAACCTCAGAATTTGATTGCTTTGAAAAAAAGTACTTAATCTATATTGTTTTACAGCCAAGTTCTATTTTTATCTGAATTTTTTTCTTTCTCTACCAGGCATAGGTGCACAGAATGTGGGAAAGCATTCAAAATCTATAAACAACTGTTGAACCATCAGAGGGTACATCAGGAAAACAAGGCTAAGATTGAAGAGCTCAACAAACAAATTCAGACACTCATGCAGATGAGTGGGAATGCCTCAGGGAGTGGAATGCAGGCACTTAATTCCAGCAGAAAGAGAATGAGCAGACGCCACAAGCAACGGCAGACCTCTAACAGTGATCAGTCTAGCCAAGAAAAAGAGGGCCAGGTGGGAGATCCCCGAGACCCTCGCCCTTTTGTGTGTGATCAGTGTGGGCGAAGCTATCGGCATGCTGGAAGCTTGGTCAACCACAAAAACTCACATAAGACAGGTGAATATTACTGTGCTTTGTGCAACAACACTTACTCCAACCAGCTAGCAATGAAGAACCATTTGCGAATACACTTTTCAATCAAAAGACACCGCTGCCAAGACTGTGGAAAGGCCTTCAGGGGAAACAAACAGTTGCTCAACCACACTTGTTCGAACAATAAAAGAAATGCAGCAGCAAGAGAAAAGGTCAGGGGCCACAAACAAGAAAAGGATTTGACTTGCAAACAGTGCCGTCTTGTATTTCCAGACACCGAACTACTTGAAGGACACACCTGTAGCACAGAGACTGTCCCCCCAGGAACTGCTGATGGAGACAACGATGGTGCAGATCTAGAAAAAGAGGAACGACCATTCAAGTGCAACATCTGTAGTCGAAGTTATCGTCACGCCGGTAGCTTGTTGAACCATAAGAACACTCACAAAACAGGCCATTTCACCTGCACCTTCTGTGCCAAGCCCTTTTCCAATCCCATGGCTTTACGGAACCACACACGCATTCACACGCAGAAGAAAAAGTATGTCTGTCCTACTTGCGGTAAAGCATTCCGTCTCTCCAGTATCCTGTACAATCATCAGAAAATCCATGCACGGGGAGTAACTCATTACAGCTGCCAGACGTGTGGAAAAAGCTTCCAGGGAAAGTCTGGGCTAAAGAGACATCGCTGTTACCGGAATGGCAATCCAAACTCTTCTGTAAATCAAGACGGTGTGGACAAATGTTACACGTGAGTCATTGCTTTGCTTAAATGTTATTTGAGCACCTATCCTTTCCTATCCTTCATCTTTTCCTTTGTTACAGGTGCGATCAGTGCGGACGCTCTTATAGACACGCCGGTTCCCTTCTCAACCACAAGAAGACTCATTCTGCCGACCTCCTCCACTGCACTCTCTGCCTCAAAACGTTCACGGACCCTCTGGATTTAGAAAGCCATTCTCAAATGGCTCGCCACTGCTGCCCAGATTGCGGGAAAACCTTTTGTGAGTTTGCGCACCTGCAGAGCCACATGGAGGTGCATAGTAAGGGACTCCCCTATTATTGCAACGTGTGTCAACAGAACTTCCCAAACCTGACTAGTTTTCAGCAACACCAAGAGCTCCATGGGAGCTTGCAGGGGCAGTCTCACCATGAGCAAGGTGTGCAGATGCAGCAGGACTTAAGCTGGGACTCAGCACTAGACCAGCAGATAGAAATTCAGAGCCTTCCCAAGATCGATTCGGCTTTCAGCCGAGTGCACGGCGGATTCCCTGAGCCGCAAGACCAGCAGGAAAGTAGCGAGGGATACGGTAGGGAAGAAAAAAGTCATGTGTGTGAGCACTGTGGGCGCACTTACCGCCATGCTGGTTCACTGCTCAACCACAAGAACAGCCACAAGACGGGTTCATTCTTCTGCTCGGTCTGCCAAAAGGAGTTCACCAATCTCATGGCGCTGAAGAATCACCGGCGCATTCACACAGAACCCAAACGCTATCAGTGCCTGGAGTGTGGCAAGGCCTTCCGGGTCTCCACCCAGCTTATCTGCCACAGGCGCATCCACACCAAAGAGAAGCCTTTCTCCTGCCTCCTTTGCGACAAGCGTTTCTCTAGCAAGTCCAACCTCCGGCACCATCAAAAGATGCATCAGAACACCCAACAGAGTTACGAGTCGTCCTTCAACATGGATGATGATGCATTCATGGGACTGGGTGTGGACCCTTTCCTCTAAGGCCACGCTCCAGTCTTGCCGCTCAAAGGGAAGATTTCAAAACAATATTCTATTACAAGACTCTTTCCCCACCCAAGGCCCAATGCCAATAATCGTACAACATCAGGTTTTCTGCTGTACTTGTCCAGATGGTGTCGCACACCAATGCTAATCTCGACAAGACTTGCCTCCTTTACTGTTGTGTTTTCAAATATTGGACACTTAAGACTGGCATTGATAAGATACTACCTCTGGTAGGGACAGTAATACTGTAGACATTTTAGAATAAGTGACAGTGCCTGTCAGAGACCATTTTAGATTATTATTTCATTTGTTTTGTGTCCCCACACAGTGCACAAATTGTTTGGTACTACGATAGGTCTCAGACTGAGAGCTTGGATGAGTATTTCCGTCCAGGCTCTTACCTAGTGCTGCCTTCAAGAGCCTGACCGATTATTTCGGAGTGGGAACAAAACAAGCTGTTATGTTTAATGGGGATAAAAGGATACATGCTATGTTTGTATTAAGTGCTTCCATATTTTCAGGTTATTGTACTGCTCATGGTAGATGTGCTGTAATCTCATCATCTCATTAAGACCAACATACTCTTGATGTTCCTGCAGTTTCATAAATGGATGACACTGGTAAGGCTGTTAAACAGCAACCTTCTTTAAGGCCTGTCTAGAAAATCTCAAAGATATTTATTTATTTAAGTAGAACTATTTATACCTTACATTAATATTTGAAATGTAAGCATATTTCTTGTCTTTAATACTGTTAAATGTGGTACACATTATGCATGGTATTAAATGTGTGGTAAATGCTAGATTGGTCAACTATGTAGGTATCTAGATAATGGTTGTAAACACTTAAGAAATACCTCTTTAAAAGCATTCACGGCAGAAAGAATAACAGAAATATTTCCGTTTTCTTAGCGCATACTTTTCTAGTACATGTTTTATGAAGTATGTTCAAGATTTTGGAGCACAAAAAAAATTAATGGACTCAAAAAAATCCATGATCGGTCGGGCTCTACCAGGGCAGGAATTCACAGACTAAACTCATTCAGCAGTTTTTTAAAATGCTCAGGTCTCGCAACTTACTAGACGCAATGTAAGAATACATTTAGCTTGATGCTTTTAGCATCAAGGCTTCTGTGTCTGTCTTTGATGCCAGATTGAATTTCAATGTGCCATTTCATATCACCACCTTACTTCGATTAAATTATTTGTAAGGTGGTTTCCTTTTAAGCCTATAGATCAGTGCTCACTGATTATTTAAGAGTAGAATTTGCAAACCTTCATGTATTAATGGCTTCATTGCATTTGACAGAAGTGACAACTGAGACTCCCTGTAATCAGTTGCATATATCTTAAATACGAAATATTTATTTTTGTTCACATGATCAATGTTTCTCTTTCTCAAGTAGGGACCTTAATAAGCAGATGATGTTTATTTGTAGGTGTTGATCCCCTCACTTTCTTGAACTGAATAAAACATTATAACGTTGT
Source organism: Labeo catla (assembly GCA_012976165.1). Lineage (NCBI taxonomy): Eukaryota > Metazoa > Chordata > Actinopteri > Cypriniformes > Cyprinidae > Labeo > Labeo catla. The sequence continues at coordinate 880,550 of VONZ01000157.1, read as the reverse complement.
GCGTTTCAGCTTCCTTTTTGAATCCTGATGTGAGTCCCTAGTTTAACAGTTAAAGTACCTGCTGTTCTTCAGAAAAATTAGACTTAAGATTTATTTTGAGATCCATATTTTTACACTGAGGACAACTGAAGGACTTATATGCAACTATTACAGAAGGTTCAAATGCTCACTGATGCTCCAGAAGGAAAAACCATGCATTAAGGCCTGGGGGGTGAAAACTTTTGAACAATGGAGAGGAGAATTTTTTTTTTTATATACTTTGCCTGAATATATTTTTTCCTTTAGTACTGCCCTTTAGAGGCTATAGGAGATAATTACATGTTTCCCAGAAGACAAAATAAGTTAAATTTACCCTGATCTTTAAATTCAAGAAGTTGTAAGGGTTCATAAAACAAAAATGCTGGAAAACCAAAGAATTTGTGGGAGCTTAAGGATTTCTTCTGAAGAACAGCGAGCAGTTTAACTGTTCAGGACAAACAAGGGACTTATGAACAACTACCACTAAACAAAAAAACAGCTGTGGATCATTCACAGCATCAACACAGTAGAACATATCAAGGGGATGTAATGTTTTGAACCGGGCCATTTTTATAAATTCAGCTATTATTTTCTCTTGCAGACTATATGTAAACATTTTTATGTGAAATATCTTATTCAGGTCAGCACTAAATAAAAAATAACATGCATTTTGTATGACCCCTCTTATTTTGGTAAAATAATTAAAATTTGTAAAGATTCTGAAGGTGAAAACTTTTGACCTCAACTGTAAAATAAGTCACTTAGAGTGGAGTGACTGCAAATCATCAACAGACAAATACAGTACGTTAGTTATCTCTTTATTGTATTAAAATGCATAGTTTCCTCTGCAGTCTGTGGAGTAATTGTGAATAAGTAAAGGCACATATACACAACCAACTTCGCTCAAGACTGTGACAGCGCCGTGCATGCTTCACAAGTTTATGTTTATCAAGATTCTGGACTAGCTTCTTAATGTTCCTAGATTTCTGACAAACATGGCAGTGATTTGTAATGAGGTACATGAAGTATTCTTGGGAGTTGGGGTAGAGAATGTGCTTTATGTAACAATGCAACAAATAAAATGCCTTGTTTCTTTTTCTGGGTTGAAATGTGAACTCAGACACGTTTTTCACAAGTTTAATGAGTTTGACCCTTGCTAAACACTCTTGAAGTCATTCAAACAAGTGAATTATTTCATCTACTGTATATAAATATATATACATTCCCTAATGCCCATAACTGGCTACTCACATCTAAAACTGGTGATTTTATCCTTTCACAATATTTTACTGAGCTGAAGTGATAAAACACGAGAGATTAAATGTATTGCGATACATGTATGTTAATATCACTCGAAACTATCTAATCTCTTATAATCTCATAAAGGCAGGAAAACTAAGATTGAATCTGACATCTGCGGCTCTTAGAAAATCTGTTCATGTCAGCTGGTGATTCTTCTCTTTCAGGTCGTCGGCTGCTGTGTCTTCGCTGGTCTTCAATGTCTCCACGTCTCCAGAATGTTCATCAATGCCATAGACGGGCTGCTGAGCCGGTCAGTGTCAGAGCATTGTTGTACAAAGGGCTACATCTATACAGTGCGTAGTATTCCAACACTATAAAAATAGATAATTAAACTGTACAAAGATTACAAATACATTCAAATGGCTATGTGCCATACTAAATCTGTTTAGGAGGCATATTTGTGTATCTCTAAGTCTACTATATTATGGTTATTTGTGTTTATTGTCTAAGGAGGAATATTCAAGGGGTAATGCATCTGCAGTGCACTCAAGTGCAACATGAATGGCCTCAAACAAATTTCTGCAAAAACAGTGTAATGTGACCTGTCGCTGAAGCATTTTAGGGGTTCCAAAAAAGGAATGTATAAAATATCCTATCATGCTGTCCATAGGATGTCATTAGCACCTAAGGCTTGCAAACCTATTCTGCACAGTGAGTGACAAGGAAGGTCTCAGTGCAGCTTTTGTGCATAACCATTTGCTATGCATGACATAGCCTACTAATGTAATAAATTAAACAAATCCGATGCTACTCATAGAACACTCTGCGGTTGAGGTACCAGCCAGTGTTTCACCGACTGGAGCGTTAATTCACTGGAGTAACAGTCCATTTTCATATGCTGTAAGCTTGAGTTCCATGAGCTGCAAACAAAGAATCAAAGGATGCGAATAAATAAAACTAACTTCCTTAATGTATTTTGAAGCATCCTAAGTGTTTAAAGTCCCCCTGCAGTCAAAATGTTTATTCCTTAAAACTGATCTTTGATCATCAAAATGACATACTTAAATGTTTTTTCTTTTGAAAATAATTTTCTCATGCCTTAAAACAGCTTGAATGTAACTCTGCCCCCCTTGCCTCATTTATTATACGCGGATCTATGAATATGCAGATTAGCCCCGCCCCCACGCAGTCACACCAGCCAGATCCCGGTGATCCACTAACTGAACTGTAGTAAACGCGATATAATGGCGTTTTTATTAGCGGACAACTACAGTAGATACTGTAACATTTGTTAAAGTTACTTATTTGACGATGCTGTGCTCTCAAAATGCCTTGAAGCCTCGAATGCAGCCTAGTTTGTGATTTCAGTTCGCGCCCGCGAGCATATGCGAGTGAAGTGCAGACGGCAATGCGGGAGAGGTGCGTCTGACTCCGGGCTACTTTTACACTGTTGCCGCAGGTTGTTTTTCAAGTTAGCGGTTAGCGCCTAGTGGTTGAGCTCTATTTAATGCTCTAGTCTATATGCTCTATTTAATGTTTGGTTATTGGTATATTTTGCATGCTAATGATAGGAATATATCCTTTGACGTGATTGGATAATTATTTTGTGACGTAGCAAAAACCGCATTTCTGGGACAGCCTTTGGGAAGCTACAGTTTTAAGGAGAAAATACTCAGCAATGGTGTTGATCAGTGGACTGGGACATGATTTGTCTAAAAGCATATTAAAAACACCACATAGACAAATACACAACATAAAAATCTTGATTTTCTATACAGGGGGACTTTAAGCATTTTTCAACTCTTACCTTATGAAGAACCTATACTGGATAAAGGGGTCCTGTTGTCTCTTCAATCGGTTCTGAATTGTGGACAGAAAAAGTTAAGTTAGTTTTGAGTCCTGTTTGTTTGTTGTTAAAAAGATGTTGTAATGTTAACATCTCACCACGTAAGGCCCTCTTGGTCCTGCATTGATGTACTAGGATGCCTATGAGCAAGGCTCCGCAAACAATTACGGCTGCCAGGACAGATAAACTGGTAATTGCTGCCACCCTCCAGGAATCTGAAGGCTCTATGGGTGGGCCTTAAAAACACAGGACAATGTTACTGGAAGACCTCCAGCTCTTCGGATCATACAGAAAGAATCTGACCACTCCTTCTCTGTACGTAAGCTCTGACCTATTGCAAAGGCATCTACTTACAATGCATTCTCATGAGTGTTTAACCTTATTCAGTAGTGATGGGAATATCGGACCAGTTTAAAGGAGAAGTTCATTTCCAGAACAAAAATTTACAGATAATGTACTCACCTCGTTGTCATCCAAGATGTTCATGCCTTTCTTGTCATAAAGAAATCATGTTTTTTGAGGAAAACATTTAAGGAATTATCTCCATATAGTGGACTTCAATGGTGCCCACGAGTTTGAACATCCAAAATGCAGTTTAAACGCAGCTTCAAAGGGCTCTAAATGATCCCAGCCGAGGAATAAGGGTCTTATCTAGCGAAACAATGGGTCATTTTCTAAAAAAAAAAATGTATATACTTTTTAACTTGTGTATGCGTACTCTGTGTAATCCGGGTCAACACAGTTAGGGTATGTTGAAAAACGTCCATTTCATTTTCTCCTTCAACTTTAAAATCGTCCTACATCGCTGCAGAAGTACCAACCCAGTGTTTACAAAGTAAACATGCAAAGAAGGTCAAATGGCCTTTGCGAAAAAAGGTAAAACAGTGATGTAGGACGATTCTGAAGTTGGAGGAGAAAATGAGATGGGAGTTTTTTATCGACATACCCTAACTGTATTGACTCGGATTACACAGAGTACGCAGGTGCATCGCAGAGCTAGACAAGATGAGCATTTGAGGTTAAAAAGTATATACTTTTTTTTTTTATGACCATTCGTTTCGCTAGATAAGAACCTTATTCCTCGGCTGGGATCGTTTAGAGCCATTTCAGACTGCATTTAAACTGCATTTTGGAAGTTCAAACTCATGGGCACCATTGAAGTCCACTATATGGAGAATATTCCTGAAATGTTTTCCTCAAAAAACATAATTTCATTATGACTGAAGAAAGAAAGACGTGAACATCCTGGATGACAACGGGGTGAGTACATTATCTGTGAATTTTTGTTCTGGAAGTAAACTACTCCTTTAATGACTTGAATCTTTGAATCTTGTTTAACAAAATTAACTATTTTTTGAGTGGATCTAAATTCAGATAATTTAATAATTTCCTTTTTTGCAACCCTACTTCTGTCACGGATAAATAAACAAACAAACAAACATGGGTCGTGAATTTTTATTTCACTGTTCTGACTTTTTCCTAGCAATTCTAGTTTAGAACTCACAATTGTGAGTTTTTTTTCACCTCAGAATAGTGGGATATAAACTCGCAGTTGCAAGAAATAAAGATTAAAAACTGGCACTTCTGACATTTTTTTTCACAAGTGCGAGTTTGTATCTCGCAGTTCTCACTGTCATACAAACTCGTGATACATAAAAAACGTGCTACAAACTCAAAATGTGAGATGTAAACTCGCAGTTGCGAGTTATAAAATCAGAATTGCAAGATAAAAACATGTTATTCTGATTTTCTTATACAAACTCGTGATACATAAAAAGGTGATACAAACTCGTAATTCTGACACTTTTTCTCACAAATGCGAGTTTGTATCTCACAAATCTGACTTTACAACTCGCAATTGCGAGTTTATAGCCAGATAGCATGTACATCTGCAAGATGTCTGTTAAAGATCACTTGATCTGGAAAGCATCTGCTGTGTACGAACATCTGACAGAAGTGTCATGTCAGTTTTACATCCATTCTAAATCATAAACATCTTGAAGACATTTAATAGACGTCTATTTGACATCTGATTGGAAATGTCCTATAGACGTATTGGAGATGAGCAAACACTCTAAAAAAAATATGTCTTCCAGATGTAAATGCACATGTCAAATAGATTTCTCATAATTCTGTATATGTGCTATCAGGGTATCTCCCAGTACTTAGAAACAAAGTCTGAATTGCAAGTTTGTATCACTAAATTCTGATAAAAAGTCGCATCTAACTTTTTTTTCAGTCTTTATTTTTTTTTATTTGAATCGTACCCCCTTGTTAAAAAGGGGTGGTACCCTTATAAAAATACTTTAAGTACTATGTACTTTTAAAGTGTGCCTACTAATATATATCAAACAAGTCACAAAGATGTACCTTTAATTTTTGTACCTTTAGGGTACCGTCTTAGCCACAGCTTTTTGTACCTTTTTCTTAGAGTGTTTATGAATGAACCATCACTACTATTCAGCCCAATTGTAATCTTATGTTTGATCGAATATACTCACATGTGTCACATGATGGAGTTTTCGGGTACTGTTTGCATATCTGACAAGGTACACATTGTGCGACATCATTGTTCCAGAATTCGGATTTCGAACAACGAGCTAAACCTGACAAATTGAACAAAGAAGCACACACAAAAAAGGTGTCAAATAGCGGTAGCACATTACAGCGAAAACTGACAAAAACAACTCCGCATACGTTTCTTGATAACTTGGGGTGGGTTTGAGGTTTTGCACATGGGTAAAATTTGCTGTTTTATGACTGCATAAGAATCCAAGAGCTCTTCTCGCTCTGCCTCTTTTTCATATGAAATGAGATGGGAAATTCCGTTGAAGTGATGTGGTGGTGCACTAGCGGGGAAACGGTATTACTCATGCTCTGTGTGCGTAAGTAAGTCTAAACTCACGGCCAGACTATGATGCGGCCCCGGAGTGCATGCAAAGTGTCCCACTGTGAGAACTGAGGACATGGAAAAGTGACTTTAAGAGAACTAATGGGTTTGGCGAAGGAGTCATCGATGATAGATGCGGTGTTTGTCTTATGGTTTGTCTTGCGCACATGCTTGCAATCAGGGGACGTACATAAGGCAAAAAGCGGTAAGGCAGGTAACACTGAAACGCTTTCACATAAACAGCTGCGGTCTACATACGATAAACATCTGTAAACGAATAGCAGCCGCAGTACTATGTGACGTGACTTCGAGAACACCGGCAGATTCTCACGAACCTTGGCTTTCTTACAAAGGACTTCCTCTTGACGTCTAATCCTCACATTTATCATTATCAAAGGTTACTCAGAGCAATGTAATCAAAATTAGTCGAAGTGCTTATTTAAAGTCAAATCACTTCTTGACAACTTGTGTGACGTAACAGAACAATATGTGCACTGCTCACATTGCTTTTTAACCTGATATTGACCCTGAATTGAGACTTTCAAGGATGCATTATATACTGCATTAAAAAGCACATTGTAACGTAAAGATCTGCATATCTGTATGTCACGTTAAACCACATTTAAAAACAGGTAACTCTGCAGGAAGTAATAAATCAGATCTCAGTACATTCTTATCTGATGGCTGAGGTTGCAAATGTGGGCTGCTCATCTAAAGGTTGATTCTGGAATAGATACATACTGAAATCACAGTCCTGCCCTATCTGTGCCTTGCATGTTTTATCATGCACACTCAAGCAAGCTTAATGATCAGCAAACATCAGCTTGAATTTCAGCCCCCCAGTGTCTGTAGTTCTCAACCTTTGTAATCCAAGGACCCCCGTTGTCAAAGTTAATATTTGAAGGCCCCCCTACACAGCCTAAGTTTCTTGTACTCTTGTACTTCTTCTGAAATTACGAGGTGCTTGTTTTCCTTTCTTTTAAATTAACAGTAAAATAAATAATTGTCAAGGTTTTTTTTCTTCTTCATTGTTCACAGTTGTTCCGTTGATTCTGGAAAAATAATTTGTCACCGAAACATATTTAAAAAAAATAATTAAATAATTTTAAAATATTATTTATGGGTATGAATTAATGTCAGTTTTGTTTGCAAAATGTGTATGCTGCACTGAAATAAAGAAAAAAACAGCTTTTTCTAAATTCTACATGGTGTGTAACACAATTCTACATAATATGAAGATGTCTTGCAGCCACCTTAGAAGTTTTTCTAAGGCCCCCTAGTGGACCTGAGACCCCCAATAGAGAACCACCAGTATATTGATGATCTAAGCATGTTTTGATGTGCATGATTAAATCCATAAGACTTGAAATCTAATTTCTTCGCTATAATGTAACTTTTTGACATGACACCAATCAATTTTCAGTCTGTATTAAATCACTGCCTCGCTAAAGCCACTGAATATTACACGGGCATATGGGCACTTTCCAAGACATTGCCTAAGACTTTTCCAGTGCGCTTTTTTTTGCAATTAAAACTGTTTACAATTAAAACTGTTCCAGAAGTAACATGCACGTGCCAAAGTAACAAAGGCACTACAAGCGTCATGTTCCTCACGGAAAGCTGAAGCCTCTTGTGCTGCACTGTTCTCAGCTGGGCACAATACATCCCATGGAGCGGGCGGGAGTGAAATAAGAGCATTGGAATGCGGAACCGGTGGGAACTGTAACTGGTAAAGGAAGCTATTACGAATGAGGCAGTTCATCGTCATTAACTCCACTGACTCCACGTCTCTCCATGTTCATAGCAAGAGGACAAATGAGACATAAAGGTTGGAACTTTCCTCACCGACAGAAAATACATAGGCTAACATATGTCACACATACGCTCTGCGTTATGAAATGGGGAAATCAAGCAAGTAAAATGTGAATATCCTTACTTTTATCCGCGTTTATTCCATGAATAAGCGTGGCGATCAATAGAGTAATCCAATAGAGGCAACGCAACATAGCCCCGGAATCCATTGAGCTTTATATATATTGAAATCCCACAGCGATTTCAAAAGATTAAAAGCCACAAATGGGTTTCAAGCATAGCAAAAGCAGCGCGTGTGAATGACCCACCCCAAACTTTCAGTCTTGTTTTAATAGCGCCCACACCCACGCGTTGGGTTCAACTCCTCTATGAGTCATTTCCTATGTACTGTACTGAGATTCTGTGGCCGTATCTCAAAAGCTTGTGGGCTGTCTATGTAGACAACGTTTAGGGCATCCAAGGGACTTAAAATTTGAGTTAAGAACCAACATTTTTCATCAAGAGTTTCCCAGCTAACACAAAACGCTTTACTAACGTTCCCATTGTGTCTGGATGTACTCTGGACATTCAAAACGTCCAGTTTTTAACGTTTAAAAAGCGTTTTGTTTGGTTATGTAAACATTAAGGGGAACGTTTAATTTTGCGAACATTCTGCGAATAATCGCTTTAAATGCTCTCTAAACAAACAGTCCAACGAAAAACGTTTTATAAACAATGTATAAATAATGTGATTTGAGAACGTTATTAAAGATCTTTGAACAAACATTCTATTCATGTTAATGAACTTTCTGAGAACGTTCCCTTCTAAGCAGGCTTTTTATTTTGAGAACATAATCCTTTAAAAATATTCGATTTGATTATGGCGTTTGGTTTGGTTGTAATAATTCTTGGAACTGTTCACATGCAACTCGAAATATTTTAAGGAAGAGTTGCCAGTTCCTAAACCAAAGATACTCCTGTACCTGTTCTTTTTTGTAAATCAAAAGCATACCGCTTGACTATGGTAATCCTCAGTGTTGGGGGTAACACATTACAAGCAACGCGAGTTATGTAATCAGATTACTTTTTCCAAGTAACTAGTAAAGTAACATTACTTTTTCATTTACAAAAATATCTAAAATATATTTTTTCAAATAAGAAACGCCAGTTACTTTGTTTTCCCATTGGCTGACTGACAGCTCTCCTTTCCCCATGCTGAAAGAAATTAGTAGAACTCCAAATATGATGCAAACCTGCAATAAATATGTGAAATAACACAAATATCCTTTATGTATTTCATCCCATTTTATTAACCAGTTTTTGCTTCTGACCCTCAATGGTCAAACTCAACCATAATAAGAAGCAAAAATGACTTTTAAAGACTATTAAACTAACATTTGCGCTTATTTTTTTACAGCTAAAGTTTCAAACCTTTTCCTGCATTCTACTGTACAGACCTGACTTTACTCTTCTATCAGCCTGAGGCTTATTAATTTCACTTTTGAGGTAAAAGGCCTTTACGTTTGCCACAAATATAACTTTTTATATTAAAAACAGGACTGCTAAATGATTAATCGCGATTAATCGCATTCAAAATAAAAGTTTGTTTACATACTATATGTATGTGTACTTTATATATTAATACACATGTATATATTTTAACAATATTTATATGTGTATATATACTGTCATTTATATTATATATAAATATTTTATATATAAATCTAACATTTTTACTTCATATGTATTTATATATACATAATAAATATACACACTACACACACATTTAGTATGTAATCAAACTTTTATTTTGAATGAGATTACTCGCGATTGATCATTTTACAGCCCTAAACAAACAAGCAAGCCCAGATTTTTAAAAAGTAACCTAACAAATTACTTTCCATAATTCGTTACTTTTTTTAGGGGGTAACGCAATATTGTAACGCATCACCGTAGAAAGTAACTTTCCCCAACACTGGTAATCCCTGTTGGTATTCCGATTTTTTACCAGCTGCTTCTTTTAAGTGAGTCATACAGTGTGTCCGGCTGCACTACCTGAACTAATGACACAGAGTCGATTTTATTTTTGCATGACTGACCAGTCATTTTCATGCAAATAAATCGGTTCTCTTCCTGAGTCAAACATTTATGAATCAATCGGTGTTTTTACTGAATTAATCTGAGTGAATAAATGTTACAGTTGGCCAACAGACTGCTGATGGCATCTACTAAGAATTTAAAAACATTTCTCCCTCAAAACTACTGTTATTGTAACCGTTAAGGATCCGAATTCGCAGAGAGGACGCGGAATCGTTAATTCTTTAGGATGCCCACAAAACAGCCTCTAAGTAGGCAGCTCGCTAGGTTTTGAAACACGGCCACCGAATCTCTGTATTCACAGCACACACAGCACTACGAGTGGGAAACCGCCGAAGATTGTAGAGACGCACAAACACAGCCTGTTCGCTGACAAGTTTCGTTTTTACTTTCAAAAGCTACATTTACGTGAAAAACCAACCAGTTCTGGATTAATAGGAAGTAGACACCATTATAATATTAGTGGTCTTGTTGACGTAAATATTTGATATCAGAGCTAACAAGAAAACAACGTAAATGAACAAACGTGTAAATGAATTTGCGAAAACGTGTGCTTTTTGTAACAGCACGACCTAGAGACCCCAGTCTCCGCTCACAAAGTATGTTTGAACAAAATAGGCACATTAAAGTCACCCCACCCAACTACGTAATTCACTGTCTCTGGTCCAAGGGAGCAAACAACAGTTCAGTGTTTGGCAGACGCACAACACAGACTGAGAGGAAAAGCAGTAGGACAGATATTAATACGATCGAGAACAGCACAAAAAAACTAGGGGCGCGGGGAATAACGTAAGGTCAATTGCGCAATACAATGGAAAACATTTACTTATAGATTCCGGGCAAAAATTTGCAAGTTAAAAAAAACTGCGTGGTAGGTTTTATATTCTCCCCAGCGGTCCTTTTCTAATAGCATGCAACTATGCATATCTATCTAAACCATCTGAAATTACTAAAGACACATGCATTGTGCAAATAACATTGTATTGGCAGGGAGCATATGGACTGGGATATTACATCTGGAGAGTCAGTTTTGAGTCATCCTTTTGCACTAAGAACAACAATAACATCACCATTAAAATGAAAACCCAGATTCATCTATGCAACAGCTTTAACTAAAGGTAAAACTCTTGCTTAAAACAATGGTAAGTCTCTAAATGTTTTGTCTGGCATTAAAGCAGAGAGCTGAGTTCACAAACAATTGTATCCAGTTTTTATTATTTTTTTCAAGGAAATTGTGCAATATTGACATATGTTGGTGATATACCTGGTACCTATGGAGAAATTTTGTTTATGTATATTTCCTGGTCTGCAAAGTTGATTTGTCTTTTTAAGCTCACTGCACCACCATCTAATTCTGCTTCTAATTCTGCAGCACTCCTTTTTCCACCCAATACCCATCACATCTGTTCATTACTAACTTTCAAAAACACAGTGTGTCACCATAGAAACTGAATGACTGACTAACTACATTACTGGATAGAGTTACTGTGTGACTCAAACGGATAAGGGCATAATTGTCGAAACAAAACATTTTCTGTGAACTTTTGACGTCACTCATATTTTGCAGAGTTGTGATATTTGAAATTTGAGCTGATACAGTCTTTCCTCTTTTTTTTTTTCTCATGGTCACTCAAAACACAGGTAAAAAAAAAATCTTTGCAGCACTTTAAAGAACAGAAAAAGTAAGAGAGACAAAACTCATTGGATTCCTCTGCAATGAAGCAGCACTGCTTATGTGCTGTAGACCATCACAACTGTTTCCATTCTGTCACTGTCTGTTTGGTCACTAGCACCACCTATCACAGACGGGAGTGAAAATGGCCCTTAGAGCATTTTAAAATACCATATCATGGTAATCGTGTGCTTCAAGACCACTTTCATCCCTTTCTCATCTACTGTATTCAGTTCATCAAAACACCCATGCTAAATTAGGTGATGTAGATGCGGTGGAAGTCGTTTGCTCCGAATGCAGCGTTGCATTTGGGACACTTCCTCTGGCGGGTGTCGTAACGGGTCTTCAAGCATTCGTAGCAGAAGACGTGGAAACACTTGGTGAGGACAGTCTCCTTATCTCGGGTATTACAACAAGGACAGCGTAATTTAGCCTAGAAATGAGAGAAAAAGTCAGGTCAGCCACAAATAAATCAGTGTGACGTAAATCTACCAGTCATTAAATGCTTGAAATTCATAGACACAATAATTGTGTTCAACAACAAAGATTTTTTTAAAAAAGACAAGTTGGATCAAATAGTACAAGAAAAGCAGCCAACTAGCGGCCAGCACACATGGGGAAAAAAACGATCCCGGTTGGAGTCCTCAAGATGTTGGCTGGAAGAATAGCCACAGTGTGTAATCTACACAAATTGTGGCTACTTTGAAGAAGCTAAAATTATATGACAGTTTGACCTATTTTGGTCACAGCATGTTTCCCATACTTCTATTTGTATTTTCATAACTTTGATGACTTCATTATTTTGTTTTAAAAAATATATTTACTTAATAAATATTCTAAATCTTTCTAAATGTTTTAAGGCTGCATTTATTTGATCAAATGTACAGTGAAAACTTATTACAATTTAAATAACTGTTTTGTACTTGGATATATTTAAAAATGTAATTTATTTCTGTGAATTTTCAAATCTTTCTGAATGTTTTTAAGGCTGTATTTATCTGATCAAATGTACAGTAAAAACAGTAATATTGTTAAATATTATAATTTAAATAATGGTTTTGTAATTGAATATATTTTAAAATATAATTTATTCCTGTGAATTTTCAAATCTTTTTAGATGTACGTAAGGCTGCATTTATCTGATCAAATGTACAGTAAAAAAAACTGTAATATTGTGAAATATTATTACAATTTAAATATCTGTTTTGTAATTAAATCTATTTTAAAATGTAATTTATTCCTGTCATTTTTTTTATCTAATTTTTTTCTTAAGGCTGCATTTATCTGATCAAATGACAGTAAAAACAGTAATATTGTTAAATATTATTACAATTTAAATAACTGTTTTCTATATATATATATATTATTATTATTATATAAATGTATAAATGTTTAATATTTAATGTTAATTTTTTTAATTAAAAACCAGTAATACTGTAAAATATTATTACAATATTTTGTAAAATTAAAATTGATATAAATATTCCTGTGAATTTTCAGCACTCATTACTCCAGTTTTCAATGTCATATGATCCTTCAAAAATAATTCTAATATGCTAATTTAGTGCTCAAGAAACCAATATTTGCTGCTCAGTATTCTTGGTAAAACTGTGATTGCTTTCATTCCAGACTCTTTGATAAATATGAAGTTCAAAATAACAGTATTTACCTAAAACGGAAATCATCACATTATACTGTCTTAACTGTCACTGTTGATCAATTGAACACATTTTCTCAACAAAAGTACTTGTCTCTTAAAAAAAAATCTTAGTGACCCTAATATAAAAATAAGTAGGTACTGTGTATGAAATTTTGTCTGGTTGTCTCCATAAAAGATATCTTCTAAAAATCCAATCTTCACCTTATACTGATTAATTTCTTCTTGCAGAATCTCATCAGCATCTGTGTACACCTCAACTTTCTTCTGTTTCTCCAGCTTACGTCGCAGTCTGGACAACTCCTCCTGAAAAGACACAGTAGAAGAGTTCCACACACATCGTTCCAACTCATTTGTATCCTAAACAAACCTACAACAAACGTGCCCATGTACCTGTGCTTTCTTGAGGTTGACGCTCTCCCTCTCACGGGCAGTGCGGTTGTCTAGTACTGAGGCTTGGATTTCCCTCAACTTGGTCTGAGTGTGTTCCAGCTGCACTTTAAGGTCCTCGGCCAACTGGGCCGCCTCCACTGCCTGAGCCATCGTGCAAAAGGACGAGCATTAAACACACATCTGGAAATGTACGCTTATGGTTGGCTAAGCTGAGTCATGGTTGTCATGGACATGAGAACAGAGGTGGGCGTCTGTGATCTTTCCGGTTTTACCTTGCGCTTGTTGAGCTCCAGGGCTTGAGTGCGCAGCGCCAGCTCCTTCTCCAGAGCGGCCAGTGTGCTCTGCAGAACACCCTCCTTCTCTTCTAGTTTCTGCACTACCAGCAGCTGAGCGTCCACCTGGGAGAGACAGTTAAAAAACAGATGATACAACTACATTAGTATTTTTTAAAAAACAAGTTGTAAAACATTATGTGCAGATTTTATGCCTCAAAATTGGGAGGTCCATCAATTTTACCTTTCATTTTAGCAGGGATGGGCCAACTAGTCATCTATCAACTAACTAGTTGATTATTTTATCTAGATTTTAACTTTATTTTCAGTGGCGGTACATTAAATATGATCAATAGGGAGACTGATTTTGGTTAGTTTTCATTTTTAAGGATATTTTTGAAAGTTAGTTTTGTGTATTATTATGTTACAAATATTTGAGAAAGGATCATCTGAATGATTTTTGAAGACATAGATCTATACTTTGATAGCTATGATATACCACTATTGTATGTATTCAGTTCCATGACAGCTGAGGTTTTTAACTTTTGATTTCATATCCAGCAAGAAATTAGTATTACAGTACAATTAACAGATCAAAATTAGAGAACAGCCTATAATTTGCTAAATTTCCTATTTGAAGTTATCCTAAAAGGAGTAGAAGGGCAGGTTTTTAAGCATATTTCATAAATTGTATTCTTAAGCACAGTATAAAACTTAAATGAGATATTTGTAAAAGAACTTTAGAAAATTAGAGAACACTTACAGATACCTCCAAATTATTGGTGCTAATCTGGTACCTGCTGCTAATTTCCTTAATTACATAACAAACCCTATTTAACTGGCAGCATTCCTTCAATTTTCACTGAGATTGTAAGATGGCAAACCGTTCTAAGGTGACTGAAACCCTGCGACAGGTCTTCCCCAACTTCAAAATCATCCTACATTGCTGCAGAAGTACCGATCCAGTGTTTACAAAGTGAACATGTGAAGAAGATCAAACAGCCTGAAGCCCAAGTACATAAAGAAGTCAGTGAAAAGTGGAGGAGGAAGTGTCATGGTTTGGGGGAAGCTTTGTGCAGCAAGAGTTGAGCCTCTTATACAGATACATGGCGGGGTGAATGCAAATGTTTATCACCAACATGCAGTTCCTTCCCTCAAGCATCTCCCAATCAGCCTGCAATTTTCATTCAAGACAGTGCCCCCTTCACAATTCAAATTTTGAGCGATGAAGTATTTATAGCTTGTTCTCTAATTTTGATCTCCGCTGTAGTTATGACCAAAGCACTCCTTTTTTTGTAGATCATTAGACTGTTATACTGCCTTAGAAGCTTGTCCAAAATCAGTTTTGGGAGGTACCTTTCTGCGTAAACGCTCCTTGCAAAGTCACTGACTGATTGGGCATTGAGGCAACAAGTCAGCCTAAGCTGTTAGATGGAGCTATTGTCAACTAGCTTGTCATAGAACCCACAGAATAGTGGATTATGAAACTATGTTTGTTTTGCACATTCTTAAAATTACATGTGGATGCATGGTTATTATATGAGAAATGTTTTTTTTGCACACCTGGGTTTTGAAAGTAAGCACTTGGTCTGCCAGCTCCTCTTTCTCCTCCCGCAGAAGCTTATAAATCTGGTTGGATTTGATTCTCTCACTCATTAATTTAAAGTTGGCATCATCTTTCTCTCGGAGCTGCTGCATGAGTCTGCTGTTTTGCTCCTGCATGTCTTCAAACGCCTGTCCCGTCACATCCATCTCACTCAGCAGAGCTTCTTCCTCCTGAAAGGTCCATCAGTTCATCAGCTTTTAACTATCAGTTAATCTACTACAAAGATGTAGATTCTGACAAAAATGTTGACTATAATTTAACAAGACACACCTGTTTAGTAGCAGCCAGTTTTTTCTGCAAGTGTTCGATGGTCTCCTCGGCCACACGGATCTTGCGGAGAGCGTCTTCATCTGCCAGCTTTTTGCTTTCTTTTCTTTCCCTCTCCTCTAGTTCCCGTACTCGCTGCCTCAACTCTTCCACCTGCCAGATAATGTTGACATTAGCATTAAAAGGAGGACCACCCCAAGTGAACTGCATGTTAATGGTTTTGCCACACAGTCAGAAAAACAGCAAAAATGAAAGTTCACATACTTCTGCTTTAGATTTCTTTTCTGCAGCCATAAGTTGCACTTTATCTCGCTGCTCCTTTGGGGCTGATTTGTACATGTCTAGCAGTAGTTTCATTTCCTTCTGAGACTCCTGAGCTTTTCTGATGCAAAAGATGTGTGGGAGAGGTGACTCAGATGCAAAGTTCATTAAATGCTGTGCAATATGAGGTGATAATTTAAGTTGCCCAAAATACAGCACATTAACATACAAGACAGAAAGTGTTTTTTGTCTTCACTTTTAAATACTATCTATACATCTATATACAGTATATATATATATATATATATATATATATATATATATATATATATATATATATATATACACACACACTACCAGTCAAAAGTTTTTGAACAGTAAGATTTTTCATGTTTTTAAAAGACATTTCTGCCCAGCAAGTCTGCATTTATTTGATCCAAAGTGCAGAGATAGCAATATTATTTACTATTGTTTACAATATTGTGAAATAATGTTTACTATTTAAAATAACTGTTTTCTATTTTAAGAAATATTAAACATGTAATTTATTCCTGTGATCAAAGGTACATTTTTAGCATCATTACTCCAGTCTTCAATGTCACACGATCCTTCATAAATCATTCTAATGTGCTGATTTGCTGTTCATTTTTTTAGTATTATTATCAACATTTAAAACGGTTCACTTTGATGAATAGAAAAATCAGTATTTATCTGAAATAAAAAGCTTTTGTAACATTATACACTACACCATTTAAAAGCTTGGAGTTATTCATGTTTTTATTTTTTTGGAAAAGAAATTCATACTTTTATTTAACAAGGATGCTTTCAATTGATCAAAAGTGATGACAAAGACATTTATAATGTTACAAAAGATTTCTTTTTCAGATAAATGCTCTTCTTCTGAACTTTCCATTCATCAAAGAAACCTGAAAAAAAAAAAAATCTACTCAGCTGTTTTTAACATCATAAATGTTTTTGAGCAGAAAATCAGAACATTAGAATGATTTCTGAAGGATCATGTGACTTAAAAAAATCTGCTTTAAAATCACAAGAATAAATGACATTTTAAAAAATATTCAAATAGAAAACAGTTATTTTAAATAGTAAAATTATTTCAAAATTGTACTGTTTTTAATGTACTTTTGATCAAATTTCTTTAAAAAACATAAAAAATCTTGGTAGTGTATATATATATATTCATTTATTAATTCATATTTAGTGTCACTTGATTTGATAGTTAATGTAATGCAGTAAATTTTTAAGCAGTTTTTGAAATTTAACAGTGGCTACATTTACATGCAACCAAATAATCAGTTTGTAATCATACTGATGGCTCAACTGGACTGAAAAGCCTTCATGTAAGCACCTTAATCGATCCGATTGAGCTCGGATTGAAGGGGGTGCAGGGCTCGACAATAAGGAGTGCCCGATGGCCCGGGGCCAGCGTAAAAGACGCTTGGGACAGTTGAGGAATATGTCACTGGCCCGATCGGGCCACTGCCGCGTCGTCACGAAAGTTTATCATTTCCACCTGTTTTTTAACCTTGATAATTTAGAATTTTAAGCGATCACAGAGAGACGCGTATCTGACGGACAAATAGCCTACAAAAGTATTAGCTTTGTAGCTTTAACAATGATCAATACATACTTAATTTATACAGTGGAGACAGATGCACCGATCGACCGGACATATTTCAACCGATCTCTTTATTCCGGGCTTGCACACGAACTGCATGGATTTAGACATCCGTTAACAGAGGCCAGAGACGCTAACGTTTACATGGCGTTTTCTTTTCATTTCCCCATGTATTTAAAGTAGCGTTCATAAGCACGGAGCTGCTTTGTTTACAGCGGTAACCACAGCAACTTATTCCATATGCGCCACCTGCTGGATAAGACTGAGTTTGCGTTATTTAGTCTGTCTGCTGTTTTTCCCTAAAGCATCTTTTTCATTTTTAATAAAATATTAATAATAATAATAAAAAACTGAACAATGTTTGGACTTTAGTTCGGCTAGTAGGCTTAGGTGTGGTATCGAAATTTATCGAGGTGGTATGGTATCGAGAATTGTACAATTTTATTTGGTATGTAAACTTTTGGTGTCATATAAGCTTATTTATTAAAATAAAAGATAACATAAGTCTAAAACAATGATAACAGCAACTATTTAATGTTTTAAATATTTTGACCGGGCAAGTAGAAAAAATCCTTAGCATTGAGCCCTGGGGTGGTTTATTCCCAGTGGATGTAAACACTGGATCGGATTGAAAACCTAAACTGAAAGGACTACGCACGTGCAATGATGACATATGACGCGTGGAACGAGCGGTCCTTCCTTTTGAATAAAGTGTTGTATAAATGTGTCATTATAAAACCGAAGTGGAGCAGGACAACCTTCCACCAGTCCTTGTTTCAGATTCTCATCTACAGGCAACCTGTTTTTGGCACGGGGAGGGGCATTTTTACTCTGTGACAAATACAAGCAGCACAGCGGTTTATATGTATATGTATCCAGAAAAGGATAAATATTATTCCTGCTGTTAAAAGCAAATAAAGAAACAATGTAGGAGAGTGGTTATTATGTGCAACCAGTAAGAAACTCTGTATTTGTGTCGTGTGCGCATGTTAAAAAAAAAAAAAAAACATAAGAAAAAAAAAACTATTCTGATTTGAAGCTTGTGCCATATAAACACATCAACCCAATTACTTGATTTAGCGTTCATGTATACACTACATTCAGATTTATCAATCGGAATGAATTCACAGTCTGACTAAACCAAAAATTGTGCATGTAAACGTAACCGTTGTCTAAATATTTTTGGGGCCAAGGCATATTAATTATGCTTGTCTATTTAGATTCAGCATGATTGAGAAAAGAGCAGACATTATTATAGGAAGCCAAGTAGTGCTTGAGAGTCAACATGTAGGCTGAAAGATCAAACATACTTGAGCTCTCCTCTAAGCATCTTCAGTGTGTCAGAGTCCTTCCTCTTCAGCTCCTCACTGCGCTGTCTCTCCCGCTCTCTTTCTCGCTCCCTCTCTCGTTCCGCCTCCCTCTCTCGCTCCCGTGCCCGTTGCCTTTCCAGCTCTCTTCTCCTCTCTTCCTCCTCCTCCTGGTCCTCATCTTCCTCTTTCTTAACCTCTAGGCCTCCATCACCCACGCTTTCGTCTAACATCAGTGCACCTGCATCTCCACTCTGGCACTTCAACTGAAAAAAACAAAAGGAGTGACATTTCAAAGAGAAAAAAGTTTAGTAAATTCTATGCTTTTGAAGACAACAACAGCCCACATACAGGGGTTGGACAATGAAACTGAAACACTGGCCAATATAGTGTTGGAGGTTTCATGGCTATATTTATGCAGCCTGGTGGCCAGTCTTTACTGATCGCACATTCCACCAATAAGAGCAGAGTGTGAAGGTTGACTTTGTGCACCCAACAGCTCAAACATTGTACCCTGAAGGTGGTGCCGTGTATTAGGATGATAATGCACCAATACACACAGCAAGACTGGTGACAAGAGTGATTTGATGAAGTTAAACATCTCCCATGGCCTGCACAGTCACCAGATCTGAATATTATTGAGCCACTTTGGGGTGTTTTGGAGGAGCGAGTCAGGAAATGTTTTCATACACCAACATCACATAGTGACCTGGCCACTGTTCTGCGAAAGGAATGGCTCAAAATCCTTCTGGCTACTGTGCAGGACTTGTATTTGTCATTCCCAAGATGAAATAATGCTGTATTGGCTGCAAAAGGAGGCCAAACGGCATACTAATTGTGGTCTAAACCCAGGTGTTTCAGTTTCACTGTCCAACCCCTGTATGTAATAACAGATGTGTAGTTAATGACAGATTCACTAGTAAAATGTTTTGGAATAAGAACATTTAAGTATATATCTGCTCAAATGTGTGTTTCAGTGGTAACTGAATGTTCACTTGCAACTGAACGTTGCCATCTGAAAATGTTATCGCGGAAAAATCCAAAAACTGTCAGCGAAGACTAGCATGAGCAATACCTTGTTTATTTCCATCTGTGTCTCACGTAGTTTCCTCTTATATCGCTGCACATCACCTTTCAGTTGATGATTATGATTTTGAAGACTGCTGATTAAGTGTCTCATTTCTCTGTTTATTGGGCCTGGAGTGAGTAAGAAGAGATGGTGATGCTGATAGTCATTCAAATGATACACCGACAGACACTCACGGTTTAAAACGCTTAGTAAAAAATAAACCCCAGCCAAAATAATGAACAATGAGAGAAGTGAAGACAGGATACACCACCCCCACAGATTTCCTCACTGCAGCCATGGTTACTATAAAACAAATGGGCTTTGGAAAATTCACCACTAAGGAATCCCACCTAACTCTCAGGTCATGACAACCAAAACGGATTTAATAAAATAAATTGTATGAGTGATGTTACCTGCTTGCTCATTGGCTGCAAGATTCTGTTCGAACTCGATCCGTAGCATTTCATACTCCTTCCGCACCTGGGCCAGCGTGTCTTCTAACTGAATGACCTCAGTGCGCAACTTCTTCTGAAGAGACAACTCATCACTCTACAAACAGAGAGAATGACATTCAATCAGAAAAAGCATACTCAGATATAACAGCAATCATTTCTGTCCTGTCATCTCTCTCACCTCCATGTGCTCTATTTGTCGCAGGTGAGCGTTTTTGGCTGTAAGCAGTAGAGCTCTGGCTTCATCCAGCTGGGTCTTCACACTTAGGGACTCATTGTACAACAGAGAGAACTGTGATTGGAGGCATTTGTACTCTGGTGTCTCCTTCAACACTTCCTCCGGTATATTCCTCAGATCCATCTACAAAGAGAGACAGAGGTCAGTAATGCGTCATGAAAAATAAAACCCCTTTGATATGCTCCCACCCAGCTTCCTGCTTCAACAGGAAATACATTGAGACATGAAAGAAAACTGTTCTCATCAAATAATGCAATGGGGTCACTGCTGGAAAGTTTGAGCTGATGTTGTATTCTCAGTGAACTCTACCACCTTTAGTTTCTCGCTCTCCCGAACAGCTTCCTGTAGCTCTTGCTGCAGCTTCTCCAGCTCTGCCATGCGGCTGTTGGCAAGCTCCTGGTTCTGCTCTAGTTCGGCATTCAGAGACTCAAACTGAGAGTAGAGAAATAATTATTAGACAAACTAACGTACAACCCCAAATTTCATGACAAAAGTGTCAAACTAATCAAAAATCACATTTCTTAATAGAAAATCACAAACAATTTAGGTCTTTCACCAACAACCACACATAATATTGTGAAAAGATTCAGGGAATCCAGAGAAATCCAGACACCTCTGGTGAATGTGTATGACCTCTCAGCCCTCAGATGGCATTACATAAGAAACAGTCATCCTGCGGTGTTAAATATAGCCACATGGGCACAGGAATACTTTGGAAAACTGCTGTCATTTAACAAATTCTGCAGCTGCATCTATAAATGAAACTTGAATTTCTGTTACTCTAGCAGAAAGCTATGCATCAATTCTATGCAGTGATGCCATGGGGAGATCCCTGGGCCAGAGCTCATTTTAGATGGAAATGTGTGCTGTGGTCAGACGAGTCCACGTTTCAGCTCATTCTGGGACGTCGAGTTCTCAGTGTCAAAGAGCAAAGGGACCATACAGACTTTCATCAGCGACAGATGCAAATGCAAACGACTGTCATGGTATGGAGGTGCAGCAAAGCAAACGGCAATGATGACTGGAATATGTGCAAAGGTACCATTGAAATGAAGGCATGTATTGGGATTATACAGACAGATATACTGCCATCAAGATGACATCTTTTATGGAAGGTCCATGGTTATTAGATCAAGACAATGCCAGGTCTCATTCTGCACGTGCTACAACAGCGTGGTTTCGTAGACAGACTGAATGTGCTAGACTGGCCTGCTTGCAGTCCAGATCTGTCTCTTATTGAAGTCTGAGAATCAGAAAACGACGATCACAGACTGCTGAGCATCTGAAGATTTTTTGATCATACTAGATTTGATAACAATTTTGTTTGCAAAACCTGAAGTATTAGTATCCTCAATTTTCAGTTAATTAAACATTGTAATTAAAAGGAAAGTTGATGTGGTAGTGTTAAACATGCCTCTGTCCCAACTGTTTTGGAGTGTAAGCCATGAAAATCAATATTTGGTTATATTTACAAAATAAAAATTAAAAGTTGGTCACTGAAAACACTGGAAATTATTTTTGTACTTCAGTCAGTTAAATAAAGGTTAAAGAATAAAATATTCTTGATTTCATGGCATTTTAAACATCCCAACTTTTCTGGAATTGGGGTTGTACAATGAGGTCTACGTCATTCCAATAAACAAACATTTAAATGATACTCCTGTATAACTACATATAAAAATTATTTTAAAAAAAGTTGTTTTAGATCATTTTTGAAACAGGTACAATATTAAATGGAAATGAGTAATGTTGCTCTGGCAACTAACTGAAATAAGTTTAAGTACTACAATTATGTCAGCGCCGATAGCTTTGTGGTTATTGCGCTGACATGTAGAAAAAACTGTGCTCGCAGCGACCCGAGTTCAAATCCTGTCTCGAGGTCCTTTGCCAATCCCACCCCACTCTCTCCACCCAATACCTTCCTGTCTGCTCTCCACTGTCCTATCTAATAAAAAAGCCCCCCCAAAAATTATATATATAAAAAAGCACTACAATTACTAAAACTTACAATTTAATTTATGAATGCTAAATACTTAATAATAAATATAATAACTACCAAAAATGGCAGGACCACAAAAAATTACTATAACTTTAAAAGAAAAAAAAACAACAACACACACTTTACCTTCTGTATGCTGAGTGTGATTTGACCACCTGGTAATCCACCTGAACTGCCTGTGGCATGGTAACCGGTATTAAGCTGATTTGGGGGGAAAAAATAACAAATGCACAATCAAGAAATCACCAAAAAATACAGAACTGAATTGTTACTAATACTCCCTATATGCAAACCACAAACATATTTACATCACTGCATTATAACATCTTATTAAATTACTGTATATTTTGCATTTATGCTTCTCTGGTACACTGTTTCTACTGTAAATGATGCAACAAGATTTGTAGCATAATATCCTGCAGCACAATTTCCTTTCTCAAAGGAAGTACTGATAGATATGCAAACAACACCATGTATGATAGCTATGATGATAATGAACTGCAAAAGAAAAACACTGCATGAAAACTGTAAATATGATTTTTTTTTCTGAAATGAAGGAAAAGCTGACCTGCTCCAGAGCTTCTGCAAGGTGTTTATTCAGCTTCTGCTCTCTCTTACGAAGTTTTTCAATGTCCCACTGCAGATCCTCCACAGCTGTTTCCATCTCAGACACTTTAGTTTCAGAACTTGTAACTTTGTCAACCAGTTCATTATACTGTGAAAGCAAAGACAGGTCTTAAGGACCGCTGGGGTACATGACACACATATTTAAAATTGTGATACGCAGTTTTATACCGATGCTTAGAGAAAAGCAGTCTTTGATGAATAGGAAGTTAAAAAGCAGCACTTATTTGAAACAGAATGTCAAATAGTCTTTACTTTTAATCGCTTCAATGTGTCCTTGCTGAATAAACATTTTAATTTTCTTTAAAACACGTACTGATCCCAAACTTCTGAATGGTAGTGTAATTATTTACAAATATAATAGGAATTAAAGCTGCAAGAAGCGTTGAAAGGGCCCTCGCACCCGGTGGGTTTAGGAAACAGTGAACGGTGAGCAATATGCATTTAAAGTGGTAAATATAGGAGGAATATGTCAAAGTCATTTATATGTGCCAAACTTCCTGCTGCCAGCTAGTGGCGCTATGACTATAACTGAACACTGGCATGTAGATGTCTTCAAGCCAGGACTTTCAGTTAATGTAAAACATGACATATCCCGTTGCCAGCAGGTGGCACTATGATTATAATAGTATATTGGCCTTTAGATGTGTTCAGGCCAGGACTCTTATCAAACATGTGAAGTTTGTGGCAGATCGGACATTGAATGTATAAGTGAACTTTCTTTTACATGGTGAAACATCAAACTTTGTCAGGCCGCCACGGACACGCCCTTCTACAAAAACTTGGCGTTGATCAGTTTAAATCTCTAGGAGGAGTTCGTTAAAATACAATGCCTGAAAATGGCAAAAAAAAAGTGCAGAAAACTTGGAGAGAAAATTCAAAATAACAGACTTCCTGTTGGGTTTCAGACTTCATACCAGGAGCTTTTACAGCTACTGGTGTGTTACATGCATCTACCGAATTTCACACATGTACGTGAAACGTATCTCGATGGGCACTTTGTTGAAATTTCATAGGTGGCGCTAGCGAATCATTTTGGAGAAGAAGAAAAAGAAGAAACTGAGCAATTCCAATAGGGTCCTCGCACCATCGGTGCTCGGGCCCTAATAAGGTCAAAGCAAACGAGGCAAACAGATACCTCCAATGACATTTTGTGGTGTTTTCCTTGAAGGGAGTAAGCAAGATCTTGCAGCCGATTATGTTCCTCTACAAGTGTGCGGTTTGTGGCAATTATCTCTCGCTGACTGTCATCCTCACAAACTGATAAGAAAGTGCACAATTTTAGCATTTGTTCACAGGGTGATCAAACAAAAACTGTTAGAGATGCTTTTTTTCTGTAATAGACAGTTTGTGCTGAGAATGACACCAAGTTAATTCTTATTTTACCAGCTGACTGCACTCGGGTACACAGCTCATCAATGGTGGTATGCAGACGGTCAAATATGCAGACCATGCAGGCCACAGCACCCTTGCTGAACTGCATCCTGTCCTGTAGCTGCAGTGTGAGCTCCTCCTCACTACTGTTATCCAGAGTGGCCAGAAAAGCCTTTGCGCTCTCGCTGAGAGGTGGTGGAGGTGGAGGAGCTTTAAAAAAACAAAAAAAAAAACAATATCAATGTGCATGATAAAAGCTGCTATGGACAGGTTCTGTGTAGCCTTGCAGCTAATAGACACAAGATGCATTAATGTTTTACATGTAAAATTTTGATCCTTTATTAACCCTGTAAAGACTGACATGTGAAATACCAATCAGAAAAAAATCACATTTTTTCCATTTTAAAATAATTTGCATAAGTGTTGTTTTTTTGAGTATCGGTTACGCTTTTGACTAAACATGATAATATGTGGATAAAGAGGTCATACCCAGGGAAAAAGGACACCTCAATTTTATTCAGGGGCCAAAACTGAGCAAAAATCTGCAATTTGGAGCAGTTATAATAGATTACCAAAAAAAGTGTTTATCCTGAGTTATTACTAAAAATATAACATTTTAGTTCATAAAAATGAGTACAAATTTTACAGCAAAAAGACACGTCTATCATGACCTGAAAGAGGGAATTTTAGAATTGCACAAAAGAATAAACTATCAATCAGATAACAGAAGCATGCAGTAGATTAAAAACAAGAGGTTTTTCAGAAAGTTTAATAATTTAGAGCATGCAAATGCGCGTAGCAAATATGTGACCCTTGTCCACAAAACCAATCATAAGTAGCACGGGTATATTTGTTTTAGCATGCAAAAGGCTTTTGTACAAATGCTTTATTTTACATATTTGTAGATATATATGTGCATAGTGTATTGCATGTTTACCGGGAATTCCATCCTGTACTGGTACATCAGCAGGCTTCTCCTCAGAGTCAGGAAGCTGCGGTTGCTGCTCTTGCTCCTGTGTCTGTTCCTTTTCTTGCACTGGTTGTTGCTGTTCTTCTTCCACCGCCTCAGTTGAAGGTGGAGGCTGAGGGAGGCCATCCTCACCTTCTATTGGAGCTGGCAAAGGAGTAGAAGGTTCAGGAACAGATGATGGGGCTGCAGCAGGAACAGGGACGTCTGGTACAGGAGGGGTGGCAGGGGTCTGGACAGGCGCCGGGGAGTCCTTAGGCTCCACACGTTGCAGCAGTTCATGGATATTTTCCTCAAGCTGTGAGAACAAAGTATAAATATGCCTGTTTCGCCACTTATTTTATGTGTGACCCTGGACCACAAAACCAGTCATAAGGGTCAATTTTTTAAAATTGAGATTTATACATCATCTGAAAGCTGAATATATAGGCTTTGATGTATGTTTTGTTAGGATAGGACAATATTTGGCTGAGATACAACTATTTAAAAATGGAATCTGTGAGTGTAAAAAAAAAATTCACCTTTATCGCCTTTAAAGTTGTCCAAATGAAGTTCTTAGCAATGCATATTACTAATCACAAATTAAGTTTTGATATATTTACGGTAGGAAATTAAAATATCTTCATGGAATATGACCTTTACTTAATATCCTAATGATTTTTGGCTTTAAAAAAAAATAATTTCAACCCATATAATGTATCGTTGGCTATTGCTACAAATATACCTGTGTGACTTACGACTGGTTTTGTGGTGCAGGGTCACATATTGTTAAAGTGCCCCATTATGCCATTTCCAATATTGCCCTTCATGCAGCGTGTAATGTAGCTGTGTGTGAACACAAATGACCTGCAGAGTTGTAAAGCTAAAAGTGCATGATAAATAAAGTTTAACTTCCAAAAGACTGAACTGACTCTGTACAGCCTAAACAAGTCGTTAGTAAATCGAAATGCCACTTCGGTTTAACACATCAACAACCACAAACACGTCATTTTACTGACGACTGCCTCTCCAATTTTGGGGAGTTCAACGTGGGATTCACAACGCGCTTGCTTTTAAAAGATGGCTCAGTTCCCAGTTTATTTGGACCAGCTGGCTCCACCAAATCACAATGTGGAAGTATGATAAATAATAGATGTTTACATTTTCTTTTGAGTGTTAAAAATACAGAACTATGGTAATGTGTGTATTGTTTCTGACACGTGCTGTACACTGTAGACCAATCACAGGAGACTGGGTCATCTGACCAATCAGAGCACAGAAGGATCACTGAAAGTAGGGGTTTAGAGAGACTGAATCTTTGAACTTCTTCAAACGAATCGTTTGAGAATTGCTGGAAAATGAGGTGATATTAAATGCATATTTTGAGAAAATGAAAGCATTTTTTGACCTTGCATGCATGTAAACCTACTGTAGTAGACTTCCAAAACAATATTAGGAACCTTAAAAACGGCATAACAGGGACACTTTAAAAAAAAAAAAAACAAGATCTATAACAGAAGCAAATGAGTACAGCATTAGAAGTAAAAAAGAGTGGCAAACCTGAGTCCAGCAGCGGTTGACAATAAGCAGGGTGGTGTCATCAGTTGCCTGCCTCTTCTCCAGCTTCTCAATCTTCTCCCTCAACTCATCCTCCAAGGCCTGCCTCTGTTCAAGCCGTTCACAGAGCTTCTTGTTCTTGAATTGAATGACCTTCATGTCCATCTCCTCCTGCAAAAGACATTTTGAAGCAAAATTACAGAAGCTTCTGTAAGATTTGTTTTAAAAGAAATTAATACTTTTATTCAGCAAGAACGCTGATCAAAAGTGACAGTAAAGACATTTACAATGTTACAAAAGATTTCTATTTCAAATAAATGTCTCCTTCAGCACCAAATCAGCATGTTAGAATGATCTCTGAAAAATCATGTGTAATAACGTTTTACAATATTTTTGATTGAATAAATGCACTTGATGAGCTTAAGACATCTAACTGACCCCAAACTTTTAACTACAGTGTATATAACGATATTTAACTTGAGGGTGATTGTTTTGTCAATGTTAAAATAGTTTTTTATAGCAACATGAAACAAACCGTAGAAGAAACTCCTCCAATACGGATGGGCTCGATGAGAGTGGTGGTAGTCTTCTCCTCTTTCTTCAGCTTTTTTTCAGGAGGGCCAGGGGGACTATCCCCTCCTGAGGGGCGCTTCCCACCCCCTGCGCCAGACATGCTTCCCTACAAAATTCACAGTTTTATTATTATTAGAATATCATTCCGAACACAGGCAAATTAAAGGAAGATCAACAATTTCAGAGTCTTATTAAACCTGCCATCACTTACCAACCCTCATGTTGTTCCAAACCTGTATGACTTACTTTCTTTTGTGGAACACAGAGCAAGGTGTTAAGCAGAATAACAGCCTTGTCAGCATTCAATTTTATCTTGCAGAAAACAAGATGCAACTGAAAGTGAATAATGGCTGATGTTGTCACTTCTAATCATTTTGCACAACTCTATAGAACAGTAGTCATATGGTTTTGGAATAAAATGAGGGTGAGTAAATGACTGACAAACTTTTTATCTTGAAGTGAATTATCACTTTAAGTAAATAATATTGCACTGTAGAACTATATTGCAAAGAGCTATCAGTACTGATATTATCAAACAAAGTGTACAGAGATTTTGCATAGTTAACTGGCCTAAAGTTGGCTTTACAAAGTCAAGATATTAATCTATTTCCCCTGAACAAAAACCAATGTTGAACGACAACAAAAGCAACTGTCACTTAATTAACGAATGTGAGATTTTCTGTCATATTAATGCTGGCTAACGACGGCGGTGTATTTTATTTATTTATTTATTTAATTTTTTCCATAATGAAACAAGCGATAAAGAAGCTATACTGATCATTTTAATCACATCACATATTTCTTAGAGTAAAATATTTATTTCTTCATTAATTTTAGGCAACCATGGCGCTTTGACTGAGGTTAGCTTCGATGCTAGTTGAAGCCTAGCAAGCAAGCTAGAACAGTCAAAACACTGGCATTTTTATATTACAGTTTGCATTGTGTTGCACCTATACGTCGTATATCACACGACAACATTTTAGCTACCTCACTGTAACAAATGTGTATTGCAATATATTTGTGCTAGTGATTTTTTTTGCACCAAGAAACAAACCTCCGCTTCGGTCGGAAAACAGGAAGAACAGTAGAATATGTGAACCCTGACACTACAGGAAAAAGTATTGTCTATCAAAATAAAAGTGAGCGGGTAGAGACAGGCCCTCGCGTATTTTGAAACGCTTTTGTTTGTAGCATTCATACCTTTTTGGACATGTGTTGTATTCACAGATGTATTTGCTCGAAGTGAGCGATTTGAATAACGTATGGTTGTGAACTCTTTCGTGTTGGTCTGATACATTACGTCACTTCCCCTAAATCGCAGGGTGAAAATAAAAGTTCGTAAATGTTGCTTTAAAATCAATTCATTTCTTTATTTATAGAAAACACGTGTAATTAAGAGAATAATTACATTTTGTCCATGTTTTTAATATTTTCGTTTAACATAAAAAATAATTCATAGCGTGCAACCCTTTGTGAAGGTTTCGTGGGGTTTAAGCTAGCGGCAGATTTTTTACAGAAAAGAAAAAAATTCAGTTGCTAGGATACGGTGCAACATATACAGGTGGTTTAGATTAATATTTTATAGAGCAATTTTCAGAGACTGCCAGGGGAGAAATGAAGCCTTTAAAGAACATCAGGGTAAACGCTAGACTTTTTCGTGGAATAATTTCATTAATGTTTTATCCGTTTTTGTACATTATTTCTAATCTTTTTTAGGTTTCTCAGCCTCCAAGAGCTCGGGTGCTGTTATGGTAGGTCCCACAATAAATCCATTTCAGTTTGAGCATATTCAGACACAAACATCCTGAAACAATTTTTGATTGCATTTCTAGGGTTGACCTGAAACACAGTCATATGGAAGAGATTGAGAAGTGCAATTCCATACCAGAGATCGAAAGGTTTACCTTTATATTATAAACTTTATGTTGCCTAACGAAGATATATTAAATTCGTTTTTTTAACATTCCATCCTAATTTGCATGTTTAACATAACATCCTAGTTTTAAACAGTCCATCATGTATAAATTAGTGTGACCGTCACATTATAAAACATAATAATTAAAAACAGACACCCTTTTTTAAATCTTTCAAACTTTTTATCGTTTACGAAATAGTCGCTTAATAAAACTTCTTTATTTATATATTTATTAGGCAATCCGGTAATTTTTCTGCAGCTGAATAAATAACCAAATACTGTCAAACGATTAATTGCATCCAAAAAGATTTTTGTTTACATAATATGTGTGTGTTCCGTGTATATGTATCAGGCTATGTATGTATAAATACACACACATACAGTATATATTTTTATTCATATAATTTATATTATAAATATATTTAATATACAGTATAAACAAAAAATTTTCTTAAATATGTACATGCATGTGTGTGCATATACTATATTATGTAAACAAAAACTTTTATTTTGCATGCAATTAATCGCGATTACAGCACTAAGCACATTACTAAAATCTGTTACACCCTTTTATAGAAATGCTGTCCTGAATTGCATGACAAGCACGTTCATTCTGTCGTAGTTACAGAGATGAAAAGGTATTTCATAACAGGAATGAGCCTAATAATAATTGATGCATTATGTTCAGGACGTTGTTTCGTATTACATGAATGCATATCGTCTGCTTCCCTTCTAGGATTTTGTGCCGTGCATTACTGGCCTCTGATGTGGCTCAGCCAAAACAGAGAGTACTACTTGAGCTGTACACAAATCTTGTGGTGTTCTGCAAAGAGCAACATTTCAACAGGGAACAAATGTCAGTTCTCATCTCCATTATCAAAAATATGCACCAGTTTAACACAGGTGATGCACCCATAATAATAAAGAGTTATCTGTATCGTTATAATTTTGTACAAGAAAATATAAAAACTCTTTTAATGTCAACTTTTCAGAAACACCCCTCAATAACACAGATGAATGTTTCACCTACTGCAGTGAACTACTGCTTTGCCACTCAGTCAGGGTATGTACATACACTACTGTTCAAGAACTTAGGGTCAGTAAAATTTTGTTTGCAAGAAATGAATACTTTCTATTTGGCATGAATACTTTCTATTAATCGTAAGTGACAGTAAATACATTTATAATTTCACAGAAAATCCTAAAATAAAATCTGTTTAACACACTAAAAAGCACAAACATTTTTCACAATGATAAAAATAAGAAATGTTTCTTGAGCACCAAATCAGCATATCTGAATAATTTCTGAAAGATTATGTGGCACTTAAGACTGAAGTAAAATTCAGTTTTGCCTTCATATGAATAGATAACATTGTAATAATATTTCACAATATTGCTGTTTTTACTATATTTTTTTTAACAAATTAGCATAAAAGACATCTTTCAAAAACATTAAACACTGTACAAACCCCAGTAGATTTTCTATCTGCATAGACAAACATTTTGGAAACCACACATAACGTTTTTGTGCTCAATCCTCTTTTGTTCTTTCTCCCATTAAACACAGAGGCCTCCTTTCAGTATTGACCTTTTCAGCTCGGAGCAAGTGACGCAAATTATGTCCTATTTCATCAACACATATATGAGACATTATTTTTTATACAAATACATTTTTACCCCAGAGGTATGTATGAGGCTGTGAATTTACAGTTGAGGTCAAAAGTTTACATACACCTTACAGAATCTGCAAAATGTTAATTATAGGGATCATACAAAATGCATGTTATTTTTTATTTAGTCCTGAATAAGATATTTCACATAAAAGACATTTACATATAGTCTGCAAGAGAAAATAATAGTTGAATTTATAAAAATTACCCCGTTCAAAAGTTTACATACGCTTGATTCTTAATACTGTGTTGTTACCTGAATGTGTTTTTTTGTTTAGTGATAGTTGTTCATGAGTCCCTTGTTTGTCCTGAACAGTTGTCCTGTCTGCTGTTCTTCAGAAAAATCCTTCAGGTCCCACAATTTTTTTTTGGTTTTTCAGCATTTTTGTGTATTTGAATCCTCTCCAACAATGACTGTATGATTTTGTGATCCATCTCTTGCTTCAGAAGGAAACACGATGAATTAAGAGCCGGAGGTGAAAACATTTTGAATTTGAAGATCAGGGTAAATTTAACATGTAAGTATCTTCCATAGCTTCTAAAGGGCAGTACTAAAATACTAAAATACAATATATATATATATATATATATGAGATTTGGGCAAATTAAGAAAAATGTACACATCTTCATATTGTTCAAAAGTTTACACCCCTGGCTCTTAATGCATCATTTTTCCTTCTGGAGCATCAGTGACCGTTTGAACATTCTGTAATAGTTGCATATGAGTCCCTCAGTTGTCCTCAGTGTGAAACGATTTAACTCATGAACAACTATCACTAAACAAAAAAAACAGCTGTAGATCATTCAGGTAACAACACAATATTACGAATCAAGTGTATGTAAACTTTTGAACAGGATCATTTTTACAATTCCAACTATTATTTTCTCTTGTGGACTATATGTAAACACCTTTCATGTGAAACATGTTATTTAGATCAGTACTAAATGAATAATAACATGAATTTTGTATGATCTCTATTATATTGGTAAAAGTAACATTTTGCAGATTTTGCAAGGTGTATGTAAACTTTTGACCTCAACTTTAAGAACAAATTTTTAATTTATGTTAATAGGAAAATTACTGATGACCTTTATGACCTTTTTCTCTTGCATGGTAAAGGTACAGCTGGATATATCGTTGTCATATACTGGAATACCTGAGGACACAGATATAGAGGAAACTGCCCAATCTGGTACAGTAATGCCCACCTGATAAGATAAAATATACCTATAGAATACAAATGAGAACTGAAAGCATATGCACTCAATTGTTGTTCACAGAAAGTGTTGCAGATGGCAAAAAAGAAACTGAGAGGGAGACAGAAATGGATGGAGATGTTCAACAAAGTGCTGCACTGGAAAAGACAACTTCAGAGACAGACAGTCTTGAACAAGGTACTAATATTTTACAGTTTATCAACAGGTTTACGACAGGTTTTGAGTAAATATGACAACTCCAAAAACAAACTAGCAAACATGCACAAGGCATTAGCTCTAAAATATTTTTTTGTTAATACAAATACAAGTAAATGATTTGTATTTTATCCATTCATTTGTAAGTTCATCCCTTTCAACTCCCATATGACAAATTATTATAAATGAAAAATGTTTTAGTATTATTAAAAACATTTAACAGAACAGAATTAAACATTAAATCAAATTAAAAAAAAAAGAGCAAAATGTATTCAATTATTAAGCAGAGTGGAATAATACATGTATGCCCAGTTTCCACAAAACACAAAAACATTTTTTTATTTAGAATTTATTTTAGTAATTTAGAAATCGTGTAAAGACAAGTGAAATTTTTAAAACAATTATTACATATTATTGATGCCAGACTGCACGCTCTAACATGTTATACTCACTACATACAACAAATATAATAAAATGTTTATGTTTATATTATGTTTTTTTCCCCGCAAGGTTCTTCTTCAAATTCTGACCTTAGGACCATTGTTCAAAAGGAAGTGAGGGATGAAGTGATGCGTTTGACTGCTCAGCTACAACAACGTCTCCAGGACAGTGCTGATCTGCTAAATAATGCCATTAGTAAACTGGAGACCAACATTCAAGTTAAAAAGTAAGAAAATATGTCCCACTTCTTTAGTTTTGGAAACCACTCATTTCAAAAGCAAAAAACAAAATACAGTAATTATATATATTATTCAAATATGTATACCTGTTTAGAATTAGTACAGTACCTTGATGATAAATGTATAATGTCTAATTGCCTGTGATATAAAGCAAAAAGTGGTAAAACATATTTAAGAGGATAAATTGAAAAACATGTACACAGTTTTGTAAGGATTTCAAAACTCTCAGTAGGGTTACACAACTGTAATGCTATGTTTCAAGTATGTTATCCTTTGTATTAAAAGTCTTAAAGTCCACTCCACATTGTTAAATGTTCCCTGTCCATCTATGATTTAGCCTTCAACAACCTGGAATTGTTTTGCGAAGCATAAGAATGATAGTAGATTCAAATACAATCTGCTTTGTGTCAAAAGACTAGAATTGAAGATTAGCTCTGGTAATTATAGTTTTTATGTAACTCTATCTCTTCATATCAAGCTGGTCCATATAATCAGCAATATAAGATAATACCACTAATAAGTATACGATAAAACTACAAATTTTAAAACTGTAAAATCCACAGCGAGTGGTTAAAATGAGGTCACATGGTGCTTAAAATGAAAAAAGCACCATCCATCTTTAAAGACAAAAAAGATTAGCTATAAATACTTGTGTTTTGTGCGCCGTTTGGACAGGCAGGTTATAGTCCCTAAAAAAAAAAAAAAATAAAACTGTAAATGGACAGAGCAAGGATATCTTTAAAAAAAATGACCTTTAGTTTTCAAGGTCTTCAAGGCCCAGTAGAATGATTTTAGCTGTGTTCTGAAATAAAGCAGCTCGGTTCTGTTGCTCCCCTTTCTTGACCCAGTGTCCATATATGCGGAAAGCACAGCCGTCGATCAGCTTGCGCACACCGCGGATGGAATAGGGGTCTCTTGCTAGGAGCTCCTTTGTTAATGGTCTGGCTCGGTAGTAGCAGCACTGCATTCGTATACAAGCTAACACGGTCAAGATCAGGGCCTGAAAAGGCAAAGGACAATTCTGAATTACAGCTGGAATTATACTTTTATGACTGTTGTCTACAAAAAACTTAAAGCAAAAACCTATTTTTTTATTTATAGTTGAAGTCAAACGTTTACATACGCCTTGCAGAATCTGCAAAATGTTAATTATTTTACCAATGTTAATTATTTTAATTATTGAAACAAACAAACACACACCTTAAATGTCTTCCTGGGGCTAAAGAGCCGCACATCCTCCTTTTGGTACTGACGGAAGAAAGGATGAGCTAAAGCTTGTTCAGCCGTGAGACGAAGTGTGGGTTCCACCACTAAAAGCCTTGAGATCTAGGGCAATTTAAGGGAATGCACATACAGTTACATTTCTAAATACTAGCAGTTCGCCTGTATGCTACAGGGTAAGAGAATCTCACCAAGTCTTTGACAGTGTCAGACCGATCATCCCACTCTGGAGAACTAAACTGGTACCGGCCTTCCATGATCATTCTCAGCATCAGCAGCTGTTTACGATGCCAGAATGGTGGAGACCCAGCAAGGAGAGTGAACATGATCACACCGCAAGCCCACCTGTAGGGAAAACATGGAGCAAACGATGAACCAACTGCAGTACAAAGCTTTTGTGACCTTATGAAAGGTTTAAAAGAGGACTCCACTTCCAGAACAACAATTCACAAATAATTTACTCACCCCCTTGTCATCCAAGATGTTCATGTCTTTCTGTCTTCAGTCGTGAAGAAATTATGGTTTTTGAGGAAAGCATTTCGGGATTTTTCCTCCATATAATGGCCTTCATTGGTGGCCCGATTTTGAACTTCCAAAATGTAGTTTAAATGCAGCTTTAAAGTGCTCTAAACGATCCCAGCTGAGGAAGAAGGGTCTTATCTAGCAAAACGATTGGTCATTTTTATTAAAAAAAAAAAAAAAAAAAAGTATACTTTTAAAGCACAAAAGCTCGTGTAGCACAGGCTCTGGGATGCGCGTTCACGATGCTACGTACTATTGAATCATGTCGAAAGGTCACGCGGAACTAGGTGGAACTACAGACCCAGTGTTTACAAAGCGAACGCGCAAAGACTAAGAAAGCGCAAGTAAGTTTACAAACAAAAAAAGTACAGCGATGTCCTCCTCTCAAGTTGTAGGAGAAAATAAAATGGAGTTTTTCGCCATACTCCATACACAGATAAAAAACTTACACATGATTCGTAGTAGTGATGTGAAGTTCGGATCATTTTACCGACTCGGACCTTTGAGTCTCGTTCACCAAAATGAACAAATCTCTTTGAGCAATTTCGTTCATTTTAGCAAAATATAATTAAAATGTTTCGTGTTACTTCCCTAATGGTTAGGGAGTCGGGCTTGTAACCGAAAGGTTACAGGTTCGAGTCCCAGGTCCGGCAGGGATTGAAGGTGGTGGGAGTGAATAACCAGCACTCTCTCCACCCTCAATACCACGACTGAGGTGAGTCCCTTGAGCAAGGCACCGATCCCCCAACTGCTCCCCGGGCGCCGCAGCGATAGCAATATTGCTGCCCACTGCTCCGGGTGTGTGTTCACGGTGTGTGTGTGCGTGTTTGATCACTTCTCACTACTGTGTGTGTGCACTTGGATGGGTTAAATGCAGAGCACAAATTCCGAGTATGGGTCACCATACTTGGCCACACGTCACGTCACGTCCTTTCATTTAGTCTATGATTAGCTCACCTCACCTCTTATCTGACAAGTTTTTGGGTTTGAGTCGTTCGTTCATCACGTGGCAGCCCCATAAGATGAACGGACGACATGAAAAACCGGTAGACTCGAAACAGGTGAACTAATTCCAGTACAGAATCTAATAGGATGTTGCACATGTGTAACTGAACGAATCACTCCCCGAGATGACTCGTTCTTCTCGAGTAACATTAAAGATTCGTACAAAATGAAAGAATCGTTCAAAAACGACCCATTACTAATTCGTAGCATTGTGGACACGCATTATGGACGCGCTACACAAGCTTTTGTGCTTTAAAAGTATACAATTTTTTATTTTTCGAAAAAAATGACAGATCGTGTCACTAGATAAGACCCTTCTTCCTCGTCTGGGATCGTTTAGAGCCTTTTGAAGCTGCATTTAAACTGCATTTTGGAAGTTCAAAATCGGGGCACCAATAAAGTCCATTATATGGAGAAAAATGCTGAAATGTTTTCCTCAAAAACCATAATTTCTTTACGACTGAAGAAAGAAAGACATGAACATCTTGGATGACAAGGGGGTGAGTAAATTATTTGTAAATTGTTGTTCTGGAAGTGGAGTTCTCCTTTAAAAAGATTTAAAGGGATAGTTCGCCCAAAAATGAAAATTTTGTCATTAATTATTCACCCTCATGTTGTTCCAAACACTGAACACCTTTGTTCACCCTCAAGACACAAATTAAGACATTTTTGATGAAATCCAAAACCCTAAAAATTTTCTGACACAACTGAAACATTCAAGGACTTTTCTGGCACAGAAGTAAAGAAACTGGTTGAACCACTGATGTCACATGGACTATTTTAATGATGTCCTTACTACCTTTCTAGGCCTTGAACGTGGTAGTTGTGTTGCTGTCTATGCAGGGTCAGAAATCCCTCAGATTTCCTTAATTTGTGTTCTGAAGATGAACGAAAGTCTTACAGGGTTGGAACAACACGAGAGTAATTAATGACAAAATTTTCATTTTGGGTACACTAACCCTTTTATAGCAAAACTCAACTTATTTACTCACAGGTCAACCTCTTTCCCATATCCCTCATGTGTCTCATCCATGGAGCACTTCAGAATCTCTGGTGCCAGGTATCCTGGTGTTCCACACAACTCTAACAAGGGAAATTGACAAAGACCAGTGTTAAAAAGCATAGTATGTTGTTCAATAAAAAAATGAAAATCTGTTTTGATTTGCTGCTGTGAAAAGACAGGGTTGATTTTCTCACCTCTTAGTTTTTCATGAGGCCCCAGCTGGACTGAAAAGCCAAAGTCAGAAAGTTTGATGTGTCCCTGGTCGTCTAACAGAACATTTTCAGGTTTGAGGTCACGATGTACAATATTTAGAGAATGCAGATACTGGACAGCCTCCAGAAGAGCACGCATCATACTCCTAAAAGCGAGAAGAGTTTTGCAGGAACTATTTGTAGCCAATTATGGTATGAGGAGGACATTTTGCTACCAAAGAAACTTGTAGAAAGATCTGAAAATAAATTAAAAAACTCACCTGGTTTCTTTTTCACTAAGAGTGACTTTTTCTGTCAAGTAATCGAATAGTTCTCCTCTCCTCATGCTGTACAAAACGTTGTGTGTGAAAATACAACATATACTTCACTGTTTCAAAATTTGGGGATTGCTAAGATTTTTAAGTTTTTGAAAGAAATCTTTTGTGCTAACCAAGGCTGCAGTTATTTGATCAAAAATAGAGTAAAAATATTAAGTTAAATATTATTACAATTTAAAATAATGCTTTTCTAGTTTAATGTATTTTAAAATGTAATTTAAATAATGATGGCAAAGCTGAATTTTTAGTATGATCACATGACAATGTCAATATGTTTGAAGAAACCATAATCATTTTTTTTAAGATTCTTTAATTAATAGAAGTTCAAAAGAACATTTATTTGAAATACTCTTTTAATCAACTGCATCCTTTCAAAATAAAAGTATTAATTTCCTTCAAAAAAAAAAATCTTACTTACCCCAAACTTTTCAATGATTGCATATAATAATATAACATAATATATAATACATATACTTACAGGTCAAATACCAAAAATATGAAGGTTGTTGACTCATAAGAATCAATAAGTGTGACTGAAAAAGGAAAAAAAGGAGAACAGATAAGGTCAGTTACTACTCTTGAACTGATGTTCAAACATGAGCAGTAAAATTCATACTTACTAATGGATGGGTGGCCCTTCACCACATTGAGCACATGGATCTCCTTCAGTGTGGAGCTCTTCACCTCCTCTAACTGCTGTTCTGTCATTTTCTCTGCGGTGATCTCAATGATCTTCACCGCAAACTCCTGCCCCGTGTGTTTGTGTACACATCTGCGCACAACACTGCTCACACCTCTGCAGAGGGGACAGTTCAGTTACAAGACATCTCAGTAAATGACATCAAAACACTTGCTGAATCGAACAAATGCTCACCTGCCAATCACCTCTTTGGCATCATACTTCTGATAAAACTCTTTCGCCCCGACCCAGTCAGGCAGCTCATCTCCAAGAATGATATCGCGAGTCATACTGATAACCTGAACCAGACACATTTATTCACTTTGATTTGAATTAGTGAAGAGACGGTATGCATGTTTGCTTCTTGTGTACAAGATATCTTGATTGCCCAATCAAACAATCAATCAGTCATGCTTCTGCTATCATACTGCAACCGTCTAACACACAATGTACACTACATTGTACAGATCTTTAAAAGCCATTTTTGACCATTAAGGGTGTGACATTAACATCTAATCCACTACATCTGTTTACCTGAAACTGAATAATTCTATAAATTCTAGAATTCTTTTAAAGAAGTCTCTTCTGCTCACCGAGTCTGCATTTATTTGATCCAAAGTACAGCAAAAACAGTAAAATTGTGAAATATTTTTACTATTTAAAATAACTGTTTTCTATTTTAATATATTTTAAAATATAATTTGTTCTTGTGATCAAAACTACATTTTCAGCATCATTACTCCAGTCTTCAGAGTGCCACATGTTCCTTCAGAAATTATTCTAATAAGCTGTTGTTTAAGAAACATTTTATTATTATTATTATTATTATTATTATTATCATCAATATTTTAAACAGTTGAGTACATTTGTCTGGATTCTTTGATGAATAGAAAGATCCAATGATCAGCATTTATCTGAAATAAAAAGCTTTTGTAACATTATACACTATACCATTTAAAAGTTTGGAGTCAGAAATTAATACTTTTATTTAGCAAGGATGCTTTAAATTGATCAAAAATGAGGATAAAGTCATTTTCAGATAAATGCCGTTCTTCTTGACTTTCCATTCACCAAAGAAACCTACAAAAAAATTCTACTAAGCAGTTTTCATAATAATAATAATAATAATAATAATAATAATAATAAATGTTTTTTTAAGCAGCAAATCAGAATATTAGAATCATTTTAGAAGGATCATGTGATTGGAATAATGATGCTAAAAATGTAACTTTGAAATCACAGGAATAAATTATTTTTAAATATATTAAATAGAAAGCAGTTATTTTAAATAGTAAAATTGTAAAAAAATTGTAGTGTTTTAGCTGTACTTTGGATCAAATAAATGCAGGCTTGAGCAGAAGAGTCTTTAAAAAAACATTAAAAATTTTAAAATACGTACGTACGTATATATTTTAAAATTACTAATGTTACAAATATTTTTACAAAAACACAAAAGATAAAAATAATAATGAAATTATGTTTCACAAGAATATTGAATTAGCAAAACTGTGCATACTTACAGGACTTATCTGAATCTCTACTGTCTATATTTTGTAGAATTAGAGCAAAATCGACATGTAGTAAACTGCACGTACACAATAAGGACGTGTGATGTACGTGCATGTGTGGTGGGGGGTTGTGTATGTTTGTTGTGACAGGAGGGTTCAGATACCGATACAATCTGCAATATTATCTATTCAAGTGAGAATCCACGTTATTTTACATGTTCGTAATAAATGTTGTAAGTTATTTGCTATAACGGGCATATTCTTAAATAAGTTAACCGTTATAACGGATACAAGCGTTACTATTAGTTGCCATTTGTTTACATTACAACCCTAAAACATGGTCGGGGGGGGAGGTACAGCGGACAAATGTGTACCCCTCTCAAAATACATTATTTTTATTTTTTTAAAAGGTAAATATTTTGTATAATATATTTTTAATATTCAGTTCTTATTTTGAAACTAAAGGAAACTGACATTTTTAATAATTTAATTTTGTTATTTAATAATTCATGCGTCAAAAAGTTCAACGACATGCTTGCAGACTAACTAATAAGCGTAATACCCCCATAACGTTACATTAAATAACAGCACACAGTTGCAATAACTGAAAACAGTCTAACTGTTCTTAGAAATTAGTTGTTCCGATCAATGACCTCGTATGCTGTCTTGTCCCAACCCAGAAAAGCCGAAAGTGTACTCACAACCACTTCCACAAAATCAACCGAAGTACACAGTCATCTGACGGCTCAGTGTTTTCAACTGTCCGGCTGAAAACATGAATCTGAAGCTACTGACAATACTGCCATATCACTGTTGAAAACTTTTATAGTGCTTCTAAGAAATGTCAACAACAACCTCATCGACTCGTACTTCTCTGTCTTCTTCTTCTTCTGGTGTTTTATGGCGGTTGGCAAACCAGCTTAATGGTGCATTACCGCCACCGACTGGACTGGAGTGTGGATCGGGATGTATGCATTTATTACTTCTCTGTCTTGTAAAGGACAGCTGCAGCTATACTGTCGTTATTCATCACTGCCACCTATAGGATGGAGCGGGTACTGACAGCCTATTTCTTGAGACATTTAAAGGGATAGCTCACCCAAAAATGAATATTCTGTAATTATTATCCAAACCTTCGTTTATCTTCAGAACACAGATTACATTTTTTTTTGATGAAATCCGAGAGCATTCTGACCCTGCATAGACAGCAATACAACTAACACGTTCAAGGCCCAGAAAGGTAGTAAGGACATCGATAAAACAGTCCATGTTACATCATGTAATCTTTAAGAATCTTTTTGACTCTTTAAGAGTCTTTACAAAGAAATAAAGACTTTATTCAACGATTTTTTCTCGTACATGCATCATACCGGAAGACTGACACGGAAGAGAAGAAATTATTGAATAAAGTCATTCTCTTTGGACAAAAAGTATTCTTATCGCTTCATAACATTACTGTTGAACCACTGATGTCACATGGACTATTTTAAAGATGTTTTTACTACCTTCCTGGGCCTTGAATGTGTCAGTTGCATTGCTATCGATGCAGGATCAGAAAGCTCTCGGATTTCATCAAAAATATCTTAATTTGTGTTTCAAAAATGAACGAAGATCTTACAGGTTTTGAACAACATGAAGGTGATTAATGACAGACTCTTCATTTTTGAAAGAACTATCCTTTTAACAAGGTGGCAAAATATTTTACATATAAAAACTGAATAGTATTTATGAGTTGGTAAGCCGTAAATGTGACATCAGCTGCTTTCTAATCGCTTTGGTCAACTGAAAATGCAAATGCTCCTCTAATTTTTAGACAATTGCTGAAAAATAAAAAAAAACAATAGAAACCATCACAGAAATTCAGTTTCCACTACAAATACCATTACAAACATTGCAAACCATCAACTTTTAACAATTAAAACTTTTCCTGCAGTGTGTTTTGGGACATATTCCATTAGGATTTAGTGGTTTTAACAAGCCACCAATAGGCACCATGACAGTTTCCCTTAAAACCAGTACAATTATCATAATAACCAATAAAACCTTTACAAATTCTGTACTGGTGTCTGTTGTTGTTGTTTTTTTTTCCAGCAGGGTAGTAACTGATGGAGGAAATATACTAATAAGAATAATCAACAAGAAATGAAATATTAATTAGTTAAATTTAATAATAAGCAGTAAGATATGAACAGTGCCAATCAGAGTCCTCTGATGGGATGGACAGGTTGGGTCCTTGTATCTAAGGGTGTGCTTTCCATTCTCCCATTGGTTGTTCTGTCACTATGCTGGCTTGACCATTGTTTCCATGGGCACCACACTTACTTCAATGAGCTTGAAACAGCCTACATAACACTGTCCCTTTATAGTTTGCCAATAAAAACATTTATTTTTCATATATTTTTTTCCTTTCGATTAACAGAGAAATTAACCAGTAGACGCTGGACATATTTATTTGCTTATGAACTCTACAAACACTACACAGAAGCTAAATATACACCATGAAAAGGTGAATTTACACATGCATACAGAAATTATGAACATTGAGACATGATACTGACAGAAAGCTTCAATACCACAATTCACACAGAAGCAAAGCAGCATTAGAACTGCATATTCAAAGGTTGCATAATGAGAAGCCCACATTTTCACACATTCCCTTCTGAAATTCATGAAAGGAAGCTAGAATGTCTGCAAAAGCAATACAGATGCTGCAACTCAGCTGTGAAGATGCTCACACATCTGCTTTGTTGAAGCAACATAGGAGAGAACGTAATAAAAGTAGAGGAGGATTTCAATAGAGGAAGTAGTAGATATTAGGCTGTAAGACCGGTATTGCTTAACACCAGTCATAACTGCATCCTCCAACATATCTAATAAAGCAAAACCACTTTTATGATGAAAGCAACCATGGAGATAATTACACCGGAAGTCACCGTTTGTCTCATTTCTGATACGGAAGTGGGCGTGAATAGCAGCCACATTCAGCAGCAGCATCATCATCAGCAGCAGCACAGTAGACGTCTGTAATTAATCACTGCAACCTATTCATTTTGGATTTAGATACATGCAGATCAGCTTTATTTCATCTTTATCTCAGCGAGATACAAGTAAGTACGTTTATTTCGGCTTGCCGCCGCTTTGCGTGCTCGTGCACAGAGTGTTTGTTGTGGTAAAATCGCAGCGATCAAACGTGCTGCGGCAAGGATGCAAGATGTTTTGACCACAGCAGACGTTGAATAGCGTGCTTGCGCTTTCTAAAACAACATGGAGGAACAAAATACAGTGAAGCGGTGGCGTCCTGCTCTGTCCATCCCATCATGCACAGCACGTGAAGCATGCAATGCATTTATTCTGAATGGGTTTTGTCGCGCTCGATGGCCTGCCGTCGCAAATGCATAACAGACAGTCCTAGTGTTTGTCATATTAT
Organism: Labeo catla; assembly: GCA_012976165.1. Classification (NCBI taxonomy): domain Eukaryota; kingdom Metazoa; phylum Chordata; class Actinopteri; order Cypriniformes; family Cyprinidae; genus Labeo; species Labeo catla. The sequence goes on along the minus strand of VONZ01000157.1, from coordinate 837,191 downwards.
GCATGCAGATGTGTAATACAGCTGCATACCATAGGTAAACCAGCACACGTTCAGTTGCAATTTGTGTAAAATAAGTGTAGTGTGCTTACGAAATATTTGTGATCGTTGTATCTCATAATATATTTTGATTTGATTTATCCGTATTGAAAAAATTTCTCTATATATTTCCAGCTGTTAAGAGCCCTTGGAAATATGAGCCAAACGTCAGAGCCTTCAGCCGATGCTGCTGTGACTGAAGGTTTGGACTCTTTTTATTTATTTATTTATTTATTTATTTATTTATTTATTTATTTATTTATTTATTAGTTTGCAATGGAAACGAACCAAATTCACCAAAAGCCATAGTTACAGTCATTATCTGCAGTAAAACCATAATAAATTCACATGACATCTCATCCGAACATATAAGAAGCGTTCGTAATCATTTTGTTTAAAGGGATAGTACACCGTTATCAGTGCTGGGTAGATTACTTGCAAGATGTAGTTCGTTACGTAATCTTTATTAGTTTTATTACTTTCTGATGTCTTTTAGATTAATTTTGACCTTAATGTTTGATCTCCTTTTATATATATATATATATATATATATATATATATATATATTTGAATGGGACTGTTTTGTACAAAATTTTTATATCAAAAAAAGAGAAAACATAGATCCGTTTTTAATTATTAACAAAATGAAGTGTATTAAACATCAGGGTTTACCAAACTGGGGTTTGTGAGCTGATGAAAAGCTAAATAATTGAAGAATCAAAATGTAAATTTAAAGAAATACTATTAGAAATAAACATTTAAAGCTACGTTACGTAACTTTTTTTGGTTAAAAATTCTCCAAAATCAATTCTTGATCAAGTACACTACCACTAAAGTTTTTAGGCAGTAAGATTTTTAATATTTTTAAAAGCAATCTCTTCTGCCCACCAAGTCTGCATTTATTTGAGTACAGCAAAAACTGTAAATTTTTGAAATATTTTTACTATTTAAAATAAGTGTTTTCTATTTGAATTTTTTTAAAAATGTATTTAATCTTGTGATTTCAAATCTGAAATTTTAGCATCATTACTCCAGTCACATGATCCTTCAGAAATCATTCTTATATGCTGATTTGCTGCTCAAAAACATTTATTATTATTATGATGATGTTGAAAACAGCTGAGTAGAATTTTTCAGGTTTCTTTGATGAATAGAAAGTTCAGAAGAACAGCATTTATCTGAAATAGAAATCTTTTGTAACATTATAAATGTCTTCAATGATCAATTTAAAGCATCCTTGCTAAATAGAAGTAATAATTTCTATAATTTATCATTAATTTTAAAAGCTTTTTTATTTCTGATAAATGCTAATCTTTGAATCTTTCTATGCATCAAAGAATCCTGGAAAAAAAATATATTCAACAGTTTTAAATATTGACGATAATAATAAAAAATGTTTCCTGAACAGCAAATCAGCATATTAGAATGACTTCTGAAGGATCATGTGACACCGTATTTTGGATCAAATAAATGCAGGGTTGAAAAAAAAACTTTTGACTGGTAGTGTATGATTCTGTTAAATTATTTTTATTATTTTTATCATGTATTCCATACAAAAGTAATTAAAATCTTACAAGCTTTTTTTTTTTTTTAATGTAATTTAATCTAATTACAAGTACGTTTTGGAGTCTGATTATGTAATCCAAATTACATGTAACTACCCAGTGCTGCGAAATTATTTATTCACACTCATGTTGTTTCAAACCCGTATTGCTTATTTTCTTTTGTCGAACACAAAATGAGCTGTTATGAGGTTCGACAGCCTCCTTTATTTTTATTGTATGGAAAAATAATTAAAAAGTGAATGTGATCAGCCTCTAACATTCTTCCTAACATCACATTTTGTGTAGATATAATAACTACAATTTTATTTTGAGTGAACTGTCCCTTTAATTTCTGTTTTTTCCCTTTTTATGGCAATAGTGGCAGGTATCAAGTTACCACTACCACTTTGTTTGTAGAAATAACAACAGTAGTAACTGTGGTATTTTGACATAAACTGTGGTAAGTGGCTTACATCAACTTGTATGTTTATTTATGTATTTTCCACCCACCATTCATGTATCCAGCTCCAGTTTCTCAATCTGAAACCAAGCAATCAACAGCAGGGAAGAAACAGAACAAAAAAAAAGTGGAAGAAGTGGTGGAGGAAGAAGAAGAAGAGTATGTTGTGGAGAAGGTCCTGGATCGGCGCGTGGTGAAGGGAAGAGTGGAGTATCTCCTCAAGTGGAAAGGCTTTTCTGAGTGAGCAGCTGCAGTTAGATTTCAACTTGATTTTGTTTGAAAATCCTGGTGTTTATTTATTTATTTATTTATTTAAATATTTTCCTCAGCGAGGACAACACCTGGGAACCAGAAGAGAACCTAGACTGTCCCGACCTCATAGCAGAATTTCTTCAGTCACAGAAAACGGCTGAATCTGGAGGCAAGAGGCGGGCCGAGTCAGACGGAGATGGAAAGGAGACCAAAAAGCGCAAGGATGAGGTAAGAGCCATGAAGTTGTGAGGATCTGAGATGTCTACATCATTCCATGTCTATAAGCTGGTCAGGAAGTGTCTTTAAAACATTAGAAAACCAAAAGAACTTGAATGGGCTAAACAGTGTCTTACATGCCATCTCTCTTAATTTAGCCTGAGAAACTCAGAGGTTTTGCACGTGGTTTGGATCCTGAGAGGATTATTGGTGCTACAGACTCAAGTGGAGAACTCATGTTCCTCATGAAATGGTTTGTATGGAAATTGTTACCCGTAAGAAACAAAAAAGTATTGGCTTAGAGGGACAGTTCCTGAGCAGCAATAGGAGAGACTGGGGGCAATTGTAACACTCTAAATTTCTTCAAACCGCATCTGTTCAGTATAAGCTTTGTATCACTTTTTTTTTTTTTCCCCTTCCTTATGTTATATAATGTTTTGTCCCTTCAAACTGAAACTATTATCTGTCAGCTGGTTAAAAGTTTGGGGTCATTAACATTTATTTACACTGCCGTTCAAAAGTTTGTAAAAGATTTTTAATGTTTTTTTCTTCTTTTCTGCTCATCGAGGCTGCATTTATTTGTTGAAAATACAGTAAAAATACAGAAAAAACTGTAATATTGTGAAATGTTGCAATTTAAAATAGTGGTTTTCTATTTTAATATACTTTAAAATGTAATTTATTTCTGTAATGCAAAGCTGAATTTTCAGCATCATTACTCCAGTCTTTAGTCACATGTTCCTTCAGAAATCAGACTAATATGCTGTTTTATTATTAATGTTGGAAACAGTTGTGCTGCTTATATATATATATATATATATATATATATATAATATTGATTTATTTCATATATAATATATACATATATATATATTTTTCAGGTGTCTTTGAATAAAATGTTAAAAAGAACAGCATTTATTTACTGTTCAAAGTTTGGGGTCAGTAATTTTTTTTTTTTTCCTTTTTTTTTCCTTTCTTTCTTTCTTTCTTTCTTTCTTTCTTTCTTTGTGATAGTAAAGAATTATGTTGTTAGAAATTATTTCTATTTTGAATAAATGCTGTTCCTTCAACTTTTTATTCATCAAAGTCCTGAAAAAAGTATCACAGTTTCCAAAAAATATTAAGCAGCACAACTGTTTCCAAAATGTATAATAAATCAGCATATTAGAATGATTTCTGAAGAAACATGTGACACTGAAGACTGGAGTAATGGCTGATAAAAATTCAGCTTTGCATCACAGAAATAAATAATAATTTAACGTATATTAACATGGAAAAGTGTTATTTTAATTTGCAATAATATTTTAGACGTTTTTCTGAATTTCTAATCCTATAAATGGAACTTTGAGCATAAAAAAAACATGAAATCATACCAATCCCAAACTTTTGAACAGCAAACATTCAACATTTTTAATACTGATAATAAACGTTTCTTGAGCACCAAATCTGCATTTTAGGATCATTTCTGAAGAATCATGTGACATTTGAAGTAATGATGCTGAAAGTTCAGCTTTACCATCACTGGAATAAATTGCATATAGAAAAAAATATATATATAAATGTTAAAATTGAAAAAAAAAAAAAAATTAATGCTGTGTGCATAAGAGACTTCTTTTAAAAACATTCAAAATTCTTAACAACTCCAAACTTTTGAACAGTAGTGTGTAGGGCTGCACAATTAATCGCACGATGTTGTGAGGCGCGTTTAGTCAATGAAGCCGGTACGTTGATTAGTAGTAAAGCTCCATCACGTGCGTTCAGCTGGAGCGGCAAGTAATACACAGAGCCGTAAAGCACTGACAAGCTACGCCAAAATCGCGCTAAAAATCAAATTCGATTTTTCGTGCGATTAATCGTGCAGCCCTAGTAGTGTGTCTAGTTTTGGCAGATGCTTTTATTTAAAACAACATCTTATTTAAGGTATACATGGTTTATGTGGTGTACTAATTTATGCTACTTGCTATATTTTTGCTAGATTTCTGTAAAATGTTTTTTTTTAAGTATTACAATTGCCCCCATTCATGGTTAAAGGGTATTTCATCTAAAAAAATGAAAATTCTGTCATTTACTCAACTTCATGTTCTAGGGAACACAAAAGGATGTATAGTGGGATCTTTTTTGGAAATAAATGTTTTTTTGTGTGTGTGCAGAAGAAAATCATACAGGTTTGGAATTACACGAGGATGAGTAAATAATGACAGAATATTCAATTTTGATGTGAATTATCCCTTGTAAGTGTGACCACATAGGACTCCATTCACGTCCATTCATACGCATGCGAATGCAAAAGAGTGGAAATGCAAGCTTCATCATCCTGGATACCAAAGTTCAAGTTTGGTGCACATTCATACAGCAAAAAAGACATTTGACCAAACATCACAGATTGATCTCATCTCGGCTCAGTACTAAGAACGCATACTTGCTGTATGATTTGCAGCTTTTGAATTAATTATTTATTTATTAAAAACAAATGACATCATATCCTGTTGCCAAACTTCAGGACCAAATAAATTGGGCATGCTTAAAATGTAGTCATACCTTTGCAGTCACCTTCATAATGGGGACAATTGTAATGTTATAGACCAGCGGTATGACATTTTGATATTCTGATGTAGTTTTTTACATTATAAGAATATTGGTACTCTTATACCGAAAGATTGGTGAGTTGTGAGTTGAAGGAAAATGGAAATGTTACAATTGCCCTCGGTTTCCTCTACTGAAGAAATCCATCTCGGATGAGAAATAGCTGGCCGTTTGTTAATGTTTTCTTTTGTGTTTTTATACTTTAGGAAAAACTCTGATGAAGCTGATCTAGTACCAGCCAAGGAGGCGAATGTAAAGTGTCCACAAGTGGTCATCTCCTTTTACGAGGAACGTCTCACCTGGCATTCATACCCCACTGAAGAGGAAGAGAAGAAGGATGACAAAAACTAAACGACAACAACAAAAAAAAAAAAGATAAAAGGGACAGTCAATATCAGTCGTGGCCATTGATATGCTTATTTTGTTCTTTGTTTTCTTTTTTTTAAAAGATGGCAAAGGAAAATTGTCATCTACATAGGTTTCAGCGTATTTTAGTTTGGGCACCGTTGCCATAGATGAAGCAAATAGACACTGCTGTATCAGTGTGCTTGACAGGTGACTTTGCACATTTAATGTACTCTTCATACATTGACGAAAACATTGAGATCATGTTTAAAATCATGCAACATGTTGAAGGAGAATCACAGAATCATGATACATGTGAAATAGTGTTCTTTACATGGTAGAAATGTTGAACATTTCCTCCCTACCCTGTGTAGATTACAACGTTTAGTCGTTCATACTGGGTCGGTTTCGTTTGATGCTGTAGCTGTCTCGAAAAACGTCCTGATGTATTCCACGATTCTTAATTTTATGTATATATACTAATGTTAAAATATTACTGCCTTAACAGATTATTAAGAAAATGACAATTTTATACATCTGTCAATGCAGGTGGTCATTGAATGCATGACTGTATCTAGGCCCATGGAAAAAGAGGTGTAAGATATAGGCCTTATTTAACGTTCAGAACTGGCTTTGATACGATTGGTTTTATAAAGACATGCCAGCAACTATTACTCTTCCGTGTTTGTTTGCCCATGATGTGTCTGGTCTCAGCATAGGTGCTATTTGTGAGTCGGCTCCATTGGATATTAACAGTCTTTCTTGACTTGGACTTGACATTTGTGTTTGTAAATATGTTTGCCATTTCCTAGCACATCGGTATCACTGTGTACAGTCAGCTGAAGTTCGGTTTTTACTTTGATACTCTTTGTCTTATTACTGTCACACAACAAAGTAGAACTGTAACATTTGTTCTCCTGTAGACGTTTAACGTATGTTTTTATGTTCTAGGCTTTAACGATTGTATGCTAGTTTTGTTTAACCATATTATTGCATATTATCAGAGCATTTGCCAATGAAATACCATTTTCAAAAAATAAAAATCTTTGTTGTATTTCTGTCAAAACTGAACATACTTATTTAAGCTTAATCTGAATAAGGTCAATACTTTTAATTTTGGTAAATTACATTTTCTACATAGACTAGAATTTATATGTGTATGGGGAAATTTTGTTTTGTTTTTTGTTTTTTTTAAGGACGTAAACGATTGTATTCTGTTATTGTTTCGATGCCGGAGCAGGGATGTAAGTTAGACAAGAATTGAGCGAATGAAGTGTTGTGTTGCTGGATGTAATAATGAACGTAGTGGTCGTCATTTACTCCCGACATCTGAGCCGCTGAAGATGCAGTGGATTTCGTTTGTTTGTGAAGGGAATGCGCCTAACGATCTACATATATCCGTCTATGTTCACACGAATCATTCGTGATCCAACTTCACTTACAGCAGAAGTGAGTATAAGTTTTTTTTTTTTTTATGAATATTTGCAATCGCCTTTCCTAATAATGTGCTAGTTAGCAAGTTTAGCGGCTAAACGTGGCTAAAGTAAACATGCTTGTCATTCCACAGAGAGAAGAGAGGGGCGGGGCGAGCAGAGCTCATTTGCATTTAAAGCAGCCTCTACCAGAATGGGATGGTTTTTGCAGAGCTGATTTTGACAAGGTAAAAAGGGTGTTGTTTTACACTACCATTGAGAAGTTTTAACCAAAGTATATTATAGGCTTTTCATTAAGACCCTAAAGAATCATATCAACTTGTTGAAAATGAGCATCCAATGACCCCTTTAAAATGGCCAAGGATCAGCAATCTCCACGTAAAACTGATCGTACAGACCAAACCGCAAGTTGTAGAGACTTGATGGGATGGTAGTATTCTCACCACCTACAATGTGACCAAGGCTTGCCCCAGTCGGCCTGATGAGGGCGCTACAGCAATCAAAAGTATGAAATCGCTCATACCTCCTAAACCACCCGTCGCACACTCAAGCGTCATTGGAATCCTTTGCTCACGCTGGACAAAATTTCCAGGTATTTTAGATTTTTTTTTTAAAAATCTACGTTTTTCGCCAGATCGGAACAAAACCAGTGCAGGAAGATTCTCCGGAGAGTGAATGTCAATAATTATCAAAAAAAGTTGAACTTTTGACTGTCACAAAGAGGGTGCCAAAACGTTTGAAAGGGGCAGGGCCACTTTTAGTAAAATGCCTATAAGATGCACTATAAGAGGAAAAAAAACATAAAAACAGCTATAACTACTTTGGTCTTGGTCCAAAGTGACACGTGTCTACAAGGACATTTGCATTTCTCAAAAAACATGGCTGCTACTGGACGATGAAGTTTGAGCACCTATTAGACATGGAAAGCTGAGGGCCTGTTTGACTCACTGCCCTAAAGGTATGTGCGAAAATTGATAGAAATCAGCCACTGAAGGGCGATATTGTATTTTTTTAAGGGCGTAAACGATTGTATATTGCATATTGTATTTTGTATATTTTTCACATATACATACGATATTCTCATTATACAATAGAACTCCTTATTCTGAACAACTTTGCCTCTAGAACCACTGCTGTCAATCAAATCGTTTATCAAATGATTAGGATGATATAAAAAACATACTTTTGCAAACTAGTGTTTTACGCTCAGTCTGGAAAAAAACAAATGCAGTACAATTCTCTGAACTCTCTAGGTCAATAATTATCAAAAGAATGTTAAAATTTACTCTTTGGTAAGCTATAACGGGGTTGTTTAGAAAAGGGGCCTGTCCAAATATACCCAAAAAACTATAAAGCCTAAACGAAAACTCAAAACTTCACAAAATCTGCTGAGCACATGCAACATGTGATTCTAAACAAGCATGCAAAGTTTTAGGGATATTGGACCACAACTGGTCTATAACAGTCATAAATGTTAAAAAAACATCATATTTCTATGGTACATTTCTTGGATTTGGATTTGTGTGTACTGTGTATATTTATTATGCATGTATAAATATACACATATATATTAAGGAAAAATATGTTAGATTTATATATATTTATAATATAAATATATATTATTTTATAAATTATGTTATATATACAACAATTATAATTAAGTATACATATATATATATGTATATACAATACATACTATTTGAAAGTTTGGGGTTAGCAAGTTTTTTTTTTTAAGTAATTACTTTTATTCAGCAAGGATGAATTAAATTGATCAAAAGTCACAATAAAGGCATTTAGAATATTACAGAGGATTTCTGTTTCAAATAAATGCTGTTCTTTAGAACATTATATTGATTATATTTTCTTATAAAATATTTAACATTGATAGGAAGTTTCTTGAGCACTTCTAAAGGATGTGACAGAAAAAATGATTAAAAAACTATGAACAAAAAATCAATTTAAATTTCAATACTTCACATCATTATTATTTTACTTTTTTTGATTAAATAATTGAAGACACAGTGAGCATCATTGCTGTTTTTGATTAAATAATTCAAGACTTCAAGGCATTGAGAGACTTAAAAAGTGTTAAAAATTCTTAATGAGCCCAAACCTTTCAGAAGTTAAAAATTTAAATTAAAATAAGCAGCGAAAACTAGTTTATTTATATTCTGTTCGTTTATATTAACCTAGATTAATACTGTAAAAATTGCAATGTTTTTGAAAACAAATCACAGATTACCCCATTAAGAGTTCCATTTTACCAGCAGCACACTGAAGCTGATACAAGCAAAAATTGAGCTCTGCCAGCAATAAAGACAACATAACTCATACTTATATAGCTATCAGGAGAATTGTTGCAGTATTACCAAATCCTCTGACAGTTTTATTTTTTAATTCATTTTATTTTGCCATTCGTTTACAATCACAAAACCTCTCACTTTTTTTTTTTTTTTTTAAAAAAAAAGGAAAACCGAGGAAATGAAACAAATGTTTATTATAATTAATAAAAGAACAATTCCAGATTGCCAGCAAATCTCTCAACACAAATCATATAGGAATACTCTGAACAGGCAAATTCAAAGAAGGTGCAAAAACGCCTGGCTAAACCAAGCAATTAGGACAAGAGACATACAGAACACAAAAATATTTACAAACCGAACAAGACAAACAAAAACCAACAGTGCTTAATGGCAAGTAGTTATGACATTGTAAGAGGGATTCAAGGTGAATGAATCGCCCATCTTTTTTCATTATCTCTACACCAGCTACGCTATGTATTTGTAACCAGTAACATAAAGATTGTCTCTTTTCCATTTCTGAGACAATTACCATGTCTTGCATATTTATTCATGTCACACCAAAACGGACACTGACTGTGTGTCTCATGGTGCTATACGAACAGTGTAGATGGAAACGACAGAGACTGACAGAAGAGGATGAAAATGAACATGTAAATTAGACATTCACACCAGTGTTACTGTTTTTTTTTCTACCCATTCATTGATATGTCAGTGTATAAGGTCAGCTGTATCCTCAGGCTGCAGTAAAGCACGATCCAGTTGGTTATTGGCACAAGCTTACCTGCTTTATTTTGCCAGGAGACCATTCATGGCTTCACTCGATTAGCAATGAAGGTACTAAAAGTAGTGTATTGGGTAAACAAAACAAAAAAAAGAAAAAAAAGAAAAGTCAGGTTCACGTCACATCAAAGCTAAGACACTGACCCAGCTAATGAGAACTTGTATTTTAAATGTAATGATGATCTATGCCTGCTACTAACTGTATATTCTGGTGAGAATTGTATTCCTTTTTCAAATGATACAACTGTAACAAAAGCTTCTTGTAATGCTCCTCCACTGCAACAGACAAAAGCCACCGGCGTAAGGCTAAACATCATGAACTTCAAAAGCAAATGACTCGGTTCGTTTCAATCCCAAGAGACTCACTCATATGATTCAGGAGCAAACTGTACTGATGCCACTCAGGTGTCCGTGTCTGATGGCTTATTAAAAAGTTTATGCACATGGGAGAGAGTTACATTAAAAGCTGACAGGAAGGCCTGAGAGACCCTTTCCCCAGCAGAAGAGGAAAAAAGCTTATAGGCAAACTACAGTGTTGATTTACAGTGCTGAAAAGGGTACAGAAGCTGATTTATTAGTAATAATGCAGTGTTTCCATCCTCCAATGCTTTTCATCAAGACAAAGCTAATTCAAACTCACTCTTTAGCGCTATTTGTTTCGCCGTCCAAGTTCCTTGGCAAATGGCATTGACCCTCCAGAGAAGGACTAACGGACTTATTTTGTTCTTTTTCAAGTGAAAACGTGAATTTGGATCCACGGGGTGACCTGTATGATTCGTTATGGGAACAACATGACGGCACAACACAACCTTTGGTTAGTATTGGCATGCCTGTAGTTTCTTTTGGCTTTGACTCTTTCTACCAACTCTCAGGGGCTCTTCCTCACCCACCAATGAAATCCCAGGGTAAGCACAAACACACAGCATGGGCTAATGCTGAAAACGTAACCAATTTTGCATCCTTATGGTCAATGTCATCTTAGTATGGTGTATTGTCATCGACTACATTTTTGGGAGCGTTACCGAACAGTTCTTTCAATTAAGAACATTTTGTTGGTGTCCTCCGTGACCTCACGTTCTTGAGAGTTCTTTCAGTTGGCATCTGAAAGTATCCCGCTCGCTCGCATCTTTCTGTACATCAATGAATAATCAGTACTACATAAAGCACGTCTGCTTTAATGCCGCTTTCAGGAGAAAACTTCTGAACCGAAAAGGAACAAAGAAAACCCAATGCAGGAAGAGTTATCAATGATGCAATTTTCATCTCCTGGCTAGGATCGTTTCAAAGAAAAAGGCTTCCTTTGCCTTTCGAAATACTTTGTATGGTAGTGCCTTTGCGGAAAATAAAAGGGCAACAGTTGGAGTTCCTCACTTCTTTTTGTCCTTCTGCTTCTTGTCAGGCTTGTTGCTTTGTTCTGTGGTCATGTTACGAGGCATGAGGAGAACGCCGTCGGGCCCGTACTGTAGAAAGTACTCGCTGGCTGAGTAGGGTCTGCCTTCTTCGTCCCGCAGCTGTGCGAACAATTCCTGGGAAAGGCTTTGAACTTTCTGCTTCGTCTGTCTGATGCACTTACAGTATTCCATCTTCTCCTTCAGCAGCTGAGCCTTTTCGCGTTGCAGGTCTTGCACGCCCTGCTCGAGTTTGAGGATGGTGTCTAGCTTGCGTTTGCGGCAGTTCTGCGCCGCCATTTTGTTCTTTCCGCGACGGCGGATGTCACGAATGAGCGAGAGCTGGTCCTCGTTGAGATGGTGCTTGGCCAGAAGCTCGTTGAACTCCTCGACAGGGAGGTTAATGATCTTGTCATTGGAGAATGGGATGTCCATGGCTCTCGCCCTACGTTCATCACGGCTAGACTGCCTATCAATGCAGTCTTGTGGTGGCTGGAGCTTGGTCTGTTGCATTTGCTTGTCTCTGCCTTTCTTGCTGCAGGATGCAGACAGCTGAGAGCGCTCAGAGTAGGATGATGCCAGTGGTAGATTGTAGGTGTGGTTGTGATTGACACTTTCCAACTGTGGTATGCCATGGAACTGAGATGGATCTTGGTAGCTCATGCGGCACAGCTTGCTATACTCTGGTTGGTAGCCGCCGACGGCTCCTTCCTCGGCTTCTGCTGTGGCCGCCTCCGAATCTGTGCTGTAGCCCACAGCGCCTTCCTCTGAGAACGTGGCAGAGGTGGATGAAGACGACGCGGCCGACGAGCAGGACGTCTCTGAGTTGCTAGGAGAGGCTGGGCTATGGCTGGAGTCCAGTGAAAGACCTGAGTCTGAATCCAGCTCATCCTCGAGCTGAGAAGCCTGGTCTTGGCTGAAACCCTCTTCCATTGCAAGGTCTAGAAGGCTGATTTCATCCAGCATGGACTCTTCCAGCAGGCTGGAAAATGGATCTGGCAGCACCGGAGTAGTGGTTAGGTTTGTAGTACTATTTAGAGGTGGGGGTAGAAAGAGTCCGGTTAAGTTAGTAGCTCCGAAGGTTGAATTGATGTTGGAGGAGTTGCTAGAAGAGAGCCTGACTAAGGTAGGCCGCTGAACACTAGTGGAATCCAGCTCGGGGTTGAAGAGTGTGGGAAAGTCTTGGCTGCAGCTGGGAAGCGAAGCCTGGTGGAGACTAACATCCTGGTTAATGAGAGTGGACCGTGGGAGCCCAAAACTTGCTATTGTGGTTGATTCGGTGGTGCTGGCATTGTTGTTATTGGGGTCGTTGTTCATGGTGACATTCACTGCAGTGTTGTTAACCTCCATGTCCTAAAAAAAATGTAGAGTATTAGACAGGGCTTAGTGGTGTGACACTCATTAACACTGTCAAGTCTAACAAGTCTAATTAAAAGTATAAAATGCCAAGCCAAAGTCATACAGTAAGACCAACATACAGTAAAACAGCATAAAACCAGAAATCGTATCATATCATATCCCTACAGAATCCCATGATGCTGTATCAAGGTCAATTAAACTCTTGGAAATTTATAGAGCAATGCAAGGTTAGTTTAGGTTTTACAATGTCATGTGATTCTTTAAAAGCTTGGAGTAAAAAAACAAAGATGATGAAAATGCATGCACTCATGTATTCAAGGTTTAAGGAAAATGTGTTATTAAGTTTTGCTCAGTGGATACATCACATTTCTTACATTTAAAAAAAAATTTGGAAATGGTATAAAATTTAAAAGCATAATGACGTTTAATTTGACACTATTATAAACACTGTCACTAAGCCATAAATTATACTACCAGTCAAAAGTTTTTGAATAGTACAATTTTTAATGTTTTTTAAAGAAGTCTCTTCTGCTCACTAAGCCTGCATTTATTTGATCCAAAATGTAAAATTTTGAAATATTTTTATTATTTAAAATAACTGTTTTCTATTTGAATGTATTTTAAAATGTAACTTATCCCTGTGATCAAAGCTAAATATTCAGCATCATTACTCCAGTCTTAAGTGTCACATGATCCTTCAGAAATCATTCTAATATGCTAATTTACTGTTCAAGAAAAAATTTAATATTATTATCAATATTTAAAACAGTTGAATACATTTTTTCTTAGAATTCTTTGATGAATAGAAATATCAAAAGATCAGCATTTATTTGAAACAAAAAGCTTTTGTAATATTATACACTATACCATTCAAAAGCTTGGAGTCAGTATACATATATTTTTTGGGGGGGAAAGAAATTATAGAGATTAATACTTTTATTTAACAAGGATGCTTTAAATTTATCAAAAGTGATGATAAAAACATTTATAATGTTAAAAAATATTGCCATTTCAAATAAACGCTGTTCTTCTGAACCTTCTATTCATCAAAGAAACCTGAAAAAAATCAGCTCATCTGATTTCAACATAATAATAAATGTTTTTGTGCAGCAAATCAGAATATTAGAAAGATTTCTAAAGTAATGATGCTGAAAATTCAGTTTTGAAATCACAGGAAATAAATTACATTTTTAAATACATTCAAATAGAAAACAGTTATTTTAAATAGCAAAAATATTTCAAAATTGTACTCTTTTGCTGTACTTTGGATCAAATAAATGCAGGCTTAGTGAGCTAAAGAGGCTTCTTTAAAAAAAAAAAAAAAAAACTTAAAAATCTCACTGTTCAAAACCTTTGACTGGTAGTGTATGTCCATATATGCCCTTCATTGACTTTGAATGCAATAAATGTACAAACCTGCAGTTCCATTATGGACATTATGTCCTGCCACTGCTGCTCTAAATCTAGTGGTGTATCAGACTGTGACAGAGGGGTTTGAAGAGGGATCCCTTGTGATGTTGAAGGCGTTTCCTCAGTTGTATCTCTCAGCTGTGAGGTGGATCCAGTGGCCTGGAACTAAAATGAGAGCAAAAAAATGTAAAATAACAGTCAAATATAAAAAAAAAAAAATGAAAGTTTTAATTCACAATATAGCACGAATATCACTGTCGCTACCTCTGGCTCTTCTCCAAATGGAAAGGTGGCCTCCAGAAGCCTCAGACATTCCTGCAGGGATAATGAAGTCTGAGCACCAAGACTGGTAAGCTAGAAAATACGACAAGAAAAGTCCATGTAATTCCACGGCTGACTGAAATGCACTTGAGATCTACAGCTCACCAGGCTTTTTGAATAATCTAAAAGCATGATTAACCAAAACCTTGCTGTGCTCCTCACACCTTCCTGTAATCCTAGCACATACCTCCGCAGGTATGCTCTCTCCTGTCTCTCCATCAACATGAGTTAGGCTCTGCACTGCTTGGAGATTAAGTCCATTTCTCCAGCTTTCCTCTCTTCCACCTGCCTCTTCGTTCTCTTCATTAGGTTTATCGGCCTCACTCTCCTTCTGTCGACTGCTATAGTTAAATACTTCTCGGCCAGCACCAAGGTCAATATCCTGCCTCCATAGGATGTCTATGAGGTCAATGTCCTAGAAATATATTCATTAAAGGGGAGTGTCATAAAAGGTCTAGGATTACAGAGCATCATTAGATAATTACATTTAATGAGCGACATGATGCCAATTCGTCAGCTCTTATTTGGCTGTCCCAAGCATATTCTCACAAATATAAAACCTCTCCTCTCTCAGAAACCACAAGAGTAGATGACCTCCGCTACTAATATAATCTCTATTTGATTCAGTGCAGTATTTGTTCCACATGTCAAAGCTGTGACATTGCTAGAACAAGTAATATTAACATTAACATTAGCACAACCACCTAGGTTTAAGAGATAGACAGCTCTACCGATGAGACCACACCCTGTCCAGCCACTATTGTAAGGCTCATAATGTAGAGTTAGAATACTACTAGCTCAACGCTCTTAATACCCACTATGCAATGCGCTTAATCTAATAGCTAGAGATAATAGCATAACACTGTTCTCTCTTTGAAGAAATCAAATATGAACCAATGTCAATCTAATTACAGTAGGCTAAGCTAAAAACACACAGCTACTGTACCTCTTTGGAGAGGTCGTCGCTGCTCTCTCTCTCCCCTTGCTCCTGACTGTCCTCAGGGGCCACGGCTCCTAGGCTGTCCTCTCCGCTGAGGCTGTAAGTGGTCTCAGAAGCACCGCCAGCTCCTCTCATGGCCGAGGCTTCGGAGTTGTTCACGTCCTCCAGGCTGCCCCCATTGTCCAGGGCAATGCTGGGGCCGGACTGACTGGTTGCCGAAACCACAGTCTCAGGGTCACGATGTACCAGCCAGGCACTCAGCTCGGTGCTGGGCACGCGCAGATGATCCAGGGAGCGCACCTGGTTCAGAAGCCGACGAGTGGCGAAAAAATGGTCCAGGTCCACGCTTTTAGGATGGATGCCATAGCCGTCCAGGGTGTTACGGAGATTGTGGAACTGTGTCTGGGTGTAGGCCGAGCTTGGGCCCAGGATGATCTCACGGAGTGGGGGGAGCTGATTGTTTAAATAAGTGTCCAGGTCCAGCCGTACCCCGATTAGACTCAGGAGGATAGTGAACTGAATAAGACCCTCTGTGAAGTACTTTTTCAAGTAAAGCATTTCTTTGCAAAAGAACAAAAAAGAAAAAAGGAACTAAAAAGCAAAAACAAAAAATGACACACAAACAACTGTCAAACCCAATTAAGGTTATAGTCAGCCTTGCATACGATAGAAAATCAAAAGCAGACACCAGATAAAAGGATGCTCGCTTTGTTTCACAGTCATGTGCTTCTAATAAAACACAACTAGAGGTGAAGATAAATCCTCTTTTGTTGTCTGTGCAGAAAGTTTTTTTCACCCAAAGCTTATATATTTGTAAGCATGCACTTTCAAAGTTCGCCAAGCCTGCATAGAAAGAGAAGAAAAAAATGAATCAAAATTTGACAATATTATTAGCAATTAAATTACACATTTGTACAAAATTACAAAGCTTAAACAGCTAAAGAGCATCAAAGATGCTTGCATCATAACCTATTATAATACACAAAATAACTTTAAACATTCTAACGTTGTATAGAAGCACATCAGATACTAAACAAAAAGTGTTTGCAACACAACCTAATTATAATAACATCCTGACAATTTACAATCTTACTATGGAACTGTTATTATAAAACATTAATGACCTCCCACCACATACACCCACCTCACAATCACACCCACATCAATCCATCCATTCCTGTAACCCTCCAATAACCACAAGTACGCGACGAAATCCCGCATATTCGCCACCAATAAATTGCAAATGACATTCACTGCCTACTTTCATCTCCTCCCTCTTAAACCTCATCTAAAAACAATTTACTTGTCCAAGCACTGTGAAGTATTGACCTCTTACACTTCCGCTATCATGGACCAGCAGCCCGTTAGCAACAAGTGGCGCAACAGCCTCTGATTGGCTAAGATACCTGTCATTCATTTCTTCTCCGCGCTTCAGCCAATAAGGAGGCGGGCCCTGACGGGGTTCTACCGGGGACGTTGAATTACTAATAACAACTTTTATTAAATACCCAGTTCTTGTCAATTGGTTAAAACTAACCGTTCAAGACGGTTCCTTCAGTTCAAGCAAGCTGTCTTGTGCATTTGCAGCAGCCGCACTTACACACACTCCCACATTCGCAATTTCGAACGCTATAGCTAACTTAGCCCGCTAGCATAGCATCAAAATAGTCCGTTTTCATACTTACTCAGCAAGAGTTTACTGATAAATGACTCCGAATGCTTCTATATGCATACACAGCCACTGTCATCAGTCACTTCCAACTAACTACGCACTTATTCTCTTAGATCTCTATATGGTTGTCACTCCCCTCTTGCTTTGAATGGCCCACCATGACTTGCAGAATTTCCTCTTGCCGACAACTTGGCTGAAACTGAGGCGCTGAAACATGCTGCCACTGCGCACGCGTAGAATATTCTAGTGCACATACGGGATGAGATCATTCATCAAAATTCCCCGTTGTATACAATCCTATAAATACTACTATTTTTTAAAAAAACATATTTTAAAACTGGTATCTGTCCATTTAACTTCTATTAGTTGTCCCTCCTTTGTTTTCCCTCCCTTTCGTTTCTTGGCAAATATTTGCAATATTCGAAAGTGGTACCGTACTGAAAGCCACAAAATCATTGACAATCACTAAAACACTAACCAGAAATAATCTGATAACGAGAATTAATCAATCGTTCTTTATGCCAAAAAAAAAAAATCATAGGGCTAGTTGTCATACTTTTTTCTTCAATGACTATTTTTAGCGTAGCATACGCTTATTTTTTAAAGTCAGTTTTCCATTTGTAGATGTCTAGCTACAAAAAAGGTTTTAACATCTCTGCCGACGTTTAGAAAAATACATACCGTTCATTTATACATTTATAGACCTCACTGACTCTCAGTGTTAGGGGTAACGCATTACAAATAACGGGACTTATACGTACTCAGATTACTTTTCCCCAAGTAACTAATAAAGTAACGCAGTACTTTTAGATTTTCAACTAAATATCTGAGTTACTTTTTCAGAAAAGTAACAGCACTTAATTCAGCCTGATGCTTATTAATTCCACTTTTGGTTTTTACAGTTGCCCGAAATATAACTTTAGTTTTTTTGTTATTAAAAAAAACAAATTAGCCATTCCAGTCCAGGTGACAAAAAGTAACGTAAAAGTGACGTAACGCATTAGTTACTTTTTATGCAGTAACTCAATATTGTAATGCACTACTTTTAAAAGTAACTTTTCCCAACACTGCTCTTGTTTCTCCATGTGGAGTAAGCTTTCACAATGTCACCAGCCATTTAATTAATATTACATAAAAAAGTTATAGGCTTTTCATCAACATTTTAACAATTATGAAGCACACAAAATAGCAACCAGATAAAAGCAACTTATGTTGCAGTAAATATTGTAATTAATTAATTGTATTAAATGATATCACTTCGAGCAACCTGACACAATAAAATACTTCATTATAAAGTGCGTTTAGTTAAAGCCTCTAGGTGGCGCTCAATAAACGTGTTTGACAGGCCAGAGGTCACTTGTGCTCTATAAAGGGTTGAAGTTTGTAATACCCTCCTCATAACATTATCTTTTGTGCTTGATTAATTTTGAATTACAGTTATTTAATGGATATCTACATCAAACGTGTTTCTTTGTGTCAGATGCTTGCGTCAGTCAGCCTTGAGAGGCAGTAAGAAAAAAGAAATGAATGTCTCCAAGTTCTAGCGTCTCTCTCCAGCTGACATTCTCTTTGAGATATGCATTGAAAATTCAGGTTAAAAGAAAAAAAATATATAGATACAGTGACAAGAGTAATATATAAGAGCCCTGTTAGCATTGAGTTGCACTATAATTTCGTTTGAGGCCACATTGAATGCTCTATGTTTGACCTCGTAAGACCACAGTTCATTGCCTTTTGACAAAAACAAACTGTTGTTTATAAAAATGTTGCTATGCTGCATAAGTCAGGAGTTGCTGAGTAAAACATGAAAGCATAACAATTGATTACTGAAGAAAATCCTGGAAATGGAAATGTCATTTGGAGGCTGT
This sequence comes from Labeo catla, assembly GCA_012976165.1. NCBI lineage: Eukaryota > Metazoa > Chordata > Actinopteri > Cypriniformes > Cyprinidae > Labeo > Labeo catla. Next base: position 818,281 of record VONZ01000157.1, on the reverse strand, counting down.
AAACACCTATTACCATTCAAGACGTCAAGCTTGTATTTGGTTATCACTGGAACAGTCAGAAAACATTTCAGAGAATATCTTTGATCTAGAAAACACGTTTGATACTTGGAAATGAGCCTGTGTGACTGCATTTTGCCTAAATAGTGTTACTGTTTCTTCCAGCACCTTATTAATTGATGTATTTGCATTTACTCATTGCAAGAAACATCCTGTGAATGTGAATGTAGGCTTCCAATAATTAAAAAAGCAGAAAGCTGTAACTGACATGAACTGAAATTATTACTTTATACAAAATGTTCAGGAATGAAAAAAATGCTTTTGAAATGAATGCATCATAATACAGGATCACCTATAAACAAGAATCTTGGCAATTTTATTTTATCATATGTAACCCTGGACCACAAAACATAAATAGCATGGGTACATTTGTAGCAATAGTCCACAATACTACATTGTATGGGTCAAAACTATCGTTTTTATTTTTATGCCAAAAATCTTTAGGATATTAAGTAAAGATCATGTTCCATGAATACATTTTGTAAATTTCCTACTGTAAATATATCAAAACTTATTTTTTGATTAATAATATGCATTGCTATGAATCTCATTTGGACAACTAAAGGAGATTTTCTCAATATTTTGATTTTTTGCACCCTCAGATTCCAGACTTTGAAATAGTTGTACCAGCCAAATATTGTCCTATTTATTCAGCTGTCAGATGATGTATAAATCTCAATTTCAAAAAATTGGCCCTTATGGCTTTGAGGTCCAAGGTCACATTTAAGACTAGTGGCTATTAAGTTACGTTTTTACAGAAACTGTGGTATTTTGGGGAAACGGTGTAACCAATTGCTTTCTTGGACTTTAGGCTGTAGTTTGTCTGTTTTGCAAACAGTCTGCCATTGACATTAAGCGATCTTCCTCAAACCAAAGACGTATTATAACCGCAGAATAAAACAAAGTATTTTGTTGACGCCTCGGGAAACCTAAAACTGCACGACGAATCTAACTTTCTCAATTGTCAGGCTAAATACTTTGCAAACGTGTAAATTTAAGACTGTTGATGGAATTACCCTTTTGTTTATGAGCGCGTATATAATATTTTGCATATGAGGGAAAACCTAAAAGAGCGCCTCTTATAAATATTTACCATGGTAACCATAGTTTCCGCCGACATACCATAATTACTGCAGTTACTGTTACTACAATAAAACTGTGGTAACTTGGCATTTGGCGCCAGTGGCATCAATAAAATAAATGGAGATTTTGAAAGCTTTTTGAACTGTTTGAAAGAGAATCTATGTTGATTTATTATGATCTTACAGCAGTAACTAGGCTATTTTAGCGGAAATTATGGTTACCATGGTAAATTTTTTGCAAGGGATTTCCTGTTGTTGTGAGGATCTGCCGTTAGATTGAATCTAGACGGGACTCAAGCTCGTGCCACGTTACGCTACGGTGCGTTAGCCTCAAATGTGTTCCCTGTCATTTCTCGGTAAAGTGGCTGTCCTTCCATGGATTCACTCAAGTATTTGAGCTGAAGTAGAATAATCGCAAGGAACAGAGTTGTCGCTATCTGTAGTAGACCTGCAGCGTCTAAATCTCAGAAAGAGGAATAGTGTTGTTTTGGTCTGATACAACGTAACTGCATTATGCAGAGTGGAGCCTTTTTTCTCGCTCGCAAATAAAATAATGGAAGAGAAATGAGAAGGAAAACAAAAGCGCAGCGAATTCTTGACTACGAGAATGAAGAGGATGAGGAAGAGGAACAAAAACCGGACTGCTTCAGTGTAAGATGATCGATGGAAACGTGTTTTTGAGTGTTTCACATCTCATTGTTTGTTTGGAACTGTTAATGGCATATGTTTGATCCCAAAAGAATAATTAGTATCATGTCAACCCGACTGTCCAACAGAACGGTGCACAGAAACGAAGAAAAATGTATTCCTCCAAAGAGAAATCTGAAGAAAATAGCTCATCCGACGCCGGGCTTCAGAAGTTAGACATGAAGGTTTGGGCTTTTTTTTCTCATTATTGCTGTTTAATGTTTAGTCGAGGTTTTGATGCGTTCTGACAGGGAAGACGGACAGGAAAACCTTTCTGTTTTGATTCTCACAGTTGCTCCACGCCAGCATTTTACGCAACAATCTCACCCATAATTTACTGTTCTTGGTTTTACTACTGCACTTTTCGCACGTATAGCGATAGATTGAATGCTTTCCTATCCTGCAGCAGTGGTGTGAGGCAGGGCAGGCGGCCATGCCTGGCCGCTAATGGAGAACAATGGGGTAAAGCATGGTACAATACACCATTTGATCGAAACCTCATCAGGCGCTCGCACAGCTAAAGCCCTGTACTCATTTCTCTCAGACTACAAGCTCACCAGCGGGTTAAAAAGTTTTGAAATTCGCAACTTTAGAAAGTTTGAAGCAATCTCTTCTTTTCAAGTTATTTTGTTGGTACCCTTACAAAAAATTACCATGGTACTTCCCCCATGGAAAACACCAGTATTGAGTCTGATGCAAAGCCACAGTGTGGGTTCTCATTTATAGAGTTTAAGAAGCATAAAACAGTGGTTACTTTTGCTGACAAAACATCTTGAGATGTTTTGCTGGTGTCCAGTGCTGGTCTCTTTGCTGGTTTTAGGGGGTTTTGCTTGAATTTCCAATTTTTTTCAACAGGTAGATCAGTTATATTCTAGACTGATTTTTCAGTGGAAACGGCTTACCATGGTAAACTTTTGCAAGGGTAACAAGATATCAGCCTTGTCAATACATATGTAAGCAATAATAAATTTACTGTTGTTCTAAATATCTGTTTGGCTGTTGGACCTCATAATTTCAGTGTTTAACATACATTTCAGATGAAAATTAAGCAGTTATATAGTTTGCATTATTTATTTGTAGCAGTAGCCAACAATGTGTCAATTATTTTTATTTTTTTATTCCAAAAATAATTAGGATATTAAGTAAAGATCATGTTCCATGAAGATATTTTGTAAATTTCCACCATAAATATATCAAAACTTAATTTTTGATTAGTAATATGCATTGCTAAGAACTTCATTTTGGCAACTTTCGAGGCGATTTTCTCAGTATTTAGATTATTTATTTTATTTTATTTTTTTGCACCCTCAGATTTCAGATTTTAAAAAAGTTGTATTTCAGTCAAATATTGTCCTATCCTAACAAACCATACATCAATGGAAAGCTTATTTATTCAGTCATCTCAATTAAAATGCCCTTATGACTGTTTTGTTGGCCAGGGTCACATTTATTCTTCGCCAGCTGCTAGATTATTTGTTTATTTCTCAGTGCTGTCAAACACTCTGTCATTTCAGTCAATACTGACTACCTACGTGAAGTTCTGTGGTCAAGCTTGTCGTCCTTCTTTAATACACAAAAATAGCATGTATTGTAATAACCATTAAATGAGAATAAACATTAAATTATAAAGAGATAAAATATATAGAATAAGAAAAAATAACTTTTGAAAAACAACCAATGTTTTCTGGGCAGGATACTCACAGTTCTCTGCATCACATCCTGTCAAAAAAATGCTTCTAAGTAATACTTTGTCAAACAAGCAACACACAAAATGACAGCCGGTCTGTATATGAGCATATGAGAGGAAGTGTGAGAGAAGCCTCAATCCAAGCGATCATGGGGAGAGAAAATGTGATCAAATTTAAGGGCTGAAATGAACTGTTGCACAATTATCAATGACAACTGACTGAGTAAATAGAAAATATTAGGACTCTTTCTTGTCATGACAGGTTAATGAGCTGGATTGTTCTTCCGCAGACCTCTACGCTGACAGTCCTCCTGCTTCTGAATCCGAGGTAGGATGCAATTCACTCGTGTTCAGCACTTGAGACATTTGCTTGTTGACATGCTTGATTTTAGACCGGAGCTTGTGTACTTTTATGACAGCAGGAGGCTCATTATTTACAGTCCTACTCGAAGAAGGAGCTTATTGCCATGGTCTTATGCATGCAGAGGGAAATGGAAGACTTGAAGGAACAACTTAGGTGCCTTACAGGTTAATATTATTTGATTCTATTAGGTATTTTGATTTATTGGATTGCATGAATCAAATCTTCACATTTGATTCTAACTACAGCATGTGGAAAGCTAGCAAGAAACCTGGAAATGCTTATTGAGAAGACCCAGATGTGGTCAAATGGGAACAACGGGATCTCTCTCGGGACTCCAGTTTCTCAAGGCACACCGCAGGCACCTGCCGAGGCGGATGCTGTGATACCAGATGTGCGTTCTCCTCCCGCCATTGTGAATGGGCAATGGCTGAATCAGGGTCCAGGACCACAGAAACCTCACGAGGCCGCTCAAAATGCTCAGAGGGACGGACTCTTCACAGAGGTAGTCTATGATTATGTTTCCATCAAAAGCTACAAATTAAACTCATGCCCAAAAATGGGAATGTCACATTAAACATTTGCGAATACAGCACTGTTTCCATCCAGTGAGATGAAGAGAACAAAATCGTCACTTCTTGATGAACTAAATATCACTTAGAAAATTTTCATTTGCTGCAGTAGGAGAAGGCATGGTATATAATAACTTTTGTATACAATTAGACGCCGCCATATTATCTTATTTTCGGAGAGTGCTGTTTGGGAATGCAGTTTGGGAGTCGATTATAACCAAGCACTTTGACGAGACTTTGCTTAAGCATTTTCGAATGACAAACCTAGCATTTCAGATGATTTGCAATGAGGTTGGTCCATTTATGCTGTCCCATCGCAAAGTGACATGGTCTTTGATGTGCATTAAGGAATTTATTCGGTAAAAGTGTTTCCATTGTAGTTTACATGCATGTTTTCTTACTGGATAAAAAAATTATCCTATTTAGTTGAGCATGTAAGTTTTTTTTATGCACATTTTCTAAATTTATGTGCATTTTGGCATTTCCATCCAGGGTTTTTTATGCAATATCACAAAGTGAGCATTAAAAATAGGTGGATGGAAACAGCTTATAATATTTTTAAGAGCACAACAAATAATCATTATTCATATTTGGATCATTTTTTCGTGCAACAAAGTGGGTTGTACATTCTCTGTCATCAGTGTTGCCAGTTGGGCTACTTTAACACTGTTGCCGCAGGTTGTTTTTCATGTCCATGGGTTGAAGCGACCCCAATAATGTAATATTTAGCACAAAAACGTGTATTTTACCCCCGAAATGTGATTTTTAATGGCGGCCCCCCCCCCCCCTTAAAACGCAATTCGGCTACTTTTGGGCTAGTTTTGAGTAGCAATTGGGCCGGTTTTGTTGTAAAAACCTGGCAACCCTGTCTGTCATTCTCTAGTTTCATCCTACTATCCTAATATTGTAGCACTCTGTGTATTTTTTTTAATATGAGATTGATATCACAAGAACTTTGAGCCTTGTCAGGGTGTTTGTATTACATTGTAAAAAATTATTTTTCCAAAGATGTGCTCGAATCCGAATACAGTGTTCGGAAATGACGTGTACTATGGAACCCCTAAAAGCAATAAATACCCGATGTGAGGAAAATTTATATATATTTCAGTGCTTTCCCTCGAAATTCTGTATATAAATTGTGGCCATCAGGGAGCCGCTATTAATATGCAGAGCATTAAAATCACTTTTGAATGCGCACTCGCTTTTTACTTTCCCTTTCAAGATTCGCGATCGCACATACTCTGTAATGCCTTCAAACGATTTTGTTTTTGTTTACATAATAGGTGTGTACTGTGTATATTTATTATGTATATATAAATACACACAAATATAGTATATATTTTGTAAATATTTCTATGTATTTATTTATATAAGTTATATTATATATAAATATTTTTAATATATGAAGATAATTTTTTTATTTCTTAAATATATACATGCGTTTTTGTGTATCTTTATAAACATAATAAATATACACACAGCACACACATAAATTATGTAAACAAAAACTTCTGGATGCGATTAATCACGATTAATCGTTTGATAGCACTAGTACTTACCACAGATTTTACAAGATTAAATGTTTGTCAGCGGTCCTCAGGATTTTAAAATCATTTACCATCATCCCAGTTATCTCTCTTTACTCTCTTTATATAGTAATTAAAATTTTATGTATTGTAATGTAACAGGCTACCGCTAACAAGTGGCTAACTATCTTCCTTTATTGGCTCCGTAGAACGTGTTATTTGTTTTATTATTGTTATTTGTTATTTATTTGTTATTTTATTTAATTAAAATGTATTTGAGTATGTTTCACAAAAAAAAAAACGTTTAACTCAATGTGCTATTTTTAATTTAATGTGTCACAATTAATTGAGTTTTTAAAAGTCTTACAGTCCTACACCATTTTTCTTTTCAGTGTACAGGGTGTTTTTATCTTCCGTTTATGACATTTTATCTTATGCTTTTGCAATATATGAATGGTCTATTGTTCTTTTTTCTTTTCTCTGTTGTTACCTTGTAGTGATATTTTCTAAATGTCATATCGGCAACAGTAATTGTATTGCATATTTATTTTTTTCCCTCTCAGTTTATCACTCCTGAACTTTTGGAGAGGTGCAACACAGGCACAACTGCCCAAAAACTGACCAACGACCTGCTCCGTGGCCTCTACGAGAGGGAATGCCTGGCTTCCCACTCTATATCTGGAGTCGTGTACAACAAAAGAGGCCAACCAAAGCCTGCTCTCCCCACCGAAGAGGTCCAGGCAATTCTGAGTAAGATTCTGTACTCATTTGAAGATTGTTAAAATGTACACTAATTAGAATCTATTATACATCATTTTAAAAAATATTCCCTGCAGGAACCGTTCAGTATTTCTTTCCCGGCAAAACTGACGCAGAGATCAAGGGCTACATCCGACAGAAACTGCAAAACGAAGCCAAGAGGCTGAGGAAGAAACCGTCACTCTCAGGCCAATACGAGTCTAGAGGTCTCAACCTGCCGTTAGATATGATCGACCAGAATTGAAACGTACGGTTAGTGGATATTGTGTGTTCTCCATTAAATTAGCCTTATTTGGTGTTACTTACAATTAAAGTCCTGGACTTAAGTGAAATTGATGTGCATTGACAATAGTCTTCAAAGGAAGCCACAGTGATCTCTCGCAGCAGCCGTTCGGCTGTTGACGGTTACTGATGTGAAAATGCAAATTAGCGATTCCAGATAAATCCAAATGTTGCATTCAACGAGCACAGTCGACGCTTAGATATCGAGATGTTTAGATATTAATGATGTGTCTCTGTGAACGTCTGTTTTTTTTTAATACTTTGTATTTAACAGATGTAGGATTTCAGGACGTACCATTGTGCGAGGAGCGTAATAGGGTGTGACCATTATGTACATTGTATTTTCAATGTATTTCTTATTTGATGATGTTCTTTAGTCTATAAGACAACAGCTTTATGTATGTAGTTTTTTGTTATTAAATGCTGAAAATGCAGCACATTGGTATTAGCTTTTCAATTTATTTATTTTTTATTCAATATGGGTTTTGGTTGTTAATGCGTGACATGATGAAATGGACGTGGGAGAGTTGGTAGGTGTATTATCGTGTACAATGCCTTCTCAATGAGGGCCATTGAGAACAATGCAAGCTGCATGTGGAGAGCTGGTGAGATGGAGAGAATCAATGACTGAGCGACACAGGCAGAGTGACAACAGCAGGGGTGCTGGGCCAGTTGTCTTGGCAACCTCAGTCTTCTGGGCCACAGCAGTCTGGGTCTTACCCTGGCCATCGCCTCTGAGCATCTGCCCGCTGCAGGGATGAGGGGGCTTTTTGACAAACAAATGAAAGGCAAAAAGCTTTTAGGGCCCAAAAGGAGATTAGGTCTGTCACCCAGTGGCAATTTGAGTCTTCGTTTGATCATCAGTATGATGTTTCAGTGTAATATTTGATAAATGCTCAGACCTTTGTCTTGTTTTTCCGCTCTTGTCGACTGGGCGTAAAACAAAGTGTTTTGTAATGGCTGCTCTTTTAAGCTTCTGTGTCAGTAAACAGGGGCCTGTCTGGCCTGATTGATGGCACAGGCGATGATTGGGCCGAGCGCAACCCTCTACTTATCATAGCTTCATCAGAGACAGTGGGGGGATAGGCGGAGACAGACAAAAGAAAGAATGGCTGCGTGTGCATTTTGCAAGCCAATGAAGTGAGAATGTGCCAAAGATAATATCTTGGTTAAATGTCGCCATGATCGACGATATAAAGTCTACTGTTCCAGTGTGGTTTAAAACTTAAGCTGTGATACTTTGCTGTTCCTTGCCTTGGATGTAGGGGGTGTACAAAGACAATGTCCATTAGATCCTCAATCTTCTGAGCATAATGTGTTTCTGCCATGTGATTAAACCAGCTGCCCCAGGGCAAAACAGAGACAACACAGTGATAAAAAATGAGGGGAAGATGTATGGTTAGAGTCTCTAAGATGAGTTGAGATGCAGTTCCTTTGACATTCATATGCTGTTATAATGTAATTATATTTCAGTATGTTTACAATAGAATACATTAATGGAATCCATCTTCCTGTTTTAAAATTGATTTTTTTATGTGATGCTAAGCTGAATTTGAAGCAGTCTTCAGTGTCACATTGTCCTTCAGAAATCATTGTAATATGTTGATTTGGTGCTCTAGATTTCTTATGATCAATGTTAAAAACAGTTGTGCTACTTAAAGGATTAGTTCAATCAGAATTAAAATTTCCTGAGAATGTGCTTACCACTATGTCATCCAAGATGTTTATGTCTTTCTTCCTTCAGTCAAAAAGTAGTTAAGGTTTTTGATGAAAACATGCAAGGATTTTTGTCCATATAGTGGACTTCAATGGGAGCAAACAGGTTGAAGGTCCAAACTGCAGTTTCAATGCCGCTTCAAAGGGCTCTACATGATCCCAGCTGAGGATCTATCAAAACAATGTAATTTTTTTAAAAAATTAAGACTTGCGTGAAGTATATACAAGATGTGTGCAAGATGAGCATTTGTGGTAAAAAGTATATACATTTTTATTTTATTTATTTATTTATTTATTTTTTTTTTAGAAAATAATTGTTTCACTAGATTTGCCCTTATTCCTCTTCTGGGATTGTGTGGAGTCATTTGGACCTTCAACTCATTGATCCCCATTGACGTCCACTATATGGAGAAAAATCCTGTAATGTTTTCCTCAAAAACCTTCATTTCTTTATGACTGAAGCAAAGACATGAACATCTTGGATGACAAGGGGTTGAGTAAATTATCAGTGAACTTTAAATCAGGAGTGAACAAATTTAATACTTCTGTGGAAATGGTGATGGTTTTTTTCAAGATTTTTTGATGAATAGATATGTTTTTAAAAATGTAAAGTCTTCACTATCACTTTTGATTGTTTAATGTGCCCTTGCTGAAAAAAAAAGTATTGCTTTCTTAGAAATCTTAATGACCTCAAATATTTGAACAATAGTGTGTTTAAAATAACACCACACATAAGGTAAAATGCATCAACTGTCTGTATTTCCCCCTTAAAATGCTTATTTTGATCTATTCCCACCTTATATTCTATCTCAGCTAAAATCATAATTTTCTGTTGACATGACATTCATTTTATTGTAGTTAATTTTATTGTAATTAAAAGAGAAGACCACTTCCAGAACAAAAATTTACAGATAATTTACTCAGCCCCTTGTCATCCAAGATGTTCATGTCTTAAAGAAATAGTCAGGATTTCTCTCTATTTAGTCAACTTCTATGGTGCCCCAAATTTTGAACTTCCACAAAATGCAGTTTAAATGCAGCTTCAAACAATCCCAAATGCGGTTGTAAATGATCCCAGCTGAGGAAGAAGGGTAGTATCTAGCGAAACGATCAGTTATTTTCATAAAAAACATACAATTTATATACTTTTTAAAGTCAAACGCTTGGCTTGTCTCACTCTGCCTGAAGAGTTGTTTTTTTCTGGCTCATGACAGTTAGGGTAGGTCGAAAAACTCCCATCTCATGTTCTCCCTCAACTTCAAAATCATCTTATGTCGCTGTTTTAAATTTTTTGCTAAGGGTGTTTGATCATCTTTGCATGTTCACTTTGCAAAGACTGGGTCGGTACTTCTGCAGCGATGTAGGATGATTTGAGGGAGAAAATATGATTGGAGTTTTTTGACATACTCTAACTGACTTGAACCAGAATACACAGAGTTCGGGGAGATTAAGACAAGACGAGCTTTTGAGATTAGAAAGTATTTAAATTGTATTTTTTAAATGAAAACCGATCATTCCGCTAGATAAGACCCTTCTTCCTCGGCTGGGATCGTTTACAACCACATTTGGGATTGTTTGAAGCCGCATTTAAACTGCATTTTGGAAATTCAAACTCAGGGCACCATAAAAGTCCACTATATTCCTCAAAAAACAATGTCTTTACGACTGAAGAAAGAAATACATGAACATCTTGGATGACAAAGGGGTGAGTACATTATATAAAAAGTGTTACATTTTTGTTCTGAAAGTGAACTAATCCTTTAAATCTAGCAACCCAAATTAGTATATGGAAAAAAAAAAAAATCTAACACATTTTTACTTAAGGGAAAACCAACATTTTGTTCCAAACTCACCCTTGCTGATTTAGGTCAAATTTTTAAAACATTGGTAATTCAGCAATTTAATATTTAATTTATTTTAAAATAAAGTTTATTACTGTATTACATGTTGTTTGCAGAAATGTACATTTTTCTGACCATTTCTTGAAAACCTTTTAGAGTTTTGATAGCCTTTCCGAAGAAGGTGCAAAATGTTTTTCTTTACAAAAATTAGGGTTAGCAATTGCATATTTAAATGTTGGCCACTTAAGATGGTTCATTTACTGAATTCAGCACTCCAGACTAATGAGGCCAGCTGTGTAAGCGCAAGTTATTTACAGCCTTCTTTGAATATTCAAAGCACTGTGATTGCAACAATTTTATTCCACGATAAAAAGGAATCACCACAAAACAATTACCCTCCCAATTGAAATGGGAAAATATATTTATGAAATGATGCATCTGTGCAGCATGTAAATACTGTTCTTGGTCACACATGAACTCCCATGAGGTTGACAGGCCGGTTGTTGTATCTTTTCGAGATGTCAGCTTCAATCTGTGAGTGTGAGACAGAGACAGATAGATAATAAGGAAGCCATGACATCTAACCACTTTAGTTTAGCTTTTTTCCTCTATTAACCTCAATTCTTTTTATATTTAACACTCTGTCAAACATCAGCTGCTTTTGTATAGTGGGGAAGAGTGTGAACAGGAATCTGAAGGTTTGCTGATGTGTCATTTTCACTTTTGCAGAGAGAGGAAGTATTAGGACCTTACCACTCACTGCTGTAATACTGCAGATGTATTATGATAAACCTGTACTGAAACAAATCCGGAAACACGTTATAACAGGTTACCGTACCAGTTTCTGGAGCTCCTTGGTGCGAGCAGCCAGCAGATCAATGCGGGGCTCCAGCTTGGCCTGTTCTTCCAGAGCCTCCTGTCGTTTTTCAGCCATCGTGCCACGCTTCAACACCAAGATATCAGCCTGCTTGAGTTTCTGCCGCAGTAACTCTGAAACACGTTCCACGTAGCTGAGACACCAACAAAACCAGAACACCAGATTTATCATCTTTCTACAAGATTTCCGCTACATCAACATGAAACTGAAAGTAACCTTTTGGTTTAATAAAATGTGACAAATGGCTCCAAGGAGTAGTTTGTTTAAAAATGAAAATTTGCTGAATATGTACTCACCCTCAGGCCATCCAAGATGTATATGAGTTTGCATCTTCATTGAAACACATTTGAAGAAATGTAGCATTACATCACTTGCTCACCAATGCATCCTCTGCAGTGAATAGGTGCCGTCAGAATGAGTGCTGAAACAGCTGATAAAAACACCACTGTACTCTTACAACCACAGCTTTTCACTTCACAAGACGTTAATTAATGTACTGGAGTCACGTGGATTGCTTGTGGATTATTGTGATGTTTTTATCGGCTGTTTTAACTCTCATTCTGACGGCACCCATGCACTACAGGGGATCCACTGGTGAGCAAGTGATGCGTTACTAAATTTCTCTAGATGTGGTCTGATGAAAAAACTCATCTATATCTTGAACGGTCTGAGGGTGAGTAAATTTAAGCAGACTTCTATATTTTTTCAGATATGCTGATAGATGACCGATATAAAATCCATTTCTGCATACGAGTGTGTAGTTACCGTGGTGAGGCCTGGATCATGAAGAGGTGCTGCATTCGTACTGAAGTGAGCCCGTTTATCAGGTCACGCACGTCTGCGAGCATGGCCTCCACACGCTCGGGAGTCTGGGCCTGGATCACTGAGGGAGCGAGCTGGAACTGACTCATGGCCACCAAGTCACCTTCTTCACGCATCTCACTGAGCCGCTGACACAGGAACATTTCCAACTGACCCATAGAAATAGAAAAAGAGGTTTGAGGTAAAAAAACCCCCCAAAAAACTAAGCATTCTGTCTAATACTTGTAATGAAGAGCTGTTGTACCTCCTTTAGCTCATCGATGAACTGGGCACGTGTCTGTGAGTTTTCTAGAAGAGAAAGAGCATCTTCACCTCTGGCAACACCGTCAGGACCTGCAAAAGAAAAATTATTCAGCACCATAACCAGAGTCAGATGAAATCTGCAGACTTTGGGTTTGCGTGTTATGCACACTGATTATAATGTTTATTTACAGAATGGATATAAATGTGTTTTAAATATGTTTGTGTGACTCCCTGTAATTCTATAATTTTGCAGATTTCACATTAAAATAATTAGCTCTTTGTGGTATTTTGGATATCAAACACTGAAACTATAAATAAACTTTAAAAATGATTATAACTTTACTAATCACTGCTGTAAAGCTTGGGGTAGTTAGGATTTCTTTAAATGCTTTTAAAATGTCTTTTATGCTCACCAATGCTGCATTTATTTAATTAAAATACAGTAAAAACATAAAATATTATTACACTTCAAAATAACTGTTTTATAATTTAAAATGTAATGTATTTTTTTGTTATTTTTCAGTAGTCATTGCACCAGTCTTTTTTTGTGTGTCAAGGTCCTTTAGAAGTCATTCTTTAATAAAATAAATATATGAAATATAAAAATCATTCTAATATTCTAATTTGGTGCTCAAGAAATATTTCTGATTCTTTTCAATGCTGAAAACAGTGCTTCTTAATATTTTTGTAAATAAACCATGATACATTTTTTCAGGACTCTTTGATGAATACAGTTCAAAAGAACAGCATTTATTTAAATCAGAAATCGTTTGTAACATCATAAGTGTCTTACTGGCACTTCTCATCAATTTAATATGGAAAACCAGTATATTAAAAAAAAAAAGATCTGACACTTTTATATATAAACGTGCAATTCTGAGAAATACAGTTAGAACTGCAAGATATAAACTGAATAAATATATATATATATATAAATTCTGACTTTATTTCTCACAACTGAGTTTAAACCTTGCAATTCTGACTATAACTCACAATTGTGAGTTTGACACAATTCTGAGAAAAAAAAAGTAAGAATTGTGAGGTTTTTTTATTTCTGACTTCATAACTCACAATTCTGACTTCATACCTTGCAATTGCTGAAATGCGTGAAAAGTCAGAATTGCGAGATATAAACTTGCAATTGCGAGAAGTCAGAATTGCATTTTTCATTTCATAATTCTGACTTTATTTCTCGCAATTGCGAGTTTATATCAGGCAATTCTGAAAAAAAAGTCAGAATTGTGAGTTTAAATGGCAATTTCTGACTTCATAATTCGCAATTGTGAGTTTACATCACAATTCTGACTTTAAACCTCACAACTGAGAGTTCATATCCAAATTGCATGAAAAAGTCAGAATTGCGATATATAAACTTGCAATTGCGAAAGAAAAAATGCATTATCTTTCTTGTAATTGTGAGTTTATATCTTATATCTTTATATCTTTCGAGAAAAAAGTCAGAATTGCATGTTTATATTGTAATTTTGACTTCATAACTTGCAATTGTGAGTTTATATTACAATTCTAAGAAAAAAAAAGTCAGAATTGTGTGGAAAAAGTCAGAATTACGAGATATAAACTTCCAATTGCAAGAAAAATCAGAACTGTTTTTTTATCTTGCAATTCTGACTTTATTTCTGGCAATTATGAGATTATATCACCCAATTCAGAGGAAAAAAAATAAAATAAATAAATGTCGCAATAACCTTTTTTTATTTTGTGGCAGAAACGGGCTTCCTTGCTTAACAAAATTAAAATATTACTGACCCCAAACTTTTAAAAAGCACTATACATTTATAACAAATTCTTAATGTTCAGTACAATTATCAACATTTCATTTCAGTGAATCCAAAAACACTTACAGTCTGTGCCCACATCCACAATTTCAATTTCCACAGGTGTAGTTTCAGAGTCTCCCCAGTCAATACCACCAGCACTGGTTTTCTAAAGTTAGTTGAGAGACTGTTTTAATTCCGTATCATGAAGGGTTTGAAAGTGTGATAACCAGAGACTTCATTTTTGTACTAAACTTAAGGCTCTTACCTCTGTGCCAGACTCGAGACTAATACCCCAGTCCACACCATCCTCAACAGAGATCCCAAAGTTGATCTCTTCAGTACCAGCACCACCGTTAAGGTCACCCCAGTCAATCTGCACAAAGCAAGAATGATATTTAGATGACAGACGTAAAACTCAATTCATGGAGTCATCTTATCAGACTTACAGTCTCTTCTGTGACAACGTCAGGTGGGGCTTCCTCCATTACAGGTCTCTCTACAACCGTTGGCACATTTCCTGTCTTCCACTCATATACAGTCGTGTTTCCTTTCTTCTGGACAAATCTTAGAATGGGCAGTACGTCTTCAGACCTAATAAAAAAGAAATTCCATTTAGATGAACATCACATAAGGTTCATGTTGGATGGATTCAATCCCAGGTATGATTTTAGGCGTCTAAAACTCAACACAGCACTCACCAGTCACTGACAAAGTTTGTGAAGGCTGCGTAAAACTTTATAGCTTCATCCAGACAGCCTGTTTTTTTACCAGTTTCTTCTAAAACTACAGGCAGATCTTTAACTAGTGCTTGTAACTCCCTTGCCACATTTTCCCCCTGTAAAATATTATATATATTATAGGTCAGTATCGGTAATCATAATCAGACTATGTAAAATAAATTGCAATTAATTGTTGTCTAACCTTTATCCTGTACTGCTTACAGGCAGCATAATAGCGGTCCCTCATGTCGGCGGCACTGCTCTGACACTCCAATTCTCGTCGGTTCATCTCCTGCTGCAGCTGTTGTGCTTTAGATACCTGCTTCCTTAAAGCAGGACCTTCGTAACTTACACTACGAATCAATATACTGGCCACTTCAGCTGGGGTTTAAAACACACACATACACACAATCAAGTCACTGTGTTTGTGTAAGTTAATAAAATGGCCTTAAACAATTAAATAATGATTGTTTACCTAAATAAACATTGTCTTTTTCATACAGGGACACTATTTCTTGCCAGTCCTGTCGACATAAAAATAATATAAAGCATTTTATTATTAAAAACAGCAATAAATTGCACATTAAAAGAAAAATAGACAGCAGAGAGATGCGTTATCACCTTCATCCTTTGTGATGAATATCTGCCAAAAATATTTTTGGTGGACGCTTCTGTTCCTTTCAATATTTCGATTATTCGTAAGCAATGGAAATAGTGAATATCTGCAAAAGCAACAATGTATGAGTACCAACACACTTAAAAAGTAATAACAATATGTTTGTATTATATTATTATTGTTTTACATGAGCCAGAGAGTAGTTGTTTGATCTCCTCATTCTCTGGCATATCCTGAATGGCAGCATTGATTTTCTCTCTAATTGTCATCACTGCACTTTGCCATTTCAGTGTGCAGTGTCTTCGGTCCACCAACCAGTCTGAATGATGGAGACAAAAGCAAAACTAAAAAATAGATCTTTGTGCAAGATCTAAACTACTGTGTATAAAAGTCAAACTACAGGACTTCAAACCATATGTTTAAGAATAGAGTGTAAAGCTGTCTTACCTAAGAGTTTACTGGTTTGGATGTCAATTGGGAGATTCTGGATGTTCTGTTAAACAGATTTTACAAACAAAGGTAAAGTATACACACTGCAATAACACTCAAGGCAATTATGGTTTTACAGTCTTTATGAAAAGTACAGGTGTAAGCCAAGTAAATAATGCAGTCTTCATATCAATAAAAACACATAAGTATGCAATGATACACAATTATATTCTTTGAAAGGTTTTTGACAGCTTTACAATGTCTACAAACATTTTGGCGTTTTCTTATAGAGTGCAAGATTAAAAAAACGTCGACACTTGATTTCAACCAAAGAATGTTTTGTTTTACCTCCATTTCAACCGTGGTTGCCGTTATTTTGCTAAAATAATAACTAAAACGACTTCATGCTTTTATATCAAAACGATGAGATGTAGCACAAGTTTACAATTCCTCTGACACGTACATACACAACTGACCAATCAGAACAAGGAACACTGCTGGATCACACGCGTCGCCTACTGAAAGACCAATGAACTACACGAATGGAAGAACCGTTAATCACTTCCTTGTAACGTCAAAATAAAAGTCAATACAAATCGTTCGTATTTTTTTTTCGCTCTAATTGTTTTTTAGTTATATATGTTCCGTGAACCCAAACATTGATGAAATTCATTGTAAATTGACAGACTACAAATATATGGTGATATTATTATACACTTTCAGATGTTTATTTTTTATTTTTTTTATTATACTTTCAATTTTTTAGTATTATAAAATTAAGATGATATTAAGATGGTTCAAAAATATTTATTAATAAATATCAATACATACGTGTACTTTCTCAGTATTTATTACATTGTCTTCCACAATTACGAATCTGGAAATAAAACGTTATTTATATCACGTTATTTCATATTCAAAAAGCTGAAACGGCAAAACAAAACAAACAAACTCAAATTAATAAATAGTTTTTGATTAATTGCATTTATTTTTCTTATTATGGTATTTTTTGTAAAAAGACCTATATACACACACATCTTTTTATATAATATATAATTTTTGACTGAGTGACAAAAAACAGGAGTGGAATGTCCACTAGATGGCGCGATTTCCTTTATATTGGCACCACTACGAAAAATTGAGATACATAACAACCAGTTTTTAAAATTCAACCACATGCATTGCATTTATTCTTCCTTTCTATTGGTCTGCTTGCATAGTTCATTGCAAGTATTTCAGCCCCCACTTTTTATTTGGACGTAAATTTATGGTAAGTATCCTGCTCTTTCCTTAGTTTTATTTGAACAAGGTGGTTTTTATAAATTTTTCTGTTTGCCAGGTCACAGCACACCTTATCTAAAGTGTCTGTCAAAGGGACTTTGGCTGTAAATATGACTGCAGGTGTCTCAGGTGTTTCCAACAAGAGGTTCCTCCCATGGTATAGTTGACAGAAATATCTAAGTATTTCTTCTGTTTTCTGACAGAGGAGATTAAAATCAGCAAAGAAAGAAAGCAGAACTAGTTTAAAGTTTGAAATAAAGACCAGTATGACTTTACTATGCAATGTTTAAGCCAAAGATAGGATTGTAGTTCTGCTTCTTAAAGTTTGGATTTCTTAGGCAACTCCAGTAATGCTAACAGTAACACCAACTTACACAGGAGAGGCCTTACATTGTACTCCAGAGCTGTTTTAATCACTCCAAGGACTATTTTAGAGCAGAAATCAGATTTTTAATCCTAAATGGGTTCGGCTTTTTTATGGTCTTGTGAAGCACAATGGCTGTAACAGTTAAAGGGAACCATACAGGCAATGCTTTATTTTCATATTTTTTGAATGACATTCAAACCTGCTCCTATCTCAGCTGGGGATCCAGTATCTGTCTGTGATTTCCCCACATTATGCAAATGTGAGCATCATCTGTCTAGTGGCTTTGCGGAATTAAACATCAGAGGTAAAATTGTGAACAAGCTCAGGTGGCAAGCGCCCTTCTGTTTTTATAAAAATGCCTACAATACGAAAAAATCCTGTATATGTAAAAAACATTCAAGAATGCAAACTATGTGTGAATAAGAACCACTGACCTTTGCATTTGCAGTATGAAAAACATTAAGAACCAGGGCAAATGTATAAACAATTATGTTGTTGTCAAAATGTTTAACAGTAGACATTTATTTGCAAAGTGCAAAGCAAAAAAAAAAATAAAATAAAAATAAAAAAACTATATATATATATATAGTGTATGTATATAAATTACCTGGATACTAAAATGTAATTAAAATAAAACTAAAACTCTAATAAATAAGTATATGAAAAAACAAAATAAATATGACAAGAACACAACAAAATTACTTCAACTTTATCTAAACTTAAAATTACAATAAAATAAAATAAAATAATAAAAACTAATTTAGAATAACATTTACACACACACACAAACAATTTTTTTTTAATTTATAGAAATTCATAGTTCATAATTCATAGTAAAAATGATACATCTATGGACATCTATACATCTATAAACATAACTTCATGAGATATTATATACCAGGGTTATTACAGTTAACTAAAACTATAAAAATACGTGAAAATCAATAAACTTAACCTAAAATTAAAAATAGCAATTTTTTTTAAACTTGATACTAAAATGGTACTAAAATAAAAGTAAAGCTGAAATAAACAGTAATAAAAACCATATAGGCATATTAAAAAACAAATAAATATGACAAAAACACAGCAAACACATACACGTTTGTCTATGTATGTAAATGTCCATAAACAATAACTTGAATTTTTACTATTTCTATAAATTCAAATAAATGTGTATATGTATATAGATATATATTTATTTATGTACATATGTGTGTATTTCTGCATGTACGTTTTTTTTAAATATATTTTATTTTAGTTTAAGTTAATCTTTTTTTTTCACGTTTTTTGTGGTTTTAGTTAACTATAATAACCCTGGTATATAATATCTCATACAGTTATGTTCATTGACAATAACTTGGATTTTTACTATGAATTATGAACTATGAATTTCTATAAATGCAAATAAATGTGTGTGTTTCTGTATGTAAGTTTTTATTTTTACCAGTTTTTATTTTTTTTTTTATTTAAAATTTTGTTGTGTGTTTGTCGTATACGTATTAGTTTTAATTAATTTTTATTTCAGTTTTAGTTTTATTTTAGTACCATTTTAGTATACAGGTATTTTTTTAAATAAATATATTTTATTTTATTTCAGTTTGGTTATTTTCTTTTTTGTTTTTTTATGGTTTTAGTTAATTATAATAACCCTGGTATATAATGTCTCATACAGTTATGTCCATAAACAATAACTGAAATATTGTTAGTTTGTTTTTATAAATTCAAATTAATGTGTATATGTATATAGATATTTATTTATTTATGTACATATGTGTGTGTTTCTGTATGTAAGTGTTTATTTTTATAATTTTTTTGTTAATTTTTTGTTGTGTTTTTGTCGCATACTTGTTCTTTTTTATATGCTTCTATAGTTTTTTATTCATTTTTTATTTCAGTTTTAGTTTTATTTTAGTACCATTTCTCTCTCTCTCTCTATTTATATATATATATATATATATATATGAAGAGTTCTGCAAAAAAATAAAAATACCTTTTTGTAAAAATAACTAAAAAACTACAGCTAACTAACACAATAATAACATTTAAAATAATAAAATAAAATAATAACACAATAACATTTTTTGAAAATGAATAAAATGGAGTTATCTGTTTTTGCAAATAAATTCATATATATATACACACACACACACACACATTAAAATGATTAAAACTGCCCCAAATTAAGCTGCCTTTATTTTCCCTATTGCAATAGTTTCTCTCCAATCTGTCTTGATTTGGGAAAGTGAGTACCTTTTTGGTTGACCATGCAAATGTTAAACCAACTTCACGCTCCCATGAGGTCGTTCACTCGAATTGCCCTCCCTCTTTCAATCACATGGCTGTAACATTTACTCATGTTGCATTGGGCTGGACCTAATGTTCAACTTGGATTGAAACAGTGTGTTTGTGTGAGGCTGTATAGGCTGCTGTCTGAGCGGGAGAGGGAGATAAAACAAACTGATAAAGAGAGAGAGAGAGTAAGGGAGGGACCAAGAGAGAGGAAGGGGGAAAGAGAACACCTGTAGCATGAGACACTGCACTCAAAGCAGACATTCAGTGGTAGGGAGATTAATTAAGAGAACGGGAAGCAAAAAGGTGAGAAGGTATTAGCAGCTCTCAGCAGACTGAACTTGAGCGCTAAAGTGAAGTTAGCGAGTGAACACAGGGGGCAAAGCCATCAACACAACAATGGTTTAACTTCTTCGGGACACCTGTTCTTCTGAATCAAGACTACTTTCTAAAGAAGTGAACACATCTTTTCAGGTGAGATCTGATCAGTTGCTTTTGAGGTTAATTTGTTAAAATATTGTTTGTGAACTGCATTTACTCTTGTATTGTACTTTTTCTGTTTTTTTTTTTTTGCATATACAAGAAGATATTCTTAATCTGGTAATAAGGTATTCTTAATCTGCCCTATTTAAAAGTAAAAAAAATAATGTATATATAATTTAAATAACTGAAAAATAATTTGGTATATTTTTTTTACATTTTCTAAAAAATCTTTAATGCATTTTGCATAGGATAACAGACTTTATTTTGCTTTAATAAAATAAAATAAAATAAATAATAAAAACTGCATGGGCATCTTAACCAGGGTTACTAAATAATTTTAAATGATTGCGTGCATGTGCATATAAATGTTATTTTAGTATCAACATAATGTTATCGTTTTATTATTATAATTTGTTTTTATTTGTATATTTTGTTTTAACTTTAATTTAAGATAAAGTTTTAGTAATTTGTTTTGTAATTTTCAAAAAATCTTAACTGCACTTTAGTATCCACATAATGTTATAGTTGTATTATTTTAAATTAGTTTTTATTTTTATATTTTGTTTTAATTTTAGATAGAGTTTAAGTAAAAAAATTGTTTTAATTTTTAAAAAAATCTTAAATGGACTTTGCATAAACTGTTTATTGGAATTTATTGTTTTTTTTTTTTCAGGGCAAATAAATAAAATAAAATAAAATAACTGCATTAACGTCTTAACCAGGGTTATTAAATAATTTTAAAATAATTTAAATATACATTTTTTTTAATCTTAAATGCATTTTTGCATAAAATAATGGATTTTATTTATTTATTACGGCTGATAAAATAAAATAAAATAAAATAACTGCATTGACGTCTTAATCAGGGTTATTACAGTTAACTAAAACTAAAATTACACACACAAAAAAATCATTTTCGTTACTTGGAAAAAAAGTTAATATAAAAATATAAAACAAAGTAAAATGGCATTCATACAAAAATATAAAACAAAGTAAAATATAAAATGAAAAAAAAAAAAAATACATGGAAAAATGGATTTTATTTCAGCTAGTTGCCAAAGCGACATTTCTCATTTAAATTTATGTACTAAAATACCTCAACCTAAAATTGAGATAAAATTGCTAAAAACTATATAGACATATTTTAAAAACACTTATTAATAAAAATTAGAAAAACGCAAGAAAATTACTAAAACTTTAACTGAAATTAAAATGAATACGGAAAATATAAACATTAAAACTAATTCAAAATATTTAATAAAAACTATAACAGCATCTTAATGATACTCCTAACCATTTAACAACGAACAATGAAGTAAAATAAACAAACATGTAGGTAGTTTTGAACACAGATGAGTGGAATTTGAACTCATAAATTATATATTCTCCTAACAGAGCCTGTTATGAACAAACGCTCTGGTGAAGGCCTCTCTTTTCAGAGGCTGTAGGCTATATGGGAAGTTTGATATGCCATATTATAGGCCCAGATGAGAGAGAAGTAACATTCAGGACACAAACGGCAGCAGTATGATGTCCAGGCCTAGACTTGCAGGCAAACTTGACACCCTCCATGACTGCTCTGAATACAGCAGGGCCTGGCTGCCCTTGAGTTAACCTCTCTTCTCCTCAAACATTTGTATCACCGGGAAGGCTTTGAACTTGGTTAGTGATTTCCTAGGTTTAGACAGGCACAGTGTACTCTCCCTGTGATCTCTAAGGTGCTTTAGTGCTGCTCAGTCACACAAGGAGAAAAACAAAGTAACTTATTATCTAGCTCTAAGGATATGCCTAGGTCAGGTGACTTTCAAGAATCAGCTGCTAAATATTTTTTATTTTTGTATTTTTTATTTTTGTAAAATTCTGTAATGCATATTCAGTCTGGAACATTGCAGTATCCAGGCTGTGACTCACAATCTGACATGATCAAGTCATAATCAGTAAGCATGAACAATAAAACCATTAAATAAACTTTCACGCCACCCTAGCTAGGAAAGCACCTGACTCTCCCAGGATTAAACCTTATAGTAAATTTCAGAGTGCAATAAGATCTCTTCTACAGATATCTACAGACTACTTGGCTACAATAAACTAAGTGCAATTAAGGTGAAAGAGTAGTAGCTGCTTCTAAAAGTGACTGAATCCTGTCATTATGTAATTGCAGAAGATCAATGACAAATCCAGAGTCTCTGTTACCCCATAAACTGGCCGTATTACCTTGTGTTAAAAATGCCCCCTTATTCTGTAATTGGCAAACACTGTGACATTACATGAAAATGTTTTATGTGTTGCATTAAGGCTGTTGTTCTTATTGTCTCAGAACATTTATGGCAAGGTTTTTTAGACTTCTTTAGCCAGTGACCTTCAAATGTGATGATTTCCTTGCAAGAGACCTCCTTTTTAAAATTGTTTATACAGTATTTTTATTGTATAAGGCTTATTTATACTGTGTGTAAAAGGAAAACTTTATAAAGCTTTTTTACCTGCCATTTTTCTTAAAAAAGTTAAATTGTTAAAATATTATTTGTGAACTGCATTTGTTCTTTCATTGTTTTATTTGTATTTTTTTTTCATATACTAGAAGACTGACATTCTTAATCTGCCTTATTTAGTAAAGAATAAATACATTTTTAATTTAAAAAAAAATCTTAAATCCATTTTGCATAAATAATGGATTTTTATGGTTTTTTTTCAGGGCAGTTAATAAAATAATAATAATAATAATAATAAAATAAATCAATAATTGCATGGACATCTTAACCAGGGTTAATAGAAAGGAGAGTCCTCCTTTCTAAAATGTGGTTTTATACAGCATGTTTACTGTATAAGGCTTATTTATACTGTGTGTAAAAGGAGAAATTCATAAAGTTTTTTAACCTTGCCATTTAAGTTAATTTAAGTTAATTTGTTAAAATATTGTTTGTGAACTGCATTTGTTCTTGTATTGTTCTTTTTTTGCATATACTAGAAGAGTGGCATTCTTAATCTGCCCTATTTAAAAGTAAAAAAATAATTTGAAAATAATTTTGTAAAAAAAAATCCATTTTGCAGAAAATAATGGATTTTATTTTTTTTTTTTTCAGGACAGTTTTTGTTAAAATAAATAAATAATAAATAAATAACTGTATGGACATCTCAACCAGGGTTATTACAGTTAACCAAAACTAAAACTACAAACTAAAATAAATCTTTCGTTACTTGAAAAAAACGTTAATATAAAAAAATATAAAACATAACGTAAAATAAAGTAAAAATGATAATCTCCTTGCAAGAGACCTCCTTTTTAAAATGCATTTTTATACAGTATTTTTAATGTATAAGGCTTATTTATACTGTGTATAAAAGGGAAATTTTATAAAGTTTTTTAACAATGCCATTTTTTTAAAGTTATTTTGTTAAAATATTGTCTGTGAACTGCATTTGTTCTTGTATTGTTTTTTTTGCATATAAGATTGGCATTCTTCATCTGCCCTATTTAAAAGTAAAAAAACGTAAAAATTATTTTGTAAAAAAAAAAGGAATATATATATATATATATATTAAAATCTTAAATCAATAATATTAAATTAAATTAAATTAAATCTTAACCAGGGTTATTACAGTTAATGAAAACGAAAAAGAAAAACCATTTTCGTTATTTAAAAAAAACAAAACAAAACAAAACATTAATATAAAAAAATATAAAACAAAGTAAAATAAAGTAAAAATGAAGATACTGTATAAGGCTTCTTTATACTGTCTGTAAAAGTAAAACTTTATAAAGTTTTTTAACATTGCCATTTTAAGGACAAAATTATTTATTTTAAATATTTTTCATACCCAGATAATGCCAGTACTATAAACCTTCAAAAATTGCTTTACAACCCGCAGTAAACAATATAAAAGTGACAAAGAAATACATATGATACAAAGTACAAACAATTCTTTCAAACACTGTCTTTCAAATGTTGTTTTGAAAGCAAAATGTACACTTATATAACATATATTAAACAGATAGATAGATGATAGATAGATAGATAGACAGACAGATAGATAGATAGAAAGTATAAAGTATATTGGGTGGCAACCGCCAAGTGAAGGGTGTGTTTACTAGAGCCTTTCTAGAGATCACTTAAAATCTTATCACAAGCCAATGCTATAAACCTGCTGCACTGACTGGACGGCCCATCACATGTTCATTGATACATTCCATTTAATGCTGACTATAACAATGTTGCTAAGGGACCATATACCACACCCTAGTGTGATACCAGACATACGCATTATTATTACCAGTATGCAGGTGTGTGAGTCACCAGTGTTTACACTGGTTGCTATCACATGGGTAAATCATTGTACATGCTTTGTGATGTGTACAGTAGCTATATACGGTCCGTCCGATATTATATAACAAATGAAACTCGACAAAGTTATCCATCAAGGTGATATTCAAGTGTCTTGGTTCTCGCAACGTTATTGTGGTGCATCTCTGATCTCAGGGGAGTGACAGGGGATCCAATGGTGCTGTTCATTAATTAAACAGCTGAGCGGCAGAGTCAGGTGTCCTCTTGTTATTCTAATCTAATCATTGGATGCACATGTGACCTCAGAGAGGTAGTTTTGCTGCTTAGAATGTGCTAAAGTATTCAAGTATTCTTTATGCTAATGTTCTAAAATGCTTTTGTATCCATAAAACAGGGTTAGATGCTATTTTTGATGAATGGTTTGACATGTGGAAAAATAACTTCCAGACACACAGTTTATACAATGTTTACTCCTTATTTGTAAGGCTGCATGTTGAGTGGAGTTACCACTGATAAAGAAAAGAAAATTCATATTTTACCGGCCATATTTTAATTGAACACAGTCCCTAAGACGGGATTTGTATTTGTGTATACTTTCTTTCTTTTCTTTTCTTTTTTTTTGTTTTTATAACTGAACTGCATTGTTGGTTTGATGTTTTCTACTGTTTAAGAAAAAAAAAAAAAACAGAAAAAAAAAAGATTCATAACTCGCTTTGAAATCCTGATCTGAAACAAACTATTCAAAAAAACGCAGCCCGCAAATCGCGATTTAAATTGTGCTTCAAGGTTCTGATCTAAAGCAAAAGATTTGCGATCCACGCTCTGAAGTCCTGATCTGAATTTGATTTAGAATGGGACTTCAAATAGAGTATCACGAATCATTTAATTTGAATCATTCTATTCGCTAAATGATTCACAAACCTGTTCCGATCTAAAGCAAAAGATTCACGAATCCACTCCTAAGTTCCAATGTAAATCTAATGATTTGCGATCCACGCTCTGAAGTCCTGATCTGAATTTGATTTAGATTGGGACTTCAAACAGAGTATCACGAATCATTTAATTTGAATCATTCAATTCGCTAAATGATTCACTTTCCGATCTAAATTAAATGATTTGCAATACACGCTCCAAAGTCCCAACCCAAATCAAATAATTCACGATTCGCGAAGTTCCAATCTAAATCAAATGATTAGCGATACACGATTTGAAGTCCCGCTCTGAAACAAATGATTCACTATACACGATCCGATTGGAATGCTTTGAAATAGTGAATCATTTTGAGACGCAATGATTTAACTGATTCGTAATTTTGAAAAGCTCCCTTTTACCCATCACTACCTGCTTTTGAAAATCGTCACAAATTCAGTGTAGCCAAGTCCGCGTTTTCCCACAGAACTGGGCTACTTTAACACTGTTGCCGCGGGTTGTTTTTCATGTCCGCGGATTGAAGCGACACCAAAACCATGATATTTATCCCCTGGAATGTGAATTTTACCAGGGGAACTCTGCCAAAAAACGTCTACTTTACCCCGACAAACGCGGGGACCCCCCTCGAAACGTTATTGGGCTAGACTTGAGTAGCAATTGGGTGGGTTTTCTTGTGAAAACCTGGCAACCCTGGTTACAAATGATGTTGAATTGAAATTCGAAAATGAATAGCTCTTTTAGGCCCTGTTTACACTAGTGCATTTTCGTTTTAAAACGGCATTTTCAGCCACTAGTGTAAACGTAGCCTTAATTTGATCTGGTTTTTGCTAGTGAATCGCTTTTGAATTGCATGAATTCTTTGTTCTTACTGACAAAATTAAACACTTATTTCATAGATACATTGTAATAATTCAAGTACTTTTCAAGTACCTCTTTAGGAATATTGCTATTTTCAAGGGTTTTTCAGGCCTTAAATTTCAAAAAGTCAAATTCAAGTACTTCAAGAACTTTAAGCACCTTGTACAAACCCTGATAGGAAGTACATCCAGGGCAAAAACCCTGTGTTTTGGTGATAAATGCAAAATATGCTAGTTTGAAACATTACTTAAGTTAGTATATTTCACCTCTAGTTACATAACAAATCTGCATTCGTGTTACAGATTTACTTCGTTATCTTCTCTTCGCACCTGTCATGGCCGACCCTGCGTGGTGGAAGCTCACCTTCCTGAGGAAAAAGAAGTCGGAGCCAAAGGTCCTGTATGAAATACCACCCGACTTAAGCACCAACAATGCGAATAAAGACCTGGGCAACGACGGCGAAGACAGCAATTTAGATACCAGACTGGAAAAAATAGTGGATAAAAATGCCACCAAGGGCCGTCATGTGAAAGTCTCCCATTCTGGGCGGTTCAAGGAGAAGAAGAAGATTCGCGCTACTTTGGCGGAAAACCCAAGCCTTTTCCCTGAAACTGCTCGGACTGACAAGAGCCATGTGGAAAATTAACTTACAGAACGAAGCACACCGTTTATACATAAACTCATTTTTACTGATTCATATTTGTAAGGCTGCATGTTGAGTGGAGTTACCACTGACGCAGCAAAGATACTGGAACAGAAAATTAATATTTTTACCGACCATACTTTAATTGAAAACAACCCCGAGATGATTATTACGGAGTTAATGTTTCCTGTAAATCATAAACATAATATTGTCATGCTCATAAAATGCGTTATTATCTCTGTGGGAGAATCCTGACAGGAAAGGCACGGAAATTGAACTCATCCAACTCTCATTTAAAAATCAATCCGTTCATTTTTAAATTTCATGTGGAGAATAGTCATATAAGTGTACATTATTGTGTAATAACTAATCTTAAACTTGTGGAAACAGACTGGTTCAGCTTGCAATTTGATGTGCCCTTTGATTAGCACTTGATCACGTGTTATGTTGTTTTTTGTGGTTGGACCCTCAGTTGTCCATAGGACTGTATCTTTGATTTTATAATTTACCATAAAAGGGTTAGGGCATGGACAGTCAAAAGTCACAGCACTTTAGAGATAAGCTGTCCTGCTTAAATTTGGCTTGTTTAATCTTGTATATCGTTTACTGCTGTCTTTAAAGGTTATTTTTAAAATATGCAAAATAAAGATTTTTTTGCATTTCTGCGATGTGTTAAACTGTGGAGAAGGGCAAAAAGCAAAGAGCACGACGCCACCTGCTGGCAAAAAAAGCACAATGACCACTGATGCAAAAACTAAAGATTTACTAGTTTACATTTACAGAAAAATCACTATTCATTATGTAATTACAGTTATTTTAGGTCAATGTTAAGTTTGGCACATTTATAACACACAATTTGATTGTGAATATTTGTTGTATATCATATGAACACATTTAAAGATGTGCAGAACATCAAACAGAGCAACATGTTGGGCGTTTTTTGTTGTGACACAAGTCCAAAGTCTATGTTCTCTGAAACTACAATTAAGGCTGCAAGTACAGCTGTGCTTTTCAATTATTAATAAACATCAGGCAGACTTTGCACTTACAAGTAATAGATTAAAATGTATTAAGATCAGTTTCTAAAGCTTAAAAATGCTGCAACGAAGCACCATTTTGTAATGCAACATCATTTATATTCATAAAATCATGTTTACAGTTATCAACATATAAATGTCAGTTGATGCCCTGGCAGCATTATTAGTGACAGTCACTGGCAAGTAATGATGATGTATTGATGTCACAGACGATGATGTTGATTTCACAGCATGCTCTCTATTAGGGGGATAAGCGTTGGTATATCCAGCCTCCCTCAGCTCGATGCTGCATATCCCTCAGTTCAGTCTCTCCCTCTTTTGGCCGTGAAAAGACTATTCGGTCATGTAACCTATTGGTCTGACCCTGCCAGAACTCAATTAGGTGGGGTTTTACAATGTATCCACCCCTGCAGACAAAATATATAGCCATAAAATAAATTAAACTAAAAAATAACCATCACAGACAGCGATTTGGTATTAATAAACAAAGATTACTCACCAGTAATCTGGCATTGGTACAGTTGTGTCCTTATACTTTTCCTCAAGCTCTGCATTCTTGTCTCGAAGATACTTCAAGGGGTACACACAAAAATGTATCAATAAAACAGGACTAATAGTGTATAATTATCATTATGAACGTTTAGCTGAATGCTGAAGCAGATTATTATTCACAAACTGTTATAGTTTTTATGAATAGTTTGAATTTGAAGCTTTTATTTTTATATTTACAGTTTTTATTTTATAGTTTAATTTTTAGTCATTTGTTTATGTGCTTTTGTCTGTTTTATTAGCTTTTTAGGTTATTTTTATTTATTTACAGTTAGTAATTTTAGCATTTAAACTAATTTCAGTTAGATGCCCAGACAACATACAGTTGAAGTCAAAAGTTTACATACACCTTGCAGAATCAGCAAAATGCTAATTATTTTACCAAAATAAGAGGAATCATACAAAATGGACGTCATTTTTTTATTTATTACTGACCTGAATAAGATATTTCACTGAAAAGACATTTGCATGTAGTCCACAAGAGAAAATAATAGTTGAATTTATAAAATGACCCTTTTCAAAAGTTTACATACACTTGATTCTTAATACTGTGTTGTTACCTCAATGATCCACAGTTGTTTTTTGTTTAGTGATAGTTGTTCATGAGTCCCTTTTTTGTCCTAAATAGTTAAAATGCCTGCTGTTCTTCAGAAAAAAATTTTTTTCAGAATTTTTGTGCATTTGAACCCTTTCCAACTAAGACTGTATGGTTTTGAGATCCATCTTTTCACACTGAGGGACTCATATGCAACTATTACAGAAGGTTCAAATGCTCACTGATGCTTCAGAAGGAAACACAATGCATTAAGATCAGGGTAAATTTAACCTATTTTGTCTTCTGGGGAACATGTAAGTATCTTCTATAGCTTCTGATAGGCAATACTAAATGAAAAAAAGTGATATTTAGGCAAAATAAGAAAAATGTACACATTCTCATTCCGTTCAAAAGTTTTCACCCCCGGCTCTTAATGCATGTTTTTTCCTTCTGAAGCATCAGTGAGTGTTTGAACCTTCTGTAATAGTTGCATATGAGTCCCTCAGTTGTCCTCAGTGTGAAAAGATGGGTCTCAAAATCATACAGTCATTGTTGGAAAGGGTTCAAATACACAAAAATGCTGAAAACCCAAAGAATCTGTGGGACTTGAAAGACTTTTCTAAAGAACAGTGGGCAGTTTAACTGTTCAGGACAAACAAGGGACTCATGAACTCATGAGAAAACAAGGGACTCATGAACTCATGAGAAAACAAAACAAAACACAGCTGTGGATCATTCAGGTAACAACACAGTATTAAGAATCAAATCATCTTGAATCATGTAAACTTTTGAACAAGGTCATTTTTATAAATTCAGCTATTATTTTCTTTTGTGGAATACATGTAATTAAAATAATTATCATTATCAATATCATTATCATCATATTGACTTCAACTAATTTGTTGAATCTAATTTTTATTTGAATTTGAATCAAGTTTTTCATTTAATATTTGTTGTTTATTTTATTTCAGCTTTATTTTAATTTACAACAAAAGTTTTAATAGTTTTAATTAATGATAATAACCCTGGATGGTGTCAATAGTGCTACTCACTTGTCGGCTTGG
Source organism: Labeo catla (assembly GCA_012976165.1). Classification (NCBI taxonomy): domain Eukaryota; kingdom Metazoa; phylum Chordata; class Actinopteri; order Cypriniformes; family Cyprinidae; genus Labeo; species Labeo catla. Next base: position 787,911 of record VONZ01000157.1, on the reverse strand, counting down.
TATTACTTTGCTCTGCCTGCTGACCACAGCACCAATCTGACTGCCCTTGGGTCTTGAGTGGAAATAATCACGCGAAATCTCATACGAGGTTCGTTCTACAGTGCCCTCAATGCGAATCTGTTATATAAATCATAAAAATACAATGGGGTCAAAAATTTTTGTCATGTAAACTTACTATGGAAAAAATTATTATAAGAATTATCTGGAAAAGATTCTGAGTTCCAAAAAAACAACAACAAAAAAACTTACTTGTCTGTTTAATGGTGCCCAGTAAAATACAAGACAGGCATGGGGATTGCTCTCCTGTATGATTGCAAAAATAAATAAATACAAAATGTGAGAAAGACATAAAGATGCAAGGGTAATCCCTTATGGACATTCACTGAACAAAATTTGGTTTAAAGACTCACCAGCTCTTCACCTTTCCGACTCTCATAGTTGGTAAAGAAGCGAAATCCCTCCTCACTGTAGCCTTTTAGAAGAACAATGCGTGCAGAGGGGCGACCGTCCCTTTAGAGGAAACAAGAAGAGCAAATTTTGATCAAATTTGAAAAGCGATTTAAGTTCTCTGTTTATTTTAAGGTATAGATGAACTGCACAACATCCATTCTTACTTGGTGGCTGTTGCAAGACACATGGCATTGGCTTCTCCCACCTCAGGGCATTTACAGGCTTGATCAAACCAGCTGCCAAATTGCTTAATTGGATCTAAAGAAGCAAGATGATCCTCCTCAAAACACTGTAGGATGAAAATGAGGAATAGGACATTTACACATTTATCATATAAACTGTTGTTTTTAAATTACTTGGCTTACTATTGTAACAGATGGCAAAGTGGGTTTAAATACTCCATAACTGAACTAGTCATTTAGCCAGTAGAGATCTTTACCAAATATGCTATTACTGTAACACTAACCCACGCCTTGCATAACTGATATGAAAAATTTTTTAATGGTCTCATAATTTTATTGACTCTTTTTATATCATCTCGATTAGAAAGTGATTAATGAATGCCAAGGTCAACTGATAATTCATGCATTTTTGAAAACCCATTTGGCAAGCACCAGCTGCAGACAATAAATAAAATAGCCAATATTTTATAAACACATTGATACAGAAAATTACGGTTCTGCATATGTAGCTTTTTGATGTAAAAATCATATGATGCTTTGTATAATATGTCTTTTGAAAAGTGTCTCAGGTCATGGTAATACATACAGCTGACATAAAACCCTCACAATCTAAAATATACGTATCCCACCTCCTCATCGTTCTTATAGCTCTTTCTCATGTTACTCAGATCCATGCTGGAGCCGCTGTCCGTAAATTTCCTGCAGACAAACGAGGTAAATAACGGAGTAATGCGGACTGTCAAGGTAACACTGGGTTCAATAAACTTCACAATATTGCAGATGTTCCTGGACGTACAGAAGCCCAATAGACGTCCCATGCCTGAAACTCCAAACTTACGTCATCACGTTCATGCTCTTACGTAAGATGTTATGAAAACGCAGTCGGTTTTGTAACTAACCTCTAATTTCGGAATTAAAATTGATTGTATATTCGATAATTAATTTGCATTTTTAAAATCACCTGAATGTAACCGAAAATATTTAAACATAAAAAATTTTTTTAGTTAAACTTTTAAAATGTAAACAACCCTAATAAAATAAAACATAGAATCTTGCGGTGTTTTTCTTAACGTTTCTTATTCTTATTCTTATTCTTATTCTTATTCTTATTCTTATTCTTATTCTTATTCTTATTCTTATTCTAACAGCACCATAAAGACTTTTATTTTGTAAGCACGATACAACAAAACGATCTAACGTCAAATCCGGATCAACATGGCAGCGACCTTGTGTAGCAAGCTTTTCCCAAAAACGGGTAAGAATATGATTTGGTATTACTTCAAAAAAATATTTTAAATAAATAACATATATAAAAAGTATATACCTGCCATTTGCAACCATTTACATTTAAACTATGAACTCCATCGTAAAAGTATAAACACCTGAACGTCACTATGAAGCTGTATTGTGGTACTGTACAGCATAATCATCTATTAGAGAATAAGTCATTCCTGTTTGAGGTGTTTGATATGTATGTTCAACTCTTCTCTATCTACTTAATGTTATTTGGTATATCTCTTAATATTTAGCATTCTGTTGCTTGCATGTATGTATGCTGCCACAAATTTGGTCAAGCATGTATTTATTTTCATGATTAAAATACCACGTGATGTTCTCATGACATTCGTAAATCATTTGTGGCAACCTTTGCACTCATATTATACTTGCTCATATTCTAGCCTTAATGTTATTCTTACCAATATTTATAATATATCCACCTACAGGATGGCTGCCATTAACCCAGAGTGTTCGTCATGGCTCCAAAGCTGTCACTCGTCACAGAAAGCCAGTACACTTTCTCAAGCAGAAGCTGATGGCTGTCACAGAGTACATTCCCCCCATACCTGCAGCTCCTCCTGGTGCTTTGGCTCCACGAGTCAGAAAGACTGAAGAGGTTGATCATTGCTTTACTAACTGAACATTATTTTACAATGTGAATGTGGCATTTTTATGTGTTTAATTGATATATATTTACTGTATATTTCTGCTCTCTTTATTTTTAGGAAAGTGCTCTGGCAGTTTTGTTGAGGAAAGACCTAGAAACCTTATTTAAGGAATGTAAGATGATTGCTGTGGTCCAAAACAATGCAATCAATGCAGAGGACCTTATGGTGCTGAAACACAAACTAAAAAGGCACAATATCAGTGTCAAGTTCTTCCCAAACCAGGTAATGCCAGGTTATAGTAATGGATTGAGATTTAGGCTACTGCTGTGTGACATTTGATTTGTGTTTCTTTGCAGGTGACGAGGTCTTTTCTTAGCAACAGCATTTACAGTAACATGTTGCCTCTATTTGTTGGCCAGACTGTGATAATTGTTAGTAAGGAGCCTAAGGTTAAAGAGATGCTGCAAGCGTTAAAACACAGTCCTCAGATGGTCCTGTTAGGTGAGTGTGTCCTATGCATGAACTTGCATTCTTAAAGGAATAGTTCACCCAAAAATGAAACATTTCTAAAGATTTACTCACCATCAGGCCATTTAAGATTTAGATAAATTCTTTCCTTCATCAGAACAGATTTGGAGAAACTTAGTATAACATCACTTGCTCATCAATGGATTCTCTGCAGTGAATGGGTGCCGTCAGAATAAGAGTTCAAACAGTCGATCAAAACATCCCAAGAATCCACATGACTCTAGTCAATTGTTTGTGAAGTGAAAAGTTGTAATGCACAAATCCATCATTGGGATGTTTTTGTCTCATCTGAATCAGGAGAAAAATAAGCACTAATCAAGCATTTTTATTTCATTTTTGGGTAAACTATTCCTTCGAAGATCTTCTAAAAAGGTTGATGTTGTCTCACGGCTTTCTGTACCATTTTCTTTCAGGCGCTTGTATAGAGAACACATTGCTTTCATATCAAGGCATTCTCAGTTACTCCAAACTCCCATCCATGACCACTATCCAGGGTGAGCTAGTTAGCGGTCTAACCATGATGACTTCACGGACTGTCTCAATGCTACGTCACCATCCAGTTCACCTTTCCGCCCTACTTCAGCAGTACATCAAACAGCAAGGCTCTGGGGACTCCACAAATGCTGTTACAGATAAAGATACTTCTACAATAAAGGAGGCAGCAGCTTGAATTTTGTAAATATACATGGATGAACAGCTGTGTATGATTGACATAAAATGCAAATAATAAAATGGAGACATTTAAAGTTGCTTTTTGGTCATTTAAATGCCATAGTTGCCACTGTACATATTGTGGAGACTGGGCCTACATTTAAAAATGATTTCTCTAGCAGTAATTTTGTATGTTGGTTTCAAATCACTAGTTAAATACATTATTAAATTACAATAATATTAGTAATAGTTACATCTTTCAAAGTAAAATTCCAATAACATATTTTGTAATTTTGTAATTTAAGAATAACAGTATTTGCCATGTATACTTGTTAATAATTATTTTACTGTTAAATGTTAATGGCTGGTTCCATTGTGACAACTTACCCCATATAGTTCTATAGCATTATTTCAGTTCATACCAGTGTGCTTAATGAACTGCATTTCTTTTCAGCATTAATGGTGGAAATGCAATGGTTGTTTTAGTCAAGTCTTTAAGTTATGTACATAAATTGTCAGTTCATATTAATAGGCACAGTGCCAGTATTTCTGCCAATAGTCTCCAATCCTTCTCCCATCGTCTGCTTCCTGCAGACCCCAGTTTCAATTCTACTAAACACACCTGCCTGTAATTTTCAGGTAACCCCGAACTCCTTGATTATCTTGTTCTGGTGTTTTTGATTAGGATTGGAGTTGATCTCTACAGAGTTGAAGGCCTCAATTTATGCCCTTGTGCATATATCAACAAATTACAGTGTATTTGAACTGATTTGTAAGTTATAAAGCCAGGAGAAACATGTATTTGTACTTCCAAAATAAACATTAGCTAGTTGTCACGGATCCCGATTAGTGCTAATCTCTGGATTACTTCATGGTAATCTAGGTCAGTTAGTCCTTTATGGGTGTAACTCTGGGTTCAGTGTAGAAATGCCTTTGTTCTTCATTTTCATAGGCCAATTTTACAATTATGTATGATCATCTTTAAGGAAAAATCGTGTTAATTTGTAAAACCTCTCTATAAATGAAACATGTAGTGTCTGTGTGTGTGGTAATATATGAACCAGTAAATGGTCACCCACTTAAAAACGACTACATTTGGAGGATATCCCATCTCAGTAAACTGGTAATGGCAGAGCAACTCGATAGTTTCAGCTTTTAATACACCTGAATGACTAGCTGTCAGTGAAGGTCCTCCTACATGCCTGTAATACCAACAGTTTTTAAGACACTAATGCGGATAATGATTTGGCCTGAAGCCTCGGGTGGATTTGGAGGATGTTCAGTCACCAGTGGAGGATAGTTTGGGAGCTGTCCGACATACATTGTTCTGGTATGCACATGTAATGGAATAGCTACATTCTTGCAATTTTTGTAGAAAGTGGTTGAACTGGTTTCCTGTTCTGTGACTAGAGTGACGCACGGTTGTACAAATGGGGGAACACGAAACTCCGGCGCTTGTAGAGAGTCATTCAGAGATACACCACACGCTGGCCAAGAACAGAAACCTCAGGTAAGAGCTTGAGTTACAATACTTAAAGAAACGTTGTGGTTTTAAATACAGGTAGCAGTACAAAATGTATGTTTGAAGTGGATTTATACATCTACAGTTTGAAAGCGGACAGCCTTTATTAATTAAGTGCATGGTGAACCTAGAGAAGTAATTGTTAAACGCAAGCCCAAATTGTGTGGAACTATAAAAAGATTTGAATTGTTCAAACATGACAGTTTTAAATCACACCCAAGAGCTAAATTACTTAGATTGACATTAATTAATTTATTGCCATTGGGAGCATGTGAACATGTGGTGATTGGTAAAGAGTTCCAGGCTGTACATTCAGATTTCTATTTTGTAGAGTTCAGCTTTAAATGTAATTTAAACAGTTTGCACTGTTTTTGTCTTTGTCTTTGTGCAGCTACACTATTTGGTTTCTCAACACACTTGATGCTGCTTCACATACTAGAAAAAGAGAAATGGCTACTTTGTGTCACCAAACCTGTTTAACAGTTATAATTTTTAAAATCATGCAGTGAACGTCACACTGCTATACCTCATATTTACTGTGACCTGTCAGCATGCTACGGTGAAAAGCTATTCAAGCTAAGGGCTGCTAAAAAGGGTTATTCAAAGCCAATTAACGTAATGACGCTAAGCCTGTTCCGTAGGGACCGTTACCTTTGTGAGGTTACTATCCATAAGCATGTGTGCATATTCTGCTTTCCATTATAAAAGATATCTAAAACATTTTAAACCTTGCATATCAACATGCTTGAATGATTCCAGTTGCTTTCACCGCAGATATTTACTGCTAGATGTGTAATCAAATAGTTAATTACTCAACCTCAAGTTCAGCTGTTTACAAGACATTTGGCCTCATTCTAGTTTAATGGGCATGTATGAGCTTGTCAGTGTTGTCAAGACAATAGGAGATTCTAGAAAACATGTTTGGTTTCTGTCACACCCCTCTGATGACATTCCATTCAGCTTATATCTAGGAAAAGGAATTTTTCGATAATATATCAGCATGTAATTAAGGACAGACATCAATAAAGGTGTCTCCTCTGTCCATGATGATTTCAGCATCATTTAGATTATGCAATCATGAGTGTATTATTTTGGTTTCTTACTGTATACTGTTGTTGTGTTTCATATTAAGCCATTTAAAAAGTGAGAGTAGGAGACGATGAACCAGTGTGATCTAGTAGGGCAGAAGTTAAAGTCGTGTCCAGGAAGTGTGGGTTAAGGCAGATCCCTGTTGTTAGATAACCAAATTAGATCAGCTTTCCCTGAACATGGTGTTGCTTCTGTTTTTGTTTACTGTCACTGTCTTGGTTACTTTTTTTATGACTGTGTTTCTGTCTTGGCTTTTTATGGTATTGTACAAAAACATTCAGAAAACTAGCTTTGAAATATAAAGGCAATGTGCTTTTGACCATATTGCTAATTGTTTGCATAATATAGTGTATAATTAACTTTCTTAGCAGTCTTAACACGTGTTTGTCTGACTAACCAGTAAATGATTTGTCTTTCTAAAAAGCTAATAATAAAAACTCTGCTTTGCAGACATATTGTGCTCTAGTGTACAATGAGAAGAAGCCTCTAGCAGAGCGTATATTCACACCAAACTCGACTTATAAGTGCACAAGAGGACATTTTTAAAATGGACTCCCATGGGTCTTCGGTGGACCATGTTCATACACAGATGAGTGGTGTGGAGAAGGTATCTAGTGGCTGGCATAAGCCCACTCATTCCAGGAGCAGCAGCACTGCATCCTCACGTCACTCACGGCTGGTTTGTACCATCTGCTTGACATACACACTCAAACTGATTTTTTTGGACACACCTAAATATTTTCCTTATAAGTACATAGTAGCTAGTATTAGGAATTCTGCCCCTGGGTGTTTGAAACTAGTTTCTCAACATCTAAGATGTGTCCAATCAGATTGTGTGAAGGCCAAACCAACAAGTTTATGTGTCTTAAGCTCAACAGTTACGTTGTGTTCATAGGGATTATATGTGGCATATGTTCTGAATGGGAAACGCCCTGTTGTACGTGAACTGTGATTGCCTGTTCCTTCTGTTCCAAATAGAACATTAAAGACTGGGAAGTAATGGACGACTTTCCAGTCGATTTGAACCTTGCTGGAGAAAACATGCAGGATGCTAATACTCCAGGAATCTGTGAAGGCTACTTGATGAAGAGGAGAAAGTGGCCTCTTAAAGGTTGGCATAAGGTATGAGAATCTTTTCCTTATAGGTAGTTGGTAAAATTGTAGAACTGTGTAAAGTTTAAGGAACTTTAAATTTATACTTTCTTACAGAGATACTTTGTCTTGGATAAAGGGATTCTACGATATTCAAAAAATCAACATGATGTAAGTGTGCTATTTTTTGTTTTTTTGTTTTCTTACCAACAATCTTGGACCAAGACTCTTAATAATCAGGGATTTACTTTTTTAACAGTTTTCCAAAGGGAGAATGCATGGTGCACTAGATGTCAGTCTTGCAGTTATGTCAGTAAACAAAAAAGCAAGACGAATAGATCTGGATGCTGGAGACATTCTGTATCACATGAAAGTAAGTCTTTTGTATTGCTGGCAATAAGTGAATGAAACTGATTCATTTTTTTTGTTTTAAAGCTAATATGATCTTTAGTTCTGTGGAAGCTTGTTTCAGGCATGGGTAAATAAAAGGCAATAAATTAAACTAAAGATAATTGTGAATTTTTATCTCACAGTTCTTTTCTTTTTCAATTCTGGAGTTTGACATGTCAGACTTTTTTTTTCAATTTCAGATTTGCGAGATGTAAACTTAGAATTACGAGATGTAAATTCAAAATTTTGAGACAAAAGGCAGAATTATGAGGTCTAAACTCTGTTCCAAAGAAAAAAGGTAGAATTATGAGATGTAAACTCAAAATTCTGAGGTAAAAAAGGCAGAATTATGAGGTTTAAACTCAATTCTAAAGAAAAAAGGTTGAATTATGAGATGTAAATTCAAAATTCTAGGACAAAAGGCAAAATTATGAGATGTAAACTCAATTCTGAGAAAAAATAAAGTTGAATTATGAGATGTAAACTCAAAATTCTGAGGAAAAAAGGCAGAATAATGAGATGTAAACTCAGTTCTGAGAAAAAAAGGTCGAATTGTGAGATGTAAACTCAAAATTCATACTGAGGAAAAAGGCAGAATTATGAGGTTTAAACTCAATTCTAAAGAAAAAGGTAGAATAATGAGATGTAAACTATATTCTGAGAAAAAGGCAGAATTATGAGGTTTAAACTCAATTCTGTAGAAAAAAAGGTTGAATTATGAGATGTAAACTCAATTCTGAGAAAAAATAAGGTTAAATTATGAGATGTAAACTCAAAATTCTGAGGAAAAAGGGCAACATTATGGGATGTAAATTCAATTCTGAGGAAAAAAAAAGAAGTATGAGATGTAAACTCAAATTCTGAGGAAAAAAAGGCAGAATTCTGAGGGGAAAAAAGGCAGAATTATGAGAGATAAACTCATTCTGAGTAAATGAAGTTGCAAGATGTAAACTCATAATTCTGTAAAAAGTTCCTTCATAATTGCAATTTTATATCTCACAGTTCTGAGTTTATATCTTGCAGTTATTTTTCTGTGACCATTTTTTACCTTCAACCAGCAGATAATTATGCTAATTATTTCATCAAATAATAAACCAAATAAAATTGCTGTCAAAATGTCTGCTGAACCCAATTAACTTTTTCTAACTAGGCCAAGACTCCAGAATTATATTACATATGGGTCACCAAGCTGAGTACCCACAGGATGTATAAGAAAAACGAAGCTGCACACGTTCACAATGGCTTCCTCCAGGCCCTGTCCCAAGGCACTAATTTAACTCCGAAAAACAGTCCCATGCAGGACATGGTGAGTAAAATGGCTCCTATATTGACTTCCCGTAGCCCTTTAAATCACCAGGGATTAGTAGAATGTATCCTCACAGTTTAAGAGCAAGAAGAATTAGTGATTAGATCTCATGTCCCAGATTATTTGTAAATAGACACTAATAGATGCTAAAGTGAGTTAATTGTTTATTTGTCTGATGGAAGTTGCAAATGAATATCTCACAAATAATTCTAGGGCGCGTCATATGTGGGTGAACCTCTGCCATATGTCAATCCTGCCATTAATGGAAAAGTGTCAGCTTGGCTACAGACCCAAGAACCTGACATCTGTGCACAAGGTACAGTGATATTTTTAAATACTACTGAAACTGTAATACAAGGATGAATAAGATTAAAAAAGCACCCCTTTGTGCTGTTTTCCAGAGCTTACCCGCTGTCAAATGGAGCTGAATGAGCTGCAACGGCTGGTTCAAAAGTTGAATTCTCTAGAGTCTGGGCAAACGGTCAATAATGGAGATCTCCAAAGGATTATCAGCATGCAGGTTAGTAAAACGAGCAGGCTGTAGACAGGCATTTACTAAAATGACTTGCATGTAAACGTTCCCACATGTGTTTGACCCGTAGAATCTACTTCTTGACAAGCCTAAGAAGAAAGGTGGCAAGATTTGGGGTCATTCTCGCACTCTGTCTCGAGTTGAGGCTCTTGGAATGGTGAGGCTGCTCAGTTTACATTTTCCTCTACTTGATATTAGGATCTCTTAGATAAAGCCTTGGAAGCAATTATAATCTTTGCCTACAGGGATTGCCCTGCCATTGGGATTATTTCATGTTTTCCACAAAGGTTTGGAAACTATTATGGAATTAATTCCATATTCATGTGCAGTGTCATCCCAAAGATCTCTGTGTATTTTTGTTTTATTTTATTTTTGAAAACTAGGCAGGCATTTGTGTTGTGTTAATGTCTTGTAAGCATTAGAGCTTTAAAACCCCCAGTAATTTAGTCAACTCCTTTTTTACATGAAGCCATTTCGTGGGATTACTAAATCGGTAAGTCAGCACAAGATACACTGATTGTAACAACACATTATACAAAGTAGCAAAAGCTTTACACCCTGTGGTGGTCCTATTGCACTTTGCATATTTTATACTTCCACTCAAAAGTTAGGGGTCGGTAAGTCACTTACTTTCACCCAGGCTGCATTTATTTGATTAAAAATATGTTAAAAACAGTGCTATTAATTAAATATAATTTACAACAAATATATTTATTTCTGTGATAATGGAGCTGAATTTTCAGCAGCTTTTACTCCAGTCTTTAGTGTCACTTCAGAAATCATTCTTACATGCTGAAGAAACCATGTTACATTTTTTTCAGAATTCTTTGAATAATAGAAAGTTCAAAAGAACAGCATTTATTAGAAAGTTTTTGTAACACTATAAATGTCTTTGCTCTCATTTTTAATCAATTGAATGCATCCTTGCAAAATAAAAGTGTTCATTTTTTCTTCAAACATCGTACTAAATGGTAGTCTATATTGTATTTTAGTATTTTAGTAAATGTATTATAGCTTCTGTTTGATACATGCTGCAGACATTAGATACCAATATCTCCTCTTCCTTCTTTTCTACCCACTTTTTACCACAGTTGTCATCAAGCCACCTGAACAGTTCTTCCCACCTGGGAACCTCTGTCCCTTCCATCCCCGATTATGTCTCCACCCTGGCAACGCAACCATCTTCCACCTCACCAGAAAACAAGAAACTCCACCAAGACATCTGCTCCATGTCCTTGAAAGGTATGAAAGTATAAGAGCGACACCTTAATTGTTTTATCGTTTAAATTTAAACCCAGCTCATGCTTATATTTTTGTATTAGATGTACAGTGTTGAAGGTCAGCTCTGTGTCTTTTTTTTGTTTTATAGTCCACGCCTCTTTGCGTACTGCACATGAGGCTCTTGCTCAGGAGCGCCAGCGCCTCCATGACGCCTGGTCCAGCAGGGAGCTTCACCAGACCACCTCTGCCCAGATCAACAACCTATGCAGCCTGGCTGAGGTGAGAAGGGCTTATATTACTTAGCGAAAAGCACAGAGTGCAGCGCTTTTGCCTTATAAATTTTTGCATGCATGCAAAGAATAGATTTACTATAGCTTGTCTTGCTATTGAAGATGCTGTAAGCTCATAAAACAAACACCCTTGCTAGTAAATGCCTCAACCAGGGGCCTCAACCATTGTCTAAAAAAGTTCAAGATGACTTGTAATGATTTAATAAAAGACAAAACAAACATTAAAATAAGCTGAATAACAAGTATTTTTCATTAAGGGGGCCAACCAATATGTGTTTTTCAGGGCAGATACTGATTATTACAGATCAAGTACAGTTGAAGACAAAATTTTTACATACACCTTGCAGAATTTTCAAAATGTTAATTATTTGACCAAAATAAGAGGGATCATACAAAATGCGTTTTTTTTTTTTTTTATTTCTATTTAGATCTGACTCGAATAAGATATTTCACATAAAAGACATTACATATAGTCCACAAGAGAAAATAATAGTTGAATTTATAAAAATGACCACATTCAAAAGTTTACACCCACTTGATTCCTAATACTGTGTTTTTGTTTGTTTGTTTAGTGATAGTTGTTCACAAATCCCTTGTTTGTCCTGAACAGTTAAACGGCATGCTGTTCTTCATAAAAATGGTTTGTTTTTTCAGCATTTTTGTGTGTTTGAACCCTTTCTAATAATGACTCTATGATTTTGAGATCCATCTTTTCATACTGAGGACAACTGAGAGACTCATATGCAACTATTACAGAAGTTTTAAACACTCACTGATGCTTCAGAAGGAAACACAATACATTCAGAGCTGGGGTGAAAACTTTTGAGCAGAATGAAGATGTGTACATTTTTCTTTTTTTTTTGCCTAAATATAATATTTTTATTCATTTAATCCTGCCCTTCAGAAGCTACAGAAGATACTTACATGTTTACCAAAAGACAAAAGAAGTGAAATTTGGCCTGACCTTCAAATTCAAAAAGTTTTTACCCCCTGGCTCTTAATGCATTGTGTTTCCTGAGTCCCTCATTTCAAATACAGGGTTCAAATACACAAAAATGCTGAAAAACCAAAGAATTTAAAAGACTTTTCTGAGCAGGCAGTTTAACTGTTCAGGACAAACAAGGGACTCATGAACAACTATCACTAAACAAAAAAAAAACAGCTGTGGATCATTAATAACACAGTATTAAGAATCAAAATTCTTGAACAGGGTCATGTTTTTTTTTTTTTATAAATTCAACTATTTTCTCTTGTGGACTATATGTAAATTTCTTTTATGTGAAATATCTTATTCAGGTCAGTACTAAATAAAAAATAACATGCATTTTGTATGATCTCTCATATTTTGGTCAAATAGTTTTGAAATACATTTTGCAGATTCTGCAAGGTGTATGTAAACTTTTGATTTTAACTGTAGACTATGACCGATATTTTTAGTAGTGTGTGTGTGTGTGTGTGTGTGTGTGTGTGTGTATATATATATATATATATATATATATATATATATATATATATATATATATATATATATGTCTGATGTAAAAGTAAAAAATTAATGTCAAAATTAAGAATAACAAGGGCTCTGATGAAAAACTTTCTTTAAATGCTTTTCAATAATTTTATTGGCAAATCAGTTTTTAAAAATGACCGGTACAATAACCATAAAAATGGTTAATATTGGTGCCGATAATTGGTCGACCCCTATTTTCTTTCCATACTATGGAAGTCAATGGGGATCAACAACTGTTTGGTTACCCACATTATTTAAAATATCTTCTTGTATTTTCAACAGAAAAAAATAAATTTGTACAGATTGTACAGCTGATTTTCATTTTTTCACAATGAAAGGTCAACAAGGTTGAGAACCACTGGTTTAATAGTTTATTTTCAGTGCATTACATTGTTTTACTGCATAGATGTGTGTTTATATGTGTATCTCCAGTTAGACGTTAAGTCCCGTCACACCAAAATCCACAAACTCTCAGTGTCCTCCGACTCCTCAGAAGAGTCCTTCCGTACTGTGCTACAAAGGAAGGTGTGTCCCTTTCTACCCAGAACCTACTCAACCTCCTCATCCTGTTCCCATTTTTGTCTCTTTCTTTCCCTCCTCCACCCTCTTTATTCTGTTTACAGGTTGATGGGTTTCACCTACTTCATATGCCAACAGGCTCTTTTGTCCTCTCATTGTTTTATTGTCATAACAGTATGATGCAATCAAGCTCATAGTTTCTGACTACCTACATGTCTGTCTCTGTTTCATTCAGTCTAGTAGTTTGTCTTTCCGTGCGCCCTCGGTGGCTGACTCAGCAGCGGAGTATTTTGACGCGTGTGATGAGCTTATGTGTCCAAGCTCTTCTGAGATGTCCGACGAGTCCGGTCTGAGTGATGGCTCCAGTAATTCAGAGCCTGATGAAGCTCATGGTTAGTGAAAATTCAATGCTCAGTAAGCACATGTGTGGGGTCTTTAGGTGTCCATTTGTACTACAATTCAAAAGTTTTGGTTCAGTAAAAGAAATCAATACTTTTATTCAGCAAAGATGCAATAAATTGATCAAAAGTGATATTTTTAATATTATAAAATATGTCCATTTCAAAGGCTGTTTTTTCTTTTTCTTATGAACTTAACAGCAATGGCTTCACGCAAATACCGCGCCAGCCTTTCAAAGGCACCACCAAAACAAAACACCATAAAGAACACCGGACGTCGTACTGCTCTGCCTGCAGTCTGCCCTGACAACAGCCACGTCGGATTGATGACTATCCTCTATAATAACATAGGAAAGGATCTGTCCCGTGTCTCCATGCCAGCAGCTCTGAATGAACCTGTGTGCCTGCTACAGAGACTCTGTGAGGAGCTGGAATACTCTGACCTGCTAGATACTGCCAGTCACACCGATGACCCCTACCAGAGGATGGTAATAATTACAAAAACTTTAGCAAAACTGCATATGTCCGAATGATCACAAAAGGAGTGATTTGTTTATAAGTGTATAAATTATATAATCAACTATTACTATATCTGTGTATATATATATGTGACCTTGGACCGCAAAACGGAAATGGAGATTTATACATCATCTGAATAAATAAGCTTTCCATTGATGTGTGAGGCAATATTTGGCCAAAATACAAGTATCTGAAAATCTGGAATCTGAGGGTGCAAAATAAAAATATTAAGAAAACTGCATTTATATGTCCAAATGAAGTTCTTAGCAATGCATATAACTAAACAAAAATTAAGTTTTAATATATTTATGGTAGGAAATTTACAAAATACTTTAATGAAACATGATTTTTACTTAATATCCTAATGATTTTTGTAATAAAAGAAAAATCAATAATTTTGACCCATACAATGTATTTTTGGCTTTTGCTACAGATATACCCATGTGACTTAAGACTGGTTTTGAGGTCCACGGTCACATATTACCGTTCACTTAAGCTCACTAAGGCTGCTTTTATTTGTTTGAAAATAAAACCGTAATATTTTGAAGTATTATTGCAGTTTAAAACCGTTTTCTATTTTAATATATTTTAAAATGTAATTTATGTCTTGATGGCACAGCTGCATTTCCAAAAGTCATTATTCCAGTCTTAAGTGTCACATGATCAATCAGAAAGCATTTTAAAATGCTGATTTGAAATGTCTTTCTGACCCAAAATGTTTGAACAGTAATGTGTTTCTTTTAAAAACAGTAGTTAATTCTGTTTTGTCTCTGTAAAGGTTTATATTGCTGCTTTTGCCATATCTGGCTATGCCACGGCTCAGTATCGCAATCGTTACAAACCTTTCAATCCAGTTCTGGGAGAGACATTTGAGTGTATCAGAGAGGACAGAGGCTTCCGCTACATTAGTGAACAGGTAATTAATAACCACATCTGATCATACGTCAAGTTTGCTACCAAGCAGTTGTTTACTCTGTGGTTTTGTGTTTGCCCTCAGGTTTCCCATCATCCACCAATATCTGCGTGTCATGCAGAATCAGACAATTTCAACTTCTGGCAGGGTATGTTTTAAGGCCTTTGTGATGATGTCTTGAAGGACTGTATGTTTGAATTTAAATCTAATTTATTTTCTGTTTCTTCCTTACATGCTGAGAGCAGACCAGAGATGGAAGAACAAGTTTTGGGGCAAATCTTTGGAGATCATGCCAACAGGGATGGTGAATGTGACTCTGAAAAAGCAAGTATCTGCTTTGGTTTCAATGGCAGTTTAATTCTAATATTTCTAATGAAGAATGAAGAATTCTGATCTTTGGTCTTTGATATACCATATTTGTAGATACGGGGACCACTATGAATGGAATAAAGTGGTGACGTGCATCCACAACGTCCTTAGTCAGCAGCGATACCTTGAGCACTATGGTGAAGTCATTATTCGCAACCTGAAAAGTTCGGTCTGCACCTGTAAAATCACATTTGTCAAGGTGTGTTCAGTTTTGTTGTTATTTGACTCATTTTGAGCACATATGGGTGAAGTCTTTGTGCAAATGTAGAAATTGTTTTTTCCCTCTCCCTCTCAGTCACGTTACTGGGGTTCAGATGGTTCCAAAAACGAAGTGCAAGGTCAAGTTCTTGACGAGTCTGGTAATGTTGTCCATCGTTTTGGTGGATTTTGGCATGAAGGGATCTTCTGTGACACCCTTCCCAATCCACAGTGTATCTGGAAGCCAAGTTAGTAGTCATCTTTCCTCCATTTTATTGAATACTGTTGTCAGTGAACAGCACACTGCTGCATTAACTGCTTTACTTTTGAAATTTTATGTTGTACTTTTATGTACAGATGTTAAAAGTTTACATACACCTTGCAGAATCTGCAAAAAGTTAATTATTTTACCAAGCTAAGAGGGATCATAGAAAATGCTTATTTTTTAGGACTGACCTGAATAAGATATTTCACACAAAAGTTGTTTACATGTAGTCCACTAGAGAAAATAATAGTTGAATTTATAAAAATGACCCCGATCAAAAGTTTACATACACTTGATTCTTGATACTGTGTTGTTACCCGAATGATCCACAGCTGTGTTTTTTTTTTTTTTTTTTGTTTAGTGATAGTTGGTGGATAGTTAGTGATAGAGTCCCTTGTTTGTCCTGAACAGTTAAACTGCCCACTGTTCTTCTTTAGCTTCTGAAGGGCAGTACTAAAGAAAAAAAAAGATATTTAGGCAAAATAAGAAAAATGTACACATCTTCATTCCGTTCAAAAGTTTACACCCCCCAGCTCTTAATGCGTTGTTTTTTCCTTCTGGAGCATCAGTGAACATTTGAACCTTCTGTAATAGTTGCATATGAGTCCCTCAGATGTCCGGAGTGTGAAAAGATGGATCTCAAAATCATACAGTCACTGTTAGAAAGAGCTCAAATACACAAAAATGCTGAAAAGAACAGCGAGCAGTTTAACTGTTCAGGACGACCCATGAACTAAACAATAAAAAAAAAAAGAAAAACACTGTGGATCATTCAGGAAAGAACATTGTATTAAGAATGAAGTGCATGTGAACTTTTGAACAGGGTCATTTTTATAAATTCAACTATTATTTTCTCTTGTGGAGTACATGTAAACGTCTTTCATCTGAGATATCTTATTCAGGTCAGTACTAAATAAAAAATAACATGCGTTTTGTATGATCTCACTTATTTTGGTAAAATTTTACGGATTCTGCAACGTGTATGTAAACTTTTGACTTCAACTGTATTTTTGAATTTTTATTTTATCCATTGGGAATTATGCATTTGCTTGGATATTTGTCAGCATTATGTAATAACTCAAGCTGCCATGGACTGTCTTCACATTTTGAGGGTTCTCAACAGCAGAAGTCAACATAGTTAAGTTTCAAATTTGTCTTCCTTACAGATCCACAGCCCAAGAACTACTTGATTTACTATGGCTTCTCCAGCTTTGCAATGGAGATGAATGAGCTGACCCCTGACCTTAAGCCCCTGCTGCCCCCTACAGATACACGCTTGCGTCCTGACCAAAGGTGAGCCCTTCCTAACAGACAATGATAAATATAGAGATGTTTGAGTCGGGCTGAACGATTAATCAAAAAGTAATCAAAACCTAAATTCAGGTTTTTAATCCTGTTAATACTTTCCCATTAAAAACATATTACCGCGTGTGCAGTTGGCACAATACGGACGTCTTTTGCAGCGTCTCACACGTGAGTGGCCCATGTAAAGCACTGCATCATAGCATTGCTCATTAATGTTAATTCCAAAACAGTGGACCAATCAGAAGACCATGGAGGTGGGGCAAATGTTACAAGCTTTTGTTTACAGTAGCGGGTTGGCATGCCAACTTTTGATTTTGACATAGCAGAGTAGGCATTCTAATTGTTCATTAACCGTATTCGAGGTAAAATGTTCAGTTAATCAAGGTTTTGGTTTCAGGTTATATCGTCCAGCCCTACATTGGAGCTAGAATGATTTAGCAATTTCATGAATTAGCAAGTCCACAAAACTGTTTAGATAATCTGTTTGCTCTGTGTTGGTGATGTTAGGCTTCTAGAGGAAGGAAAAATAGAGGAGACTGATAAAAAGAAGGACGAAGTAGAAGAAAAGCAAAGAGAAAGGAGGAAGATTCTGGCCAAGAGAGGAGAGGAGCATATCCCTCGCTTCTTCAGGTGAGTTAACGTCAACCCCACAGCTGATTTATTCATAAAATTTAGAATTTTAATAGGAATGTTAAAATGTTCCCATCTTGCAGGAAAACTCTGGATGCTGCTGGAAGGGAGGTTTGGCTTTACAATGGAACCTATTGGAAGATTAGGGAGAATCCTGGTTTTGCCAGTGTTAAAAACCTGGAGTTATGGTGAAGAAGCAGATTGATGCAACACTGTGGACACTAAATGCCTGTGATAAATTCAGTTTGCACAGTTTTTGAAAGACTATATAAACTTTTGGGAGCAATGATGAATTGCCAAGGGTTTTTGTACTAAACCGAATCCATTGAGCAAGGATGATGCTTTTACCAAAGAACAAGAGGAGGGATACATTTTGAACATTTCTGTTTATTTCATGGTTGAGGACACAGGTGAACAGTTTGACTTTGTCTTCCACTTTGGATAAATTGTAAGCCAAAAGGTAAACAAGAATGTATGTGAATATTGCCGATGTTTAGTTTTAACAATTGCACTTGCACATTTTTAAGGATGACGTTAAAATACTTTTCACTTTATGTAAGTACTTACGATATAATAAGAGTGCGGATAAAGAAAATTGGTCATTTGATCACACGTAATATTCAGAGGTCTCATTAACTAGCTTTTTCTTCAGTTAACTCTTAGTTTATAAAAGGACCATTATTTCTTTTGCAAAGCTGTGTCTTAACCTGAGCAGGATTGAGGAGTAAATGGATTAACTCTAATTTGGGCCCTCATTGACTTTTACTAAAGGGTCCTGAATGTGTCCACATTGCACGTCTTATTTTTTTTTTTAATGAACCAAATGTCGTATTTTGATTTTAGACATTGATATTATATTTATTGGCATTTAAGTACGAATTAAGCGCAGAATTTAAAATGTGATATCAGAAATGACCATTTTATGTAGGCCTGGATGAAAAAAGATCATAGTGTACAAATGTTCAATTGAGTCATCACATGTATAGTTATTTAAAACAGCAATAAAATGTACAATATTAAAGAAAAAATGAATTTGTATAGTTCAGTCTTTATTACATTTAAGAATGAATCAAAAACATCATTTAATATATACAATATTTTGACAGGTGTGTCTGAGGCTCAGTTTGCTAGGCTGAGGAAAATTACTACAGAAGCACCTCGTTTATTTTTAGTAATGTTGCATTTAACTCAATAGATAGACAGGGGTTGTGTCAGAAAGAACAACCTAAATAGGTTCTTAAAAGACCTGCTATTGACACTTGAAGATATGAGGAGCATAATGTCCACCAGGGGTCAGCCAAAACATGGATTGAGTGCTAATGTGACAACAACAGACAATTTGTTCATTATTTTCAGTTCACATTAACAGTAACAAACGTTTCAGTGCATTTCAGTGTATAAAAACAAACATGAACATTAATTACACATTAATTTTAAATTAACATATATAGAAACACTTTAATTGCACTTTAAAATACAAATTTGTTTTGAAACATTGATTGTCAGTTAAATAATACTGCTGCTATCTCTTGCAGTCATTTGCTTTTTGTTTATCAACCCACAAACAAATGAATTCAAATTGTTACTTTTTTCGAACATTACAAATTTCCCAGTAATGGCATTTTAAAATGCAGTCTGAACCATATAACTTTTGTTTCATTTGGTTTTGCATCAAAATACATATGAAAAATAAACAGAGGCAGTTAGAGTCAGTTTGCTGACTTAAAAAAAAAAACTGTGATCACAGAGTGACCACAGAATATTGATACTATGTTGGTTTTTGCAGCACTTTACAATTTCTCGGAAACTTCTCTGAACACACACATAGCTATGACTTTTAACCAAGGACTATTTTTAATTGTTTTATTTTACAAGTAACGGTGGTTTCGTATTCGGACACCGACCATATGTCTGTGTGAATATTTGCGATTTGAAAGATGAGAAAGCTTCTATAAATTGACAGTTCTGAGTTCACAGGCTTCCGGTGTGTCCCAGAAGTGTGTGTACCGTCTTCTGCAGTGGCATCTTGTCACCCACTTATCTGTCTGAGGTCATTCTCACCTTTGAATGCCAGCGGTGCCTGATAAGCTTAGACTGAAGGCTCATTCTTCCTCTGTGTCACTGACGTCTGTGTGTGGGCTGTCTGCATGTTACTCTGTTGTTTGAATAAAGATGATGTGTAGTCAGTCTGAAGCCCCTGCCAGGTGTCCATTTTTCCACCCTGTCTATCTGTATAGCATCATGTGCGACGCCTCAAGATGTGCTGCTGTTGGTTTAAGTATGTCCTGTTACAGGTCATCAGATTGACACTAGTGTGTTTATCTTAACTCGTGGAGCTAAATGAAACCTGAGGATTACAAGGCCCTGTCTCAAACAATCGCCTTCACATAAGTTGCCAGTTTTACTTGTACAGTATAAAAAGTAAAATTGTTTTTCAGGACTGTAAAACTTTAGAGAGATCAGGAACAAATTACTATAGGTCTCAAGGTTCAGTTTTGTATTAATATTAATACTTTTAAAAAGTCTTTGATGAATGCAGTGTTAAAAAGAACTACATTTTATTTATTTGTAACAATGTAATTAGCCCCCACACTTTTGAATGGATACTTCATATAACTGCATATGTAATAACTCATGCATTCTATCAACCATATTATGTCTGTCTATTAAAGGATGGAATTCCAGCTGGTGCATACAGCCATAGTCTGTTAGACTTCATGGCTATTTTATTTCCAGCATGTGTTGTCTGAGTGGCCTGGGCTTTTATGTGCTTATTGATTGTGCTCCCTGTAGGGTTGCATTTTGGGATTGACTGGACACACAAATGTTGTACTGTAATGAATGCTCACATTCAGATGCACAATGAATTAAACCTGCCTTGTGCCAAATTGTTATGCAGCACACAAGTGCGTACATCGCTAGTCTGTTTAAATACAAATCTCCTTAATATGTACATATCTGATATCATTT
Source organism: Labeo catla (assembly GCA_012976165.1). NCBI lineage: Eukaryota > Metazoa > Chordata > Actinopteri > Cypriniformes > Cyprinidae > Labeo > Labeo catla. Next base: position 767,176 of record VONZ01000157.1, on the reverse strand, counting down.
CCAATGAGATCATCCCTCAAATGACAACTACGTTAGAACAACCTATTTAAAATTCTAAACATTACAGCAACACATCTTGAGCAAGTCAATTTCATGCCATTTAGAGACCAATTAGAGAATTTGTACACAATACCAAGGGACTATGGCAATACTCCAAGTTTTCTTAAGCTATACAATGTAAAAAAAAAAAAAATCTAAGTTACAAATGGAATTTCCAACCTGATCTCATGATGAAAACGTACCTGTGGGAACCTTTTCACGAGACGCGAAATACGTACCGCCATGTACGTTTCGTGACATATTCGGTGTGAAATGTCCACAGAGTGGCCCATAAAGCGTGTTCGTTTTTTCCCCCAGAACAGATGAACGTACGTTTTATTTGACTTTGGTTTTGTACGTGTCACCGCAGTTCTGACGTTAAATGTCCGTTGAGTTGAGTGGCGCTATAACTTTAATGCTCTGTGACGTTTAAAATAACGTAACGTTACCGTCTGCACTAGTACTAACTGCACTTGACGTGACGCGATAAAAGGTAATGTTATCTTTTCCATGTTAATCTCAGTTTTTGTCCTAACTAGCGGCGATGGCAACAGTAAAATTTCAGTTTTAGAAACGGTTTCTATTTCTATTTCTTATTTTCCGCGACGACGCGGATGGAACAACGACCTATATGACTGTGATAATCTCAGGTAATGATTATGTGCTTTATTCAAGGTTAAACATGTCTAAAGTTAGTTTGAATATCATTTTGCGTGATTTTATAGCTATACTGAAAGCAAGAACAGATTTACCTCAGAACAGTTTACCTCAGATCTTGAAAATCACTTAAAGATATGCATTGAAACAGCGAACTCATTGCGAACCAACAAGCATATTCCATAACAAAGATCGTATCAGTCACTCAGTATGTACGTTTAATATTGTTAAAAAGATTTAATATTTATGAATTAGCTAATAAACCTATACATTAAGTTGTGAGTGCAGTGCGCTTCAAGAAAGAGCCCGTCCACACGCGCATTTGATTGACTGTGATACACCGGTGTTGCCAAGTCCACGGTTTTCCAGCGGAATTGGGCTATATTGACACAGTTCCCGCGGGTTGTTTTTCATGTCCGAGGGTTTAAGTAGGGTGACCATATTCTGAGAATCCAAAAAGAGGACACCGCCACCCCCCGTGCTCAATAATGACTGTCAGCTTCGAGGAGCCCTCCCCTCCCCGCACAGCATCCCTGTGCTTGGCAGTTACGATATGAGTCTCCAAGTCTCCACAGCCTTTATTGGCAACAGACACATAGGTGCCGGCTTTGCAGATGGTGCACAGTGCTTCCCATTTATCACGACCACGACTGAACATCGGGTATTTTTTTGCAATTCGTCTGTGAAACTACATTTGCGTTTCGGCATGTTAGTGACACACAGCTCTTGCAGCGCAGCTCCTCGTTTGTTTTGTTTACAATTGGGTCTTTCACGTCATTAGACAGGTACCTCAGAATAATGCCGGTGGGCAGTGGCTGCATTTAAAGTGTTGAATTAATGACGGTCAGTGAAATGAGGTAAAAAACCCGGACATTTTATGATATTTTACAAAATCCCCCCGGACATAATTTTATAGCCAAAAAGGAGGACATGTCCGGGTAAAAGAGGACGTATGGTCACCCTAGTTTAAGTGACCCCATAACGTTATATTTAGCCCCTAGAATGCGAATTTACCAAGGGAACCATGACAAAAAAAGGTGAATTTTACACCCCGGTACGTGATTTTTATTGGGGGACCTCTTTAAATGCCTAGTTTTGAGAAGCAGTTGGGTGGGTCACCTAAATTGAATCTTGTCGCATCGCGTGTAGTTCATGGGGCCTACCCAATAGTATGAACAAAAGCGACTGTGATGTAATTGCAAGCATGCTGTTTTAGCTTGTTTTTTGATCTCTCATCTTTCAGCTCTTCCATCGTGAGTTATGTTTTTCACAGGATTCGTACCCAAGGATTACAGATTTCAAGATCAATTCTGTGCCGGTGTTATGCCGAATTCTGACCCCCGCCAGATTACTACCCCCCTAGTATTGGTAGGTTTAGGGTTAGGTGCGGGGGAGGAGTTAGGATTAGGGGTGGGGTTAGAATTAAGCAATCAGGTAGCGATTTCATCGAGAGGGGGTAATAATTTGGCAGGGGTTGAAAATGGGCACAACACCGGCTAAGCTACTGAGCAAGCTTGTGACATTTGGAAACATATGGAGCTGTAATCATAACTGCGTATGAGAATAATAACTTGCTGTTTTACCACCTCTAGTGTTCATTTCTGTTGAAAACTGCCGTGATATGTACTTATTGTTTCCCACAGGTACATTTATGTCAGTTTTGGTCTTTCTAGCTTCTTTGTAATTATTTGTGAAATTTACTATGGATTTCTAATTTTATGTCTTTTCTCATCCAAAGCTATCATTAAGCTTTATATGACTTGACATGCAGTTGTTTGAACTATTTTTATAGTGATTTTGCATCCTTGAAGCTTGAAAGCACTTCTTAAAAAATGTCTTCTTTGTGTTACAGAGAAAAAAAAGTCAAACGGGTTTGAAATGACATGAGGGAAAGTAAATGATGACAGGCTTTTCATTTTTGGGTGAACTATACCTCTAAGTCGATGTAAATGTGACGAAAACGTTTTGATTGTTTGTTTGAATGTGCTTGTGGCGCGTGGGTTGTTGTGAGGTGTTTTCATGTCTGTGGCTGATGAGGAGGACAGAGACAGTTCCTTTGGGGGAGTGTCAGCAGGTGTGCTGTGAAATCTTCAGCTGCTAAAGTCACACAGGTCTGTCTGTCTGTGTGTCTCCAGGCCAGTGTCTCAGTGCAGTCACATCGTCTTTGTCTTTTGTGTGACAGTGACCTTCAGAACACCTCCACATGACCCCCAAACATCTAACACAGGGAACACAAAGCACAGAGGGGCCACCTAACACCTGGCACTGTAGCTACTATCACAGAGAGCTTGATCCCTGCGTCTTGGGTCATGCAGACAGACGGTGGGTGGAAGACAGCAGGAGCACAGTCTGAGTGCTGGTCTTCAGTGGGTGTAGAAGCCGTAGTAGCCCGCATCACTGCAATTGTCCTTTTCGCAAGCCTCTGCGCTGCGGTTGGGGGGGGAATTTTCCGTGCTGGACGTGTAAGGTGACACGCGCCGCTTCTTGCTCTCTCCTCCCTCGAATAAACCTGAGTCAGCTGAGTCCACAGATTTAACCGAGGGGGCTTCCATCCAGGTGTCCTCCCCCCCGGACTCTTTAGACTTGTCTTGGAGCAGTGTCTGGCGCTGTGGATCCAGAAGCGACGGGGAGGAATGGAAGCGCGAGTTCACCGCTGAGGGAGATGAAGACGCGGCCGGGGACGAGATGGTTCGGAACCAGCCGAGACTAGAGCCGGGTTTACTGTGGTGTGGGTGGTTAAGGTATTGCGGTGAAGGCCGTCCTGAGCTCCACGCTCCTGCATTGGCACCAGAAACTGGCCCGGAAGCAAAGGGGCTTTCAGAATAGTAGCCTAGAGGGTGGTGTGGGGACGTCTGAATTGGAAACGGCTTGTAGAGGCTGTTGGAAGTGTATTCGCTCTCGTACGCGTTGAAGTCGAGGCGGTTTGGCGGCACCCCCTGCTGGCTGGGCAGGTAAAAGCGGCTGTGAGGGTTGGCGGCGGGGTCTTTGGGGCATTGCTGAGTCATGCTGACTGGCTCACGGCTGTAGAAACGACTCTGAGGCAGAGGGCTCATGTATTGATCGGACAGGTACGGCTGGTGAGGGTAACAACTGCCTGAGAGGAGCTGCTGGCTTTCGGTTGGGGAAGGCGTAAGGCGGTCTGAGTCAGGAGGTGCGTACAGCCTATGTGAGAAAATAGAGGGTCAAAGGTCAACTTCAACTGGCATAACTCCTTTTGAAATGTTAATATATTAAGTTCCTAATATTGCACAGTTAATTCAACTAGTTAGACAGATAGACAGATGATAGATAGATAGATAGATAGATAGACAGATAGACAGACAGACAGACAGATGATAGATAGATAGACAGATGGTAGATAGATAGATAGATAGATACATAGACAGATAGATGATAGACGATAGATAGACAGACAGACAGATGATAGATAGACAGACAGACAGAGAAAAGTCAATAGAGATAGATAGACAGGCAGATAGACAAACGATAGACAGACAGATGATAGATAGATAGACAGATAGAGAGGATAGACAAAACAGACAATAGATTGATCGATTGATCAATAAATAGACAGACGATAAATAGATAAAACAGACAGAGACAGACACACACACACACACAGAGACAGTCAATAATAGATAGACAGACAGATAGACAAACGATAGATAGACAGACAGACAATAGATTGATGATGGATGGATGGATAGATAGTTAGATAGATAGATAGATAGATAGATAGACAGATGATAGACAGACAGACAGACACACACACACACACACAGAGACAGTCAATAATAGATAGACAGACAGACAGACAAACGATAGATAGACAGATGATAGATTGATGGATGGATGGATGGATGGATGGATAGATAGATCGTTAGACAGACAGACAGACAGACAGACACGCGCACACACACAGAGACAGTCAATAATAGATAGATAGATAGACAGACAGACAGACAGGCAGATAGACAAATGATAGATAGATAGATAATAGGCAGGCAGATAATAGATACATAGACAGACAGACTATAGATAGATAAATGACAAGTAGTGTTTCGCAGAGAGCAATTTTCTGTATTTAATTTACTACAGGCTTACTTACGTGTCATAATTGTCCCGGAAACCTTTAGCAAAAGGGTTATGATCTATTTTCAGCTGAGTGATCTGTGAAAGAAATGGCAGGGGAAGAGGTTGAAGAAAGGGCAGAGAGTGGGTAAGAGTAAAGTCACATGGGCACAGGAAGCATAGTCGGGGAGACTAATAGATTACTGCCAATATGAAATAATTCATGAATTACACTCATCCTCTTTCCTACAGTCAGACTTAACATCTTTAAAACATACACTTTACACACATCACAGACTCAAAAGTGCAGACATAACTCAACTCTCTCGCATAGGTCATCCCACACTGTGATGATATGTATCTTTGTTTGCTGTAAGCAGTGGTTATGTGGCAGTTGCAATCTGATTAATAAGAAAATAACCCACAGCAGATGACGTTACTTACATCTGCATTCTGGTAGGCAGTGACGGCAATGAACTGCGTCTCAGGGAAGACAAACATCTGAGTTTTTGAGGTCGGAAAGGGATCCTCCGTTCCATCCTCTTTCACCTCCACAATGTGAAGACGTGGTTGGTATTTATGAAGCGACTGCAGCACTATCATCTGTTTTTCAAGCAATGCAATTGTCAGAGAAATAACGCAGATATGGTATGGTGTTATATATTTAACCTAATTGGTAACCATAATCTCTGTTTGACTACAACCAATGCTGACACAGATGACTCAGTTCTGGTTATTGAACAGAAAGACTGCTTTACTGAAGGATTTTATTATTATATTAAATTACCTGTGCTACATTGTTAGAGCTGCCTTTGTTATTGGTAAGCTTCAGTTTGCCAAAGGAAACTTCCTGTCTCATCCAGTGATTTCCAGTGTTGGGAGAGTCTGGGTGCATATACATTCTGTTTCCTGGAAAAAAAAAAAAATCATAATCATAAAAAAGAAACTCTTAAACATGTGCTGAATGCAAATATTCATGTCTTTAAACCATATTTTGCTGTCAGTGTCGCATGATTTTGTTGTATTTTGTTAAGTCTTTTATGTTCACCAAGGCTGCATTTTTTTTTTGTTTGAGAAAAAATACTGTAAAAAAATAATATTGTGAAATATAATTACAATGCAAAATTATTATTATTATTTTTTGGTGCTGAAAATTCAGCTTCAGGAATAAATTTTAAAATTTGTTAGAATAGAAAATAAACATTACTGTAAAAAATAATCATAAAAATAGACACTTAAGCATAAATATATGTACTGAATGCAATTTAAATATTCATGTGTTTAAACCATATTTTACTGTTAGTGTCACAGTATTTTGTTGATATACACCATTTAAAATGCAATTTAGGTTTGGGGTCAGTATGATATTTTAATGTTTTTGACACAGTCCAAGGCTGCATTTTTTATTTTATTTTATTAGAAAAAATACAGTAAAAAATAATATTGTAAAATGTCATTACAATTTAAAATAATTAAATTGTTATTGTTCTTTTTTGGCTGCTGAAAATTCAGCTTCACAAATAAAGTACATTTTAAAATATATTAGAATAGAAAAAAAAACAACACTGTAAAAAAAATCATAAAAAAGACACCTAAGCATAAATATATGTACAGTTTAAATATTAATGTGTTTAAGCCATATTTTACTGTCAATGTCACAGTATTTTGTTGATATACATTATTTAAAAATACCATTTATGTTTAGAGTCAGTATAATATTTTAATGTTTTTGTAACAAGTCTCTTATGGTAATCAAGATTTTTATTTTATTTATTTATTTTTGAGAAAAAGTACTAGTAACAAAAGTAATATTGTGAAATATAATTTCAATTTAAAATCATGAAGTTGTTATTGTTTATTTTTTACCTGCTGAAAATTCAGCTTCAAGAATAAATTACATTTAAAATATATTAAAATAGAAAATAAACATTGTTGTAGTATTCTATGTCACATGATCCCTCAGAAATCATTCTAATATGATTTGATGCTCTGGAAACATTTCTTATTATTTAAAGTTGTAAACAGCTGTGCTGCTTAATATTTTGTGGATGCTGTTATACATTTTTAAGTGTTCTTTGATAAATATAACATTCAAAAAACAGCATTAACAGTCTTTACTGTCAACTTTTGATCAATTTAATGCATGATTGCTAAATAAAAGTATTAATTTAAGAACTCTTACAGATCCCAAAAATTTGAATAGTAGTGTATATAACTATTTGCTTATTTTTTATTCATATTTGTATATTTTATACATTTTTATTATAGAATTATTGTAATTATAGAAATGTCATATTTAACTAAGGAAAGTTCAAGAGTTAAAAATAGTAAGAAGTATGAGTATTTCCAGTTAAAACGTACTTTGTAAATTGTTTGGTAAAAGCCAATTAAGTGTGCAATGTCAAATGTTTTACACTCTCACTGCCATGCAATCACCCTTGAGCAGCAGTTGCAGTGCAGAGCTGTTGTGGTGGGCCACATGCTTAGGTTCCTCTGATTGTGGCATACAGTGGTATCAGAAACACTCATGCACTTCTAGCCACAAAAAGACAGAACTATTCGTAAGTGAAGTTTTCTGTACTGCTCAGAAAGACTCACACTGTGAAAACCACAATGCAGATAAAGAAATTAATTTTTTTTTTCGTAGGGTTTAAAAGTAGATAGTGGGCAGAAAAAGGCACCGTGTGACTGTCGGGTACCTGGCATGTTGCCTTCTGCCTTGCCGCATTGGACCCATTTGCCTCCTTGGTACCTCCAGTGATGCTGGTCAGCAAGAACTACATCCACATATATGTTATAATGAGCCGTCGGGTCCAATGAGCTGATGTTAAAGCTGAGGAAAGGGAACATCCTCCTGTTGAAAGACAGATCAGAAAACACAAGATAAGATCATGTTGATAGTAAAAATGTTAGTAAAATTTTGGTCAACAGCGATAACTGATAAACTGATAAACTGATATGAGATTTTAGATTTCGTCTAAAACAAATAAATACATTTATATGAAGGTATTAAAATATAACTATATCTAAAATAACTATATTTGATGAATATAAAAATATTGTTGGATTTTTAAAAAATACTCATTGATAGATATTTTTTATAATATTCCTTTTGACGTTTGTGAAAGGAAATGTTTATTTAAAAAAATTCTTATTATAATACAAGTGGTGCCTCTCTTTTTCACAAATAATTTTTTATCCTTGGTGAATAGAAAGTTCAGCAGAACAACATTTATTTGAAAAGAATTTTTTTGTATCAATTGTAACACTTTTGTAACACTTTTGATCAGTTTAATGCATTCTTGCTGAATAAAAACATGACACTGTATTATATTATTAAAAATGTATTATATTTTATTATATTAGAATTATATAAGTGTCATTTTTTGGAAATGAGAGATAAGGGTTTTAAATATGGAAAGTCTAGGCTAAAATAGGCAGAACTGAGATTATTTAAGCATATACAGTATATATAAATGACAATATATAGTTTACAAGTTTACATACACCTTGTAGAATCTGCAAAATGTTAATTATTTTACCAAAAAAAGAGGGATCATACAAAGTTCATTTTATTTTTCATTTAGTACTCACACATGAAAGATGTTTACATATAGTCTACAAGAAAAAATAATAGTTGATTTTATAAAAATGACCCTGTTCAAAAGTTTACATACGTTTGATTCCTAATACTGTGTTGTTACAAGAATGATCCACAACTGTTTTTTTTTTTCGTTTAGTGATAAAACAACTAAGGACAACTGAGAGACTCACACGCAACTATTACAGAAGGTTCAAACACTCACTTTTGCTCTAGAAGCAAACACAACGCATTAATAGCTGGGGTGTGAAAACTTTTGAACAGAATGAAGATGTGTACATTTTTCTTATTTTGCCTAAATATCATATTTTTTTCATTTGGTACTGCCCTTCAGAAGCTACAGAAGATACTTACATGTGTCCCAGAAGACAAAATAAGTTACATTTACCCTGATCTTCAAATTCAAAAAGTTTTCACCCCCCGACTCTTAACGCATCGTGTTTCCTTCTGTATAAAATAACTATAATAAATACTTGTCAATATCCACGTCAAATTAATATATTAAATAATGCAATGTATTTGTTTTTCAAACATTCATTCTGAAAGTTTGTCAAAGGAAATTTTGTTTAAAGAAATGACAAGGTGACGCTCTTCTCTTTAGGAAATATTGAACATATGACACAGTCCTACACTATCTTTCATATAGTTCAAATCATCTGATACAATAAATTAAGTTCATTCATATTTGATACTTATTTGAATATGCTTATATATATGCGGGTCATATTTGGTGGTAAGCAATGGTTACGAGGGCACAGACATTATGATAGAAGAGCGACTGGGAGCAGGATGTGTGTAAATCTTTAATATGACAATTAATAAAACATGTTGGCAGATGCATCTGCTTGAATGCTGTAGTTTTCCTTGCTAGACAGTTTTTAATCACGGTACAGAGATGGAAAGGAGGTAACTGGGAGGTCAGTATGTCCCACAGCAGAAAATACGTGACTTAGGACTCAGTTGACCTAGTATGAAATACCGGCTTCTGTTTTTCTCTGCCTGGGAACTACTTGTGATAAAACAAACCATCCACATAAGCCATGTTGGCTTTAATTCAACCTCACCCAATACTATGATGCTTTCGCTCTCAATAATACACTTCAGAGATGACGTCTATATGCCACATGGCTGCCTCTCATTCAGTAGATTCAACAGTTGCGGGCTACTGCTCATGCTTGTATGTTTCCCCTCAGCCGGATGCTCCTGTCAGGTGACACTTAAGTGCAGTTGTCTACTCATATCTGTGTCTGTATCAATTCCATGAATTGAATACATACCAAATCATTTGTATATGGCTCAGAACGGATTGTGAGTATGTTTATAAAAATCTCTCACTCCCGATCTTGTTCTGTCTCCTATGCCTGTGAGATTGCTGAGTGAAACTGTACTCCTTTTCCCATTGGGAAGAGCGCATGGGGGTCAGATTATTGGAATTAGTTCTGCTTTATATAGAAAAAAAACAAGTTTTGACTTTGTACAAGGATAAGGAAATTGTAAGTTTATTGTAAGAAATTATAAGTTTGAATGTTGAAATACTGTTTAACATTAGCAAAATTAGATGTACATGTACCGTGCAAAAGTTTGGGTTCAGATATTCTTTATATATTTCTTTAAAATAAATTATTATTTATTTTTCAGCAACGATGCATTAAATTTTGACCAGTGACAGTAAAGCCTTTTACACTGATACAAAAAAATTGGTAACACTTTACAATAAGGCTCATAAGTTAACATTAAGTACGTTAGTTAACATGAACTAAGAATGGACAATACTTCTACAGCATTTATTAATTTTAGTTAATGTCAGTTTCCTCATTTACTAATGCATTATTAAAATCACAAGTTGTGTTTGTTAACATTAGATGACGCACTGTGAACTAACATGAACAAACATTGAACGACTGTATTTTTATTACCCTAACATGAACAAAGATTAATAAATACTGTAATAAATGTATTGTTCATTGTTCATGTTAATTAATACATTAACTAATGTTAACAAATGACACCTTATTGTAAAGTGTTGCCAAAAATTTATATTTAAATAATATAAATATAACATATCCATTCATTAAAGAACTCACAAAAATATTAAGCAGCACAGCTATCAACATAATAATAAGAAATGTTTTAATTTTTTTTTTTTTTCCAAATCAGCATTTTCTGAAGGATCATGTGATACTGAAAATTCAGCTTTGTCTTCACAGGAACAAATTATATTTTTAAATATAATAAAAAATGCAAAACTGTTATTTTAAGTCATAGTAATATTTCCAAATTGCTATTTTATATTTATATTTATATTTTCACAAAATTTTTGAACAATTTCCTGTAGGTCTGTGTAAGTAACAAAACTAAAACAATGTTAAAACAACTGTTTATCATTAATACACCCATTAAGGTTACGGTTTGCCAATTATGTATCAGTAATTGGAAAATCAGTAAATATTTACGGTAAAAAACTGGCAGCTGTGGTTGCCAGAATTTTACTGTAAAAAATACAGTAGCAACAATTTAGGTTTTAAATATATAATTTAAACTTACATTTAAAAAACGTATTTTATTAACTGATATAAACCTAATCAAGTACTGAAATCTGTTCCATTCACACAAATACTAAACACCGGCATGATACTGAACAAATGCAATAAATATTCATTTAGCAACATTAGTTGTAACTCTAATGAACATAAATATCAAGAAAAAACAGTTATTTCAACGAAAAACCATCAAATGTGATCTGTAACACAGGGAATTCTGGGAAAGTTCATTTATGGTTTTTCACTGTAAATTATACATTCTTTTTCAGTTCCAAAAACTGCATTTTACCGTAAATTTACATGAAATGTCCAAAACATTTTCTTCACTGTATTAGTAAGGGAACCTACACTTTACTGTAGCATTTTTCAAGTCTTTTACCGTTAAAATCACAACCATTTTTTACAGTCTACTTTTTTTATAACCTACTTCTGTTTTATACAAAAGTGCAGCTTGCACGTTCTGATAAATATCTCATTTTCCAAGAAGCTGCATTTGCTTTAGTGAGTGGAAAGACACTGCTTTGAAAGACAGAATTAAGAGATATTTTAACCTGAAATAAGTTCAGTTTCACAACTTCTCTTTTCAAGTAGGGTAAAGGACGCCTATCGAGGATCAGAGCACGAGAACGATGACGCTCAGAGTGGCATAACACAAGCGGACGGACTGCCCACCCACGGGCAGCTGTAATCAATCATCATTCTCAGATGTAGCTTGGCATTGTGGGGCCTTGTGGTGGTGAAGAGACCGAGCAGGTGAAGGGTTTCTTCTTCCACATCAGTTGTCAATATAAGTGAAAACAGAAACCAGAATCGTCTCTGTATCATTCAACGCTCATGCGCTACCTCCTTGCTCTGAGTTATAACTATACCGTCTGTGGCAGTCACTTTCCTCATCTGACTGAGCCTCAGAAATTGTCATACTTATTTAAAATGAGACATTTATAAGAAATCAGTACCTGGAGAGGGGGAAACCAGTGGGTTTGCCACTGAGAGAAATGTTTTGCATGAGTGGGAGGTTAAGGTCTACGACAAAAAGTTAGAGGTTAACCTTTGGAAACTTATCTGCCAATCCTTGACTCAGTGATGGAGTCGTGAACGAGCTAGTGGGTGGTTGCCAAACAAAAATGCCTCCTCTGCTGTCTAGGACTTTAGGAAGGTGCAGTTTTCCATACATGTATGTGCTTCCCCTTAGCAGATGTGATCAAGACAAGAAGGGACACTCAAAAATAACTGTCTGGATATCGACTGGTGAGGGGCTTCCTGTCACTAATTCACCAGGACAGAAGTTCAGCTTCAGTTTATGTCATCCTCACGGTCTTGATCATCTGAAAACACAGCTTTTTTGTTCGCTTTTTTATGTCAAGGTAAAATATCAAACATGACACATACAGACTGACATGTACAGTAAGCACGGCATGTTTACGTGGTTATTGTAAGCTATTATGTGAATGTGGTTACGTTCAGAAACCACTATATATTTGCTGATGTTGGAGAACCGTCATAGCTGTAGAGATGAGTTTGTAGCACGGCTGCTGAAAAACAGTGGCTGGAAATGGAGCAGCCAGCAACCACAGCAACATACGATCCCTTTGATCTTGATGGTGTTCTGCTGATGAGCTACTGTCACAACTCATCTGTTTCTGTCATTGCTGCTTGATGGGATTCTGCTGGAATCGTGTACACAGCGACCGGCCTGTCCTGCAGTGAGCAGAGACGATTCAACAGGTTTGCTGCTTCTGAGGTCTGGCTTTTTGCAGCAACACTGCATACTCCATGCTACCATATACAGCTGAACAGGAAGTGATTGCTACTTGAAAAAAAAAAAGAAAGAAAGCTCAAAGGCTACAGGCAGAAAGACCTTGAGTGGTGCAGGGGGAGAGACTGCATTTTATGCACAGCCTGGACGACCTTAAGAATAATAACAAAACTAATGCACTGACATTGGATGGGTTGCTCTTGCTGTAAGTCTTTATAAATGCATATATGAAGTGGCATGAAAAAGTATTGGTAGCACACCTAAAAATGCACTGTAATATGTGACCCTGGACCACAAAACCAGTCATAAGAGTCAATGTTTTTAAAATTGAGATTTATACATCAAATAAGCTTTCCATTGATGTAGGATAGGGCAATATTTGGCTGAGATATCTAAAAATCTGTAATCTGAGGGTACACAAAAATCTAAATACTGAGAAAATCACCTTTAAAGTTGTCCAGATGAAGTTCTTAGCAATGCATATTATTAATCAAAAAGTAAGTTTTGATATATTTACGGTACAGAATATCCTCATGGAACATGATCTTTACTTAATATCCTAATGATTTTTGGCATAAAAAAATCAATTGTGACCCATACAATGATTTTTTGGCTATTGCTACAAATACACCCGTGCTACTTAACACTTGGTTTTGTGTTCCAGGGTCACATATAATAAAATATGAAACATTTTATATTTTTTTGTAAAGACATATAGCACTTTTCAAGCTAAGTTTTTTAAGCACAACTCAAAAAAGTTTGTTAGGTTTTATATTAACATTATTATTGTTTTTTTTTCAACACGTTTTGCTTTTTTAACTTAGTGGAAGATGTCCATTGCTCATGTGTTGAAATACATCTGCGGTTAATATGCTAAGGGATTTTTTGTGAACTTTTCACATCCACTAAAATCACCTTAACATCTGTTAGTAATTAAAAAAATGGCTCAGAAAAAGCTAGTTCCAAGTGTTTACAGATGCCACTTGGTTTGCTATTTTTTTTAAACTCCACACTGAAAAAAAATGTGATAAAGAATTTACTTCGAAACTATTTTCACTTAGAAATTGCTAGTAAATTTCACAAATAATTACAAAGAAATGGCAATGAATTAAAGACTGAAATTTGATTTTCTTGTGCAATGTTCTCCAAGAATCTTTATTTACAACTTCAAAAACGCAATGCAATGAACGCAATTCATGCGTTCTTAAAAAAGGATAGTTCATCCAAAAATGAAATTCTGTCATAATTTACTTAATTCCATCTGCAGAACACAAAAAAAGAAGATATTTTGAAGAATGCAGCTTTGCTGACCATTGACTTCTATTGAAAAAACAAAAAAACACTGAGACATTTCTCAGAATATTTTTATGCTCCACAGGAGATGGAAAGTCATACATGTTTCGAACGACATGAGGGTGGGTAAATAATAACAGAACTTTTTATAACTGCCGTCTGCATTGCTAAAATTTAAGGGAGGGCAAATGAAGGCCAGATAAATTATTTCCATCCACCTTTTTGCCGTGCTGCATGGTTTATTCTCATTTTGCAGTATATTTCATTATACCATGCTGAATATAGAAAGTATAAAGAAGTTCCTCAGAGTTTCACTACGCAATTTTAGACCTCACTGGTGTAAGCAAATGCTTGGGAAATTTCAAGCTTTTTGTGGCATTAAATATGAGACATGTGAATCCACTGAAGCAGAAAACCAGCTTTATTTATTGACTCCTCCGTCATACCTACGAAGAACCTACTGATTCACATCTCCTATACAAGCACCTGAGGCCAGATTATATCTTTTATAACTTTATACATTGACTTTTGTAATGAGAGTAAAAAACCCTAGTTCCTCTTTTCAGGCATGTTGCAGATGTGTTTGACAAGACATTTTTCTGTCATTCCAGTATTTATCAGCCACTGAGCATGCAGTGGAATGGATTATCTATGGTTTCATATCCCTGCCACTGATGTTCTATGAAGAAACATTATTCATGAATTTCAGTCCAGTTATTAGTCTGGCACTCGCTTGTTGCCTTATTTGGATCGCAGACTAGCGTAAAAGCAAAACAACGCTCACCTACACCAATCTATGTTTAGAGACGGTGGCCCCATGCCTGTTTATGTTTAAGAAACCTGGTGGCAGGGGTGAGGTTAGGGGCTAGTTTTAGAGTTCGACTTGAAAAGGGGCCGAAGACCTCTGCACTCGTCTCAGGCTATGGGCCTTACGGTGCATTTCAAAGCCTCGACTCGGACTGCACCTCGACTTCTGAGGAAACGTGCATCACTGCGCTCACAAGGTACCAGACCAGAGGAGAGAGCAAAAAAAAAAGCGAGAAAGAGAGCGAGAGAGGAAGAAAGTGCCTTCCTTCATTTCCTGCACTTCAAAGCGACCTCCACTGATGTGTATGGCCATCAGAGTCTCAGTGGTGCTCAACCAACTTTACCCCCAAATGCACCACCCCCTCCTCCTTACTTTTCCACTTCCTGTCTTGGGCAGAATTACCTGAGCTGTGACACTCACTGGCAATGAGAACCAATGAAAATAACCCTCATGTTGTAAACAAGAACGTAATAATAATTCACAAAAAATAATAAACTGACTCAAACTGATGCAATCTCTAGCATGTGAGAAGATAGCTTCGCTAGATTAGACAGAATTCAAAGGCGAAAAATTAATCAATATGCTGAATCAAACAAACAAGGTTTGCTTGCTTAAAGATCAAGCATTAATCATCTACAAGCTTTTCAATTCTCACAATAGTCAGTTTAATTGTTACTCGCACATACGAGGGTGATTTGAAAATACAAGTATTGTTTATGTAACGTCTTTAAAGTATACCATTAATAAACTACACAATATATACACTGTTTAATTTCTGTCTTTCTGAGACACAGTTGTGAGGACGTTTGCAAACATTTCAAGGCACCTGCCAGTGGGTTACAGGTTACAAAAGCATGCATTCACACCCTCACAGACAATTGTAGCTACTGTACACACAGACGCAAGCATATCTGCTTAAAAGCGACCAAACTATAAATAATAATAATATTAAGAAAAAAAATACATATCTTTGTTGTAAAAAAAAATTAGACTATGATGTATTAGTTTTTATGTGATGCATACAGTATGTACAGTACAGTACAAAATAAAATAAAAATAAAGTCATAAATGATGAGGAATTTTTAAAGCAATTTTTCACTGCTATATATAGTATAAAATTTGTGTAAAAGCATTGTTACAATTCAGTCAGCGGTTAAGTGCAAAACATTTTGTCATTTTTTCATTACAAGGTTAGACCCGCTTTTAAGGTTAGACCACATTTAAAATGTGTATTATTTCTTACAACGTAACTTAAAATATATGTCATGTATGCATATTTAAAGTGTTGAATAAATTCCAGATTGCAAGTGTTCATTTTTTTGTCTTCTGAAAATTTTTTAATAACTCCTACGGACTAAAAGTGTAAGCGTTTTTTTTTTGTTTGTTTTTGTTTTTGTTTTTGTTTTAAATGCTGTCAATTCTAATACATTTTAACAGGTGTGATCATTTTAGATATTATAGTTCAATGCAACAGTTTTCAGTGTTCTTTATTTATTTAATTTTTTAACATGTAAGAATTTGTGATAAATATTATCAAACTGACTTACAAGGGCCTACTTAGAAACAATTACTTATAGTTTTATCAGTCAACTTTTTAAATCCATTATGATCACTGTATCTAATGTAAGCCTTGAAAGCAGCTCTAAAATGTGTTGCACATCTGCAGATTATAATCATCAGGGACATGTTTAGTTATATATGCTCGGTGACCTGTCAAACATCCCCACATGCACTTTCCTCCCTCTCTAGGGTCCCTAGGGAACACCACCAGTGGTTTATAAATCACAATATTTTCAGTTAACAGTGCGTTTTTTAAATTATTATTATTACTCACACTGTAAACATGATAACTAAGTTTGAACATCACGTTCTTGCAGAACACTGCCGTCATTATTCTCAGTTTTTAAAAACAACGCAACCAAAATATGATCCGTTTTTGGAAACTCCTGTCAGAATTGTTCCAGGAATGAGGTAATTCACTTTCAAAGATTTGTGTCAGAGTGCATCTAGGTACGGTGAGAAAATTTGACAAATTGCAGTATTTGTTTACTTTTGACAATAACTGAAACCAGGTCGCGGTCTGGAGAAAAAAGATCAGATCAAAAGATCTCTGTAATTAGGCGTCCAAATTTACGGCACATATGCCAGGGACTCGATTTCATGCCCACCTGCCCTGGCTGCCACAGCTGGCATTTAGATAAGTGCATAAGTAAGAGGAATAAACATTCATATTACGATCCACGATCTTACGCGTAAAAAACTTTACCATGATAACGACGACTACATTAAAGAGTGACAATCCATAATGCGTCTTACCGTCCCTGTTTCGTTATAATCATCTCCGTCTGGTACTTGTGGAACTTTGCCCACAGCGGGTAGTTGTTGAGGAGCACTTGAGTCTTCCCGGACACCTGTAGACCAGGTAAAGTGTACATCGGTGTTCGCGGGTACCCGTGCTGAAAAGACGCCGGGTAGCCGTCTGCGCTGCTCGGGTACACGTCTTTACCGTTGGCTGAAGAATACGAATCGGCTCCGGCTGGAACGTAAGTATGTCCCGTCCCGCTCCGGCTGGTGAAGTGACAGCTGCCGAGCGGAGCCGGTGCGTAAAACCTCCCCGTCTGCGCTCCGGCACTTTGGTGGTGTTCCGCGTGGAACGGCAACGTCAAACTGTCCTGTCCATTTGGAATCGAGTCCTGGTAGAAAAACCTCGTGTCTTGGATGCCCATTTTGAAGTCCGGTAAGTCGCGGTTTCGGTGCAGGTGGCTGTTTAATTCTGCTTCTTTGGCAAAACTTTGCGCGTCTGTTCCATTCAACATATTGAGATACAAATTCCTGCCTATGCCGCCCATCTGCAGCACCGGTCCGAGCTCACTAGAGGTGTCATAGGTTTACCGTCCGTATGCTTTAACATTTAAAATAAGACTCCAACACAAACTCTCTATAGACTGTGGAGCTTGTCTGCAAAGCGCAACGTGTAATCTAGTTGTAAACTACTTGGGACGTCTTCACTTTGATTTATCTTAATATGTTGAAGACATTGCCACTGTGTTTTTGGAATAGGAATCGGACTTAAAACACATGATAAGACTCTATGATATATCCATATCTCGAATGATAATTGGTCCGGAGGTGGGCTTTACACTCAGACTGGGCGTGATAGGTTTGATGCTCTAGGACGGGCCTTCCCCTATTTACGGGGGCTTCGGTTTGATACTCATTTAACAGAACTCAACAGTCTTTCTAATGTGTATTAAATGAGAGTATACTTAGTAAAAAAGCGTTTATTTATGCTATGTATTTATGCTACGCGTTAAGCATTAAGCTACATGCGTTTTCAAAAATTTCGTATTAGTTTTTAATAAAAACAATTAGCCTTTAACTACTGTAGCTAAATATCTAACAGAAAAAATCGCGTTATATTATAACTTAATTTATATAACTCATTAGATGTGTTTGCAGGTGTTGATTAATAATAAATGGAAGACCTAAGAACACCACAAATCGCAAAGAGTGAGTCGTTTTCCACATATTTTTAATATTTTTCTTTTTTTAAACTTACGTTTATGACATTCTCACTCAAGCACACATGATTTTTTTTTTGTCTCTCCTTGAGAGCATCTTTATTGACGTTTTACAGATAAAATATTACATGTATGTAATTAAGAGCACTGATTTTTTAATTAACTAAATCATTTTTATTAACCTTTCTGTTGTACATGTACAAAATTAAGTTACATGATGATGTTTTCAGCAGTACTGGATGCCATTTTAGTAACTGTACACACATGATGTTTTAAAGTTTATTTATAAAGTGTATTTTCCAAAAACTGGCAAAAACTTTCGAATGACTAGCAATATCAGAACATCAGAGTAAAATAATGTAATAAAATATAAATAATGTAATATGCCGCATACAATACTCTGTATGTACACCTTCAAAATATCACATAATTTCAAAGAATATCTAGTGGCTTTATTTTCTTTCTGCTATTTTCTAAAAACAATTAATAAATAAAAATGTTAATAAACACTGAAAGTACATGTATTGTTTTATAAAATGTATTTTGTAAAAAGTATTAATATTTTACAGTTTTAAAATGTTTTAGCTTCCTCACTTTACATTGTTGTAATGTGAAAATGTGTTAATTTAGTTGTTATTTGGAAGAAAACAGTCTGTCTTCTTTTCCCGAGATCCAACTATTTGAAAATCTGGAATCTGAGGGTGTAAAAAATCAAAATACTAAGTAAATTGCCCTAAAAAATGTCCAAATGAAGTTCTTAGCAATGCATATTACAAATCAAAAATTAAGTTTTGTTATATTTACGGTAGGAAATTGACAAAATATCTTCACAGAACAAGATCTTTTCTTATTATCCTAATAATTTTTGGCGTAAAAGAAAAAAACGATAATTTTGACCCATACAATGTATAGTTAGCTATTGCTACAAATATACCCATGCTACTTACGACTGGTTTTGTGCATTGAAAAGTGTGGATTACTAAACGAAGAAAATCACAATACCCCATTCCATTATTACACACACACACACACTTACTCAGTGTCCCCCCAGTGCAGGTATGACACAACTGCCTTCCCGCACTGTCATTTCTCTAATTCAGCTTCCTGTGTTTCTCCTAGCAAGGTGAACTCGCAAGGTCACGAGCTGAACTCATTGGTGTTGACACCCTGGATGATAGCGTATTGTCCCCAGTGAGGCGTCCACAAGGCCGGGTGCTTATACTCTCCACCTGCCCTGTGGGGGTGACAGGCACCTTTTAGGCCTTAGTTAAGCTGGTCTCCCACAGGCGATGTTCACCACGGCCGTACAGAACACAAATGGTACGCACAAACATCCCTCATCTACTGTATCAGCAATTAAACAAATCACACACCACACGCAACAATCTGCCCGGCAGTCTTTTAAGCATTTACGCAGGTGGCTTTGAACGCCACGCAGTCTCAGATCTAGTTGGCGCAGTTGTCACAGGTGTATAGCAGTTCTCTGTTCACAGTGTGTGGGAGGAGGGATTTCATATTAGCACAACTCTACTTTCTGTATGTAGCTCTATATGTACTTTTATTGTAGCAATAACATGAGGGGAGATGACAATCGAATTATTAAGTTCTTCTTTTCTGAATATTGCGTCGGTGTTCCCTCGGTAACACCATTATCTGTTGTAGAAGGTGTAAACGGTAGCAGCAAAGATTTTTTTTTTTTGAGGTCATATTCATATCTGTGGTCACAGTGACAGATGTATAATGTTATTGATCTGACCAGGATCTACCTTACTGATTTGGTGAAAAATTAGTGAGGTTTGTTTGGTTTTGAAAGCAAAGCTCTCCTAAAATCATGTCTTTTCAGTTGACTGTCAATCAGAGAATGATGTGAAAGATTGCTGGATTCCTTTATCACACTTCTTCTTCCTGCAGTTTCGGGGGTTGAGAGATTTCATGTGGTGGGTAAGTGTGGTGAGGTGTAATTTTGACTCATCCTGTGCTAAAGTTTTATCTATACATTTGAGATTTTCCATAAGTAACGATGAATGGTTGCAATATAGCTTCGGCTGTATGCAGCTGTTGTAGTTTCAGTCAGTGCTCTCTCTTTCCACAACACCCTGCGACTCTTGTCACAGTATTACAGAGGGGAGAGGAGGGCACAGGGCCTCGTCGAAGGCCCTGCAGAAACTCGAGCGCGCCTAATGCTCAGATGGACCATCAGTCATAATATGCGGTACCCAAGTTGTCAAAGCAGCGCTTGTAAAATGTCAAGTCTCACTTCCTTTTCCTATTTACTTCATTTTGGACTTTAGTCTAATTTATTAAAACATGCGTAGAGCTTAAATAGGCCTGTTTTATTTTGTACTTTTATTGTCTTCAGATAATGTTTTGGAGAGCAAAGAACACATCTTGTTCATTAAAAGATCCATAATCTTACGTTAGAAACTTAAATAAAATGTAATAAATTATCCTGCAGTACTGTTATTATTATGAACACTGACATGGAATGTATTAAAAATATATGACTGAATAAATGTAAAAAAGACACTACTTTCAACACATCAACAACATCATCATGTACACTTGAGAAAACAGTTACAACAACCATTTCTAAATTGGCAATCTCTTAGTGATCCTTTAAAAAAAGTTTTTGTACTTTTTCTACAAGGACCCCAAGAAGAAGCAAGTATAATATTTTCAAGCTTGAGCTTTGTATCCTACCACCTACATTAATTTTGTAATTAATGTCCTGCACTATGACACATCAACATAATTGAAAGAGGGATTTTCCAATTAATATGCATAAAATTAGTTCAAGCTTTCATTAGTATATAGCAAACAATGTGTCAAAATAATGTGACACTAATCTAAAACTGAAAATGCTGGGTTAAAAACAACCCAGTGCTGGGCAAAATATGGACAAATAGCCTTATTGTATTAAATGTTTAACCTAAACTTCTGGATAGTTTTATTTAACTCAAGTATTGCTTAAAAATGACTATATTTCTTGCTTATAATGAAACCAAAATAGGTTGGAAATTATTTTTTTTAATATGTTCAATAAATCAGCATTTACTATTTTTATAAGCTGAATAAAAACATTCTTAAATTATATTTAAATTTAAATAGCTTATTAATGTTCACCTTTAATATTGACCTTTTGATTATTGCTGATGCCTCTAGAACTTATGTGTCTGATTTTTAATTTACAACCTACTTTGCATTCATTTTAACCAGCCATATAGTAAATTTTAAACAACAGTTGAGTTAAATAAGCTACCCAGAAAGTTGGGTTAAACATTTTACCCGACCGCTGAGTCAAAACAACCTAGTCGCTGAGTTTGTCCATATTTTACCCAGCGCTGGGCTGTATTTAACCCAGCATTTTAAAGAGTTCTATAAGCATTAAAAATGTATTATAATTATAATTATTGTGTATTATAATTATTAAATGAAAGAATATATTAATTGTTTAATTCATTACTTAATTATTTAAAGATATTTAAATTAACAATTTTAACAAGCACTCCAAATTAAATTAAATTAAATTAAATTAAACACTAAAAAATGCTGGGTGAAATATGGATAAACCCAGCGATGGGCTTGTTTTGAACTAGCAGTTAGGTGAAATGTTTAACTCAACCTTCTGGGTAGGTTTATTCAACTCAACTATTGCTAGTAATTTTTTAAAAAATAATTCAGTTAAATAAAATTAACCCAACCGATGGGTCAAAACAACCCAATTGCTGGGTTTGTCCATATTTTACCCAGCGCTGGGTTGATTTTTTTTTAGAGTGAAGTTGATTCAAATGGTAACCAGTTACAACATTTAAAAATATTCACAAATATGTACATTTTAGCTTAAATTTTTGATTTTGAAAAAAACTGATTTCAGTGTCATTAGCAATACTGTATACTTTATTAAACTTTCAGATGGTGATACTCAAATTAATATGTGATTTTACCATGGCCTCCAAAGAGAACAGATTGTTTGTCTGGTGAACATGCTAAGCTGGATGAGGACATGAGTAAAACATGTCTAATAATCACCGTGTGAATAGCTCTGATTAGAGAGACTTAGCAGCATATGTTTCTTCAAGTCAGCCCTTACACTAGGCCTTCCTGTCAGGCACGGGGACCTAATTAACGCAACATATGTTTATTTGAAACCCCACTTTGGGTGTGAAAGAAGGCTTTTGGGAGGCACCACCTACGGGGGCTGTGAACGCGGGCAGGGGGGTCGTCGGAGTGGTGGCAGAATTAAAAGGTGTAGAGAGAGAGCGTTAGAGGAGTGAGAGACAGACAACCAGAGTGAAGGAGAAGAAGAGAGCGGAGAAGGTAGCACTTAGTGCTCTGCGGAATTCTCACCCGATATCACATGATCTCTTGGAGAAGTGCAAATGTATTCCACTGCAACCCTAGAAACAAACAAGCTGCCACTTCCTTCGTTTATAATTAGCTGGTAATCAATGCTGAGTCTCTCGGAAAGGGGAGAAGACTTGTCAATGTTCATAAGGTCTTTCAATCAGCAATTTTGCGATTTATGTCCCTAAGTCTTACAGCACACGCGTGGCGGGTCGTTCCGTTAAACATGAGAGTTAACACCTACTTTTTTAACATAACAATAAGGAGGTCACATCCATCAAAAGGGATTTTCCACATGCACATTCATTTTTGAATGCGTATCTGCTGTTGTGGGGTTTGCGTTCACCAACGAGCCTCTGAACCCTGTCACCTCCATAAATGTAGACAGTGTGCAGGCTTGAGGCACTAAGTTGCACATTGTTAAAGATGAAGGAGAGACCCACATAAAGACGTATCCAGGACTCCAGACATGACCTTTCTTACTGCAAGTCTTCATGGAAAAAAAAACAACAACAACAAAAAAAAAACTGAGAAATCTTAATAAAAATACTTTTTGTGCACGTCAGTTCTGATCGCCAACTGTTTTCAGTTGAGTAAAAAAAATTAATTGCATAAATAAATAAATAAATAAACTAATAAATATATTCAGAGCCTAAAAAAAGGTAAGCTAAATTTGTAAACTAAAATGTGCTTAATGGTAACATATAAATTAAGTGGTTTTAATTTTATATTATATTATACAAAATTATTATTATAAGTTTTATTATAAATAAATTAAAAACATATTCTGTGTATTTTTATACACATACTTTTTATACATATTTCTATTCTATTATAAAATGTACATACATATATATAAAATTTATATTAAAAATCAATAGAAATATATATATATATATATATGTGTGTGTGTGTGTGATTTTATACATTTGTTATAATGAAAAAATATCTTTCTATAATGAAAAATTGATAAGAAAATTGTCTGTGTTTATACATACTTCAAAGAAAATGATTATAAAATTAAAAAACTAATTTTGATTATATAAATTATGTAGGTATACTACTATTTTTAATATAATATTATATATATAATATATACATAATTTGTGTTTTTATTTTTTTAAATTTGTGAATTATTATAAAATTCAAATGCAAATAACTTTTTATTATATAAATGATCTAGATAATTTTATTAATTTGTGTATGTATATAATATACAATATATAATACAAATATAATACAAATAAATTTCTCTCTCTCTTTCTAATTTTATTCAATTTCTATAATGAAAATTATACAAAATTACAAAATTGTAAATTATTATAAAATTCTAATACAAATAAATGTGTAAAAATATATACAGAAATATAATTAAATATAATAATTATATTCTAGTTCTATTTTCTAGAAAGAAGTTTTTTTTCCTTCTTTTTAAATTTGGTATTTTATACTGATATTTTGGTGACAGAATTTTCCTTTTTGTGTGAGCTATCCCTTTAAAAACTCTAAATAGCTATTTGGCTATTGATTAACATTATTTAGTGGCCTGTATGGCCGATTTGCTGATAGAGAGAGAAAAAGAATTTCAGAGCAAGTTATTGTATTTTAATTTCAGATAAAAATGATGAAGACAGTAACATTTAATCATTCACAACAAGAAAATGCATTAACAAACACACATTAAATCTGGCTCCACTGAAAATTCTGTTAGATTATGAAAGTAAAATGGACTGTGAAAAGCAAACTGCTTTGACATAAAGGAAACAACTGCACATTTTCAACTCATTTCAGCATTTCATCAGGAATGCTGCTCTAGTGAATGATGGGGAATGTTTAGCACACCCTGAACGTGTAGAACTCTACTATGCGGCCCACCAGTCTGGCCTGAGAAGGTGAGGAGGGGTCCTGCAGAAGAAATGCCAAGCTTATCTATTCTTCAGACAGTTTAGGGTTTGCGTTTGACAGACGAACACAGCTGTGCTCTCCCGCATTCCTCTGGCTTGCTCCGCAGGCCCCAAACGATCGCCCCCCAATGCATAGCTTCCTCTTATTGGCCGAGGGACCGTACAATCCGCTCTCTCCTCCATCACTCCCTAATGTCAGAAACGGGCCCCCCACTGTCGCCCACTTGGCGAACATTATGAAATCATCACCACTGTCATGTCTGCTGTCAGACAGGGGTCATCGCATGCAATGCAGAATCAGCAGCCTCTTGGGAACCTACCGGCACGACCACTTGGAGAAAGCTGACTCTTAAAGATGTTAAAAACCGCATGAGAGATCTGACGTGCCCCACTGCGTCTGCTCTGACTGAAAACATGAATGAGCAATAGTGTGCGTCTCTGTCTGTATCTGTTGGCTCGTAGCCTGGAAAAAGTATGTGGGCCAGTGTCAAGTCTCATTTGCGTTGGTGAGCTGTGACAGCCATAAATCACTGCAAAAGCCCATTAAATCCACTTTTGTATATGGCCTGTAACAAGGCAATACGAGCAGGAGGAGTTTTGTATCTTAATACTTGTAGGGAGGGAGTGACAGGAGGAAAACAGCACGGACAGTAAGTGTGGAAAAAGACATCAGCGCTTAGAGAGCAGAAATGGATTGTTGCTGGGCAATGTGGAAGGAAATGTGGATAAGGATACAATCAAAGGCACATAAAAGTGGCAACTGGGCAATTTGAGTAATACAAGCTCTTAGGCAAATAAAAGCAGGTTCAAAAAGCTTCAAAAAGATACTTCTGATGTCAGTTAACATTTAATCCTCTTCCACCTCATGATAGTTACTTATAATATTTTTTTTTTCAATAAAATAAATAAATTTGTATACTTGAGGAACAGTAGGAACACACACAGACACACACACAAGGCTAATGTGTTTTTTTTTTGTTTTTTTTTTGCCATTTTCTTCTCATCACTTATTTGCTTCACTTAATGAAATATAACTATAAATGTAATAAACATTAAGATTTTATTGCATAATATTGTGCATATTGTACTTTTTTAATAACATAACATTAATATCACATAATACGGATATACACTATCCATATAGGAAGATTTATTAGGCTAGCAGCACTGAGTGGACAACACAGATGGTGAGCTGAAGTGAAATACATCTCACTCTCTCTGCTTTGACAGGCTTATGACAGGTTAAAGGGAAGTCACAAGTGGTATGAAAAATTCACAGGAATGATTTGACAGATAAAAACAGTTTACTGTAAACTGACAGACACTTTGAATAGCTATTTGTTTGTTTATTATATATTTATAGTAATATTACATATTAATAATTATACATTAATTCTTTAATGTATTTATTTACACATACAAATTTGATAAAATATTGCATGTATATTTATTTATTTATTTATTAACTATAAATGAAGGTTAATAAAAAGTAACACTCCAACATTTTATGTAACAAATATTCTGTAAAAAAATATTTACAGGTGTCCTTTTTGAATTTTAGTTAGTGTGTGGTGTGTATCATTGGGCATAAAAAGAACTACAAAATTACAAATCTCGAAGTCCACTTCAAAGGGAGATATTGCGTGTTTAAAAATCCCTTTTCAAGAACTACAACATATGGCACCTTTGGACTACAGCGTTGTTTTCCGGGTGTTATGATGTCACAACGCAGCCCATTAGAATATCATTAAAATAAATCCTGACTACGGAAATTCGAATGGTTGAGGGGTGGGTAGGGATGAGGTGGGGGATTCGCATAAAGAAAAACTTTAGTGATGCAGTGTGGAGAGCCGCTTCTGGGACACTTTAACAAGCCGCGGCGCAGCTAGTATAAACACAAGCATTGACTAGAGTGGTCGTGATCAGCTCCGGTGGCTGTGTCGGAGCTGTAATGCGCCGCAGCGTGTGCAGTGTGTGGTAAGATATTTATTCATCATACAGTGTAGATAGCTTCACTTATAACACAAGTGTTTTTTTTTAAATGCATAAACTTAAAAATGCACTAGACTAGGCTAGGCTAATCAGTGATGATGTTCTTTGACAATGTTAATGTTCTTTGCTCGTTTTCTGTTGGTGCTTTTTGAATAACTTAGGAAATGTAAGCATTATAATTAGTAACTTACAGTACAGTACTATTAGTAAACCCAGAACTAATAGAGCCATTTGTGCCAGGCTGGGGAGAAAGGTTTTGTAATAATGATAATTATGTAAAAATAATTAGTTTCTTGAACCACCAAGGATGAGAGCATGTTCTAGTACACCCCCAAAACAAAATCAAGACTTTGTAAAAGAGCATAATAGGACCCCTTTAAAAATATCGCCCCATCCGTTTAACTTGTTATAATTTATAATTATTTAAACCCGACTGTATGAGTTTTAGGTGTTTCAGCTTTGAACAATTTTCATCACTAACTCAGAATGTGAAAACGTACAACAACAACAAAAAAATCACTGAATGTAATATTACTGTGTAAATAAACCATTATAATTTTTTACCCCCAAAATCATTAAAAATTTTGACAGATTTATGAGCAACTGAGTGTGCGGCTGTTGTTTTCCTGTTGTGCCCCTGGACTTTACTTTCAGTGTAGCTTCTGAATACTGACCCTTGATGGTGACACACTTGGCAAAGGTTTGAGGTCTGCTACATTTGGACTGGATCAGACACCGTTTGGCAGGGTGGGTGCAGGATATTTAGTCCACATCCAGGAAGGATCACTGTGGGAAAACGGACCTTCAGAGAGCACACAGATGCATTTAGGGGTTCAGAAAAAGGGAGCATATCCTGTACTGAAACGTGTCTTCTTCTATGCTTTCTTTTCTGCCTTTTCTTTTCTGCTGCTTTTGTGTTTTGTTCAACATATTATTAGACTAATTTAATCTTGGTGTATCTCTGAGTCAGTCTACAATTATATTTAATAATACATATTAAATTGTATTATATCATATTGAATAAAAACTAAATTAAAGTATCTTTTAAAGCTTGGCAGCATTCTAAGCTAACTAAAATGAAAACTTTAAGGAATAGTTCACCCAAAAATGAAACTTCTTTCATCATTTTCCCAGCCTCAAGTTGTTCCAGACCTTTTATTCATCTGTTTGGTAAGCAAACAGTTGACGTTAGCCATTGACTTCCATAGTATGAAAAAAAAAATACTATGGAAGTCAGTGAATACCATCTACTGTTTGGTTACCAAGATTTTTCAAAATATCTTCTTTTGTGCTCAACAGAAGAAAGAAACTGACAGAATTTTTATTTTTTGGGTGAACTATCCCTTTAAAAGGTTATTTATAAGTATACTGATTTTACTTAACTATATGTTTGTACCCAGAAGTGTGATAAATCTGACAAAACCTCTCAAAATCTAATTTTGGGGATGCTCTTATTTGTAAAAATGGTATACAAATAAAGAAACAGGTTTTAAAAATTATTTATTTATTTATTTAATTTTTTAAGGGTTAGGTAAATATTACAAAATAAATAAATAAATAAATAAATATGCATACCAACAATAATAAACAATTTATTATATATATATATATATATATATATATATATACAAATATCTAAAAATCAACACCATTCACAAAAAGTTTCAAACTTTCTTTAATCTCTTCACTTTCTGTGCTGGAGGGCCTGATTCTTAAATTACTGTAATAATGTTCCAATTGATTGAATGATTGACAGACTGAGACATGCATAATGATGAATGACTTAATTTAGGGATGGTGAACAAATGCAGTGATGGACAGGTGCCCTTTCTGCCTGTGAAGCCATATAAAGTGCAAAGGACTTAGGCATAAAGACCAGGGCAGGACGTTCATGATGGCGTATGCTCGGAGTGCGAAGGCAAATGCGTGTTCGAGGGGGTGTGTTACTCAATTCACCCTCTAGGATTTGGCCTTGGTCACTCCTGCTTTTAAACTGTGGCATGAAGCAGACATTGATGTGTATGTGTGTGTGTGTGGGCGTGCATAATTTACAGTATTTGTGTGCCTGTGAGTGGCAGCAGGAAGAGCGGGCTCAGCTTGAGGGTTGCCGACACCAGCGCTAAGAGGCTGGGGGTGGTGGGTGTCATGGAGGCTTTAAGCGGCCTTCCGTGTGACAACAGCTTGCCAACCAGAGGTCTTGCCTGAGCTCTCTTCTATTTCTAATTCATCCGGCTTTATCAGTACCAATCATTTGAATCATTTATTTTTAGTGGGATATGGTCTCTCTGCGCTGCTTCCCCGGGCAATGGCTCTCAGCGGCCTGCTAATGAGTGTCAATCTGCTGGCTTTGGCAATTTTACGACAGACACCTCATCTGACAAACGCAGGGCTACAGTCAACATGCATCATTCCTTCTGACACAGAGCTGAGCTGCCGTGTCACGCTCCCTCAGATGCTCTAAAAGAGCGCTTCGCTTTTGTTGTGAAGATATTTATGCGAAGCGCGTCGAGGTCAGAGCGTCTTTTGGATTCCTTGTTTCAGAATGTACTTTCAAAGTCGAAAGTGAATGTTTATCAGACAGTCTGTTTAAATGTTTTGTAGAGAGCGACATATGTTTCATAAAACTCAGTCACATATTCTAGATCATAAGGCCTTGAGCTTTACCAGTAACTTTTAAAGATGGTAAGCTCATACTGTATTTGTTTTGTAACTATGCTTTAAGATGTACATGAAAGGATTACAGATAGTTTGGTGTCTTTGAACCCACTTAAACATATTTTGAGAACAAATTATACCCAGAGGTAAGCTAAATCTGACAAAACTTCCCAAAACCTAATTTTTGGGGATGTGCTCTTAAGTAAAAACTGTATTTTTATTTGTAAAATATAAAGAAAAGAAAGTTTTGTTTTTTAAAATGGTACAAAAGCATACAATGTTTTCGTTATGTAATAGTAGGCTATTTATAACTATAGTTGTATATGAAAACAGTTAAAGTTTCCATTTAGATAGCTATTTAGGAGAACGTAATTTAATGCTAAAAATGGACACACTTCTCCTTTAAGAACAAATGGATAACTAGCGAAAAGTTAGCTGAACCGCACCGCCATCTTGAAGAGGTCAGCTGAAACACTGGTTACTAACTAACTAAATAACTAACTAGATAGATAGATAGATAGATAGATAGATATATACATACCTTTTCGCAGGTGATAGTGGTGGATTTCCTCACAGGTAAGGTAAACATGACGCTTTTCGCCTATTTTTCCCCCGATATTTCGAACAAACAGCTAACGATTACTTTTCTGCGTGGCCTGTTTACATGCTATCATGCATAAATGCATGAGATATTAAATGCTTTGATATCGCGATGTTGCATTTATCCGTAAAGGCTTATTTTTATCTGTAGTGACAGGTTAGTTCTTAACAGGCAGCATAAAATATGGTGTAGAAACAGGTTTCACTTAGAAATTGCTAGTAAACTTAACAATTACAAAGAATCAGTAATTTACACACTGAGTTAAACGTAAAATGTTAGACTAAAAAGACTAAAATAATTACATTGTATATTTAAAAAGTGAACACATAATCATGTATGAGCATAATCTCTCTCTATTCATACATCCTGTTGCTGAATGTTATATATTTAAAAAAAATAAGAGGGATCATACAAAATGGATCTTATTTTTATGTAGTACTGACCTGAATAAGATATTTTACGTAAAAGATGTTTACACATAGCCCACAAGAGAAGACAATTGCTGAATTTATACAAACTACCCTGTTCAAAAGTTTACGTACACTTGATTCTTAATACTGTGTTGTTATCTGAATAACCCACAGCTGTGGTTTTTTTGTTTAGTGATAGTTGTTTATGAGTCCCTTGTTTGTCCTGAACAGTTTATCAGCCTGCTGTTCTTCAGAATAATCCTTCAGGTCCCACAAATTTTTTGGTTTTTCAGCATTTCTGTGTATTTGAACCCTTTCCAACTATGACTGTATGATTTTGAGATCCATCTTTTCACAATAAGGACAACTGAGGGACTCATATGCAACTATTACAGAAGGTTCAAACATTCACTGATGCTCCGGAAGGAAAAATTATGCATTAAGAGTCAGGGGTGTAAACTTCTGAACAGAATGAATATGTGTACATTTTTCTTATTTTGCCTAAATATCATATTTTTTTCCATTTAGTACTGCCCTTTAGAAGCTACAGAAGATACTTACATGTTTCCCAGAAGACAAAATAAGGTAAATTTACCCAAATTCAAAAAGTTTTCACCCCCTCCTGGCTCTTAATGCATTGTGTTTCCTTCTGAAGCATCAGGGAGTGTTTGATCCTTCTGTAATAGTTGCATATGAGTCCCTCAGTTGTCCTCAGTGCGAAAAGATGGATCTCAAAATCATACAGTCATTGTTGGAAAGGGTTCAAAAACACATATAAATAATAAATGTATTACTATTAATAAAATTCACTGTCATTAATTTCACAGAAAAGCATGGCTGATAAAACTAGATCTCTCTTTGCTTATATAGTGCTTTCCATTATTTGTCATTCTAAAGCACAGCATCAAATGCTTCCAGTTTGTAGGAATCACAAACCTTATGTTTTTAGAATTTGGTATGTTAAAATATGGCATTGCATGTATTTTGTACTTTAAGTTGGCACCGCTAAAAGCACAACCTTCTCCCCTAATTAAAGTAGTCTAGAAACGCCACTGAATCATCAAGTAACACTGTGCATGTGTGACTCTGTGTGTATTTTGACCCTAGTGCACCTGGGCAGCTGTATCTGTGTCAGAGACTGCGCGGCCACAAGTGGACAGATACATTTTGTCCGTTCACGTATCCTTGTTCCCGGGGTTCTTGGGAGAGTTCAATTTTCTAGTAACTCAGCAGACGTCACAGAGCTATTCTGGCCGGCCAGTTGTGACAGCCGGCCAGCAACAGTAACGCCAGGGCAGGAATGCTGCTGGGGGGAGGGTGGTTGCTGATCTTGTCAGAGGAAGTGGAGACGAGGGCTCTCCCATTTCACAGGTGGTGGGGGGCAGCAGTTTGGGAGAAGGAGTGTAGCACTGGCTCTCTGGAGGGACGAGGAAGAAAGGGAACAGGCACAGGAAGAGGGGTGGGCAAGGTATTTGGGTTTGGTGCCAGCCGAGCCATGGCTCTGGCATGCTGCATTCCTAAAGATCAACACAACGGTGTTTCCTTTCAGCTCCCCTGCCTGCTAACCCCTTCAGCTACTCTACTTTACAACACACTCTCACACACAAACACACATACACGCTTGCCTTTCTTGTCTCGTAAGCCTAATTAGGGTTGTAATAGTGCTGCAGCCAATTTTCCATGGAAACCTTACTACGTGTTATGATCGAAAACTGCCACGTACGCACATTTATGAGAATTTCTGAAGGTTATTTTTATAGTGTCCCCACAAAATGTCTGAAATTAAACTAATGAATAAATTAAGTGACGTGTATTAGTCAAATTCAGTATTTTAAGTTATTTTCACACCTTTGTTTATTTTTACATGATCATAGCTAGGAGAAAGCTCTAGTCATGTATTTCTTGCAATGCAGGGTTCAGGAGGTTAAAATGCTTGCTGCTGGCAGACTGTTTGGCAGCGGGTGTAAATTAAGAGGGTCAAGACCCTGTTAAGGGATCCTACGGGGTAGTGATAAGTACAGGCGTGTTGGGTCAATATTAAGCGCCAAAGCTTGACTTGTCAGGTCAAATGGTCTGGTTTTACTTTTGAATTACTGTATGCTATAGAGCAGCCTTTCCCAAGAACTCCATTGTCGTTCATAAGAATAAAGGTGATGTAATCATGGAATTAGCTTTGCAGTGTATTGCTGATGAATGGAATACTGAGAAGTAACTTCAGACAGATTGACCTTTAACGTCACATGTGTTGCAGGTTTGAACATTAATCAGAAGAAATACTGTCTCAATTTCAGCCTGTTATGCAATGTATTGTTATTAATGATGACAATAATAATTTTATTATATAGTAATACTATCATAATTATATTATCATCATCATCGTTATGATTAGTAAAATTATATATACAATTTTTTTGTTTTTACTTGAAAATGACGGCAAAATATAATATAAGAACTGTTTTGCCTAATATTTTTTGGTCAAATAATAATTATAAAATGAAGTTTAATAAAAAATATTTTGAAAAAAAATTATTTGTTATATGCGGAGCCCCGGGTCGGAAATTAATAGGAACTTGGGACAAAATGTCAGTTAAACAAAATCCTTTATGGCTGTTGCAAAAATAAATAAATAAATAATTAATTAAATAAAAAAAATATACATTTAAATAAATAAATAAATAAATGAAAAGTTTTGATTGCAGCATTAAATTTAAAATCTGTTCATGTTGCATCTTAATTCTTTTTATGCGTTTTTACAGCATTATAATCAATAACACACAACCCTGTTGAGTTTATGAATGGAACTGCTAATCAAAAATTTGTCAGTATTTCCATTTAATTTTTACATATAGGCATTTACAATACTTCCTTATTTATTTATTTATTATTTTAATATTTATGTTTGGGCTTTTTTATGCCTTTATTTGGACAGGACAGTGTAGATAAGACAGGAAAGCATTGGGTGAAGAGAGAGGGGAGTGGGATCGGCAAAAGACCACGAGCCGGAATTCGAACTCGGGTCGCCGTGAGCGCAGTTGCACTGTATGTTGGCGCACTAACCGCGAGGCTATTGGCGCCGACCTTATTTAAGAATTTTGACCAAAGAACAAAAGAGATCAGACATATCAAACAAATCACATTACAAATTTTAATTTATGGCTAAAAACTATTATCAATACACTTAAAATTTGTTGTCTTGTCTCATTAAGGTTTATGAGTGACAATACATTGAAAAAATGTTGGAGTAGAACAAATTTGATTCAGAAATTGCTAGTAAATTTTACAAATAATAAAAGTAACAGCAAGTAACACATTGAATTAAACATGAATTTCTGAAGTAGAGACTATTGGAGTTCTTGTAAAACATAATGCAAAAAGTTATGTTTTATTTACAACTTAGAAAAATTACTTAAAGGAGAAGTCCACTTCCATAACAACAATTTACAGATAATGTACTCACCCCCTTGTCATCCAAGATGTTCATGTCTTTCTTTCTTTAGTCGTAAAGAAATTATGTTTTTTGAGGAAAACATTTCAGGATTTTTCTCCATATAATGGACTGCTATGGTGCCCCGAGTTTGAACTTCCAAAATGCAGATTTTATAAGGGATTATGAGACATACAATATTATATATTGTGTGGTCTGCCGCAGAAGCCAGCGAATTTATGTGCAGGAAATCTGAAAAATAAATACAAGGCATGTTAATCTAAAGTGACGTAAAAGTCACAATTCTGGTATGAATGTTCACACTGTGGTCGCATTGCAAAACATCTGATCAGTATCTTGTTAAATACAAATCCAGTCATATTTAAAAATTTTTATGACATGACACCAGTATCTGATACTTTCCTAAAAAGATGGGTTTATGATGTGCATTGTTTATAGATTATATTAGCATTAGGCTACTTTTAGCGTTACCCTGGAGCTGGTTCATCCTCCACCTATGTTTATTTATGTTGTCTATTTGAGCAGCATTTAACCATCCAAAATCCCAGGTCAGAAATTTCTGGAGAAATCAGTCCATTAGCAATTAAAAGATCCACTAGAGGTTATCAAGATGTAAAACAAACACAAACAAATTGATTATTAAAGTCAATGTCAGTTATGTGTACAAGGCCTAATCACACTTGATGAGCTTATCGGTCTAATTAAGTGTTCTGTTGCTGATTTGACATGACATATTTACAGATCCTCATGGGAATTCCGACGGAGGTGTGTTTTGCAGCACCTCAGATGTACAGCACACCTGAAGAAGGCGCTGGCAGAGAGTTTGCATCCTTCTGCTTAACACACGGCAGCTGTGCTGAGGGAAGGTGAGGAAAGACTGTGCTAATTTGGGGGCTGTTAGCTTGCTTGAGACCAGACTGCTAGCTCCATGGGCATGTTCACAGACAGTGCTGACAAGTGCATGAGTGAATCTGATGTCGTGCTTCTGATGAGCATGATCTTTCAGTTTTTGCCTTAGTAACAAACTTTTTGTATGTCCAATACCAGTCAAAAGTTAGGACAAACTTGAATTTGTTTCTCGTGAATTCTATAATAATTTTTGCTGAATATATACACTACCAGTCAAAAGTTTCTGAACAGTAAGATTTGTAATGTTTTTTTTTCTCTTCTGTTCACCAAGCCTGCATTAATTTGATCTAAAATACAGCAAAAGTAGAAATATTGTGAAATATTATCACTATTTAAAATGCTTTCTAAACTGCTTTCTATTTAAATATATTTCAAAATATAATTTATTCATGTGATTTCAAACCTGAATTTTCTGCATCATTCTTTAGTGAATAGAATAGAATAAAATTCCAAAGATCAGCATTTATCTGAAATAAAAAGTTTTTGTATTATACACGATACCATTCAAAATCTTGCAGTCAGTATTATTATCAATAATAATAATAATCATAATAATAAATGTTTTTTGAGCAACAAATCAGAATATTAGAATAATTTCTGAAGGATCATGTGACTGGAGTAATGATGCTAAAAATTCAGTTTTGAAATCACAAGAATAAATTACATTTTAAAATATATTCAATAGAAAGCAGTTATTTTAAGCAGTAAAAATATTTCAAAGTGTTTGCTGTATTTTGGATCAAATAAATGCAGGCTTGGTGAGCAGAAGAGACTTTTGACTGGTAGTGTAAATATATTTTAAAATCTGCTATTAAATGTATCAATTTCTTGGTAAACTAAAAAAGTAAGTTTATAGTAATATTGTTAATATAAAAATAGTGATTAATTTAAGTCTGTATTTCTTCTTATATATATGTCTTTAGAAAGCTGAAAAGAAAAATGAATTTATACTAATAATAATATTAAAATAATTCATTTTAGTCAATATTTATTATCGTTATTATTATTACACACACTTTTCTTTGCAAAAATTACATTTATAGTAGACATTATGTAAAACATTATGTAAATAAAAAAGAGTAATAAAAAAGAGCAGGGATGTCATTTTGACATGGCAGTGTACTTTTCAATGTGTGCCACATTAATTCAGTTGTAGTCCTGTTCATGGTTT
The DNA here is from genome assembly GCA_012976165.1 of Labeo catla. Lineage (NCBI taxonomy): Eukaryota > Metazoa > Chordata > Actinopteri > Cypriniformes > Cyprinidae > Labeo > Labeo catla. The sequence goes on along the minus strand of VONZ01000157.1, from coordinate 731,459 downwards.
GGTTTTTCTGGTTTCTAATGAGAAACCTGTGTGTGTCTGTGTCATGCAATGTTGTACTTATGCAGTGTATGTGTCTTTGTTCTTGTGTGTCTGTATGTGTCAGATTCCCGTCTGTGTGTATGTGAGTGTACATGTTCTTGCTTTTGTGTGTGTTTGTGTCTGTCGGCTCAGGTTATGTTGATGCTAAAATGCCCAATCCTCGAGGGACTGCAGGCCTGCAGGGTGGTCTTTCTCTCATCAGCAGCATTAGGGTCCGGTGCATGATGGGTGCTGACCCCTGGGAGGGCCATAACCAACCTAAGCTCTTCTCCTGTCACTAGTGCTCACGCCCTGGCAGCACTCACTCACACTGTTTGTTATATACACGGCAAGCAGGGTCCTTTTAAAGCTGTTCCAAAACTGGCTCTGTACACTAGTTCAGTAGAGGTGAAAAGAGGAGAGAGATATTTTAGTGATTTCACAACATTTCAATAGCCATATCTATGTAAGGTATCATAGATAAAGGGCCCTTTTGATTTTTCTTCCACTGAATAGGAACAGAAACCTACTATACTATCTTAAACATCTGTTAGCCACTGTGCATTGGAAAATTGTCCTGATTGAGGTTGTTTTCTGAGGTAATTTTTTCTAACATTTAGGGTCAGTAATATATTAAAGGGATAGTTAATCCAAAAATGAAAATTCTCAGCCTAATTGCTCACCCTCATATCGTTCCAAACCTGTGAGACCTTAATTCATCTTTGGAACACAAATTAAGATATTTTTGATCCAAGAGCTTTCTGACCCTACATAGACAGCAGCGCAACTGACACGTTCATAACCCAGAAAGGTAGTAAGGACATCGTTAAAATAGTTATTGTGACATTGGTTCAACTGTCATTTTACACAAAAACATTTTTTAGTGGTTTTAATTGTTAAAGGGGTCATCGGATAAAAAAAATCACTTTTACATCTTTGTTTGAACATAAATGTGTGTTGGCAGTGTGTGTACACAATCCACCCAGCAATATTTTTTAAATCTTTATAAGTAATATCCCCTTTTTCAATTCAAGTCATTCTCAGCATCTTGTCTGTGTGACGTCACACCGACCAAGGCCGCTCCCATTATAGTTCATTGACACGACTGTCTTACCTTAGACCCTCCCTGACTGAGCTGAGTGAGCTGTAACAGTCCGACCGCCATTGAGTCGACTCCGGTGCAGGGGAAAACAAGAATGTCTCTGATTGAGCGATTGAGGTGTTTTGTTGTTGGATGTAATAATGAACATACTGTAGCAGTCGTCATTTACTCCCAACATCTGAGCCACTGAAGATGCAGAGGTTACTTTCGTTTTTGAAGGGAATTCACCTGGTGATCTACATAAATGCATCTATGTTCGTGCGAATCATTCGTGATCCAGCCTTACCTACAGCAGAAGTGAGTATAAGGGTTTTTTATGCATCTTTACAAATCGCCTTTCTTAAAGGAGAAGTCCACTTCCAGAACAACAATTTACAGACAATATACTAACCCCCTGTTATCCAAGATGTTCATGTCTTTCTTTCTTCAGTCATGAAGAAATTATGGTTTTTGAGGGAAACATTTCAGGATTTATCTCCATATAATGGACTGATATGGTGCCCCGAGTTTGAACTTCCAAAATGTTTAAATGCGGCTTCAAACGATCCTAAATGCTTTTGGTTTTGCTCTCCCTGAACTCTGTGTATTCTAGCTCAAGACATATAGGGTATGTTGAAAAACTTCTTTGCATGTTCACTTTGCAAAGACTGGGTTGGTACTTCTGCAGCGATGTAGGATGATTTTGAAATGATTTTTGAAGTCGATGGAGATAATACGATTGGAGTTTTTTAACATATCTTGAGCCAGAATACAAACAGTTCAGGGCGAGCAAGACAAGATGAGTGTTTGAGATTAAAAAGTATTTAAATTGTATTATTTTAAATGAAATTAACCGATCGTTTCGTTAGATAAGACCCTTCTTCCTCGGCTGGGATCGTTTACAACCGCATTTGGGATCGTTTGAAGCCGTATTTAAACTGCATTTTGGAAGTTTAAACTCGGGGCACCATAGCAGTTTGGAGAAAAATCCTGAAATGTTTTCTTCAAAAAACACAATTTCTTTATGCCTGAAGAAGACATGAACATCTTGGATGACAAGGGGGTGAGTACATTTTCTGTAAATTGTTGTTTTGGAAGTGGACTTCTCCTTTAATAATGTGCTAGTTAGCTAGTTTCACAGCTAAATGCGGCTAAAGTTTACAGTCTGCTCATCATCCCATGGCAGAGTGGGGCGGGATGAGCAGAGCTTATTAGCATTTAAAGGCAAATGCAACAAAACAGCTTGCTGTGAAAGGGGCTAATTTTGACAAGGTAAAAAGAGTGTTGTTTTTCACCTCCACTGAGAAATTTAAACCAAAGTATTTTATAGAGTTGTCATTAAGACCCTAACGAATCATATCAACTTGTGGAAAATGGGCATCTGATGACCCCTTTAATAATTGATGGTTTGTAATGTTTTAAATGGTATTTGTAGTGGAAACCATTAGAAACCATTAGAAAATTTAGCAGGGCTCTTTGTCAAAATGTTCAGACATGTTTATAAAGACTGTTTTATGTACAGTGTGCATTGTCTTCTACTTGTAAACAGGGTGCAGCGCATCCGTGTTCTACATCAAAACGCCGGCTCCTGCAGCAGCAGCTTCACACGAATGCGTTGTGGTACTCTCGTGAACACGTGCTGATAAATTGTTGAGTAACATCTTTATTTTTGTTTTCTTTATGCACAAAAAGTATTCTCATAGCATCATAGCATTAATTGATAATGCTGTAAAACACTGTTCCATCATTAATGAATAACTACACAAGAACAAATGACTAATGCATTGTTAACATTCTAGTAACTACTATTAACTAACAAGGAACTCTGATTAACGAATCAGTAAATAATAGCACTCTGTTGAACGTGGTAGTTTACTATTAGCTAATCAGTAACTACTTTTTTTTCATATCTCCAAGATAACTACTAAGACCTTCTATGTTTTTTGTAAGGTTCCATATAGTGCTACTTCCGGTGGCTTTGGTAACACTTGAGTCGTTACTAGTGGATTACCATGATCTTCACTTTAGAACACTGATCCAAATAATTAGTAATCTCTTCTGAAGTATTTGGTAATTATTGAGTCATTACTAGTGGGTTACCATGACCTTTACTCTAGATTTCATTATGCATTTTGCATCATTCACATTAATTTTGAACCTGTATATAGTAGTTCTTAGTAGTTCTCCGAGAGATAGTAGTTACTGATTAGCTAATAGTGAACTACCACTTTCAACTGAGCACCATTACTTACTGATTCATTAGAATTTCTTGTTAGTTAACAGTAGTTACTATAATGTTAATAGTGTATTAGTCATTTGTTCCTGTGTAGTTATTCATTAATGTCGGAACAGTATTTTAAAGTGTTACCATTAGGGTTGAACCACTGATGTCACATGGACTATTTTATCGAAGTCCTTACTGACTTTCTGGGTCTTGAACGTGTCAGTTGCGTTGCTGTCTATGCAGTGCCAGAAAGCTCTCGGATTTCATCAGAAATATCTTAATTTGTGTTCCGAAGATGAACGAACGTCTTATAGATTTAGAACAAGAGGGTGAGTAATGACAGAATTTTCATTTTTAGGTGGCCCTTTAACAGCAGACTGTTAATTTCGATTCTAAATGATTTTGAAAGGATTTCAATACCTGCGCTTGGGCCAAAGGTGAGACTGAGGCCTGATGGCAGAGTGACCATTACAATGTAACCGACAGTGAGGCAAGGAAAGCCTGGAAATGAGAAGTGACAAAGGGTGCCCTTTGTGTGTGAACTGATGGGGTGGAGGGCTGACAAGGTGCTCCCTCTAGGGGTTAACCTTCCAGTCCGGATCAACTGCTAAATCTAGGTCAGAAAAAAAGAGGGGGAGGGTGCGTTACATGGACAGTGGAGAGCACAGAGGAAACGTGTTGAGGAAACAGTGATTAAGATGAGAGCAGAGCATGTGGGTTACTTTAAAAAGACACAGGTGTAAGGTACACAGGAGGAGGTGATTCTAAAGGTCAGTCGATGGAAGAAGGGTTGACCTTCGCCTTTCATCGCACATTTATTTACTAATACCCTAAATATACACAAATTAATATCACTATCATTTCTAAAGCCTAAATTACTTTGCAGTGGGTGTGTAGTACCCATTATATCCATTGCAGCTCCGCTGTAGCCTATAAAGCATCTCAGCTCATACTGAGAAAACAGATGAGGCAGAAGACAAAACAATACCACTATTAGTTTAAGAGCTCTATTTGGCATCATTCAGACTGAAGTTATGGCAGAGCACTAGAGGAAGCCACAGCTGGGTTCCTCCACATGCAGAGACAGTCATCTGGCTCTCGCTGCTCCATTATGCTGGCTCTGATAACAGTCTTCTCACATTCATCACACAGGTCTTATGAGTTGGGGAGATAAAGGGCAAAATGAGCTAAACCACTATGCTTAAAATAATGGTTCACTGAAAAATGGGTGTATGTTCTTAAAAAAATTGACATTTTGCGTACCACATAAATAATAACTGCAGGTTTGGAATGACATTAGTTCTATCAAGACAACTCTGTGAAGATTTAAGCATGGTAATAGATATGACTGTTAATGCATTCGGTTTTGGCAGAATAGTTCTGCTACGCTGCTGTTGGTTATTGTCGCTGCCGTTTCAAAGCAAATACAGGAACTTGCTATTGCCAGTACATATGCTAATATGGTGCTGTGAGTATTTAAGACATACTGCTGCATGAGCACCATATATAATAACCCGTAGCAGATCTATACAGGTGGAGCTGGGGAGGTGGAGGGTTTCAGAGGAACTCTGAAAGCGTTCTGTGAAATGCTGTAGTGAATGCTAACCAGCCATTTAAATGTAAAGCAGCAAGCTCATTGGCTGCATATGCAACATGAACCAATCAGCTTGTGGCAAGTAGTTTAATGCTGTGAATGCCATTTGCGCCATCTAGAGTTGACAACAGACAATGGATCTTTTTCGTCTGCGATATTGCATGAGGCTGTACCTTCATGAGTAGAGTGACATTTTGAAAAATAAAATGTATCACTACTTGAAACCAGTAAAGTTTGCCTGCACATTCTTGTAAGGAAGAGAGTACTATGAGAACTAGGGTGGATGTTACAGTTTTCAGCAAATAATGATTTAATTTCACACACAGAACTATCATTTAATGCAAGACGCTGCAGGTAAATAGGGTAAAAAAAAATTGAACTAATAGTTATCTTCTTACTTACCCAGTTGATTGATTACACTGATAATTGCAAACATTTTTTGTTTTCTAAAATGTTAGGTTTAAGTATGCAAATGAGGCATTATTTAAAGGAGAAGTCCACTTCCAAAACAAATATTCACATATAATGTACTCACCCCCTTGTCATCCAAGATGTTCATGTCTTTCTTTCTTCAGTTGTAAAGAAATTATGTTTTTTGAGAAAAGCATTTCAGCATTTTTCTCCATATAATGGACTGATATGGTGCCCCGATTTTGAACTTCCAAAATGCAGTTTAAATGCGGCTTCAAACGATTCCAGATGCAGTTGTAAACGATCCCAGCCGAGAAAGAAGGGTCTTATCTAGCGTAACGATCGGTTATTTTCATAAAAATAATACAATTTATATACTTTTTAATGTCAAACGTTCGTCTTGTCTTACTCTGCCTGGACTGTTTTTTTTCCCCGTTTATGACAGTTGTATGTCAAAAAACTCCCATCTCATGTTCTCCCTCAACTTCAAAATCGTCCTATATCGCTGTTTTACCTTTTTTTGTTAAGGGTGTTTGATCTTCTTTGCATGTTCACTTTGCAAAGACTGGATTCACTAGATAAGACCCTTCTTCCTCGGCTGGGATTGTTTGAAGCCGCATTTAAACTGGAAGTGGACCTCTCCTTAAATGAAATCTAAACACTAGATAAAGTCAGTTTCAAAATTCTTGTTTAATTTTTTTTTTGACATATTAGAGTCAAATTTTTTTTTTGTATCTCATTTTCAGGGTTGCCAGGTTTTTACATCAAAAGCCGCCCAATTGCTACTCAAAACTAGTCCAAAACTAGCCCAAAGATTGCATTAAAAGATTGCATTCTGAGGGATAAAATACACATTTCTTTTCGGAGTTCCCCTGGTAACACTTCAGGGGCTAAATATGACGTCATTGGGGTTGATTCAACCCACGGACATCCAAAAAAACAATCCATGGCAACAGTGTTAAAGTAGCCAAATTCCACAGGAAAACCACAGATTTGACAACACTGCTCATTTTTGTCACTCCATAATTCAGAAAATACTTAGAACAGACAGAAAACATATTTTCACAGTTTTGGGGGAATAAAATGTGGTATATATAATTAAGCAAATTATATATGAACAAATCCCTCTGTAAAAACCTTCATGATATAGACAGGAATAAAAATGTAAAGCTTGGTGTGTGTAAGTGCTACTGAAGTGAAGATTTATGGCTCAGTGTGGGATAAAAAACATTTTGAGAAAACGGCTTTTAAAATGTTATTTTGAATTTAAAATCTATTGAAACAAATAGATAATGTGCTTTAAAAGAAACACTTAACAGTGTCTTTTAAACACTTTAAAAAGCCCAAAATCTCAAACTTGGCAGGTGCATGAAAAAAAACTGTGGTTTGCCTGCAGTGCCTCCCCTTAACTTCAAAATATACTGCATGAGTCCTGTAGTATGGTTATGAATGAAAATTTGGATTTCAGGTTTGGAAGGTGAATAAATGATGAAAGAAGTTTCAGGTTTTTTGAAGACATATTCCTTTAAAGTAGGGGTTTCCAAACTCACTCAGCCAAACCCCTTAGATATTAAATGTTTACTTTGTCAGCATATTGGTGAAATGCTATAAACGTCTGTCCACAAAAATGTTTGAAATTATGCAAATGTGAATGTAAAGCATGCATGGGAAACAGCATTTACTGTGAACTAAGCATGAAAATGTATTATAAAATACCCCATTTGGGAAACTCTGTTTTAATTCGTGCTTGCATGGAGTTTATGTACAGCTGGTTTGTTGAAAGTACAAATTATGGGATCATCAACAGGTTCTTCCAAGACTTCTGTTGGCAAGAGGTCACAAACTGCATTTTGGTCTCTGTTCTGGGCATTTCATTTTGATGGTGATTGTTGTTGTGGTTTACCTCTTGGTAATTTGTTCACTGCACTCTCCACTAGCATTTTAGCACAAACGGACCCTTACATTCTATTAATTAAAATTAGCATCCATCCCTTTAGCATTGACTTGTTACGTCAGATAGAATCAACTTTGTGTCAGCGGGCCTGAGGGTCTCAGGCCCTAACGAGCCCAAGATCCTAATTAGGGACAGAAGAACTGAAGGGGAGCGGGGAGGGGGGCAGAGGACCAGAGAGGGTCCTGCTGGGATGAGCGTGGCCACGGGGCTCGCGGTATTTATACTTCACGCACCTATGGTACACATGGTGTGGGTGAGACCAGAATGGAACTGGACCCAGGCAGCGCCTCACACCCCAGCCATCACAACCACTATCAGTCCAGACGGGAGGACGGAGAGGGAGGACAAGAGAGAAAGCGTGAGGGGGAGAGAACATATAAAATGAGAACCAAAGCGAAAACACTGGGGACTGAGAGGAAGTGAGAGAAAAAATCAAGTGAGAAATAGACAAACTGAAGAAACAGACCAACGGTTGCTGGTGTGGAATAGAGTAAAGTGTCTATTGATATCAATGTGGCTAGTCAGAGGAAACAAACTTTGTAGTTGCTTCCCTTATTTGTGGTGTGTTCATGCATTTATATGTATTTATTTATGTACAATATGCTTTTTTTCTATTTCTGTTTTATTATTTGTATTTCTTATTATATACTACCCTTTTTGTTTCTAATTCGTTTCTAAAGACGTTTCTAATTCTCACCAAGGCTGCATTAAAGAATACAAAACTGATATATTGCGAAATATTATAAAAAACAATGCTATAAATATATGTATATTTTTTTAGTTTAATATATTTGAAAAAAATTTAATTTTCCAGTATTCCGCGTGACATGATTCTTCAGAAATCATTATTCAAATCAAATCATTAATCAAATCAATCTGCTACTTAATATTTTATATTTTTTTCAGAATTATTTCTGAAAAAACAGCATTTATTAGATTTTTTTTGTTGTATCAATGTAAAAGTAACTCTTTATCAATTTATTGTATCAATGTGTTGTTGCCGAATACAACTATACACTTATTTGAAAAAAAAAAAAAGTACTAAAACCGAACTTTTGATTGGTAGTATATATGTATGTACACTACCAGTAAAAAGTTTTGGACAGTATTTTTTGTAATGTTTTTTAAAGAAGTCTCTTCTGCTCACCAAGTTTGCATTTATTTGATCCAAAGTACAGCAAAAACAGTAAAATTCTGAAATGTTGTTACTATTTAAAATAACTGTTTTCTATTTGAATATATTTTAAAATGTAATTTATTCCTGTGATTTCAAAGCCGAGTTTTTAGCATCATTACACCAGTCACATGATCCTTCATAAATCCTTCTAATATTCTGATTAGCTGCTCAAAAAACATGTATTATTATTATTATTATATTGAAAACAGGTTTATTTGATGAATAAAAAAATCTGAAATATAAATCTTTTGTAACATTATAAATGTGTTTATCATAACTTTTGATCCATTTAAAGTACCCTTACTAAATAAAAGTATTAATTTTTATAATTTCTTTCTATAAATAAATAAATAAAAATTATAAAATTATACTGACTCCAATCTTTTGAATGGTATAAATGCTTTGGATCTTTCTATTAATCAAAGAATCCTGAAAATATATTTAAATGTTTTAAATAATAATAATAATAATAATAATTAGTATTATTATTATTATAAATGTTTTTTAAACAGCAAATCAGCATATTAGAATGATTTCCAAAGATTAATTTGACACTGGAGTTTTTAATGCTAAAAATTCAGCATTGAAATCACAGGAATAAATGAAATTTTAAAATATATTCATATAGAAAGCAGTTATTTTAAATAGTAAAAATATTTCACAATATTACTGCTTTTGGTGTATTTTGGATCAAATACAATGCAGACTTGGTAAAAAAACATTAAAATCTTACTGTTCAAAAACCTTTGGCTTGTAGTATATTTATTTATTTATAGACATTTATTTTTAGTTTTTTTTTATTTTTCGTTGAATAATTTCGAGTAATAATAATTAAACATGCTAAATATTTTTTTTCCTGTTTGCAATTCATTTTGTGCTACAGCAGCATCTAGTTTCTCTGTTTATCCCTATCTGTGATTGTGACTGAGGCTTTTAATGTGTTCTTGTCATTTCATCTTTTTATATGCGCATGTGAGTGTTAACTCTGAATGTGACAAATCCTTTTGCCCCAGCTGAGCGGCTCTCGGCACGGGCAATAGGATAGCTGGTGATGTGGGTTCTTCCAACAGGAGTAGACGGGCCAGATAAAGCGTGGAATATGAGCCCAGGACCTGAAAAGACATGTGTCAGTAACACAGGGGCTGACGTGGTCCGACACCCTGTGGTCCAGTAGATGTTAACCCTCTGTGAAGGTCTCAGCCTGAATGAATGTGGCTGAGGCTGAGGAATCTTTAGACACTGCAGCTGATATCAGAAGACATCTCCAGATCTGCCCTGCTGGTGTCTTCTGACTCAATCAGGCATGCAGGAAGCACAAACGTGGCAGGGTTTGGTGTGGAAGCATGTATTCAGAGGAAGGAAATCTGACGTTTTAATCACCCAGTTTCTTATGAACTCTCACACCTTTCACCAACAGTCTCTTTTATGGCACACTTTAATTGTCTTTCCTGTTTCATTTCATACCACTTCTTCCTGTCCTCACTCTACCACCAAATGTGACTCATTCTGTTTTATGAATTTTACGCTGCTAGTTTACGTTATTTTCTAATTAAACACAATATTCATTATGATTAAAATTTTTAGCATGACAGTTAAAGTCAAAATGTATGCTATTACAGTAACATAATGACCAATGTAAATAGATCTTTCATTTAAAAAAACTTGTCTTTCAGACATCAAAAGTAGTTCCAGACAGGTCTTGACCACATTACGTGTCACTTCGCCAAATGATACAGCCTACAACAGCAGAGAAACCAAAACCCACAATGACACTGACAAAGCGAATGAATGTTGTAAACAATAAATTATTTCCATGTTTTTGTGACAGAATTATGTTTTATTATGTACGGAAGGGATACTTTATTTCTTTCTTATATTTCATACAGTTGACTGCTGACAGACATGATGCAGTGCAGAAACTCCTGTATGTGTTTTGTCTCATATTTATATATATCACATATCACACAATATCATACGGGCAGCAAGAGCAAATATGATACGAGTGCTGATTTTGTCCCGATCTATTAGAAGCTTAAATGTGATTTTATACAAGAGGTCAGCAAATAAGAAGTTGATTTTGTGTTATATTTTAAACATAATATTATGTCTTTTTGCTCAATTTTTTAGAAAACATATTACTTTTGAAGCCATAGCAGAATTGTTGCAGGTCTCCGATGAACACAGTGGTGTTTAGTTTCTGAATGAATCTGCGTTTTGAACTAATAGTGTGAATCAATGATTCAAATGCCCGTTTATAAAGAGAGTCATTTGCTTAATTCCTAAATGAATCAGCCGTTTGAACGAATCGAATGAATGCATAAATTACTGATAAAGACATTTACCGCCACCTGCTGCCAGATTTAGTTTCTTATTTAGAGTATCATTTCATTAAAAATAAATAAATAAATAAATAAAGCTGTTTTGGTTAACAATGACTTTCACTGTATGAACAAAAAATACTGAGATGTGTCTCAAATTATTTTCTTTTGTCTTCCATAGTTTACGTTTGATCGTTGCAGCCTGAATGTTTAAGTGTAATACATTTTAAGTTAAATCAAATAAAATATTTATTTCTAAATCCACAATTTGTAATGTCTACTTGATACTTTCTCATTTAACATAAAAATAGCTTTAAATAATCTTTTGTGGGTATTTTCATAGTCAAATTTATTTTGTGATTCATTAAATTAATTAATCGACACATTGTGTAATTAATTAGATTTATTGACTGACAGCCCTACTTTATATACAACATCTGAACAATATTTGAGGTCTGGAAACTGTATAAGCAGAATAATTTACTCTGGTCAAAGATGAATAAATAAGCTTTCCATTGATGTATGGTTTGTTAGGATAGGACAATATTTGGCCAAGATACAACTATTTGAAAATCTGGAATCTGAGGGTGCAAAAAAAAAAAGAAAACAATCTAAATATTGAAAAAATTGCCTTTAAAGTTGTCCAAATGAAGTTCTTAGCAATTCATATTACTAATCAGAAATTAGGTTTTGATATATTTACAGTGGGAAATTTACAATTATCTTCATGAAACATGATCTTTCCTTAATATCCTAATTATTTTGGCATAAAAGAAACAACTATCATTTTGACCATGTGATGTATCATTGGCTATTGCCACAAATATACCTGTGCTACTTAATACTGGTTCTGTGATCCAGGGTCAGATATATATATATATATATATATATATTTAACATATGTGACCCTGGACCACAAAACCAGTCATAAGGGGCATTTTTTTTTACATTGAGATTTATACATCTTCTGAACACTGAATAAATAAGCTTTCCATTGGTTATAAATAAGTAATAAACAAGCTTTTTCCAGTGGTTTGTTAGGATAGGACATTTGGCAGAGATACAACTATTTGAAAATCTGGAATCTGCAAAAAAAAATCTGAATACTGAGAAAATCAGTTTTAAAGTTGTTTAAATGAAGTTCTTAGCAATGCATATTATACTAATCAAAAATTGAAATCATTAAAAATTAAAATCATATTTACGGTAGAAAATTTACTAAATATCTTTAAGGAACACGATAACAACTTAATATCCTAGTGATTTTTGGCTTAAAGAAAAATCAATAATTTTGACCCATATGATGTATTGTTGGCTATTGCTACAAATAAACCCGTTCTACTTGTTACTTGTTCTGTAGTCATATATATATATATATCTATATCTATCTATATCTATATCTATATCTATCTATCTATCTATATATATATATATATATATATATTTAATTGTTTCGGAATTAGGAAGTTATTGTTTAATAGTTATTGCTGTTGAACAGTTATTGCATGAATTAAAAAACGACTAGTAATATGTTGCCCCAGCAAAGGCTGATGGATTGTATGTAATGGGTAAACGGCAGAGATGAAACATCGCCTGTTCATTCAGTCATTTTGAAATTTCATTCGTCAATAAACAACTGTGGAAAGTAGGGGAAGGCACACTGGTGGGGTTGCACTTGTTCTAGAGACCCCACTTGTGTGGAGGTGGAGAAAAACCACCTTTTGTGGTAACAGAACCAGTAACCCCCACAAAAACACATCTATCACCCCTTTACTCAGTGTTTCCAAAGATCACACCCACACTTACTGCCATTAACTGACCAGCACCACCTCTTTAGGTCCATTTAAACACCAAGAAGATTAGATTGAAGTTTTATAAATTCAACTGAAGTGCATAATAAGCCTTCACATACATGTCATTGACTGACAGTTGAGAAATACATCAGATGAAAATATTAGCTTTCACACAGACGTGTGTAAAGAGGGTGTGAAAAATAGAAGGAAATGTATGATGGATTGACAGATAAGAAAAACTAAGCTAAAAATATGTTATATGGTCGATTTGTATATTATATGACAGATATTAAGCCTAGATGGAAAATCTATCTATCTATCTATCTATCTATCTATCTGTCTGTCTATCTATCTATCTATCTATCTGTAGTTATTTTCATTTGCTTAAATAAAACAGATTAGATAGTTAAGTGTGTGTGTTACTGCCTGAATGGCTGCTATAGGACCTCCTGTTTGCCAGCCAGATCTCTGAATATAAGTGCTCTAATTGCTCAGAAAATTACATCCAATGCTGATTGCAAGTGACATGGCCTGGCGGTAGAGTGACATTGTGATGCCTCCTATCTTCCCTCCCTCTGTTTCTCCTTTCCTTCTCCAGATCTCTCTCCTATACCGTGTCATTCGCCGGTGACCGCAGCAATGCCCCTGGTGACCGCCTGCTGCCCTCTTCTTGTTGAAGCTGTCGAGTGCTGAGATGTCCCAAAGTTCAATCTTGTCATGCTCAGGCATCGCTTTCTGCCACCCTCTATCCATCAACCGAGCTGTTTGTGAACCATTATGATATGTGTGTATCTGCGTGTAAGCACGTTTATGTGTATGCGATGCGCTCACTGCTCCTTCATCATCCCAGCTGCTTCACCCACCTTGCATTTCTCTGTGAATGAATTTAAAAAATGAATTTGGCTAGAAAGGTCCATTTAATTGATTCAGTTCATTACAAATGAATCATTAATCACAATTGCAACCTGAAATGAACTGAAATTGACCCTTTCAACCCTACAGGGATGTTTAGGTGGATTTTTGTGGATTGTGTGTGTGTGCGCGCGGAGGTTTTGCGTACGCATGTGTCTGCACCGGCCCCTGCGGGCTGGGACGTGTCACCCCTTTGTCTCGTCACTGCTAATATGAACTTGAGCATCCAGGCGTGGAGCTGTGACAGATCGGCAGACAGCCCTGCCCCCCTCACGCCTCTGCTCCCAGCATCCCTTCATCCCCGCTACCTCTAGCTCGCTTAATCTTAAATTAATTTCAGGTCAAAAACGAACCGATCCCTGCCACCAGGCTATGATACCTCACCTGCCCAGTGGGGATCACTGGAAGGAAGTGTAACGTCAGATTAACAAGATAGCACATTGTGGATTATTTACAGCTGTGAGTCACTTTGTCGCCACATACTGACTCCATTTTTCGAACTTTTAGCAAGTCTGCGTGCACCACGATGTGATTAATAAACAAACCTGTGAATCGGATGTGCGACGCTGTCAGTGAACGCAAAATATTTGTGGCCTTTAAAGTGACTCCTGATGCGTTAGGTCAAATGGTGTTGGAAGATGATGTTCTTTGACGTTTTTTCACTTTTGACCTTTCCACTAATGTTACAGGAGATCTGTGGAGTGTTTCTGCTCGGTAGCAGTTCACGATCAGGTCTGGCATGCTGAGATCAGGGTCGCTAACCTCACTGGCAGGTACTTAACCTTTTCACACCACTGATTCAAACACCATGAAGTCTGATTTGGAGTAAAGATCTAAAAGCAAATCAACAGTTCACGATTGTATTATGTATTATTTTTATGACATGACAAAAATAACATGACACGCTGGGGAAAAAAAGCAGTAAATAGTTCCAATTAATTATTAAAGGGATAGTTCACCCAGAAATGAAAATTCTGGCATTAATTATTTACCCTCATGTCATTCCAAACCCCAAAATACCATTGTTCATCTATGGAACGGAAGTATTCTCACAGCTTCATAAAGAACCACCGATGTCACATGGATTATTTTAACAATATCCTTACTACCTTTCTGGGCCTTGATCATGGTTTTAGAACAACATGAGGGTGAGTAATTAATGACAGAATTTTCATTTTTTGGGTGAACTATCCCTTTAACTCAAGGCTGTGTTTTATTAAATTGTGGCCATGTTGTATAAATTTGTGCTCTCATTTTAGTTAAATCATGGCCATGATTGAACTATATTAAAACTACAGAGTGAATAAGTACAAAATGGCCATGATTTAACTAAAGTGAAGGAACAAATTAATGAAAAATGGGCACAAGATAGTAAGTAATGGTAATAAATTCTTAATTTGTGGCCACAAGAGCTGGAATTCGCATGAGATCAGGGTTGCCAGGTTTTCACAGCAAAACCCATCCAATTGCTACTCAAAACTAGCCCAAAAATAGCCCAATCACATTTTGAGGGGGGTCCTTTGTTAAAAATGGTGTAAAATACACATTTTTTGGCAGGGTTCCCCTGGTAAAATTAGCATTCCAGGGCTAAATATTATATTATTGTGGTCGCTTTAAACTGCAGACATGAAAAACAACCCATGGCAACAGTGTTAAAGTAGCCCAATTCTGTGGGAAAACCACTGACTTGGCAACACACCAAGAGGTCATGTCCTATTGACCGTTTGACAAACTTCAAAGAATGATAAACTTCAAAACACAAATAAAGATATTTGAATAAGTTTGAATAAGTAAGGCTGGGAAAAATTTGCAAGTCTTCCTCTCAAACTCGAAATCTTCAGACATGTTTACGAAGCATGTTTTATGTACAACGTGCGTCTTCCTCTACTTGTAAACAAGGTCCAGATTCCACATTCTACGTTCTGTTATTTGCACACAGAATGTATTCTTGTAGCTTCATAACATTACAGTTGAACCACTGATGTCACATGGACTATGTCCGATTAATGATGTCCTTACTACCTTTCTGGCCCTTGAACGTGTCTGTTGCATTGCTGTCTTTGCAGGATCAGAAAGCTTTCGGATTTCATCAAAAATATCTTAATTTGTGTTCCAAAGATGAACAAAGGTCTTATGGGTTGGGACAACATGATGGTGAATAATTAATGACATTTACGTGAGATGAATAACAGCTATTTTAGTCTACATGGAGCAGGTCGTCTTTAGTTTGTGGATTTTTTTTTCAATGGGGGAAAAAAAAATGTTGATGTTAAAAACAAATTGGTATATAACATGATGCATGCTTTTAACGTAGAAATATAAAAGACACAAATATAATCCTATCTATATTTCATTAGAAATTCTTAGAAATTAGTCCTGTTTTGATTTTTATGTTTGTTTGTATGTGTGTGTGTGTTTATAGCCGCCTGACTGGGCAGTTGATGTCAAACTGATGTGGAGTGACAGTGGGCGCCCTGTCTGGCAGGCCCAGAGTGCAGGCCACCATATTGCCTGACTCCCCAGGGAGGACAGATCAGCATGCCAGCCTTGCCAGAAAGTGCTAATAGGCGCAACACGTCTTACTTTCACACATTAAGGCGAGCAAAGGGTGACAGATCGGAGCTGTGATACTGCCGCATGGAAAAAAAGGGCTGCGCCACCCGTTTGCCATGCGGCAACAGCTAATGATGAGCGCTGCTAAGTTGCGCTACATGTCCGCCAAAAAACTGAGCTCAAATGCATCCTGACAGACACCGCCGTGATACCCTACACAAGAGCAAATGAAGCCAGCTTACAAAAACACCTGATAGCTGATTGCTAAAAGTTTTTAAAATGAGAGAAAATTGATATGAAATGGGCTGATTCATTCAGAATGTTTAGTTTGTAATGTTGCTTTAACCAGTCACGACTGGGGACTGTGAGTCAGTCTTCCTGTTAGTGGAAACAAACTCATGGTCACACTAGCTCTTCTCTACAAGGAAAGGGGGTTTATGCAAAACCACAGAGCTTGCAAGGTGTCACCGCAAAGCCTAATGAAAACACTATGGTTTCAAGAGATATTGATTTCATCTGTTGACTAGACCTCTAATCTGTTTTAGAAACCAACAATTTAGATCAAGAAATTGAGCAGTTGACACGCTAATGTAATAGGATGTTGTTTCTTGTTGTGTGTTTTGTGGATTTTGCAAATAAGAGGCACGCGTACTGCAATATAAAATCCCTTTGATGAGGTCATATTGTTGGCAGAAAAATGGGGTCACTTGGGCAAAGGTTTGAGCATGAGAAGTTTTCTTTCATACAAGTGCATTGTGCAACGTTTCCGGCTTTAAAATATGTAACGCTGCAAACAGTGATTTTCTCATTCTGTGTTTTTGTATTGTTTTCCGGTTCAGATCTCTCAGTATTTACATGAGAAACAAAATGACGTTAAGTATTTTGAAAAACAAAACAAAAGCATCTTGCAGTGCATGATTAAATGTAAAACAAGCTGTACACAGAATATATTGCATCATTCATTTTGAGCAAATCAGGAAATGGCCAAAAACAATCGCTGCTGTGTTTAGTTGTATAATTGAGGTCAAGAGAACATCAGTCATGGATGAATAACATCCTGAAAATAATTGACTCACTTATCAATAACAGATGACTCGTCATCAATGGTACACATTATCTTTTCCTTTATACTTTTGCTGACATTTCTTACCACACACGTTTCATTTCTCTGTCATTGGACCAGAGATTTCACTGTAAAACACTACAAAATAAACTTACATCCTGACAAACACTATCCTGTTGCCCTTTCCCATTTCCCCCCTCTTGCCCCTCTCCGTCCCTCTCGCCCAAGGCCTCGCTGTGCTTGCTGAAGCGTTATGTTGTAAGTGTGGTAGTGCGTGTCCCGTCATCAATAGGAGTGAGTTACACAGGTCAGCAGTTCAAATGCAGGTCACAGCCTCATGCTCCGTGTCGATGCCTCGCTCTGCTCTGATTGGCTCATTGCACATATATAACAGATACACTTCTGCTTCCTGCTGTTTGATCCCTGCTCTGTTTGATCCTCAAACATGCTATCAAACTCATTTTGTTTCACATGCAGGAAATATGGGCACTTAAATCCAATGCATTATTGTTTGTTGGTGGGCCATGTGTGTTTGTGATGGTAACGATAAAACCAGGTGATATTTTCAGTGCATATTATATTAAGTCCTAAATATTAATTAGAGAGCAGCTTGTTGTCATTTACACTTTTTCTGAGCTTAAGGATGTTTAGGAAACACCTATATCATAAAGGTTAACTAGTTGGGTCAAGTCACATATGTTTTGTAAACAATATATTAAATGCAGTATGTATTTACAATTTTGGTGTTTCATGAATTGTTTTGTGGTTTATAAATATTTGTAATATTAATTGTTTAAATGTAAATGATAAGTCTTTGTTTAATGGCTATCTATCTATCTGTCTATCTATCTGTTATTCTCTACACTGAATGTCGCCAATGTTGCACATGGATGGTGAAAGAGCTTGTTCTTGTGATCTTCCTGGCCATCTAGTGGAAAATGTGGGATACACAGGGATACAGAAGCATATTACACTCTTAAAAATAAAGGTTCCAAATAGTTGTTTTTTGCAGTGATGCCATGGAAGAACCATTTTTGGTTCCCCAAAGAACCTTCCAGTGAACAGTTCTTAGAACCATTTTGAAGAACATTTTAGAACATTTTTCAACTATAAAGAACCTTTTCTGTATTTGAAAGGTTCCATGGATGTTTCTTCATTGAAGGTTCCTCACTGAACCATCAATGCTAATAAAGAACCTTTATTTTTAAGAGTGTATATTAACTTAAACTGTTTGGCTAATTAAACTTCATGGTTTTAAGGAAACAGGTAGACACATAGTGATATTGTTAGACTGCATGCAGTTTATTTTTGAACAGGGTTGTCAGGCCAAACTCAACGGCAAAACACAAAGCATGCAATATATTTTATAGCTTGTATACTATAGTTTATTGCTGCAGTTATGTATCTTCAAATTTGCTTTTATTTTTAGGCATACTGTATGTTGCACTGAAAATTTGCTTTTTAAAATAAGAGTTTTTCGAACACTCAGGAAAAAAAAGCTACAAAAGATGCCACTGAAGTGGTACCCTTTCAAAAGGTACACCTTTGCACCTTATTTACCCTTAAAGACTGCATTTTAGTATCTAAAAGGAACATATTTGTACCTAAAGTGTACCTTAGTATGTGTTAAAAAAGGTGCCACCCCAGTGACAGTTTTTTCCAGTGAAGTCCAGAGATGAAACAGTAAACTTTTAGCAGAAAATGTACAAAACTATCACAGTGATGGTACATTCGAAAAAAAGTATACCTTTGTACTTCACCCCTTAAGGCTAA
Organism: Labeo catla; assembly: GCA_012976165.1. NCBI lineage: Eukaryota > Metazoa > Chordata > Actinopteri > Cypriniformes > Cyprinidae > Labeo > Labeo catla. Next base: position 712,588 of record VONZ01000157.1, on the reverse strand, counting down.
ATTTTAATACTTAAAAGTTGTAACTGAATTGTACGTATTAGTACCCTTTGAAAAGGTGGTGCCCCAGTGACCGGTTTGAGTCCTGAGTGGAAACAGTATACAGTACTCTCAGAAAAAAAGTACAAAACTTTCACTGGGGTACACTTTCAAAAGCCAGTGTATACACTTTAGGTACTAATATATATTTTTAAAGTACTAATATGTATATTTAAGTTATTAATATGTAGCATTTAGGTTTAAAGATGTAATCAAGCAATGATAAGTCTTTGTTTAATGGCTATCTATCTATCTATCTGTTATTCTCTACACTGAATGTCGCCAATGTTGCACATGGATGGTGAACGAGCTTGTTTTTGTGATCTTCCTGGCCATCTAATCAAGCAAGCACCCTGAACCTTCAGATGTAATAATCTTTTTTGCTACGGGCAGCCGTGGCCTAATAGTTAGGGAGTCGGGCTTGTAACCGAAAGGTTGCGGGTTTGTGTCCCAGGTCCGGCAGGGTTTGAAGTTAGGTGGGAGTGAATAACCAGCACTCTCTCCACCCTCAATACCACGACTGAGGTGAGTCCTTTGAGCAAGGCACCGAACCCCCAACTGCTCCCCGGACGCTGCAGCGATAGCAATATGGCTGCCCACTGCTCTCGGTTTGTGTGCGCGTTTGTTCACTACTCCCTACTGTGTGTGTGCACTTGGATGGGTTAAATGCAGAGCACAAATTCTGAGTATGGGTCACCATACTTGGCCTCACGTCCTTTCCTTACCTTTTCCTTCCTTTATAGACCTTTCTCACATTTCCAGGTTTCTCATAGTGGAAGCCGCCATAGTTAGGTAGAGCCTGAGAGCAGTAAATGGGAGAGTACCACAAATATATTCATTCTTTTGCATTCCCCTTTGCTCAAATAGCAAAATAAAAACTCCATGAGAGTGTTTTCACAACTTTCAAAGGAAAAAAAAAAGTGAGAGAGAAACACCCTCGGAGAGAATCTTTTGTGATCAGAAAGGTTCTTAAGAAGGTTCTTTATGTAACCATTTAGACAAATGACATCATGAAGCACCTTTATTTTTAAGAGTGTAATGAAACAAACCCTCTTTTTAGTAACTGGTTAGGCTATTTCACCTCCACCCATTACTAGCAGTCATGCAGCAGGCAGTCTTTTTAGTGCTCCTTTCCTGTTCCAGCATGACAATATACCTGGACAATATACCAGTCAAAGGTTCTTTAAAGAACTACCTCTTTCTTACCTTTTTATAATCTGAAGAACCTTTCGTCACAAAGAACCTTTTGTGAAACAGAAAGGTTCTTCAGATATTAAAAGTTCTTTATGAAACCATTTAGACAAAAAAGATTCTTCTATGGCGACGTTTTTAAGAGTGAAATGTGAACACTACTGAACACATTTGAAATGAAATGAGATGCTCAAGAACCTCATTCATGCTTTCGTATCTGAAAAGGAGCAAATCACCTCAACCGTTTTCCAACATCTTGTGGAAAGTCTTCACAGCAGCGAAGGCGGGGCCAACACACTGTTTATGCCAATGGTTATGGAATAAAATATTCAAAAAGCACCTACTGAGTAGTGTGTGCTTATACTTTTTTTTTTTTTAATCCATGGTGATACTAATACATGTATAATCCGATCCGCCTTCACAAAATGTTTTTGGAATAATCCAACTGTTTACTTTCGAGACCTTTATGGTCTCAACAAAAGTGTGAAAATGACAGAAGCAACACGTCAGAAAAGAAATATTTGTGTTAACCACTAACGCTAACCTCTTATCATGGTCCATCAAGTTGTTTCTATCTTATTTTCTCAGGAACTTCAGACAAAAGATGAACAATGGCTATGAACACTTTTTTGGGAAATTCTTAGCTGAAATATTTCTTCCACTGTTCTCAACAGTTGAATATTATAGATTCAGGAATAAATACTGGCAAAATGTTTTTACTTTTAGGGCAGTCTTATTAACTTCCTGAAAAGCAATGAAAAAAATATGCACTTATTGTAATGTTTAAAATTAATTCATAAAATTAAATAAATATAATTAAAATAATTAATATAATTATTAATATAATAATAAATAATAATTCATAAATTCGGTCTCACTTTATATTAGGTGGCCTTAACTACTACGCACTTACATTTAAATTAATTTTTTAAGACAATTATTGTGCACATATATGTTTTTAAGTTGCACTTGTATAAAAAAAACCCTGCATGTAATTACATCTGTAAATATTTTTTGTAATTGCATTTATAATTAGATTGTTGAACCATCCCTTACGCCTTAACCTATTCTTAAACCGACCGATACCACCAAACCTGTCCCTAACCTTACACTGTAAAAATCTGTTGAGTCAACTTAAAATTATTTGTAACCTGGCTGCCTTAAAATTTTAAGTTCAGTCAACTCAAAAAAAGTTTATTTAACTTGAAATGTTCAATTATACTAAGTGACAACTTAGATATTTGAGTTGAATCATCTTAACATTTTAAGGCAGCTGGGTTACTTACCCATCTGTTAAGTTTAGCAAACACAAATATCCAAGTTGTTACTTAGTACAACTTAACATTTCAAGTTGACTAAACTTATTTTAGGCAGCAGGGTAACAAATTATTTTAAGCTGACTCAACAAATTGTGTTTTTTATTTTTCATAGTGTACCCGCATCTCACCTCAATAGCGGCGAAAGTGTTTTGCAATACAATATGAACACATTAATTACATTGTACTTATTTTTGATGTAAGTACATGGTAGTTAAGACTACCTAATATAAAGTTAGACTATACATTCTTAAAAATAAAGGTTCTTTATTGGCATCAATGGTTCTAAGAATGTTGAACATCCATGGAACCTTTCAAATGCAACAAAGGTTCCTTATAGTTGAAAAAGGTTCTTTAGATTTTAAAATGTTCTTCAAAGTTCTTTAGGAATTGCTCACTGAAAGGTTCAAAATGGTTCTTCTGTGGCATCGGTGCAAAAACACCCTTTTTGGAACCTTTATTTTTTAAAAGTGTAAATTCAGATTAATTATAATTCATAAATCAACTTGGCTTTGATTTTCTCTCGTGCTTTAGTTTTACCTAATATCCCTAAAACCTATGTTTGACCCATATCTGCTAAAATGTTTGAGGTGGAGGCATTTGCCTATGTGATGTGTGTTTGTGAGTCTGTCAAGTAAGAAAAGGAAGGAGAGAGAGAGAGAGAAGGAGAAAGAAAAGAGAGAAAGAGAGAGTACTAAGCTCTTCACGGAGAGTTGTGGTTTTGAGCGGATGGGCGGGCCATCCTGTGAACTTGAGAGAAGTGCATCTCTCACTGAGTGTATGCATGTGACAGAGAAATGACACAAAGGGTCGGAAGTGGGGTGGGGGAATTAGAGGAAAACAGATGAGTTTTAAAACGGCACTTTGACAAAACCATCTCTATTGTTGCTATCAGTTCAATGAATTAAAAGAAGAAAGAAAAATTCTTTCTAAGATATCTATTATAAGAGATCATCATATAAACATACTTTTGGTCAAATCAAATCAAATGTAAAAGAATTGTTAATGCATATACGTTGTTCTAATCTTCAATTATAACATATTTATTATCATAAATTTGACAAAAGTAGTATTTATTATGCATAAAAATATATTTATTCCCTTATGCCACACATTAAAATGTTTGCATGTCATTGCACTAACAAATATGAAACCAAGCAACATGCATTTTAAAGCAAACTCACTGAATTGTGTGTGCTCTATGCATTTGTGAAAATGAATTACTCCAGTGCAATTTGATATTCACAATTTAGAGTTTTGAGGAGATTCATTTAGCATGTTTGTATATTTTCTTGGAGCTGACTGATCATAAAAAAGGATAATTTTAGCCATATTCACCTAATCAGATAAACAGACACCAAATCAGTGCATGTTCCAGTTTATTTCATAATATTTACAGAATAGTTTTTGACACAATATGCATTCATTTTCAATATTTTTTTCCAGTTTTTCTTTCTTTAAAGTACCACGTTGGTATCACAAAATATCTCTACCCCGTTAGTGTCCTCTTGGCTCTTCAACAGATTTGGCGAGTTCTCACATTGTCCCAGTGGAGGTTAGTTGTGTATGGTCGAGGAGCCATATTCACAAAGTTTTATCCCCTGAGTTATTTAAGAATATCACAAAGAAATCACACACCAAACTACAGGGCAAAAGAGAGACCATATACATAGAGCATCCAGAAAAGCATTCAGCTTACTAATTTGCCTTTGCGTGAGAAAAAACACTGTCTTGAGGAGCAAGGTAACAGCAGTAGCTCTTTAAATAACTCCTGAGCGAACCTTTGTGAATAGTGGCTAAAGTTTCATTTGTGGACAAAGGTGCAAGACAAGTTATATATATATATGTATGCAAAAATGGTTGTCTTTACACCTAGCTGCATCTTTTCACATCTGCACACTATTCATTAAAATATTTCTCTCAGTGTAATATTCTTAAATGGTACTTGGTCATCATGTGAAAAGAAATGAAAAACAAGCAGGCTGTGTCTTTGGCTGTACTGATGGCATTTCAGTTTATCCACACTTGTTTTTTAGTATTTCATTGTATGCTGAATTGTGACATCACAGACGATTTATATATTTACAACACCTGGGATGATATTTTCTAGAATTGTAGCAATTACCAATTAAATAAAACCTCCACCCAGTTATTTCATAGACAGTGTACAGCTTCTTATTTTGCATTTTGCTATATTTGGCTTCGTAATTTCGCACATGTGAACCAGCGATGACTTCTTTGTGCTACTTTCCCATTTTAGTTCCTCTGTATTTGGGTTAGTAGCAGATCCAGTGCTCTCGTTTTCACAAAGTCTGCAGAATCAGGGAAAGTAGCAAGAAAGAAGACTTTATCACATATAGCATAAGGTACACCTGGAAGAATAGGGAATAGTAACACTTAGCTAATTAAACACTCAACTGGGTGCTGTATCGTTTGGATCACAGCAATACAAAACATGAATTAGCAGTTCCAGTAGTTTTCTTTTCATCTTCAGCAAACCATTTGCTCTTATCCAAGCTTGAAAAATGCGTATCTATATTATATAGCTGAATTTACAGGTTAATACATATAATTGGCTTTAGATACAGGTATACATTTACAGTACATTAAAAAAGTTTGAACTGATAAAACAGATTGAGCTCTGTGATGTGATCAGAAGAACAATTATATTTTAAAGCAATTTATACATCAAAAACCATCCGTTGTCTAAGTGTACTATGGAAATCACAGTATTACTGTCTTGAGAAACAACAGCAACTGGTGTTTTGTCAGTGGTTGGTTAAGACTGCACAGAGCTGCAATCGTTCTGTGTATTATGAGAGGACATTTTTAACGAATATTTTATCTTTAAGAAAAAAACTTCCCTTTTTGTACAGCCAAACACCCCGGAAGACAAACAAAAAATTGTGATTGTAAATAATTACAGATAGTTACAAAGAATCCAGTTTTAAAGGGAAGTCCTGCCAAACGAAGATATATTTAAGGGTAGGACCCTGGAGTATTAAAAAATAAATTATATCTATAAGGATTTACTTTTTTGCCTCAGTGTTAGTAATATCAATAAAGGTAAATTGGATATTAAGTGCTTATATAAAGTGCTGAAATTCAAATGATGCAACCGTTGGCCATGTAATATTCCCTCTTATCCTCATAACTACTCAGTTCTCCAAAAATGGCCACAAAGCACATTCTGTGACCACAAGTGTAAATATGCAAATAATCATGGGAACTGTAGTTAAAAGCTGAAATGAGAGCCTTAATATTGCAATACGCTCAGTCAGTTTGGTTTAGTGTGTGTGATTGCTAATAAACTGTGTTTAAAATAGAAAGTTACCATTCAAGAAATTTGTTTTGAAAAGAAGCGATATATAGAGATATAAGCTATTCATGACACATGTGAGTTTTGTAGGTAATCACAGATCTCCGTTGCACTTATCAACTCGTGAGACTGGCCACAGGTGCATTGCCTACATTCTGTCTGAAGGCCCCCGGTTAAAAATACCGGTAGCAAAGAATAAATGTAACTGTGGAACAACAGAAGGTCATGGCGTGGCTGTGGGTGTCAGATCTTGCTGTTCTCCAGGTGCGAGTCAATGTGCTTGATCAAGGCATCATCAGGGTAACCAACAGGGAAGATTAGCTGGCACAGCGGGCAGCTCCTGACGTCACCCTCCTCCTCCGTCTCCATCCACAGCTGTAAAGGCCACAGTGATATGTTTGACAGGTGTAATGTTTAAAATCAACATTTTAAAGTCTAAAAATAATCTTCTTTCTCAGCTTGTTTGGCACAGCTGTAAGTAAGCCATTTGAATATGAATTCTCTGAAAACACTGTCTCCATGGTGCTTTCAAAATGTTTCTGTTTGTTAGAGCAGCCAGACACAGCAACGGTGGTGCAACCAATGGTGTGAGATTGGGGGCAGGGTTACAGCCAATAACGGACCATGGTTGTGCATTAGGAGTCTCCCTTTTAAGTCATAGATTCTCTTTTAAATTGAACGGGAAAAATTCTACAGGAAATTGAATTGGAAGTAGATCTTCATGCACCCTTGTATTATACTTCTTGCAAATTTAGTTGACATTTCAAACTTAAGTACTTTTAAGCATTAAGACATGGCTTTGTCAAGCCACTATTTAAATTTTTTTAGTTAAAAACGATTTTAATTTAATTTTGAATGCTGCTTTGGAGGAATCCAACATTAATTTGTAATTCTGTTTGGTGACACAAATGGTGCAGAAATTACACACTTCATTGGAAAAATGTGCCTCTACCTACATACTACCTACAATATTTATTTATACAATTCACTGCAGTTTCCAATTTCCTGCAGATTACCATTTCCATATGCAGTTGAGGTCAAAAGTTTACATACACCTTGCAGAATCTGCAAAATGTTTACCAAAATAAGGGGGGACATACAAAATGCATGTTATTTTTTATTTAGTATGGACCTGAATAAGATGTTTCACATAAAAGACATTTACATATAGTCCACAAAACACAAAGCTTGATTCTTAATACTGTGTTGTTACCTGAATGATCCAAAGCTGTGTTTTTGATAGTTCTTCAGAGCCTCTTGTTTGTCCTGAACAGTTAAACTGCCTGCTGTTCTTCAGAAAAATCCTTTAGGTCCCAGAAAATATTTGGTTTTTCTGCATTTTTGTTTATTTGAACCCTTACCAACAATGACTGTATGATTTTGAGATCCATCTTTTGACACTGAGGACAACTGAGGGGCTCATATGCAACTATTACAGAAGGATCAAACACTCAGAAGGAATGCTCCAGAAGGGAAAATGATGCATTAAGGGGTGTAAACTTTTGAACAGAATGAAGATGTGTACATTTTTCTTATTTTGCCTAAATATCATATTTCTTTCATTTAGTACTGCTCTTCAGAACCTACAGAAGATACTTACATGTTTCCCAGAAGACAAAATAATTTTTTTTACCCTGATCTTCAGATTTAGCACAGCTGTGGATCATTTAGGTAACAAAACAGTATTAAGAATCAAGTGTATGTATACTTTTGAACGGGGTCATTTTTATAAATTCAACAATTATTGTCTCATGTGGACTATATGTAAACATCTTTAATGTGAAATATCTTATTCAGGTCAGTACTAAATAAAAAATAATACGCATTTTGTATGATCTCTCTTATTTAGCATTTTAACATTTTGTAGATTCTGCTAGGTGTATGTAAACTTTTGACCTCAACTGTAGATGGCTTTTCTGATGTAGTAAACTTGTTCGGTAGCTCACCCGGTACAACATTGCACTTTTAATATGCCGTGTTTGGGGTACGAGTCAGATTCATGTTCATCTGTTTTGGAGGTGAACATGCTTTTAGCACCACTAACTGGACATTTTACTTTAAAAAAAAGTGATACAAAACGATCTGGAAGCAACTTAACATCATTATGCAGAAATGTCACCAAAGGCACATTTTTTCCAATGAACCTAGGTAGGCTATTCTGGCCACTGAATGTGATTTGCTACTCACATTGATGGATGGCCAAGACTGGGCGTGCTCTGCGTGCAGGTATCCAGGTGGGTGACAGCTTAAGGTGTTGGGACGAGAAGGAATGGGGAAAGCAGAACAAGAGGCGGGGCCTCTGGAGCTCGATGAGGGGCTCGACACCCCCAGTGTCCGCGGAGGACTGATGGGATGAGGGCAGGACCATTCCTCCTCATCCTCGGAGGACTGTGGAGGCTGTGGGGATGAATGCAGAGGTGCTGGGCTGGGCTGAGGCTCAAAATGCAAGTGGGACACATCCGAGTGGTGGAAAGACAGCTCCCTGGACAGCCGTGGAGGTTCAGCCAATCCCCCATCACCTCCAACCCCAGACTGAGAGCCCTGTCTTTGAACTAACATGTGCTGGCTTCCTCCATGTTGCTGTTGTTGTTGCTGCTGCTGCTGTTGCTGCTGCTGCTTGTGGTAGCTGTCGACATAAGGTCGAGGTTTCGGCAGGGTGGACACCGGGTCCAGAGTGAACCGTGGGGGCCGTTGATAAGCCGACGGATCGGCTACTTCAGAGTAGCTGCGTCTTCCTTGGAAACTGGCCCTAAGGTGGTGGGAAGTGGGCCTGCAGGAATAGGATGCTGGGCCGTCACTGATCTCAGGCAGAGGTGAGCGACGGTGCATGTCCGGAGAGAGACGCTGGAGCACAGGGGAGCGCCGCTGGGGAACAGGCGAATGACGCTGTTGGATGGGGGAATGGCGCTGTTGGATTGGGGAATGGCGCTGTGGGACAGGTGAATGCCTCTGGTGAGGGACAGGAGAGTGGCGCTGAACTAGAAGATAAACACGGGACATTGGAAAAAGTGAAAAAACAAGTTTTGCAGAATAAATATAAGACATGAGACGTGTTTAAACACACTGAATAAATGCTTGAGATCAGTGTTGATCTTGTCAACAAAATGATGATTTTGCTCTTTAAAGTCAACCTCATTTATTAATCATGTTTAGAACAGTTCTTTCTGGTCCTCGAATGTGATTGGCTGAGAGGAGTGTGATATTCTAGTGATAGCAGAACCATTTCACTGTTTATATTTGTTTGTATTTCTCACAGAGAGTGTCATGGCGGACGCCCAAATCCACTAAAATTTTATAAATAATGCTGTTTTTGTGTAACAGAGATTTAAGAGTTTTTTTTAGGTGAGAATTTACCAATTTAAGAATTTAATACAATTTAATTTTAATACAATTTGCTTCAATGTTTTCAGACATGTGAGCTTCAGGGCATCAGTGTCCATTCAGCTTTCATGAACCTGCCGAGAGCAGCCTTACCTCGGCCAATTCTTCTGAAATTTGCCACTGGGTCTGATGTCTCTATGGTTAAACATGAGATTTAAGTCATTTTAGGTAAATCTAATGTGCGGTCATTGATCTTATTAATCACTATTATTGTTCCAGAGCAAATCACATTATATTTCATGTAAATTTAATGCTGTATATCCTTCGTACTTTTGACTGAATTGTCTAGCAACTTTTAGGAAGGCTGTTGTTGTCATTTCTTACATATTTTCACACTCATGCCATCAAACTGTTGTATAAATGCAATATCACACTCTTAGCCGTGCGATATGGCTGTATATTGGCACGGTGTGATTACCTACAGCCAAATCACAGTCGTGCTGATATACAGCCATATTGCACGGCTAAGAGTGTCTTGTTGCTCATATATAATCAAAATATCATAACTCAAACTACTGGTCAGACAACAGACTTCTCTCTGGTGCTGTATGCTGGACTTTTCCCTCATTTAGTCCGCTTAAACTTTGCCTCGCCTCCATTTTTACTCCTTTACATCTCAAAATCCAACCAGCAACCAAAAAAATGCAAACACATTTGCACAAAATCACACGCAAGTGAACTAAGTTATGAGTTGGTCATAAAAGAACATGGTCAATGACATGTAGTTTCTGTAAAACTTTTATGACTATATTCAAATATAAAATGTTTGAATATTTGGTTTCATTGAAGGATGCATGGTTCATTTTATTACCGGAAGAATATCTTAAAAGGCGGTTTGAAGAGCACAGTCCCTAATGGACAGATAGACGTCTGTAATGACTTCCTCTTTCCCCTCACATTTCCTCTCTGAGATATTTTCATATTGTTTTCCTGTGCATTCACCCCAGCACCTGTGGTAGGCTACTGCTACACAACTTTCTGACTAGTAACGGGCACACAAGATCCTGTACTAAAGATGCATTTGTCTCTCACTAATAAGTTAACGTGCATATACAGAACTTCCTGCAATCGTGAGATTGCGATCAGCTATTTAGAGAAATCAGTCCTTCTATCTATGAATCAGTAGGGTTTTTTTCCCCTCCATCTCTGCTTCTGCTTTTTGGTCTGGTTTCCTATATCAAACGAGTTGTGTGGTTGAGAGCAGAGGTGCTAAAAAGATAAGGGCGAGTTGTTTATGTTCTCAAACTCTTAAGAGGCACTCGACGAGAGAGGTGATCAGAACATGTCAGCAAAAATATTCCTGGTGGAATTTAACAAGACAGCAAACAAGCCTGCAGTGCTAAAAAAAGCGCTGGTTTACACACCCACTGTGCTGAATTTTGATGAGTTTGACAAATTGGTTTTCATTAAAGTATGAAAATACAATTATTACCTAAACCAGGTCTTCATTACACTACATGGCAGAAAGTATTAGCATAAGTATGGATGGGCACTGGTATTGACCCTCCAATTCATACCAAAGGACTTGTGGTATTTGCAAACAGTGATGACTTTTTTGTGTGTGTGTGGGCGGAGCCTAGTTTTCAAGTAGAAGTCTATGGAAGCCATGGAATAAATGAATACATCTGAATACACAAAACATTTGAATTTGGATTTCAAAATTCAGACTTTATTCTCGCAATTCCGAGATTATATCTCACAATTCCGATTCATTCAGAACTGCCATTCTCTTTTTTTCCCCACGCCTCAAAATCATGAGTTTATAGCCCACACTTCTGGCTTTTTTTCTTTATAAGAACTGACAAACGTCGACGCCAATAGCCTTGTGGTTAGTGCGTCGACATACAGCACAACTGTGCTCACGGCGACCCAAGTTCGAATCCTGTCTCGAGGTCCTTTGCTGATCCCGCTCACCTCTCTCTGCCCAGTACTTTCCTGTCATCTCTCTATTGTCCTGTCCATTAAAGGTACAAAAAAGCCCAAAAATATAACTTAAAAAAAATAAGAATTGACAAACTCGCAATTGTTGAGTTATAAAGTCCCAAATACAGGACATAAACTTGCATTTGGGAGAAAAAAAGTTTCTGTGAGATAAAATAGGTCATGTAAAATGTAACAGGTTTTTAACAGTAGGGATAATATAATGTCACATGCATATGTGAATATTATGTAGACTTATTGTTTAAATCAAATTTATGCTTTAAAAGTAGAGTACTCAGAGCAGCTTTCATCCATAGTCTGTCCATAGCAGCTGTGGCCTAATGGTTAGGGAGTCAGGCTTGTAACCGAAAGGTTGTGGGTTTGGTGGGGGAGAGTGAATAACCAGCGCTCTCTCCACCCTCAATACGTTTTAACCAAATGTCAACGTATTTTATAAAAATAATTTGCATTCCAATTCTGACATCCAAAGGCACAGAAACACATTTTTTCTCTTATTCCATGGATTTTACCCATTTTACTCCACTTGTTACGTGTTTTTCTGCTACCACAATGCGTGAGCAGCTTCAAATGAACTGTGACGTCCACTCTAAATTGGTCTATGGTGTATGTTCATGAGTCTGTAAAGTGTAATATAGTACATATAGGAGATTATTGTCCTCATACCTGGGCTTGCTGGCTCCTGTGAGGCTTTCCTCAATATCTCAGTCTGTTTCGAGGTCAAAGCCTGTAACTTGCCCAATTCCTCTGTCAGTTCAGTATAGGCCAAAGCCAGATTTACTCTGTAGAGAAAGCAGGAGAAAAGGATGAGAAGGGTTTTAGTCCCATAGACATCTGAATTCAAGTGGTTAAATTAAGTCTTAGTCATCACTGTCATATTCTTTCTATGCAAAATTTCTGTTTCTAGATTCACAAAACTATGTGCCAGGTGTAATTAACATCATGCTATTACTGTCTGCTAATCAGCTAAGACAGAATTGTACACAGCAGTAACATTTAGCATGTTAACACATTACTGTATAACTGACAATGACAATATCAGCACCATTTCCTTAGTACTTAGCTGTATAGCATGTAAATAATAAGGTGATATGCTTCAGCACATAACAATGGCTGACAATTATGTACATGACACAGTTGCTAACACTATTTAACTGCGATATGTGTCACTCCACCAGTGAGAACATAACGCATGACTGGCGCCGAGAAGAAAACAGTGTAGTTTCAAATCATCTGACTCTGCAGTCACTCACCATAGCAACCAAATTTCTAAAAAGCCTCAGTCATCACAAAAATTGGCAAGTGATTTCCTACACAGCTCTGCAATTCTTTCTCAGCACTCATGCTGTAATGAAATAACTTTAACTCGTAATCAATATCTAACGTCCACTTGCTTGCTATTCATATATTAAGCAGTCTTTCATTATCAATAACACGATAAATCAGCGTGGTTTATATTGCACTAATGACTGGATGACACAAATTAATTTGTAACAAAAATTTGATCAGATAGTGTTTTGATTTTATCTAGGTTGCTCAAAAGATGCGGAATTCAAATGCACAATAATCAAATAAGTCTCCCACATTTATGATAATCATCAAAAAGTACGTTTTATGGTAAAACATGGCAGCTAACTTAGATGTACAGAAACAGAAACCATGTCATCAGATGCACTTTATCTGATTTTGCACAGAGCAAATTCACAAAAACCTTTGGCGCTTTATTATAAAAACACTCATAGTTTTTGAGATGGTGTTAGATATATCAGAAAAGACATTTCAGTTTTACACTTCAGAGGGCACTTGTGACCACCGGCGTTTTTAACTTGCATGCATTCATATGAATTTCACAACCACAAGTATATCGTAGTGGTTGTGTAGTGTAAACAACATTAATTTGCACTTTTCAAGTCAACACCATGATGAGTAACTTAAATTACATTAAAGTAAAAAACCACTCACTGCAAAAAAAAAAAAAAGCTTTTAAGGGCAGCTACCATTTTGACTATGTAACGTCACTAATATTCTGCCCGTTTTGATTAACTGCAAATGGCAATAATGACTAAATACTAAAAAAAAAGCAAAGAGGGTCATAAACACAAGACTAAAACTAATAAAGAAGTACACTGCATTTTAATAAGATGAGTTAAATGAGTCATCCCCCACCAAAGCGGTCTGGTGCAAGGTCACATCTAGTCAATTTTCTCTCTCAGTTAGTGGAAGACTTAGCTCTCTGCCTCTTTCTCAATCCCCCCCCACACACATTACCATATAACCCAAAGAAATCTGTGTTAGCTGAGCAAGAGAGAACCAGCAGCCAGAACCAGATTGCCTTGTATCCATTTATATTGAGACTATACCTAATACCAAAAAAAACAGACTAACCTCAATATAGACAAAGTATTGGAAGCTCATCCTTAATTTGTATTCGTAGACCGCAGGTCGAAAGAAACCACAGGCCAGCTTGCTGCTAAGTTGTCTTCTGTTGCTGGCCAGTGAGCCAGAGCATTAGATATTCTTACCATTGTGCTCATTGTGTCCTTCATTTGGCCCTCTGGGCTCCTGAGCATCCACAGTCAGGCTCAAGCAGCCATGGTGCTCAGCAGTAATGAGTTATCTTTCTCCTCCATCATTATCGCCGCCTGAGCAACAACTTGACTGTCCAAGTGTCATCCTCATTTGATAGACACAATCTATCAAAGAGGTATTTACAGCAGATTTAGATGATGTGTGACACTTTTTTTCTCACCTCCACACATACTTGCTCTCTCTCACACACACACACACACACAATCTACAAAATGAATCTTATGAAACGGCTTATGAATGCATCACCTTTAAGACTGTTCTCTAAATGTGTGAACATCTTCCTATTAAGAAATATGAAATGAAACAAGTAGTGTCACCTCCATGTCCTGTCTCTGTGTGGTTCTATCTATCTATCTATCTATCTATCTATCTATCTATCTATCTATCTTATTGTAAATGCTGAAACCAACTGTCCTTAATATTTTGTGCAATTTAAGACATCTGTGTGTGTACATTAAAAAAGTAAAATCATAGCTCTTAAAACTGTTTTTGTTGAGCATCTGGAGAGCTGTAATGTGCAAAAATAAGAAAATGTAAAAAAAAAAAAATGAGTAGGAGGATGTGTGTGTGTGTGTATGTGTGTGTTTCTCATCTGAATATTGATGATGATCTAGCGTGGGAGGCATGGGTGGGCTGCTTGAGCGATGTCTGACCTTTGCGCTGAAACTAGTATCTATAATATTCGTCTTCTTTGTGTAAACAAATGTTGGCTATATGAATTTGTCTTCTATTTTTCAGCAAAACTTCAATCGAAAGCAGCCAAATAACTTAATCAGCACAGCCTACGCTGCAGACAATAAGTACTATGTAATCAGAAACAAATAAGTACCCTTTCCCAGAGAGCATTATTATAAAAATAATTGCAAAACATACTTCTCAAGCCTTCAAATCAGTATGTTTGGGTAAACAAATCTACTTTAAGGTTTGCTGTCTGCTATCAAATCAAACTGTTCTATGGAAGTCAGCAAATACATGCTGTATGTTAACGCCCTTTTTACATGCAAACTTAACATATATATTTATACCAAGGTGACACTTTCGAGTTTATTGTTGACATGTTGGGACAACACCTTTTTCTCACACTAAGACAGCTAAGTCAATTTAACTTGGAGTGCTTTAGCTAAATTTCCATCCAAGTATTTGTTTCATAGAAACATTTAACGCATCTAAATGTTTACATAGCTGATGGAAATGTCATGTATTGGTACACTTTCTCAAGTGTCGATGACTCAATAATGATTTAGAATTGCAACTTCACACACTGATGCTCACTAGGTCAGCATAATTGGTTAACAGTTGTACCTGCTTTAGCTAGGTTTCCATCCAAATATTTTTTTTGCAAAGAAAGATTTAACCCATCTACATGTTCACATAGCTGATGGAAAGGTCATGTATCGATGTAATTTCTCAAGTACCGATGACTCAACAATAAATAAAAATTACGGTTTCACACATTTCACACACTGTCAACATATTTGTTAATAACTGTACATGGTTAATATCAAAAAGTTGGCATGAAAATAGTTATAATCTGTACATTGCTTGTTAAGAAAAAGAATATAACATCCACATCTATGAAACAATTAGGAACGCCAGTTTCATTTAAATTAAACCTTATTCAATCCGCAGATCATTTTATGCTTTTCTTTTAGAATCAGTGGTATGAAAACGAAAATATATGTATTTTTTTCCCAATAATCCCCTTCATCAGAAAACAAGACAAAAACATCAAAAAACTACCAGCATAAGAATGTCTGAGTAACTGCAAGTAAAGTTTTGGCCGTTTTCTGTTAAATCACGACTTTTACAAGAACCAGCAGTTCAAACGGAGAGGGGGAGTAGAGTGTGAAACTCTGAGGTGCAAAAGAGACGTAGGCATTACTTCGCGACCTTCCTTTCCAAGAATCCCCATTTCACTTAAAGACAGGTTACTTTCAGTTCACCTGTATTCTCTTCAGCATCAGTTTAAGAGAACACTTTAGACCACTTCTGTTTGACTGTGATCTGGAGGCTTGCCAATAGCTTTACTGCCCTCTACTGGCTAATATACTTGGGCAACACATCCAAAGAAAACTAGCCATGCAATTGCAGCAGTAATATAACAGCAAAACGTAATCATATGGGCTTACAAAAGCAATAGATTAAATGTTAATATGCACAGCTGTAAGCTTTAAATCAATGAAGCATACTTCACTTACTGTTCATCTCCAACTTTCTTTATCCACTCCACATCACACTGTCCACATGTGGAACTCACCTCCTGTGCAAAATAGTGACATTTCAGGCTTCATACTTTCTGTAAATTACTAACATGCAATCTGAACTATTTTTGAACCTACACGCCTTTTCAAAAGTTTGGAGATTTTTTAATGTTTTTTTAAAGGTCTCCCTAGTGAAAAATATACTTAAATGTATTCGAAATACATTTATTTTGTGCTAAGTATACTATAAATACATTTTAGTACATATGTGCTTAATAAAAATACTTTGCGTTTGTACTTTTGGTATACTAAACTGGTATACTTAAAGTCTGCTAAACTGGAACAACTAATTTTGTGCTTAATGCATGCGGAAGTAGTGCTGAGGTCCAACTATACAGTACTTCAGGTACACTTTAAATATAATTATACAGAGATCATAAGTAATGTGAATTGTGCAATAAAGAAATATTCCAAATAAAGTTGAATTATAATTTTATATTAAGTCTTAAGTTATGTCAATAAATATGTTAATGGATTTGAAGTACACTTAGTATAAAATAAATGTGTTTATAATCAATAACGGCTTTTTTTTTAACTAGGACTGCTGTGCTAACCAAGCTGCATTTATTTGGCCAAAAATTCTGTTAAATTCTGTAATATTATGACGTTATTATAATTTCAAATAAATATTTTAATATATTTTAAATTGTAATTTATTTCTGTAATGCAAAATCAAATTTTCAGCAGCCATTACTTTAGTCTTTAGTGTTACATGATCCTTCAAAAATCTTAATAATATGCTGATTTGGTGCTCAAGAAACATTATTATTGTAAATGTTGAAACCAACTGTCCTTCTTAGTATTTTGGTGCATTTTAACACATCCTTAAAAATATTCATTTCTAGCTAACTTTTACAGACTCTAAAAAAGTAATTTAAAATGCATTTATTTTATACTAAGTATAGTTCAAGTGTATTAATATATTTATTGACATATCGCTCAACACCTACTGATATAAGATTGTAATTAAGCTTTATTTGGAGTACTACTTGTGCACAATGCACGTTTCTTAATATTAAAGGAGAACTCGACTTCCAGAACAACAATTTACAAATAATTTACTCACCCCCTTGTCATCCAAGATGTTCATGTTTTTCTGTCTTCAGTAGTAAAGAAATTATGGTTTTTGAGAAAAACATTTCAGAATTCAGGATCTCCATATAATGGACTTTATTGGTTCCCCTGATTTTGAACTTCCAAAATGTAGTTTAAATGTAGCTTCAAAAGGCTCTAAACGAACCCAGCCGAGGAAGAAGAGTCTTATCTAGCAAAACGATCTGTAATTTTTTTCGGAAAATAAAAATTGAATGAATCTTTCATTTTAAACGAATCTTTAATGTGACTCGGGAAGAACGAGTCATCTTGGGGAGTGATTCATTCAGTCGCGCATGTGCAACATCCTATTAGGTTCTGTACTGGAATTAGTTCACCTGCTTCAAGTCTTTGGGTTTTTCAAATCGTTCGTTCATCTTATGGAGCTGCCACGTGATGAACGAATGATTCAAACCCAAAAACTTCACCTCAGATAAGAGGTGAAGTGAGCTAATCATAGACTAAAGACCCAGGTAAACAATGAATTAATCTTCTCTGTTTCTTATAGCATTATAGTTTTGTCTTGTTTGTAGTGTGATCAGTGTTTGTGTAAGCAGTAGATGTGTTAGGTAAAACATAACATTTTAAATATTTTGCTAAAATGAACAAAATGACTCGATGAAAAAAAAATTTGTTCACTTTGCTGAACAAGACTCAAAGGTCCGAGTCGGTAAAATGATCTGAACTTCCCATCACTACTATGAATCATGTGTAAGTTCATCGTCTGTGTACTGAGTATGGCGCAAAACTCCATCTTATTTTCTCCTACAGCTTGAGAGGAGGACATCGTTGTACCTTTTTGTTTGTAAACAGCATTTACAAACTTACTTGCACTTTCTTAGTCTTTGTGCGTTCGCTTTGTAAACACTGGGTCTGTAGCTCCGCCTAGTTCCGCATGACCTTTTGACGTGATTCAATAGTACGTAGCGTTGTGAACGCGCATCCCAGAGCCTGTGCTACACTAGCTTTTGTGCTTAAAAAGTATAAAAAAAAAATTTTCTGAAAAAAGTGACCGATCGTTTCGCTAGATAAGACCCTTCTTCCTCAGCTGGGTTCGTTTAGAGCCCCCTGAAGCTGTATTTAAACTACATTTTGGAAGTTCAAAATCGGGGCACCAATGAAGTCCATTATATGGAGAAAAATCCTGAAATGCTTTCCTCAAAAACCATAATTTCTTCACGACTGAAGACATGAACATCTTGGATGACAAGGGGGTGAGTAAATTATTTTTGAACTGTTGTTCTGGAAGTGGACTTCTCCTTTAAGCCTAAAATATGTTTTAATGTCACTTATGATCTTTAAATAACATTGGTCTTTAAATGCAAAATATTTAAAGTATACCTAAAGTATATGTGCAATAATTCCACTTTAGCACAATCAAACATACCTAAGTATATATTTGGTTGGACTTCAGCACTACTTCTGCACAGTTAAAGTGCATTAAGTACAAAATTAGTTCTTCCAATTTAGCAGACTTTAAATATACCAGTTTAGTATACTAATAGAACAACTGCAGGGTATTTTTTATTAAGTACATAATATGTAAATGCATTTTTAGTACACTTAGCATGAAATAAATGTATTTTAAATACATTTATTTTACACTAGGGATGATCCTTCAGATCATTCTTAAATGCTGATTTGGTGCTCAAGAAACATTCCTATTGTAAATTATGAAAACAATCATCCTCCTAATATTTTTGTGCCATTTAACACATCCTTGCTAAAAAATATACATCTCTAACTACCTAACTAACTAACTAACTAACCAACGTAGTAACTCTTACAGACCCTAAACTTTAAAACTGTAGAATATATGGCTTGAAATCTTACAGTAAATCTGAAGCCTGCAATGCAAGAAAGGTCACGTCACTGCTGGATTTGAGACAAAATTCAAAGGCAAAATTCAGTTACTTTGCCATCAAAATGAAAATATTTTTGATTGGTTTATTACTCATCACACGCTGTTTTCTCTGAATCAGAGAATAGTTGAGACAAAACCGTCTGTTTCAGTATATATCAGAGTCTAAGAGACCAGCCTTCAGGCAAAAAATCTATTTTGACAATGTGTAGTTCAAATGTGAGTCTGTAAGGATGTGTGTCTGTGTTACTGACCCTCTGCCTCTGGTTGCTTTGCAGTTCTCTCAGCTCTTCACGTAACCGCTCACATTCAGCTTTTAGCTCCTCCTCCCTCTGACACGCCCCCTGAGCCTCGTGCCGCGCCCCCTCTAGCTCCGCCTCCAGACGCTGCAGTTTGAGGTCAGAGAGGGTGTCCAGACTTCGGGAGCTCTGTAGAGTCATGGGGCAGTCTAGCACTAGGGATATAGGATGATAATTGTGATTAGATAAGCCAAACATTGCATCAGTGAATAAATATCAATGTCTGTCCAGTGAGGATAGCAGTTAAATAAATCACAGAAAAAAATGGTGAAGTATAATGTTTGAGGAACATCAATACATCTCTGGTGTTTCTCAAATGAATATTCTCAGAACATTCTCTGTCATATGAGACTGCGGACAAATTGTCCAACAGCATGTCTTCGAAGGAACAGATCTCTCTCTGATCTCATCTGTCACTCAAAACAAAGCAACAAATACTTCATTTGTGTTTCTGTGTGTTACGTAATGGGTAATTCTCTCCTCCATCAGCCAAAAGAAACTGGCGCCAACTTACAAATGTCTGGACAGGAGGTTTGGTGGCCGCCTCAGGGCCAACATTGTTAACAGGGCTGAAATCCAACCTAAAGTCCCCCTACACACGTCCTTTACTCCATGTAGCTTTGAAACCTTAAAGATGGAGAATGCAAGACTGAACTATTTCCTGTCAGAGCGTCCTGCTCCTCACCCCCGGCGTGGGCATGGTGATTCAGCAGCTCATAGAAAAGCCGTCCTTGAGCCAGCAGCTATTGTGACAGTTCAGCAATAAGCAAGCTGAAAACACACACCCCTGCACGCCTACATCTCGCACCGAAACCGCAGTGAAATGATTTTTATTCTTTTTTCTTCATATTTGCATGTAATATTTGTATTCATGAGCGCACACAAAATTGACATCATTCTTGTATTATTTTCTGACAGGGTTACAGAACATCTCTGTTGCGTAATTTACATAAATACATAATTTGCTTGAGTTCTCTGGGATTATTTGACTCCTGTTGAGCGCCTTTGAGTGTGAAACGTTTTAGATCCCAGAAAAGGGGTCACAGGGGAAAGGTATGACCTTCTTCTCGCAAATATGCTTTCCATTTAGTTACATAGTCTCTTTGTGGTGAGAGTCTTTTCTGAACCTCAGAGACAGTGAAAGGAAAGACAGAAAGGAAGTGGGAAATGGGGTAAAATGAGAGAGATGCAACACAACACTGTCATCAGGGGAAAAAACAAGGAGGACCAAAAGGACAAGAGGACCGACACTTGGCCCTGTTTGAAGTCCTTCATAGGAGAGGTGCTCTTTGAAAAAACTAAATTAGGCTAGATTGAAAACTGGATAGAAAATGTGATGCATATATAATGAAAAAGGACACTTCAAAGACCCCAATACACAATCTGTTGTTGAGTGGAATACAAATGAAGCAGGCACATGAAATGACAAATAATGAACAAGACTGTATACTAATAAACAACCTAATGTGTGTGTGTATATGCCGTGCCTTGCGAAAGTATTCATACCCCTTCATTTTTTTCATTTTTTATATTAAATAACATTTTTTTCCACATAAATCTCCACTCCATGCAATATAATGACAAAGCACAAAACAGATTTGTGACTTTTCAAATTTATTACAAATAAAACACTGAAATAAGTACATTGCATAAGTATTCATACCCTTAACTCAGTACTTACTTGAAGCACCTTTACAGCCTCAAGTCTTTTTGGTATGATGCGACATGTTTAGCACATCTGCATTTGGCAATTATCTGCCATTTTTCGCCTCACCTCTTCACCTCTCAAGCTCTGTCAGCTTGGATGGGGGCTGGTAGATATTTTCAGGTTTCTCCAGAAATGTTTGATTGGGTTCAAGCCCAGGCTGTGGCTAGGCCACAGGACATTCACAGATTTGTCTATATGCCAGACTTGTTGTGTGCTTAGGGTCATTTTCCTGTTGGAAGTTTTCTGCCCAGTCTGAGGTTCTGAATGATCTGGACCAGGTTTTCATTCTCTATATTTTGCTGTCTTTTACTGTTTTGTTTTCCTTTTACTCTGAGTACCTCAGTCCCTGCTCACTTCTTTAATTGCTTTTTTGCAAATTTCAAGTGGGTTTTCATGTGTCTTCACTAAGGAGAAGACTGAGTTTAGCCACACCACCATAAAGACTGGATTGGTGGAGTGTTGCAGTGATGTCCTTCTGTAAGTTTCTCCCATCTGCATACAGTATATGATCATGGAGCTCAACTAGAATGACCATCAGCTTCTTGGTCACCAGTCTAACCAAGGCTCTTCTCCGTTAATTGCTCAGTTTGGCCAGGTGGCCAGCTCCAGGAAGAGTCCTGGTTGTTCCAAACTTCTTCCATTAAGGGTAACGGAGACTACATGCTTCTCTGAACCTTCAATGCAGCAGAATTTCTTACTACCTCTTCCCCAGACCTGTGCCTTGATGCAATCCTGTCTCTGAGCTCTACGGGGCAGTTCTTTTGACCTCAGAGCTTGGTTTTTACTCTGATATGCATTTTTGGCTATTAGACCTTTTATTGAGAGGTTTGTGCCTTGTAAATCATACTCATTCAAATGAATTTGCCACAAGTTAACTCCACTCGAAGTATAGTAACATCTAGTCATATGTCATATGAATGCTCCTGAGCTACATTTCAAGTGTCCCAGAATGGGTATGAATACTTATGCAATGTAATCATTTCAGTTTTTTATTTGTTGTAATAAATTAGCAAAGTTGTTGCAGAATTGTTTTGTGCTTTGTTACTATGGTGTATGGAGTGTAGATTGATGTGGGAAATAAGTCATTTAAAGCAGTTTAACATAAGGCTGCAACATAAAATGTGAAAAAAAGAATACTTTCACAAGGCACTATATATTTCGGTCTATTTCTGAAAGCAGAATGTAAACCATGGTGGATGTTTATTTCATCTCAGTCATCTCAGTTTTCTTGTCGTTAAGGACGTGGAAAAACTGTTTGTATTTCATGCAAAGTGCAATACTGTTCGAATGCACTCACTTATGTCTTTACTTACTCTGTCCTTGTATAGTGACCTATGTGACAATTACTGTGCGGTGAATGAGTCAGCGGTAGCAGCACATATCCGGAGGTCCTAGGCCACTGAGTGATTTATAAATTAACACCTGCATGCATACAGACAAAACAAGACTTACTATGGGAGTCAGGGCTGTGTAGTTGCAGATACTGCATGTCTTTGTTGTGCAGCTGTGTGTTGAGTTTGTGTAGTGAGCTCTCCCTCTGCCTCAAAGCCGCCTCTAAACTGTGGATCCGCTCAACATGTTTCTCCACCAGAGACGTCTGAGCCCGGAAACGAGTGAGAGAAGAAAGATTGGGAAAGAGACGGGCACAAAAGTAAAAGATTATAAAAGATTAATAATGAAACACCAAGAGAAAGTACAGAGAATACGGCAGGCGATGAGGGACTGATCAAAAGATATACAAGGGCAAAGAGGCCATTACTTTGCCATGCAGATTCTTCCGACATTTGCGTCCGTGAGGAATTTTTGTCAGCAATAAAAGATGAGAACACATAGATGTAACAGCTGATAGCCGGCTGAGTGTTTCAGAGAGACGAACGGCACAGATGCTCAAACGCTTGCATCATGCAATTTTCAAAAACTTAGTCTTTTGGTCCCAGCCAAATCCATTTGAGACCCGTGTTTAAAACTGAGGATGCAAATGCGCATATATGATTACAGATATCCAGCATCATCCACTTATGTAAAGGCTTGGCTGGGTAATATAAGAGTCCAATTACATTCACACAGCCCTGTTAGGACGTACGAGAGTACAAGATTAATCAAGTGGACACCTGGTTGGATTAAAGCCTGAAGCACATGGAGAGGCTAATTATCACAACTGCCCATCCGCTCGGCAGCCAAACTTAGCATGGATCTCGTGGAATGAATGTTTTAGGAGAGTTCTCACCATCTTGTCTAGGTCTCGCTGAAGACTGGACTTCTCCATGTGGATTTTCTCATAGGCCTGAATGACATCTTCAAGCTGCTCCTCTCGCTCTTTGCTCTTCTGAAGCTGGAGAACACATAAACTCGTATCATTACAAGTACTTTCCTTTGGCTTATCGGCTTTTATAAACACCTAATGATATTTCAAAATCTTTAATTCTCACAGACATTTTTTGCATTTTTACATTAGTGCGTACACGCTCTTGAATTACAGTGACAGTTGGGATGTCCTCGGGCTGTATAATTACAAGCTGTTGTAACATTTGGTATAAAGCAGGTGTAATATAAAAATACATTAAAAACATTTCTATTTTGTCAGTTATTTCTTGTCACGTTTCTTTTTACTGCCTTGTTTATTACCGTTTTGGATTTTATATCTTTCTAGTAGGCCAATAATATCAGCTCTGCTGACAGCTGTCTGGTTCTAGACACCTGACCTAAATCTTAATCCTTTTTTACTTTTTTTACATTAGCAGCACCACTTGCATGCGTTATTTTACTTTTGTGAATGTGCAGTGAGGACTGACACAAAAGAGAAGAAATTGTTGTCAAATAGACTATTTTATTGATGTCCTTACTACCTTTCTGGGCCTTGAAAGTTGTAGTTGCATTGATGCCTATGCAGGGTGTTCTGAAGATGAACAATGAGTAAATACAGTACTACAGAATGACAAAATTTGCATATGCAAAATTTTGGCATAATTTTTCTGAGTTCTCAAAAACTGTAAAATGAAATTCTGGGACTTTTAAGGATTTTTAAAGCATTTTTTTTATTTTCAAAGACTTCAATGAGAGTTTACTTATAAAACAATGTCTTTCATTTCAGATTCTAAAAAAAGAAGTTGATTAATAAACATATACTAATAGAAAATGGCAAAAGTATTACTTAATTTACTTAAGGGATTTGTATTTGTGTGTACTTTGTATACTTTTGTTTGTTTGTTTTCTGTTTATTTTGTTTTCTTGTTTTCTATTTATTTTGTACTGTTTAAGGAAAAAAAAAGAGAAAAAGATTCACGAAAAGATTTGCGAAATCACTCAGAAATCCTGATCTGAAAAAAAAGATTTGCAAAACCACACCCGCAAGTCCCGCACTCCGAAGTTCAAATCTAAATCTAATGATTCACGATCCACGCTCTTAAGTTGTAATCTGAATTTGATTCGCTAAATGATTCACAAACTCGTTTCAATCTAAATCAAATGATTCACGATAGGCGCTCCGATATCCCGACCTGAATCAAATATTGCGATACATTTGCAATAAGTGAAGTTCCAATCTAAATCAAATGTTTTGTAATACACGATACGCAATCCGATTGCAGCGCTTTCAAATAGTGAATAATTTTGCAATGCAATGGTTTAACTGATTCGGAATTTTTTTTTAAAAAGATTGTTTTCTGACATTAACTGAAATAAGCAAAAAAAAGTATGATGTTTTCTGAATTGCGGAAATTTAGTGTGAAAATATATGTTCTTACCCAGATAGCACACGTACGTCTGCAAGATGTCTGTAAAAGATCTCTTGATCTGGAAAGCATCTGCTGTGTACAAACGTCTGGCAGATAAGATGTCAGTTTTACATACATTCTAAATCATAAACATCTTAAAGACATCTAATAGACGTCTATTTGACATCTGATAGGAAACGTCCAATAGACGTATTGCAGATGAGCAACCTACGTAAATAATACATCTTGCAGATGTAAATGCAGACATCAAATAGACGTCTCCAAGATGTACGCGTGCTATCAGGGTATTGACAAAATTAAACACTTATTAAACACATCAAGTACCTTATAAGGAATACTGCTATTTTCAAGGGTTTTCCAGGCCTTAAATTTCAAAAAAGTCAAATTCAAGTACTTCAAGCACTTTAAGCACCTTGTACAAACCCTGATTTTTGCAGTTTCAAGAAAACCTCAGACGGTTTAGCAGGTGACAAATCAGGTTTACAAGGCAAAAAAAGGATGTTACAAAATCAACAAAATGTAATAGTTGAGTGGCGAAAGGGCAAGTGACTGTTCTGTCAACTGGTCATGTTGTGAACAAGTTTCATTCTTTGACTATTGCTTGTCTTTGGAAAACGGATGGACATGGAGTGAGAAAGAATAAAAGCATTTACAGACACAGGTGGTGTTTTGTCTGATATATAAAACTAAAAATAATACAGCGAAACAAATGCGCTCATGTTGTTCACTGCACTTTCATTTTAACACAGACACACATAAGCATCTACTTCAATTATCATATAACCCACCTCTCTGCTGTGATCCTTTAGCGTCACAGATAATAGTAGCTTATTTTCAGAAAAAATTACAGAACAGGGTATTTACTTTCGATTGCGCTGCATTAGATCTCAGTGATAGCACATGACTGCAAAGCTCTGGGTGTTGGGAAAAAGAGTGAAGAATGAAACACAACAAGACACGAATCGAGAAGGAAGGCCAGAGTCAAAAGAGGAGGGTGGGGAAGAATAAGAAACGTACACACAAAGTACCAAACGTCAGCAAAAGCGAGGGAGGTGTGGGAGAGAGAAAAGAACAGATGACAAAGAGAAATCTGGCTCTTCGACGGAGGGAAGGCTGCTGGGTGGCTATGGAAACATAGCAAGCATCATTAATTAATGAGACGCTTCGCCAGGCAATGAGCCGAGAGATGCAGAGAGAGAGTATGATCTTCCCATTTACACTCAACATCACAGCCAGTCGGGAGAGACAATTGAGAGCAGGCTTCAGGCACATGAAAACGAACACGTCGTGGTCTATATTACATAACGCCTTTGGTCATGAATGATTGGGCATCTGAAGTTGTCTTTCATTTCCCTACTAATCATATTACCTCTCTAATCTTTCCATTTTGTGACATCTAATCCAGATTTAATACAACGCAATATAGCCAAATCATAACATAAGAAGAGGTAATTTGAAATTAGCAGAACGTCGGATGAAATACAGTCCAGAATGCGAGAGGTGTGTGTATTTGTGTGTGTCCTCTCACCTCGAGGGTCAGCATGTTGACTCTCTGCTGCAGACTACCATTCTCTGATTGGAGCAGCGCTGTGTCTTTGGGCTCAAAGGAGCAGTAGGAGTTTCTGTCATCTCCAAACTCGCTTATCATGGGGAACTGCACACACACATACGTGAAAAAGTGACACAGGGGTCAACAGAGGTAGAAACAGTTATGGGTATAATAAAAATTGCAATTGCAATTGTTTAACGCTGATTTGTGAGTATTCAAATAAAGGCATTGTCATTCTTTTCAGCACAAATATGCAAACGAGGTCTACAGATTACACATTATTCACCAAATTCAGTACAGTTGGTGTAGGATTTCCTTTTTCACTTTGAAATTGCTATTAAATTGCACAAATAATTATAAAGAACCGGCAAGTAACACACTGAGTTGAACATGACATTTTTATATAGTATAAAGTCTGACAGTAACAGATAGTATTTTCTTTTAGATAGTATTTACAACTTTAAAAAAGGCAAAAGGCAAATAAATAAATAATAAAAATAAATAAATAAAATTCAAGAAACATTTTTTCTCTTTTCATTGAAAGTAATATTATATATCCTTATATTCAGCAAGGATGCATTAAATTGACATTATAATATTATAATATTAATTATAATAATATAATATTATAATGGACATTATAATGTATAAAAGACAATAAAATACATTATAATCTTACAAAATACTTAGATATGAAATAAGGCTGTTCTTTTAAAATTTCTATTCATGAAATAATCCTAAAATAATATCACTTTTTCAAAAAAAAAAAAAATAGTGTAAAACAATTGAGAAAAGCTTTACTGTCTATACTTACTTTCCTATAAAAACAAAGGCAAACACATAAATAAATAAACTAATTAAATAATTAACAATTAATAATAAAATAAAATGAAATTAAATTAATGGGAAAACATTCAGGAAACATTTTTCTTTTTTCATTGAAAACAATATTACTTTTATTCAGCAAGGATGCATTAAATTGACATAACAGACATTATAATGAATAAAAAACAATAAAATACATTATAATCTTACAAAATATTTAGATTAGAAAAATTTCTATTCATGAAATAATTCTGAAAAAAATCACATTTTCAAAAGCAACACAAATGTTTCCAACAATGATGATAATAATACATTTTTCTTGAGCACCAAATCAGCATAATAGATTGATTTCTGAAGAATCATGTGACACTGAAGACTGGAGCTTTGGTCAAATGCAGCTTTGGTGAGCATAAGAGACATCTTTCAAAAGCATTACAAATCTTACTAACCCCAAACTTTTAAATGATAGCGTATGGCAACAGTGAAAAAATGCTAATGAATAGGTTTTTGACCTTGAATGACCTCCAAATGGGATAAGTTAGTCACTAATATATGATTAACAATTCAAAAACATCAGTATTCGTTGCTTTTTAGGTAACTGCCAGAATATATATAGAATATATATATATATATATATAAATGCAAGTTGGTGACTAAGTAAGATCATTAGTCACCAATGAAAAAATCCTTTGCATTTAGAGAGGTCTGCTCTTGTAGGCTCCAAGTTCAGCTCCTACATCATCTTCTACCTCACTACTGGCATCAGTAGATGCTGTTTGCTTTGATGTGAAGGATCTCATATATTTCTACTCCTACGAGCTTTAGGAGCTGTGTGCATTAGTTCCCCACGTTTAGCCCTTTACCAGGCAGTGAGCCACACTGAACGCAGAACCCTGGAGGCGCTCTCTCTCTCGCCTTCTGCAAAAACAGCTGCTCTTCAGAGGCTAGCCGTCGTTGGTGCGTATACATGCATATGTTTGGGCAGGGCCAAACTAAAAAGCTTTAAAGATATCCAATCTGGAGCATCTTCTACCTGCAGCTCCCCAGAGGCCTGGCAGCTGCCCAACCTACCGGGCTGTACCTAAAGATTACATCAAATGAACCAGCAGTTTTGTACGTTTATTTGTACAGTGCTTTTCACAATGCATATTGTTCAAAAGCAGCTTTACAGAAAATGCTGTTTTTAGCTGTAGGAGAAGTATTTTGTTGTCAGCCAAAGATGAGTGTGTCAAAGTAATGACCATATGACAGCTATAAGTTATGTAGTTAGTAAAAATCATGCATTCAGTTAAGCAGACATAATGCTTGTAATCATTCCAATATAAGTTAAATACTTGATAGTTGTCAATGTCAATCCAATATTTATTTTAAAGGAAACCCTGGGTATTAAGACTTAATATAAGATAAATTATATATAGTAGAATACCCATGAAAGATTTACGTTATTTAAAAAAAATCTACATTGTTTTATACATATTTTGGACTATGTGGGGCACCGTTATTTCGATGATGTGAAAAGGTTGCACTTTGTGAGCTACTGCTGTTACCTGTTGTTATTTTTACCACAGCACAACTCAGAAAATAAAATACTGATACGATGACTGAAGCTACTGAAAGAGTTTATAGGTAGTGTTGAATTTAAGTGTAGGCTTAAACCAAATGCCATACCACTGATTTTTCCCCACAAACGCCCTCGGATATTGAGTGAAATCTACGATAAGAAACTCCTTTAGTGGCTGCGGCATCATGACATGTGTCTGCATGTTTACATCCTGCCAGGATGGCATCTAGTGCAGTGTTAATTTTGACAGCAAATTCTGATTTAGTCTTAGTCTTAGTCTTTGGAATAATACGCCATTTAGTTTTAGTCCTATTTTAGTCATCTGAAATCTTTTAGTCTTAGTCTAGTTTAGTTGACTAAATATCATAAGAGTTTTAGTCTTAGTTTAGTCTTAAGTCTTTTAGTCTTAGTCTAGTTTTAGTAGACCAAATATTAGCAGATTTTTCTCCATAATTCACGTAATTGTAAGTATATTACAATATATGGAAGCATATAGAGAATACAGGCACATATCTAATTGTTGTAATAAAAAACATTTATTTTATTAAATGTCAAAAACATGAGTCTTTTTCACAAAAATAACCATAAGACCTGCTCTCCCTGAACAATATACATGCTCCCTGAAAAAGATATGCATTGTCCCTGAATTATATGAAACGCATATGACATCCTAGACCAAGCTCTGACATTTCTGTCTGTCTGTCTGTTCATGAGACATACCGCTGCCCTCGGACCACGTGCACAAAACGTTAGCGTGTTGCTAACGAGAAAAGTCAACTTAAATTAACCAAAGCTTTGTAACCAAGACTGTGCAACCAAGTATAATGTATAACTAAATATAATGTATAACAAATGTCCTCATAACTTGAAAACCGCGGCTTTTGAAAATGGCTTTGCCAAGATCAACCTGCCCTCAAAAGATTCGCTCTGATTGGATTTCCCCACAAAAGGGTAGTTCTTATTGGATCTCTTCTCCATTCGTCCTGCCCCAACATTTTCCTCTCGTTTTTATTCGTTGACTAAAGTGTCAGTTAAATTTCGTCATCGTCTTCGTCATCATATCTGACTTTTTATTTAGTTTTTATTTAGTTTTCGTCTGTAAAAAATGTTCGTTGACGAATATTTTTCGTCATAGTCTTCGTCAACGAAATTAACACTGATCTAGTGTTTCTTGTCTGCCGTTTGGAAGCTCTTTTAGTAGCTGTGGTCTACTAAAAGCTTTCAGGGCATCAGGGCTAAAGTGGAGAGAACAAAGACGCAGGTCTTTAGAAAGTTTTTTTCGTCCACCGGCATCTTCCTGTTCTTTTCTCCTCTTCTTATTGCTAGGAAAGCAGTGAAGTCTTACGTTGCTTCTCTTGTTGCCCTTTCGACTGAAAATGACAACCAAAAGCTGCACGATGTGGCATCGTATCAGTATTTTCTGACTTGTGTTGTGGTAAAAATAGCAACAGGTAGCGCCAGTAGCTGACCAAGGGCAACCATTTCACGTCATCAAAATAATGGTGCCTCCCCATAGTCCAAAATATGTGTAAAACAATGTGGATTTTTAAATAATGCAAATCTTCAATGGATTTTCTACTACATACTTCAGTAAGAGACATAATTTATGTTATATTAAGTCACACTTAAAGGAGAACTCCACTTCCAGAACAACAATTTACAAATAATGTACTCACCCCCTTGTCATCCAAGATGTTCATGTCTTTCTTTCTTCAGTTGTAAAGAAATTATGTTTTTTGAGGAAAACATTTCAGCATTTTGCTCCATATAGTGGACTGATATGGTGCCTCGGTTTTGAACTTCCAAAATGCAGTTTAGATGCGGCTTCAAACGATCCCAAATGCGGTTGTAAACGATCCCAGCCGAGAAAGAAGGGTCTTATCTAGCATAACGATCGCTTATTTTAATAAAAACACAGAATTTATATACTTTTTAATGCCAAACGCTCGTCTTGCCTTACTCTGTTTTAGTTCCGGTTCATGACAGTTAGGGTATGTCGAAAAACTAAAACAATCTCATGTTCTCCCTCAGTTTCGAAATCGTCCTGTATCGCTGTTTTACATTTTTTTGTTAAGGGTGTTTGATCTTCTTTGCATATTCACTTTGCAAAGCTTGGGTCGGAACTTCTGCAGTGATGTAGGATGATTTTTAAATGATTTTTGAAGTTAAGGGAGAAAATAAGATTGGAATTTTTCGACTCTGTGTATTCTTGAGTCAGAATACACAGAGATGAGGGAGAAAAAGGCAAGATGAGCGTTTGAGATGAAAAAGTATTTCAATTGTATTATTTTAATGAAAATAATCAATCGTTTCACTAGATAAGACCATTTTTCCTCAGCTGGGATCGTTTACAACCGCATTTGGGACGTTTGAAGCCGCATTTAAACTGCATTTTGGAAGTCCAAAATCAGGGCACCATATCAGTCCATTATATGGAGAAAAATGCAAAAATGTTTTTCTCAAAAAACATAATTTCTTTACGACTAAAGAAAGAAAGACATGAAAATCTTGGATGACAAGGGGGTGAGTACATTATATGTAAATCTTTGTTTTGTAAGTGGACTTCTCCTTTAATACTCAGGGTTCCTTTAAGATTTGATTTAAGATGACATTTAACAATGTTATTATATTACTTTTTTAAAATATTCATTTTAAGTGAGCATTGGATAATGGCTAAAGTAGTCTAAATGTATAAATGGGGAAATAAAATGAACAACAGCATGTTTAACATTCGCCTATCTACATAAATTTAAATATATCTAGTACTGGCAGATAACTGATATGATGCTAAAATATCATATAGTGTTTTCAAGCTGAGTCATTGCTGTCACTTCTGAGTACTGATCATTTTACAGATTAGAGAAAAGCTACTCAGTTACATTAAAAGATTAATAGAGACACTGTCTACTTAAGAGAGTAATCAAGTTATCTAAACTGCATCAGAAGCATTTCAATTCTATGTATAAGTGGCTTTGTGTGTTTTCATGTGAGAGCCTTGCATGTTAATTATAGAGAGCATGCATACTTGTTTATGTACAGCTCGACTCACGTGTCAGCTGGGCTATAAATAAAGCTCTTTCATAAAGCAGACATGAAGCAACACAGCTCTTAATAAGTGCTGTCCAGCCACAGTATTCAGTTGCTGAACACTCATAGATCACCATTTTGTCACACGAAAACTGCAAAGAGACTCTATAATAGTTCAGTAAAACCAGAATTAGTGATGTAACTATATTGGTGCAATAATAATTGATGGGTCTCCATCATTTCCACCCTCCCTAAGATTTTCATATTTAAATAAAAGTCTCTTATGCTCACTAAGGCTGCATTTATTTGATCAAACATAGAGTAAAACGGTACAAACAGTAGTCTATATACATGAAAATATAACTTATACATATCAACATTATAAGTCTCAACTATCAATGTGTCTTTTTTTCTGACAGGCTACATTAATACGTTAGATTTAGTTGTTTACTTACTGTAGCTATATTTAGAATAAACAGATTAATCTATCTACAGATTAATGTTTATGTTTGAGTGTCTCACTTTTTCTTAAAACTGTAGAGCGCTACATATTAAAGACCTAAAGATCAGAAACAGTTTGGCTTACTCTTTTTGATCTATCGAACTATAATTGTTCAACACAGGAAGTGGTTATTTACTTACTGCTTTGTGCTCTTTTTCAGTGCATTTCTCTGCTGTGTGCTAGATATCCATATTATTTCTCTCTGTGTGTGTCCACTCTGCTCTACTCCAATTAAATGCCCTATATAGTACATCTGTGACCGTGTCACTGTCTCTGCATTAATGTCAGATGAGGAAGCGAGGAGCAGGAGAAAGGGTTTGGGGCTAACAAGAATGTCTACACCCCATTTTTTAACTGGATAATAATGTCACATATACGACACTAGCTAAAAAAAAATACTGCCTACACTCATAGTAAAAGTTACAGGTTAATTTGATAGGCCACTGCATTTGAAAATGAGTCATTTTGATATTTTAATAAGCTTAATTATGTTTAACAGACCATTTTATCTAAGTCTATAAGACCACATTGAAAATCTGGGATGTTTTTATTTAAACCTGGAAATAAGCTGCGATTTTAAACAAGGAAAGTTACATAATGGTAATTTAGGATTCTGCACCATTTCTAGGTCACTAATCAAAAGTTATGCGCGCTTCCACTGAAGCACAAGATGCTTTGTGGATCATTCTCAAATCAAGCTGTATAACATGATCATCAGGTTTTACACAAACTTGTGGAGTTTATGCAGATCAAGTGCTGTAATCATATAAAATAATTGCTGATGAATTTTATAGTATTTTCACTGGACTTTGAACCCCAGTGTATAATTTAATGGTTTTAGAATATGTGGCTTCGGTGAATGATATATACATAATGTATGAGAGAAAGTAGCTATAGAGGAGAAAGTGAAGAACAGTAACGCTAGACACTTTTAGTGTTTTAATCATTACACATAAAGCTATATTGTACAGTGTAAAGGTTGTATAAAGATATATTGTTCTACAGTACATGTAAAAAACGTATTCAAAGTTGTTAAATTACTGGAGTGCTGGAATTATATGTCAATCTTTCTGCTTAAAAAAACACATTTCACTGACTAATAGGTTCCTGCATCAGCAGCACTACACATATGCAACGTGATAATCATGAATGCACGTCGAAGACAGACACGGGAGAAAAGAAATTGCTGACTAAAGTCATTATTTTTGTTTTCTTTGTGCACAAAAATTATTCTTATAGCTTTATAAAATTATGGTTGAAGCACTGATGTCACATGGACTATTTTAACAATGTCCTTACTACCTTTCTGGGCCTTGAACATGCTAGTAGCGTTGCTGTCTATACAGGGTCAAAAAGCTCAAGGATTTGATTAAAAATATCTTAAAGGAGTAGTTCGCTTCCAGAACAAAAATTTACAGATAATGTACTAACCTCCTTGTCATCCAAGATGTTCTCTTTTTCTTCAGTTGTAAAGAACTGATGTTGTTCGAGGAAAACATTTCAGGATTTTTCTCCTTCTATCTTCTCTAGCTCTGTGTGAACTCTTTGTATTCCGGTTCATGACAGTTAGGGTATGTCGAAAAACTCCCATCTCATTTTCTTCTCCAACTTAAAAAAAACTTCTGCAGCGATGTAGGACGATGTAGAAGTTGGAGGAATTTTTCAACATACCCTAACTGTCATGAACCAGAATACACAGAGTTCACGCAGGGCGAGACAAGACAAGCGTTTGACGTTAAAAAGTATATAAATTGTAAATTTATACAATAATAACCTTCTTCCTTGGCTGTCGAAATTAAGGTTTTTAAGGAAAACATTCCAGGATTTTTCTTCATATAGTCGGATTTCAATGAGAATCAGTGGGTTAAAGGTCCAAATTGCAATTTCAATGCAGCTTCAAATGGCTCTACACGATCCCCCAGCCAAGGAATAAGGGTCGTATCTAGTGAAATGATCGGTCTTTTTCTAAAAAAAAAATAAAAATAAAGATTTATATACTTTTTAACCGCAAATGCTCATTTTGTACTAGCTCAATCAACTTTACACATTGCATAATCAAATTAATAATAATTTGAATATAGAAATATTACATAATTTAAATAACTGAAAAGATACTTTAAAAATTAAACTAAAACTGACCGCAGGTGCTGGCAAGTCACTGATTTTATCACTGAATCATTCATTCATTTGATTCGTTCAAACAGCTGATTCATTCAGCAATGAAGCAAGTGTCTTTATCAATGGGTAATTGAATCATTGACTCACTAGATTAATTTAAAAACGCACGTTCATTCATAAATCAAACGCTGTTGTGTTTAAATATATATGAGCATAGGCTCAGCTGTGACTTTGTTTCAAACTGTTTTTGACATTAAAAAGTATAGAAATTGTACACCAATTGTTTCGCTAGATAAGAGCCTTCTTCCTCGGCTGGGATCATTTAGAGCCCTTTGAAGCTGCATTTAAACTACATTTTGGAAGTTCAAACTCAGGAGCACCATAGAAGTCCATTATATGGCGAGAAATCATGAAATGTTTTCCTCAAAACACATAATTTCTTTACAACTGAAGAAAGAAAGACATGAACATCTTGGATGACAAGAAGGTGAGTTCATTATCTGTAAATTTGTGTTCTGGAAGTGAACTACTCCTTTAATTTGTGTTCCAAAGATGAACGTATGTCTTACGGGTTTGCAATGACATGAGGGTGAATAATCAATGACAGAATTTTAATTTTTGGGTGAACTGTCCCTTTAATCTACTCTTCTGTCTGGTTTGTTTGTCAGACAAAATAGCAGATTCTGTGTTATGATTGGTCAGATCACCTGTCAATCAAACTCCCAGTGAAGGGTCAATTAAATGTGCTACTTGCCATTTCTTTCTCTTTTTTTTGTGAAAAAGTACACCTTTTTCAATTTTCAGTTAACTGATCTGCCCACACCGCCGGTAGTTATGCCACTGACCAACATCTAAGGTGACCTCCACTGATATCTGTTACAATATCAAAGGCTAAAGGATCTTTAGGGCGTTTTGTACCTTTATCTCGTAAATCTTGAGTTTTCTTTTGATGTCTGCATTTTCTCGCTCAAGGCCAGCCAGTCGGGTCTTAATGTCCTGGTAGGCGCTGATGAGGGCGAAGTGGGAGGCAGAGTACATGTCTTCTGATAAAGGAGAGTTGGACCAGCCCACCCCACAGCCATCTTCTTTCAGACCCTCGTTACCTCCCAGCAAGCCCAACTGACCCCCGAAGAGAGACTCCATGACCCCTGATCCTTAACCTGTGAGATGTGAGAGAAAAAGAAAAAGATTGTTTATGTAAATTAAATGTGAGCTAATCAGCTTTGGGACTTGCACTCTTTCATCTTAAGCGTCATTTTTCACTTCTTCAATGGTTTTGTTGTCATGCACAAGCTCCACTTCACCGCACTCAGGATAATTATTTCCTTTCGCAACTATGTTTCTTCTCATTAGTATTGACATCCACACCACTGTCTGTCAGTACAAACCACCAAACCACACCAAACAAAAAACAAACACCAGTGAGGTTTTATCTTTCTCAACCATGTGCCTTTTATCTTCTCTGGACATGTTTGGTTTTTTGGTTACAAAGTGGACTGACCACAGTCAATGAGACATTATACATTATTCAGAAAGACAAAGGCTAGAGATACTTGAAAGAGCCGAGCTGCATGACCTGATTCAAGTACACGCTGTGCTGCGAAGAGAATGACATCACCGCCTAGCAACACCGCCTGAGATCACCTGTGTAGCTGCCATTTCTTACAAGCTCTTCCAGGGTCAGCAAATTTTGTGAATACAGCGTTGTGTTGACAGTAAATTTGCTGGCGAGAAAAATATGCGCTTCAAAAATCTGCTATGATTTTAATTTTTTATTGATAGGGTACATCGAAACTATGTTCCGAAAACTAATGAGCTGCCTAGCTGTCTTCTTCTAAGCATCCTAACTGAAAAGAAACCTCATAAGTGACAGATTTGGAGCGCTCTACATAGGCAGTAATGCTGTGCGTCATATAAATAGTGTTCCTCACCCACCACCTAGGAGATATGACTCATAATTGATGGCAATAGTTTGCTGTTAGCATGTTGCTAAGCTAATGATGCAATACATAGCCATAAGCAAACACTGTATATATTTAAAATTGTTATTTGGCCCAATTGGTCTTAGTCTTAGAAGTTTTTTTTACATACATTGAATCTGACTGGCTTAGAGGAGTGTGATATAGAGGTGTGCAATACTGACAAAAAATATATCTCAATATTTTCTGGGATTTTATCGATAACGATAATTAGAAAATATGTTGTTGAGTGTGTTATTGTGCTGGTATCTTAAGGACTACCGTGGACAGCTGACTCCTGAATTTTTTTGATATGCTTCATTTTCTATGTGGTCAGTTCACAGCAGTGATAGAAATAAATCTTTTCCAATAAGTTCAAATTGATTTTTACCATTTATGGGCATTTTACCTTTATAAAGCCTTTTTTTTCTAAAAGTGTGCATCATCATTTGAGTCAAATTCTTACATTTAACCAGTCAAGACATTTAGGCTGTTTCCAAGCAAATAAGAATATGTATCAACAAAATTCATCTTTGCAATACAGAGGAAACACAAGCTGCATTTGGCATTTAGATGTATTTACAAACTGTTTAAAGCAGCTCTGAGGGACATGGAATGCTTTAACCTACAGTTACAAATACATAAATAATGTTTTGATATTTTAAACATAAAACGTCGAATAATGATATTTGTAATCATTTAAAATTGATAAAGATACTTTAAACGTGAAATTAAACCCGCCAGTAGGTGGCAGCAAATCACTGTTAAGTAAGTCATTGCGATTGAACTGAATCATTTAAACGGTTAATTCATTCAAGAAGGAAACACCGTCATGATGCTCAGGGTGTACTCACACTAGGCATGGTTGCCGTGAACCGGGCCCGAGCAATTTACAATTTAAAAACATTAGAAATGGATAATTATAACGTTTCATTTCCATGGTTATTCAAACAGCGAATCTTTGATCTATCGTGAGTTTAAGCAGTTAAAGTGCTCCTATTATACCTTTTCAAATATGACCTTTTATGCAGTGTGTCATGTAGCTGTATGTGAACATAAAATATCTGCAAAGTTGTGAAGACGGCAGTGCAAGATATTGTCTATCAAAGAAAAAAAAAAAAAAGAGTCGGCTCATAACCGCCTGAACGAGTCATCAGGAAGTCGAATCTTATTCCGTTTCGGCTGCCACGTGGTTGTGGCTAGAATTGATACAGCTCCGACGGGAAACTAACAATGAAATGAATTGTTCTACCTATTGGATTGTGTTTTTAACATCTACACCAGGGGTGCTCAACCCTGGTCCTGGAGATCGAGTTCAGCTCCAACCCTGACCAAACACACCTGAACCAGCTAATTAGGATCTCAAGGAGCACTTGATAATTACAGATAGGCATGTCTGATTAGGGTTGGAACTAAACTCTGCAGGAAAGTCGATCTCCAGGAACAGGGTTGGCCACCCCTGGTCTACACCTACCCCAACCCTAAAGCCCTTACTATAATAATAAAAAAACAGTTTTATTGTTGTACAGTGTGACAAAAATAACGTTAGATTGATGTGTGCATGCCCAGTAGCTAGAGCTGTATTCCTTCTAAGCGCTGCACGTCACGAAGTAACAAATTTGCATAATGTCCGCCCATGTTCTACGTCGCGAAGAACTTGCCCGCCCACAAACACAGTAAAACTTCTATGTGGTTTATGTCATGTCGAGAAGATGCTATATCCTAAGCTGTGAGAATAAATTTGTTTTATATTCACTTCCAAAAGATGAATCTACAAAGAATCAGTGGTTAACATTCATTTTTTTCAACAACACCTCAGCAGTACAATTCCAATCTTGTGTTGTGTTCCCATCATTTTACTGACGACTGCTTTTCCAATCTCGGGGAGTACAACGCGGGACTCACCAAACGCTTGCTCTTAAAAGAGAGATCAGTGCCCAGTTTATTTGGACCGGCTTGCTCCTTTGAACCTCTAGCTGTAAGTATGATTAATAATTGATGAAATACGTAGTTGTGTATGTTATATTGTGTAACAACCCTGCACATGTCTTGCTAACCGGCTAAATCACACTTCTGTAGTTTTGTTGTTCAGCTGTGGGCCCACTGTACACTAAAAATTAGTGATTGATGCAGCTTGACTGTCTTTCTGTCTCATTAGTTGGAGTAATGATAAAGGATGAGCACAACTTTACACAGTGTAATGCATTATACAATGTTGAATTTTACAAAATAGAGATGTGCCTGGTTCGCTTACATAAGCAAATTGCGAGCCGCTTTTTGGTGAAAACTAAAGTGTTTTTTGACCTTG
Source organism: Labeo catla (assembly GCA_012976165.1). NCBI lineage: Eukaryota > Metazoa > Chordata > Actinopteri > Cypriniformes > Cyprinidae > Labeo > Labeo catla. The sequence continues at coordinate 674,015 of VONZ01000157.1, read as the reverse complement.
CATACATGTAAACCTGTTTTAGGAGACTCATAAAACAATATTAGCAACCTTTAAAATGGCATAATAGAAGCACTTTAAAAAAGAATTTATCATTGTAATCACTAAAGCTGTCTACACTGTGAAATGAATCTCATACTTTCATTGTATTTACATCTGCACTTTGTTTATGATGGGAGCGATGACTCATCTGATCGCCTCTGATTGGCCATTGCATTCCTGTGCAAAACTGTAAAAACGCCTAAAAAGAATTACAGTGCAACACGAGCAGATCTTAATTCAATGGCGTAATCAACACTTACTATTCATTTTCACTTTATTAGCAACAGACATAATAGATTTAATTTGTTTGTGCAGGGGGATTTATGTCCAATTTAGTGGCTTTTTTGCCCCAAGTTAACTTGTTTATTGAACTGTTCAATATCACATTTGTAATCAAGCTAATTTCTGGAGATACAAACGGCACTCTTCGTGTAATATTGATTAACTGTATGAAATGATATAAATGTATACATTTTCTGCCCCTATATATTAAATTTGGTGGTCATTCTAAATACATTTTAATAGACTGAATCATGCAGTGAAAGAACGCACTCTGTGCTTACTAGATTTCATCACGTAACGTATGTGTGCACTCTGTAGGTGTGTTTAATTTTTTTTTGTAATATATTCGAATATGGCAACTCGCACATTGTTAAAAAAAAACAATTATGATATTATTGCAAACTACATATAGCGCACACCCCAATATTCTAGTGATATTGTAACTCGAACCGTTTCAACTGTTTGTATCAATCCGCTTGCAGTATTTCTCACAGCCCAAATCCACTATACGTTTTGTGTCATGGAATTTAGTTTTTTAGGCAAGAATGTACTTCTTTAGACTTCAAAAATGTGGTCTGTTAATAAAGATAATGTCTATTTGAAAATATTCTTCAATGTTTTCGTAGATCTGAGCTACAGGGCGTCAGCAACCGTTCAGTGCTCATGAACGCGCAGAGAGCACTTACCTTGGCCAGATCTTCTGGAATTTTTTTTAGATATATTATTATCTGTTATAATATTGGACAATAACCAATATGGTACCAAAATTTTGAAACAGCTTTTGCATCAGAAGTCTATGGTGATATGAAGTTTTGGATTTTGGAAACAAGCTATAGTGTCAAAATAAAACCACAGAAGTGCAGTAAAAGAAGTGCACTTGAACGCATGCTGTCAGACAGCCATATTTGTAGAGGTGTATCTTTATTACTCCCCTGTGTTTAGCCTTCATGCCCTTCAGTCCCTAGAGCTCACTGTCCACACCATGACGAATCGCTGCACTGCTCTCGCCAACACTCATTCACAACAGACAGCACTGCCTCAACAACAAGGCAGGACACAAACATGGATAGATAACATGGAGTAAGCAGAAAAAACATAACATCTTCACTGTAAACCGTGTTTCGTAAGATGATATGGATATGCGTGCAGCATCAGGTTGGCCATCTGATACAGCACGGAGGTGTGAGGAGATTTTACTGCACACAAAATGAGTCAGATGCTCCTTACTTAGTGAGCTATTTTTGATCACTTGCGTACCAATGCTCAAAAACGTACAAAGAAGCCTTGGACCTCTTCCTGGGTGTTCTCTCAATTCTACTCTCTCTCTCTTTCTCTTCATCCTTCAGGGTAATCCAGAAAAACACCCACTCACACCGATACATTTGCTCAGGCATGGCTAAGCAGCATGGCCATGGGGGGAGAGATTGCTGTTCTGATGAAGGTGTGAATGTGTGTAGGTGGAAGAATATCACTTTAGAGACATTCCGACCCACTACATTAATACAAGTGTGTTCTCACCCAGGGTTCTCTCTGTGCTGATAAGGAGCTGCAGCACAATGTACTTATCTCATGTGGCATCTGTGTTATTGCAAATATCTTGAAAGGTCATGTACATATATTTATATCTCTGATAATGAAGTTGCATGATTATCACAGTTAAAAAATATTTGGCTAAAGCTCAGCAATCAGAAATGTGTAAATTTGGAAATTCCCAGTGAAATTCAAAACAATGAATTAATCATGAAAATGCAATTTTGCTTGGTGTATAAAAATAAATCTACAATACATGTATATTTCTTTATTAAAATAAATATTTTTTCATACAAAATTAAATATAGTTTTTTTTTTATTATAATTAAGAAATGTCTTAATTTCTTTATTCAAATATAATATAATTAATATAATATAATATAGGGTGGTTTTCCAGACTGGGGTTTGTGAGTTGATGAAAAGCTATTAATGAATTATACTGACTGTAGAATTAATGTCAAATCATGTCAAATCAAATCAGTTAAATAACTGTAGTCTGATTCACTGAGACATGTATATTTCATTATCATGATTATCAAATATTCATTTTTTTACAGTACAACTGTAATTTACAACAGAAATATATTTTCATCTTTATTTTTTATAATTAAAACAAACTACTATTACAGGGGTTCTACTACTATTATTAGGGGTTAAAGCGTGTAGGTTTTTCACATTTTTCGAAAACCTACTTTTGCGAACTAGTTCTAGGTTTTTTGCCCGTTCGGAACCAAACCAGTGCAGAAGAGTGAATATCAATAATTATCAAAATCAGCTGAACTTTCGACTCACCCTCGCAAAGGGACACCAAAACATTTGAAAGGGGCAGGGCCACTTTTAGGCAAATGGCTATAACTCCTGAACGGAATGAGATATCTTCACCAACCTCTGACCACTTATGTAAGAGCTCAATCTGAGGTCACAAGAAAAAAATCGCAGAGCTTGGCAACTTGGTGGCGCTATAAGAGGGATAAAACATAAAAATGGCTATAACTGGGCAACCATTTGTCCTATCAACATGAAAATCGGTGTGCACAGCCTTGGGGTGAAGTTCCATAATGGTCTACAAGGACATTTGTGTATCTCATTGGCCGACGAATTTTGAGCACCTCTTAGACAAGGTTAACGGAAGCAGATCGGAATGAAACTTGGTGGGCCCCAAAGGTCTAAGAGAAATTTGAAAGAAATCGGGCACTGGGGGGGGGCGATATCAAATTTTTCAAGGGCATAAACAGTTGTACGTCACAAGGTTCTAGAACCACTGCTGTCAATTAAATCATTTGTTAAATGATTGATAAGATGTAAAAAACCTACTTTTGCGAACTAGGTCTAGGTTTTACACTCAATCTGGAAAAAACACTGAAGTGCACTCTAAAAAACTCTGCGTTGTTTATTTTAACCCAATTGCTTATGCCTTTTGGGTCATTATGTTGTATTATTTTTCCAGTATTGGGTAGTTTTTTTTGTGTAACCCAGCTGTTGGGTTAGTGGCCGGGTCAATCTCACTGACCGCTGAAACTATACAGCCCTCCCCCTCCCTATAATGAAATAACCCAGCACGGGCACTTTAACCCAGCTGTTTGGTAACAGTCGGAGAGCAGGCTTTTCATTCTCCTCCGGAGAGAGCGAGTCCTCAGCGCCACCGATGTAGTGGACTTCTTCGGTGAAATTAAGGTTTGTATACGTTTTATTCCATCTATAAAGTCTTTATAAAGTATGAAATGTTATCTTTCAGCTACGAGTAAAATACAAGATTTCAACGACACACCAGCATGAGAATCAGCACTATTTTGGTTAAAAAGGATAACAGAGAACTGTTTAATACACTTGAATTAAAATATCACTTTTAAATGTTATATTTTCATTTCTAAAATGGTTGTTAAATGAATTTAAATATATGCAAAGTTGAAAAACTATGCTGCATAATTCATTTTGTCTTATATTTTTGTCTATGGGTGTTTTCACTTATTAATACATGTTCACATTTTGATTTTTACTGTTGCCTTTAGTAATTCTGTGTCTGCTTTTTAATTTCCAACCTATTTTTGGTTCATTTTAAACCAGCAATATTAATTTTACTTTAATATTTGAGTTAAATTAAAACAGCCAAAAATTTAACCCAACTGGCTAGGTTAAAATAACTCAACACTAGGTTTGTCCATATTTGACCCAGCGTTGGGTTACCAAAATAACCTAATTTGGGTTGTTTTAACCCAGCGTTTTTTTTAGAGTGTATAATTGTCTGGTTTCTCTAGGTCAATAATTATCAAAACAATGTTGAAATTTACCCTTTGACAAGCTATAACGGGGTCGTTTAAATAAGGGGCCTGTCCAAATTTACCCAAAATCCTATAAAGCTTAAAGGGAAACTCAAAACTTCACAAAATCTGCTGAGCACATGCGACCAGTGATTCTAAACAAGCATGCAAAATTTTAAAGGGGATTGGATCACAGCTGGCGCTATAACAGTTGTAAACGTTAAAAAAAATTAATTTCAATGGTAAATTACCTGGATTTGCCCAAAATGCTTTTTTAAATCGTTGATTTAGGTGGTTACAGTAATACAGTAATATAATATAATATAATATTTTCTCAACCAGGATTTCAATCTGAGTCTCTTTGTTTGCTAAAACTACACCTGGAATAACATCTTACACATATAAACAAACTACCACGTTACTAAAATGATTTTATTCCTGCCACTGGTTCCCCTCTTAAACAAACAGGTGCATCACACGCCTGCATCCTATTGACAATAGTGCTGCTCTGACACAAACATACAGCCATCCCAGTCTCAGTGAAAACAAGAATTTAAGCACAGGGATTATAACACGGCTCTGACAATTTGTTAGGGCTCAAAACCCTGGCAAGATACAAGAGAAAACAGATAAACGGGACACTCTTTCCATGGCTAGCTCACCAGACATCTATCTTCCCATCTCACTCCATCTCACCTATTGTCTTGCTCTCCTCTGCACCTAATTTTGTGAACACTTACACTCTGCGCACACCTATTAAGAATTCCACAGCTCTCCTCCCTGCTTCATTAGAGCAATTACCACAGGAAGTCATTTGTTACCTGGGGCCTAGATGGCACTGGCACAGACACGGACACACACGCTCTCTCTCACACACACATATTTCAGCAGAGATATTTTCAGAAACTCATTCACAGTTCGTCATTATTAAATGACAAAAAAAAATCTTTAAAGCTCTGTTCTAAATTATTTTACACCACTGCAATCCAAGATCTAACGGTAATTAAATAATACCTGAAATTATATGTGTAAATTAAAATGTGTGCATGTCTCTTAAATCATTATGAGATTGAAATGAACATCATTTGCATCACATTGTGTTGAAATGATGCTACTTTCAAGAGAGATCGGCACATACAACATCTGAATTATTTAATAATCTGTCAAAATTTACGAAACACCAGCACCCAACTCTCTTCTGCAGACAGTGCTATTGCATAATTTCCCTCAGTCACACTTGCTCATAAAAATTGGCTGGCATCCTAAACATTTACCACAAGCCGCATGCAATTACAGACAGCAGGACACAGTCGTATCGGACTCGAGCCCATTTTGTCACAGGGAATCTGGCTGCTATATTGCAGATATCATGGCGCACACACACAAACAAACACACACACCTGTTATTTCAGTGGGGTGTGTATGTGTGTGTTTCTGGCATGGTTTATGGCCCCTCACTTGGCGGACGATTAGCAGGGCTGCAAGAGATGTGTGACTGCCCGTGATAAAAAAAATGACCACTGCAGTTCTACAGGTGTGTCTTCACACACATACACACACAAACAAGAATACATATGCCTACACACACATCTATGCATCCCACACTTTATGGAGAGAAACAACCATAACACAAGCGTGAAAAAATGTAATGGGATATTTGAGATGGAATGACAATAAAAGAGCAAAATCACATATTTTAAAACCCAAAACACAATGTATGTGCCAAACTAAACATCATCCATTGTTTGTGCCATATTAAAAAAAAGCCCTGGTACAATAAAACACAGCTATTAATGGCCAGCGAGTAGAGAACATTTGGCTACACCACAATGAAAAATATATATTTTTTCATAATATGTGGACAAAATTGGAACACAGCTCTTATTTATTGAATTCAAGGTTTTCAGCCAAACCCATTACCACAGGTGTATAAAACCATGCAGTCTGCTTTTACAAGCATTTGCGAAAAAAAACTAGCTCTTCTGAAGAGCTAAGTGAATTTAAGTGTGGTACTGGGATTCCACCTTTGCAATAACCCAGTTTGTGAAATTTCATCCGCGCTAGATATTCCACGGGCAACTGTAAGTGTTATTATTGGAAAGTGGAAGCATTTAGGAGCCGTAGCGTTTCAGCCATATAAAGTCACAGAGCATACAAATTATGGGTTTCCATAAAAGTATTTTAAAGGAAACCTATTATGCGCCTTTTTACAAAAAGTAATATAAGTCTCAGGTGTCCCCAGAACGTGTCTGTGAAGTTTCAACTCAAAACACGCCACAGATCATTTTTGATATAATTTTGAAAATGCCTATTTTGAGTGAAAGCTGAAACACACTTTTTCGTGCATGTCTCTTTAAATGCAAATGGGCTGCTACTCCCCGCCCCCTTTTCCAGAATAGGGCTGTGACTTTACAGCTCTGTTTGATTTTGATTGTCAGGTCAATCGCACCAAAATTGTTTTAAAGCCATATTAGTTTAAAATTCTCAATACAGTTTTCTGAGGGCACACATCCAAAGCGAACACGCAAAAAGGCAAGTACTAAGTTCTCTTTCATGTTTTATTGCGCTTAAACTGTGAAATACACACAAGTTTATGTTAAAAACACACAGGAGTTACAAAAACAGTCGGTTATGTCTGTGAAGGTAAACAGCTGGGAAAGAAATGGTATGTTTATATTAGATCGGTTTGGCAGCTGTGTAATATACAGTAAATAAATCAATAATTCCTCAATCAATGTCTCCTCTGAGGCTGGGACGCTAAGTAGTGTTCTGTGCTCATCTGTGCAACCAATGACAAAATAGTTCGCTTGCATTGCTCGAAATTTTGCCATGGTGTTAGAACTGGTACACTGTCGTCGCATGGTTTCTTTTTTATGGTTTCTGGGTTGGCAGATGCACCGGGGATCTGATTACCGTACTAAACCACAGAAAAAGTCTGATTTTCATGATTTGTCACCTTTAATGCAAATTTAATGCTTGATTAAGTTTTTCTAAACATTTGCATAAGTAAAAATGTGCATAAAATCAATAGAGCCAGCATTTTTACGGCCATTTTTATTGTTTGACCCTGATTAGTTAATTTGTAATGTTATGACACTTGTATCTCAGAAAATACCTAGTCATATTTTTGGTTTTCCTCACAGTTTTTAGTAACTTTCAGCCTAACCTGAAAGCAAAACTTTTATACAATCAGAAATTCATCTTACTGTATTATCATTTTTAGTGCAACTAAGTTAGAAACAGGCTGCCTGCAAATAACTCACTATGCATTGGGCTACTGTATTGACCGTGATGATAGCAAAACGCCTCCATTTGGAGTGAAGATTGGGCTGCCACAAGTTGGCACGAGCAGCAACACAATTGAGTGGGTGTTGCAGAGGGACTGTGGTTGAGCCTCGTGGGCAAATCAGAGCATGTACACGTGTATTTTTACCACGCAGTGGGAGTAAGAAAGGTATCGATTCAGCAACTGCAAACTACCAACTGCGTTCTCATGTACAAACATATGATGCATAAAGGAGGTTTGTGGAAGTCAGTGTGATGTCTCACATTGAAAATAGCATGCATGCAAACAATGTAAACCAGTGAAGTTGTTAGATTGGGTTTTTAAGCAGACAAACGGATGCATGTGTGCATTCAGGGCAGAGAAATGAATAAAGAAGGTGAGCGGTGTGAAAGCAAGGCACAGCAGGTGTGGGTGCTGCAACTGTAGGTGGAACAGAAGATGGATGGTGGGGAAGAAAGTAAAAAAGGTTAAGCAAAATTTTACAGCTCAATATATACACGGAATTTTCCCTCCCTCCTGCTTCTCGTCATCGTATTCCCGGGCTTAGCTTTTGCTCACAATCTGTCTATTCATCTACTGACATCTTGACCCTTCTACCTCCAGCTCTGATTCTTCTTGAGCTTATTTCCTCTTTAACTGCTAGCCTCTATCTTCCTTCCATCTTTGGCAAGTAACTAAAAAACCCTTCCCATCCCCTGGTATTAAAAGTTCAGCAATACCTTGAAAAGAGAAAATTTTACATAAGCCACTAATGAAGCACTCAGCAATTTGTTCCTCATTAAAAAGTTTCACCCCTGAAGACAAGAATAGTGCTTTTGAAAAATCATGTACACTCACAAGATGAAGGAATCTAGGAAAATAACTAAAAATACAGACTCTGTGATCCGAATTTATGCCAGTATAAAAGTTATAAGTACAGACTATTTGTCCATCTATCTGTCTATAGAATTAAATGACTTAAATGCAAATTTTTTACTTGCATCGTAAAAAATCTGTACAAATAGAGCACACTGTATGTTTTAAAATTTCCGTACTCATTTTTTTTCAGGTATTTTATCACTGTCGACCAGTAGGTGTCTGAAGATGATCTGACTTGATTTTGGTGAAAATCGGACAAACAGTCTAGGAGGAGTTCGAAAAAGTAGGTTTTCAACATTAATCAAAATGGCGGACAGGAAGTTTGGATGATGATGGCAAAATCTGTATCTCTTCTCACATGACCCAAAGAATACATTGATCAACTTGAATTCCATAATTTTTTTGCTAGCATGGTCAATAGATGATCTGAGCCAGTTTTGGTGAAAATCAGACAAACCATCTAAGATGCTAGAGAGTTTGAGTTAGAGACTCCAAACTTGCTATGGTTAATGTTGACACTGTCCTCTATCTGTGTGCCAAATTTTATAACTTTTCCACAAGTGGTTGTGTGGGCTGCCATTGACTTCCAGAGTGGAAGAAGAAGAAGGATAATAGGAATGCCAACGGATTCAATAGGTGCCATTGCACCTTCAGTGCCTGGGCCCTAAATACTGCAACAAATGTATTGTTCATTGTTAGTTAATATAGTAAATGCATATAAATATAGTTAACAAATGGAACCTTATTGTGAACTGTTACTGTGTTATAAATAGATAGATAGATCGATAGATAGATATTGATTGATTGATTTTGATTGACTGTCCATCCATCTAGACTCTACAAGATTGAAAAAGACGTGAAAAATGAATATGGTGGACAATGGAAAGTTAGGTGGAGAACACATGCACCTCATGGCTTCATTATTCAAAACCAATGTAATATATTCAGCACTGACACACATAAATAAAATGAGCGGCCCCCACTCCACACCTAATAGCATCTCTGTGAAGATACAAATTCAATAATAGAAGTCAGCAACCTGAGCGCTGTTCACTAGGTATTCTAGTTCATTGTTCTGTCACATAGCAACTTCAGCAAAGAGGAGGGGCATGCGGCGGAATGAATTATCGGAAAACACTGGCTTGCTCTAGCACAATGCACTCTCTTCATATATGTGTGTGTCAATTTTTCCGCTATATGTGTTGATGTATTACTGCATTACCAAAATGAAAGCTCTGAAATGTCCTTGGCAAGGACATTTAACACCTCCAGTGAATGTCTCCAAAACATTCACACTAAAAATCAGAGTATAGAGACAGAGAAAGGAGAATGATGTGAGGTAAGAAATAAACAATTGGCTCTGATTAAACCGCCTTAAAATGGGTGTTACAAAAAGGATGTTGTAGTCTCACACCCACACCAGTGAACCCTGCAGAGATGAACACATTGCAATGAATGCCTCCGAGACAATCAGAGACAGGCAGGCGGGTTCTGACGTCACATGCGCGCAAATGGAGAGAAGGGGTGATCAGCATCTGCTCTGTCGTTTTTATTTTTTCTCTGAAAGGAATGTGAAGGAGGGGGCCCGGGGATGGCTGGTCGTGCAACACTCCAAGAAATATGAAGATCTGAAGCAAGGAGTGGAGGAGATGAAACTCACGCAGTGATTGGAGATGTGTGAGCGGCAGCATCATGATGGTCGCTCTCTGATTCCCACGCAGAAAAATAAGTGTGACAGCCGTTTCACAATACACGCACGTGTGCATGCAAACAAACAAACACCCACATAAACATAAACGTATATATAAAGCTATATATAGTAGTCTGCATATGCCAACACTAGACACTATTTTATCAAAAGAAAATGGCAAAATAACACTTTGGCGAATCAAGCTGTTGCATACTGAAATGTTTGTTGTTATGCGGTTTTCATTAAATGTAAACAAACTGAGACCACACATATTCTCAGAGCCATTTAGGGGCAGATTTATCTGAATCATGCCTACTTCCTAACTATATACAGTAGTAGGGCCGTTTGTAAATTTTATGGATCTGGCTTCTGGTCTCATCCGCATCCAGCTATTTTTAGCTGTACAAAACAGATATTGCAAATTTGCGTGTCTTACCATGTTATTTTAATGTATTATCCTAATTTTGAACATACTGGTTTGTAGTGCAAACTGTTTTACTTTTTACTGCACGTTGTTATTCTTCTCGTTATTTACCTATAGTGGCTAATGAACCGGAAGTCTCGCCCCTAGGCTTACTTCCGCGTTGAGAATAAAGTGGATTCATATAGCAAAAAATACCCAGATGATCTACTACTTTTGTTGAGATTTCAGAATTTGACATCTTACAGACACTTTAATATCACATGAGGCCATGGTAAAGAGGTTGTGAATGGCGGTGAAGCGATGCAACTAACAGCATACATCACACACATTCATACTATATAAAACATACTTTTTCGTTCCTCGTCAAATGTAGTATAGTGTATGACGGACATACCTAAAGTCTTCAAAATTGCTTGGAAATTTCAGACAGGTGTGTTTAGTTAGAGTCAGGACGAGAGGTTCTTAACAAGCATGACCATACAATGCTAGTCATAGAAAATGGGCAAAAACATTAGCATAACCATAGCCTCAGGAAGTAAACAAAAGCAATCATGCATTATTTATATTTATTTCTTGCCTTAAAGTTGGCATATGAAAACAGTCATTTGCATAAACACTGCCTCCAGAGCAACACATCAACGAATAGTCATCTTCTTACCATAGGCCCCGCCCACTGGCATTCAGTGCTTAATGGCTAACACTTGATTACACTGAATGCGAGTGTCACATCATCGTATCAAAATCAACACTGCTATCTTGTCTACACTGGATACAGTATACAGATTCGCTTTCTGACACAGTCCACGTGCTTTAGTCAGTCATCAATAGGACAAATGGAGTGAAAGAAAGTTTGCTTTGACAGGTTTGATTTAAACAGCTTGTTCATGTCGTTGTACAGATATCAGAAGGATTTTATAATCAAGGCAGTGTCATGGAGAGTTCACAAAGAAACATTCGTTGAAAGATAAAGCGGTACTAGATCTGACTGCAGCTGCATCACAAACTGTAAGTAAATTATTTCACAATGCTTTGTCTGGAAATGACTGTTTTATTGTGATCATGTTGTCAAAACACTCACATGAAATAGCGAAGGGGCGTTGATACTGTTTCCTATGCAATGACGTTAGCCAATAATAACAGTGACTGACTGCTAACAAGCCTTTAAGGATACACCCCTTAAAAACAGCTCATTTTATAAGCAGGGGTTGAAAATAATCATTTTTCCACATATTTATTTGGCTTTTTTTGTGCCGCTCCGTGATCACGCGTGGCGAATTGCAGGAAAAACCTTAATTGCCACGCCTGTAAGTAAACCTCAATTCATATAATAATAATAATAATAATAAAAAATCCATGTCATGACCTCTTAAATCAAAATGTCTGGATCTTCTTTTAATTCAATTGGATCTCCAATAATTTAGCACCCAAGTCCTCTACTTTTTTTTTGTAATATATTACATATATTACACATGTATATGTACATCACAATATGTCTCATTGAATAGTTCACACTTCACACAGTCCAAAAAAGAATGAAAAATCGAACAAAATAACTGAAAAATAACAAAAAATGTGTAAAGTCTACAGCTTGCCACTTGCTTCCCAGTTTTGTGTGCAATTTGCATCAGAACGTGGGTTGAGGCTGAGACTACATTCAAACAATGTTCAACTTACTCGAGCTCCAGCTCTAAAAAACTCATGCATCGGTGCTTTTTCAAATGATTTCCTAATATTCTCTCTGCCCTACACCATTAGAATATTTTGAAATGATTGCTGCACACATAACATCCACATTTTTTTTCTCTGCTATATCCATTACAATGACTCTGAACAGCAACTCCAGGAGACAGAAGGGTGCTTTCCTCCTCTTTATGGCCCATTTGCTAATAGCCATTAACCAACAAAGGCTCACTTGAAAATATGTGCCTTTACGCACATTTCTGCAAAACTTGTATCTTATTTCTGAAAAAAAAAATGAATAAATAAAAACATAACTATGTATGACTTTTCTGACATGGTAAACTTGCTTGGTTGCTCACCTGCTACAGCATTGCTAAAATGCTATGGCTGTTTCAGCAAATGCATTATTATCTCAGGTTCGACACAGACAGATGCAGACAAATGGCACCAGACATGTTCGTCAATTTTTTTTCAGACCTGAGTTTTACCTCATCGCCTTCTGTTGGCATTGGTTGCTGCTTGGTTTTGCTAAATGAACATGTTGAACTGGCGTTTGAAATAACATTCTGTATTCTGGTGATTTTCAGCGTTGGTCTGCTTCTGGCGGTGCAATGTGAATTGGCCTTTGAATGCTATAAAGCATTAACCTTTTAGCGCCACTCACCAGACATTTCATTTCCGAACTGTGATACATACAACAATCACCATAATAAAACATCGCCGGATTCATCTGTTTTGGATGGAACTGCACACGCTTTTAGTGTCACTCAATGAACATTTCATTTCGAAACGTGCAATGTAATCGTTTTGCAGAAATGTCACCACATGTACCCATTTCCAATGAGCCTGGGTTGCTAATAACTCTGCGAGTTTATTTGTGGCCATTCTGTGCGCTGGTGGTTGCAATATCCTTCATTCCCCCGATAACATCTCTGTCAACAATGTGCACTGCCAGAGGGGTAGTGAGAAAGACAGAGGAAACGCTGTGGAAAAGTGGACTCTGTTATTTTTAGGGCTACCTGGGGGAATTATAGCAGTCCGGCAGCAAGAGCAATGCAAGTGGGTAACCTGGTTTTCCTTGAGAGAGAAACACTATGAGAATATATCCAGAGCGATGTCTAGCAAACACGTGCTGTCACTGTCATCCTGCGTTTCTTTTTCGCGTTCTTCCACCTCATTCTACATCTGTCGATTTTCTCTCTCCTCTTATCTCGTTACTTCCTCCCTAGGTTCATTTTTCACCCTAATGTGTGTCTCATAAACCTGCCCTCCCCCACCTGCTCTTCTCGCTCTTTCTCGTTTATAGATACACGGATATATTACGATACGCCTCCATAGTAAGGCCTTGTGCTTTGTGTGGGCTTCTGAAGCCATCACTTCACAGAGCAATATCACGTTCACACAGGCAACCCATTAGCCAGGCATTCTTGCTGATAATTGGAAAATCAGAAGCTTGGGTTTGCATGTACGACATTACAACCACAACATGACATTATTGAGGGCAACAATGCTAAGCAACTTCATAACACTTAGCAACAGCGTCTAAAAGAAACTGTTGAAACTTAAAAGCATTGGGTAGAAACGTGTCTGAATGCGTGTTAAAGGTCATGCAGGCAGTAACACAATCCATACCTCCTGCGATGAAGCGGAAAGCACACATAAAGGCCTGGGATGGGTCAAGATGGTCAAATAGCCACAATTAATTCATTTTAGAAGACAACCACAACAAAAAAATGTAAATATTCAATAGATAATATTACATATAATAACAACTTCTTTTAAACAGTGCCAAAATCATGTCTTTCTTTCTTCAGTCGTAAAGAAATTATGTTTCTTGAGGAAAACATTTCAGGAATTATCTCCATATAATCGACTTCAATGGTACCCCCAAGTTTGAACTTCCAAAATGCAGTTTCAATGCAGCTTCAAATTGCTCTAAACGATCATAGTCACGGAAAAAGGGTCTTATGTAGCGAAACAATCAGCCATTTTCGAAACAAAATGACAATTTATATGCTTTTTTAACCTCAGATGCTCGTCTTGTCTCGTCTCTGAGATGCGCATGCATAGTCTGTGTAATCTGGATCAATACAGTTAGGGTATGTCGAAAAACATCTCGTCTCATCCCATCTCGTTTTTCTCTTTAACTTCAAAATCGTCCTACATCATGGTTTTACCTTTTTTTTGTAAAGGGCATTTGATCTTCTTTGCATGTTCACTTTGTAAACACTGGGTCGGTACTTCTGCAGCAATGTAGGGTGATTTTGAAGTTTGGGAAGAAATGGGATGAGAGTTTTTCGACATATCCTAACTGTCATAAACAGGAATATACACAGTTCACGCAGACCTAGACAGGACGAGCGGGTGAGTAAATTATCTGTAAATGTTCGTTCTGGAAGTGAACAACTCCTTTAAACTATTTCTTGTTATGATTTTATAATAGTATTTAACCTCAGAATGATCTTAAAGTTAAAAAAAGATGCTAAAGTCTGATTTTGTGGTGCCTGTGCTTTATATTTTTATCATCTTAATTCAAGTGATGAAAGATTTTGAAAGACTTAAAGTAAACAGTGTTAACCCTGCCTGGTTTAAATGTTTGAAAATGAATAACAGTTGAAAACATTTATTAGAAAGTTAGAAAAGTAATCAGTTCAGTTATTTCAATAAAGTAATTTAAATAGTTACACTACTTACTAAATTTTAAATAGGGTAACTTGTAATCTGTAACCTATTACATTTCCAAAGTAACTTTCCCAACACTGATTGTTAATATAATTTTTAATTAAAACAGTAATTAAAAAGGGATTCATTTAGAGCCGTAACTTCTCGGAAGGCGCTTTAGCGTTCTGTGCTTTAGCATTCTAACAATTTGTTGGACTGTTAAAATGGTTTTACCAAAGTTTTTTTTCTAGATTTATACCCTTTTAAAACATCAAAACATCTTTTTTTGTGTCAAATCCACCTTTTTTTGAAGTAGAAGGTACAAAAATATTCTATTTTAAATTAATGCAGTTCTTTTGAACTTTATTAAAGAATCCTAAAAAAAAACCTGACCATGTTGTTTACAAAATATTAAGCAGCACAACTGTTTTCAGCATTTCAACACCAAATCAACATATTTGAATGATTTTTAAACCGGTCATCGGATGCCCATTTTCCACAAGTTGATATGATTCTGAAAAGTCTATAATATACTTTGGTTAAATATTCTCAATGGTAGTGTAAAACAACACCCTTTTTACCTTGTCAAAATGAGCTCTGCAAAAATCAACCCATTCTGATGGATTGCTCCTTTAAATGCAAATGAGCTCTGCTTGCCCCGCCCCTCTCTGGGTGAGCTGTGCTCTGAAAGATTGTTTACTTTAGCCGCATTTAGTGTGTTAAGCTGCGAAACTTGCTAACTAGCACGTTATTAGGAGAGGTGGCTGCAGAGATTCATTTTAAAAAAAAAAAACCTTATCCTCACTTCTGCTGTAGGTGAAGCTGGATCATGAATGATTTGTGCGAACATAGACGCATTTATGTAGATCGGGAGGTACATTCCCTAAACAAACAAACATAATCCACTGCATCTTCAGATGTCGGGAGCAAATGACAACCACTATGTTCATTATTACATCCTCAAAACTCAAAACGCTCAAACTTACATCCCTGTTCCGGCATCGAAATAATGGAGGTCGGACTGTTACAGCTGATTTAGGGCGGGTCTGAAGTAAGACGCTCATGTCAATCAACTATCTTGGGAGCGGCCTCTGTCAGTGTAATGCCACACCAACAGAAAATTTGTTGAGCTGTTTAAACAAGCCATCCATTTGAACGTAAACCACTAATTATGAAGGACTTAAGATCTAGTCTAGATAACCCTGAAAACATGTAGTTTCATATCATTCATAACATCCTAAGCCAGATTCAGATAAGGAAGCAAACAGGAGCCATCAGTTTCCTTGGCTTGCTTATGGCCGGCAATTCCCAGAGAGAGACTGTACTACATAAAGGAGTATGAAGGTCATCACCTCTGATTCCAGTTATGTAAGATAAACGGAAATACACAGTGGGGATGTGGAGGGAAAATGACAGAGCACAACAAACAAGGCCTATCAGAGAAAGAAAAAATTGGTAGGTACTGTAGATAACAAAATGAGGAGAATGAAATGGAAAGAGAGGGGGGAGTTAAAATATCAGTACGAACGTCAGAGTTTTGAAAGGGAGAATACAAAGGCCATCTGTCTGTCCACCCAACCACATCCAGAGGTCATTCTAAAGTACTCTGAATATCCTTTGACTGTCCTACGTGATAAATTACTACCTTTAAAGCTACAGCATGGCGGCAGAACATTTGGTCGGGCTTCAATCAGATGACTGTAACCTTGCTATTGACCTGCATTCAGAGTGTGTGGACACAGCATTATCGTGACACGGTGATGAATGCAAACTGCTGGAACGGCATAAGGATGGGGGCAGGATGAAGATGTCATCTTTGAAAAATCGCTCCATGTGCTTGACTCTGATATGTTGAGGTACTCACAAATGAGAAAAAACTGCTTCCTGCCAAGCAGTCGGGCCTTTGACAATCCGGCAATCAATCAGTTTTGTCAAAAAGGCTTCAAACTCCAGAAAAAAACAGTCTAACTCTTGACTAGAAGACTTTTTCTGCAGTTCAGATTTTTACTTGCCATGCTAACATGTTTTTAGGATATGATAAGTAGCAACATATGTGTCAGAAAATAAAACATATTTATACTTTGAAGTAAACATTTATTATTGTTCTTGCCGAAGAAAAAAAGCAATTCTGCACACATCTATAAATTCATAAACATACTTTCCAAATGCTGGAAAATTATGGCATTTAACGGGGTTTTTCAAGGGTTTTGTTTATATCACTGACCCAGACAACCTCACTCAAGACTCTCAGCCAACAGAGGTATAATTATCCGCAATATATAAAAAAAGGTACAGATTCTATTTACTGCAACTTTCATAAGGAACATTATCTAACTTTGAGGGATGCATGATATATTGGTATCAGATTAGCCGATTAACCGATAAAATTAGTTGTTTTATCGGTATTGGCCGATAATTTAATTGTGCATGCTCATTTCCCTATTTTTAAAATTAAATAAATTTTGCCATCATCAAACATTCACTTAAAATGAAGATTGTCTAATTGCTGTTAATATAAAAACACTGTTAAATGTAATCTTTGAAAACCTAATATGTTTTGAAATGCCTGGTAAGTTCAGTTTTCAGTTTTTGTATTTAAACAAAATAATTAGTGATGTCACTAACGTTTTTTTGGTAATCAAGTAATCAGTTGATTGTTCTGACGATTGATCGAGTAATCAGATAATTATGCTATTTTTTTTGTAATAATAAAAATAGACCAAACAGAAGTGAACTAAATACTTTAAAATTACTAAATTACATATATAAGAGCAATAAGGGCAATAATAATTAGTTTAAATAAAGTATCAAAAGCAACTAATCATATGGTTTTACTGAACAAAATTTTTAAAACACATAAACAATAGAACTAATGTACATTTCGCATTATAATAAACGACTGCAGAGGGCGCCAACGGCCTGATGATTGTTTTTATACTTTCCTACGCGATCTAATCCTTATCTAATATTGGCTAAACAATATTTAATTCATATATCCACTTAATATTTAATATAGGGCGATTTCTTCATCTCTTTTAAATAGGAATCATGTAGCCTTGGAAAACGGTCTAAAAATGCTTTTCATGGATTCTCATCCGTGGAATGTGCTACTTCCGGGTATTTTGCCGGTTACTCGACACCAGCAAATTGCAGTCAATGATTTTTTTCTCTAAATATTCGAACTGAATCGAGGAATCGTGACAGCTCTAAAATATAGAATTTTAACTGCTAAATGATGATATTATTAGCCATAACATGCTTGCCAGGGATTCCCTGGTGAAAAAACCAGCATATGCTGGTAGGTATGTTTTGATGCTGGGATGCTGGTTAGGTATGTTTTGGTGCTGGTTTAAGCTGGTCCTTTGCTGGCTTATGCTGGTCCTTGACCAGCAACATGACCAGCATAAACCAGCAAAGGACCATCTTAAACCAGCTAAGGACCAGCTTAAACCAGCATCAAGACATACCTACCAGCATATGCTGTTTTTTCACTAGGGATATTCACAAAGAAACCTCAAAAGTAGCCTACTGTAAGCATATAGCAGTGGATATTACAGAACCACCAAAGAAAAATCAAAGGAAAGCAAACTGAACTAAGCCTAATACTTGAAAATTAAAACTTAAAAAGAAAATACCTTCACCCTGTCCTGTAATATTACAATGTTCTCTTGCTTGCAATGCAAACTGAAAACAACAGCTTTCAGATCTTTTTTTGGATCAGTTTCTCTTAGACATTTAGAAGTCCTTAGATAAAAAAAAAATGTGAATTGTTCTTTTATAAGTCCTAAAATTAGGAGTGACATGCCCCTAATTTTTAAGAGTTGCTTCTGAATTTTTGAATTTGGAGCAAGAAGCATATTTTTTTTGTGAATATAGCCCCATTAGACAATACTCTTTCAAAAGTACATTTTTTGTTCATCTTCTTTAATGCAGTACCTTCACAGATCACCAGGGGTCATTTTTGCTATTTAAAAAACATTCTCACAAGCCAGATAAATAAACTTACCTTGGTGACATAAGTAAATAAGATTACTTTGACAGTAATGCTCAATATATCGGAACAATTGAAATGTTTTTATTTGTAATGCTTAAAAAAATATCGTCTATTGTAATCTAGCCCAATAAGGCAAGTGACGGTTACATCAACTGGCTTGAAACAGTCTAACATTTTGGCTGAGTTTGGCATTTCTTTTTAGTTTGTCATTTACAAACATTTTATGAATCTGGCCCGGGTTAGATCTGCACAGTGCCAGACCATCAAGATAGCAAGAGAAGCCCTGATATCTATAAAAAGCATCCGAATACTTATTGCCAATTCATGCTTTGCACTTATAAACAGACTGTGTCTTCAAACAACCAGAGTGTGTTTGTGATTCATGCGACAGCCAGAAAAGTCTTGAAACCTGAAAAGAAGATCAAAAGGAACATTTTACCATCTGTTCTATACTGAGGGACCTCAGGCTGTTAAAAAAAAAAAAAAAGGAACATGAACAAAAAACAGGAAGAGGGCACTGAATTCTCTGACAGCTTTGTGAAATCTGTCAAAAGCCTAAAGGATGGAGAAAAAGCAACAAATCACCTTGGAATCATTCTATTTCAGTTTTAATCTTGACGTATCTCTCCGGCTCTCACAGTCTGCATGACCTGGCCAGGCTTTCATGAATATTCCATCCTAATGGAGAGCTTGTTGTGAGTTGCTATGGCCCACAAGCAAAAGTTTGCCAGGCTGCAAGTACCTTACATAAAGGTCTTCCTAAATTATGCATGGGAGGTATGAAAGAACTGGAGAAAGTAATGAAATCATACTAGTTTGGCCATGAATCATGATTATCTGTCCACGGGGTGCTGAAGTACTTTGTAAGTGTATTACAAGTGCGCATGCCAAAGTGCTTAGCTCTGTATTGTTCATGCCTCAGTGAACTGAATCCCACCAGGAAAGATCTTAAACGAGAAATGCTCCACTTTAAATGAAATCACTTTTAATTCAGTGCGACCACCTTTTGGTTCAAAACAAAATCATAAGTGATCACTTCAATCAAAACGCATTTCTTTTTCCAAGTGGGTGACAACTAATTAACCTGTTTGAAGCACAAAACTCATAACGTAAAAATAAATTCAATTATTGCGAGTCCAAAGCATGACAGGTTTCCAGCGACAAGCTATTTTCCTCACAACATTTCACTTAAAATTGCTGAGATGTGACACATTTACAGATATTCAAAAGATATTTCATGTTCAAAACTCAAGCCTTTGACGTTGTTTACATATCAGTCTGGTGGTTTTAATATGCTTAAAGTCAAACCTTGTGCAAATTCATCAGTCAACACCACTGCAGAGCATTTTCTCCTTAAAATGGCAGTGTATCAAAGACAGTCTCAAAACTCTGGTCTGAAACAGCCCGTTTCCTTTGCGTCGTGGTACTTTGCGCTCAAAAAGTATTCTTGTAGCTTCATAAAATTAAGGTTGAACGACAGATGTCACATGGACTATTTTAAAGATGTCCTTACTACCTTTCTGGGCCTTGAACATGGTAGTTTCATTCAGAAAGCTCTCGGATTTCTTCAAAAATATTAATTTGTTTTCTGAAGTGCTGTAAAATAATGAGTAACACGATTTTGGACCAATTAAATGCCACAATGGGTGGAGCTAACAAGAGTGATGCAGCAGATTTAGAATGCAACAGTCAAGTTCCGGAAGTAAAAATGGCATTCACTTTCTCCACATGAAAAAAAAAATAAATAAATAAATAAATAAATAAATTATTATAAACTTTTAAACACAGACTTACTATATATAAGCTCTGAGGTTGTTGATCAATGGTATTTGCTTTTGCTGAAGCCATCAGTTTACATTATTTAAACTTATGTTTTAAATAATTATGTTTAACAGTGGTGAAAAACTAAATTTCCCATGATGCTGTAAAGAAAATTTCACCAATCAGAGAGTTGCAGCTAGCAAATTGCGCCAAATGAGCGCTGAGCTCTGCCCACTCCACAAATGACAAATGAATCATTTTTTATTTTTCCATTGTTTTTAGTTTGATTATGGTTTGTAGTTCCTTTTTCCATTAAAGGAGTAGTTCTTCCAGAACAAAAATATACAGATAATGTACTCAACCCGTTGTCATCCAAGATGTTAGTGCCTTTCTTTCTTCAGTCATAAAAAAATATGTTTTTGAGGAAAACATTTCAGGAATTATCTCCATATAGTGGACTTCAATGGTGCCTGTGAGTTTAAATGTCCAAAATGCAGTTTTAATGCAGCTTCATAAGGCTCTAAACGAGGAAGAAGGGTCTCATATAGTGAAAAGATCTTTTTCTAGAAAAAATAAAAATGTATATACTTTTTAACCTCAAATGCTCGTCTTGTCTAGCTCTGCCATGCGCATGCGTACTCTGTGTAATCCGGGTTAATACAGTTGAGTATGTCGAAAAACTCTCATCTTATTTTTTCCTCCAACATTAAAATCATCCTACATCGCTGCAGAAGTACCAACCCAGCGTTTACAAAGTGAACATGCAAAGAAGGTCAAATGCCCCTTTACAAAAAAAGGTAAAACAGCGATGTAGGACGATTTTGAAGTTGGAGGAGAAAATGAGATGGGAGTTTTTTGACCTACACTAACTGTATTGATTCATTGTTCACTATTCATTGTTTTTTTTTTTTAGAAAAATGACAGATTGTTTCGCTAGATAAGACCCTTCTTCCTTGGCCGGGATCGTTTAGAGCTCTTTGAAGCTGCACTGAAACTGCATTTTGGACGTTCAATCACCACTATATGGAGATAATTGCTAAAATGTTTTCCTTAGACACTTAATTCCTTTACAATTTAAGTAAAAAAGGCATGAACACCTTGGATGACACAGGGTGGGTACATTATCTGTAAATTTTTTATTCTGGAAGTGAACTACACCTTTAAAGCTGTCTGGTTTGGTTCATGGCTTGCAATGCTTTAATGAAGACTTATAAATTAAATATATAATAATAAATAAATAATACTTCCAGAACCAAGGCCATGTTACACTCTATAAAGATGACAAAATGTCCCATCACTCATTGCTTGTCATGATCAGCCGGGACAAAAACGCATTAAAATAGCAGTGATTTTATCAAATCATGTCTGGTTAGCACTCAAGGTTAAGCTGTTTTATTATCAAAGGAGTACATCAGAAGGCAATCAAGGCCTGCCTGTGGGACTGACAGTGACTGCACTTTCAGACAATCAGATTAAAAAAGATTAAAAATGAATGCAAGATGAAAGCCACAAATTTCCTAACTCGTCTAAAACATGCAGCTCGAAAATGTTGTTCTGGTTAGCTTTTTGTTGTTATTTAGCTCAATACTAAATTGTGCCACTTGCTTGCATGATCAAGAAGAGGTAAAGGTCTTCACATTCCCGTCTGAGAGTCCTTCTAGAGGAGACACGGGTGGCAAGGCTCATCTCTCGCCACTTACAAACAACCCTCTTCAGAAATTTAGCTGATCGCTGTTTGTCCGCCAAACTGATTCTTTCTTTGACGTGCTCACAGCTGGCTATTTTCTTATAGGTGAATAAATAAAGAGAACAAAACAATGTATTTTTTTTTCACAGCTCTGACAAAAGCCAGTTCAAAGCAGCATAAATCATAATTACATGTTGCAACAATGAGCAACATGAGAAGTGCTTTGTGACTGGGAATAGCTGAAAGGCTAACGTGATTCACCTCCCAACGTCAGACCCTTAAATTAGCTCCTGCAGACTGTCTCCCACCAGGAAAAAAAGGCGGTGCTGCTAATTAAGTGCACAATAATCAAGTCAAGAGTCCAAACAGAAAGGAGAAAAATGAAAAGACATGGGGCAGTCCATAGTTATTTTTATTTATTAAGTTATTTTTAATATCCTTTTCATTAATATTCCCTTTTCAATTTATAAAACATGATGTAGTCAGCCATCCTACATCACTTTATAAAACGCAACGCAACTGCGAAAAACACAATGCCTGTCAAGAGTGGAAATCAAGCTTTTCAAAAACAAAGCTTGTGTAAGCATTGTTTCGTGGCATATTCAGCACTGTGTGCGTAGTTTTGTTTTGTTAAATTGCAAATTACTTCAGCTATGTAGAGATCAGAGAGAACTTATAAAAAAATTGTTCTGTTTTTACAGAAATCATTAAACGCTTGCATAACAATGTATCAGGCAGCATCTTTTGATTGTACTGTCACTCCAGACTAAAACTTGTACATTTGTTTTTGTTAACCTGTCAGCTAGCTTCCAGAACTTAAAAACACAGTAATAATGTTTCAGATATGACAAGACCCTAATAACGCAATAATCACAAAGAATGACATCCCTTGCGGAATTACAAGCTGATACAAATGTCTTTCTCTCAAATGAATTAATATTTTAACCTGCAGTCTTTAACTGGAACATTTTTGCATTCTTTGTTCATTAAAATTTAAATATAGATCATCTAAAAATGAATCCAATTTAAGACACATTAAAAAATAAAGCTCTATCAGTTCTGAGCATGCCATTCCTGCTTATCAAAGTTAAATCTTACATTTATCATTTACGTTTGAGCGACCACACTCTTTAAAAGCGTTTCAGCACCTGGAGCTGTCCAGTGCATCATTACAAATGACCGTCCGCTAAACCACAATACACACAACCTACACAAAACTAAAAGAAAAACCGTATTTCATCACTTTAACAACAGTCGTTTAAGCATTAAAGGCTGTCAGCCTTGAACAGTTCAGTGCTTTGAAACAATTACATCGTTAAGTGGGATTAGCCTACCTATCACTCGCCACATCAGCACACTATAATGCGGTTGTGCAGGGACTGTTGTTGTCTCATTACACAACACAGCGAACCTGCTGATGATGCCAGTGATATTCCTTCATGGCTAAAGTTTTATATTTTCCCACATTTTCAGACAAATACCAACTGTAATTTATCATAAGGTTAATGCTCCATTTGATAAATGACAAAACCGAGTGTTGGAATATCATCTTTAGCATCATCCTTCATGCATGGGTGCTCTACAGTAAGGAAAAAGTTATTTATAGTGTTGTACGGGACAAACCACACCATCCACTGTTATTTCTCCCTATAGACTGGTTATTTATTCTATCCTATAATGAAATAAAATGATAAATCTCGTCAGACAAGTCATTAAATATAATGTCCACGGTTGGTTAATCTTAATCAGCTGTGGTTTTGTAAAAGCCACATCCATTCCAGCGCAGTTTTTGATGCATTTGACGATCTACTTGCAGCGGCTGAGCAATGCTGGTGTCAAACCGCAAGCGTCTTCTTTTGTTTCAAAAACTGCCTGTATTTACAACATATACACAAACGAAGAGATCCTAAAGACAGCTTTATGAAAATATCTCAATGCATATCGGACATGCAACGCTTCCCGTGTTGCCTTGCCTTGTATTTACACGGACATTTGTAGAGCACTCTGTAAAACATGGCTGTGCGCTGTTTGCCACTGTAGAGCCCGTAATGATGTAACCCGCACTGCAATACTCCAACCATGCACACCAAATCACACATTCTACGATAAAATAAGGGAAAGAGCACTCACGGTGTGTCATAGATCCGTCCTCTGTTGACATGTCTTTAGTGAAGGGCCAGGTACCCCAAAAGTGCTGGTTAATTGTGTGAGGCTGATGCCCGCTGCTCTCCGCTGCTGTTGTTGGTTCAGATGCTCTCAGTGAGGGATCAGAGAGAGTTTGAGCGCCACTGCCGAAGATTCAATATAAAACATCACCGACACAGCACTACATAACTCTCATGTCCTGTTCAAATGGGCTTTACTTCCTGGTTGGTTCGGGTCCTAGAGACTTATGTGCTCCGTCGGTACCTTTATACAAAGAAAATGTATTTATATTTATTTATTAACGATCAATATATTCAGTTATTCAATAGTTATTGAAAATATACAGCATAATATAGGCTATTGTGTTAATATATTGCAGTGTATTGAATAATGCATAAGAAATTGCCACTTTACATATATTGAAAAATATGTGACAAGATATTTACTTATACTGTATATGGTTTTATATAGAGTATAGAAAACTATTCTGTGTGTTTATATACACGTTATATACATACATTTATATACATATGTACATACACAATTATAAGTGCACAAACACACACATGTATTTATTTTTATTATGTAACATATTCTCATATATGAAATATATAACTATAAACAATAAAATGAGATAAGTTTATGAATATGTGTTCAGCTTTATGTAAACATGCATTAACTTAACTCATAAAAAAGAGAAAGTAATTAACTGAATGTTCCAATAAAATGAGTATGTATGTATGTATGTGTGTGTGCGTGTGTGTTTGTGTGGTTAGTGCTGTCAAATGAATATAATCGCGATTAATCACATCCAAAATAAGAGTTTTTGGTTGTATAATATATGTGTGTATACTGTGTATATTTATTATGTATATAAAAATACACATGCACATGCAGTATATAGATAGATAGATATTTTTAATGTATAAACATATATAAAACATATATACATATATAAACATATTTTCTATGTTTATATATGTATATATGTATATGTATATACAAGCATGTGTGTGTATTGATATATTCATAATAATATACATGATAAATATACACATTACACATAAACAAAAACTTTTATTTTGGATGTGATTAATCATGATTAATTCTTTGACAGTACTAATATATATATATATTAGAAATCTATAAGCAGTAGTCATATATGGAAATGTATTCTTTAATATATTGCACTAGATTGTATATGTTTTTGTTTTTACTGTGTTTTTTTTTTGTTTCATAAGGATAAAAAATAATAATAATTTGAATAGTATATCATCCTTTTATTTTCCCCAAAACATTATAATTATCTAATTGAACCCCACTATACTTAAATTCATGAAGCTGTAACCTTTTACACAAAGAAAAACATTAAATAAATAGTTTTGAGCCCTACAAGAACACTGTTGAAAATGCAGTAAAAAATAATATCACACATGCATGAGCTGTGATAACTGTGATTCACTGTGCCGCACATTCAGTATAACAGCATGAATGTAAGTGATGTTGCTTCTCTGCTGGTGTGTGATATAAATACATTTTTATCTTTTAAAATCTGATGGCTCTCTAGCAAAGTATCTACTGCATTCTTAGGTTAAGGGTTTGAAAGATATCACTGGGATTATACCACAAGATATAAAAGCTACAAAAGCTGTACTTTATTTACACCTAAATGGTACATATTGGTTTTATAAAAGTACATATTAGTACCTAAAGTGCACATAATATTTTGAAAGGGTACCACCCCAGTGGTGTGGTTATAGATTTCAGATTCTAACCACGGTCATCTGTATTGTTCACCTTCATGAATACTCTATGTATTGTCGGATCCTACTTATCTGACACACTTCTTTTTGCATACTCTGTATTGGAAATTATGCATTTTTGGACAAAAAACTGTTCCTCTCTCTGCTTTTTTTCTGCATCACTCACATAACTCTGGTGTGAGTCAGTCCAAAATGAAAACAGGCCGCAAGGTGCAGAGAGGTAATCAGAGAATTTGTAGCATTTATTCATGGTTTATGGCAGGAGGTCAGTGAGAGTACATGCCACAGTATTGTAACTTTTTAATGGAAAACTTTTGAAAAGTTAAGGTTAAAATATTTAGAATTACCGTAGTTATCATAGTTCAAAATATAGATGCTTTTAGATATAAATTATGGATTTATAAATAATTTTAATGGATTTATTGTGGATTTTGTTGTCAAATTTTACTTGTTATGAAAACAGCCGCTGAAAAGGAACGGACTGAGAGTGCCCATGACATTTGGCTCCAAGCTGTTCCATTCAGTGAAGGTACAAAACAGCACATCAATGGCCCGTGTCTGACCAAAGGAAATTTCCACTGGGCATGTTTTCATCTCACCAGGCCCTCAGGTCTTAATGGCTATACAATCACTTCTGCATAGACGGAATACTTTGGAGTTTAGATAACAAAGTTTACAGCAAGAAAATTTACTACAAATGATCCTTTCATTTAACACAGTGCAGCATAACCATGCGTTTCAAAACTATAGGGACAAATAAACTGTTTAAGTCTACATAAAGTGTTTTAACACTTATTGATTTACTATAACGATCACAAAAAACAAAAAATGTAATGCTCTAAAACAAATTTACTCCCCTATTAATGATGGTGGAAGGTTGAAAGAAATTCCACAAGGTGGCGCAGTTGTTCACTAACGTGGAGCTGTATATTTGAACATATGGGAAACGTTATTCATAATAATTTAATCATGGAAAGAGCCACTACATATTGATTTATCTAGGTCTCCATTGTGAGAAATCATCTGATGAGAATCACCGCACAATCCATAATTAAACCAAATGCATATGGGTATCTGCTGACTAATCTCAGTGTATTCATTTTTTAAGATGCACATTTGAGGAAAGATATTTGTCATACATCTAAGCACATATAACTCATACAAATGAGGACATCTCTAATTTACTCAGCTGACTGTTGGCTGGAAGGAGAGAGAAATATTCATGACTGAGTTGTCGCTTATAGAGTCCTTGTTATGCAAGAATGGATTTGGCATGTTAGTCTTTCATAGAACATAATGTTCTGAACCACTAATTGACCATTAAAAAACAGAAGACTCTGGCCAGGGAAATTATGCACATTATGGATTTGTCCCCATGTTTCCTGAAAAGATCACTGGGGTAATATTTCATAGATTTATCTTGAGTTTAAGCCGACTAATTCAATTCAAATGACTTGGCAAAAATGTTATTAATTTATTACAGCAGGTTGTAACTTATTTACCCCAAAGATGAAACTGAAGTTTTTTTAGTTTTACTAGTGATTTTGTATAGTGAGGTAAAATGAATAGGTAGCCTACATTATTATTAACACAATACGTGACATTTTAATATTCATTTAGCTTTAATAATTTTCATAATAAGCATCATAGTTCAGGATGGGAAGAACATATGTCGCAAACCACACAGTGGTCAAAACACGCGTGTTTACGTCCTGACTGAATGCTTATATTTATAGGGCCAAGAGCAGCATATGGCCCCGCCTCCACATGCTATTGGACGGATCTGTATTAGTAATAGGAACCTCGGGCTCTGATTGGCTGTTGAATGTTCTTGGAGGAACAGCTGCCTCATAGACCAACATATAGCCGTCTCAGTACATGCATTATAAACACCGTGGCTATTGAAAAATCTGGGTCTTTGCAGCTGATATATCTGGTATATTTCTGTTTCAACCCAGGCATCAAAATGAAGTTCGTCAGGTTTATTATGAAGAATGCTGCTTTGGCCAGTGCTCCTAATCACATTGAACACTTCTCCAAATTTTCACCTTCTCCACTTTCTATGAAACAGTTTCTGGATTTTGGTGAGTGCTTTTTCTACTGTGTTATATTGTTCGTTTATGCAGTCGTATGCGTAACTAATAGCTTCATATAAACGGTGTTTATTCCCCATGAAAGTGATCGTGTGTGGTCAGTTACAGAACAGACAGTTGCATTAATGCAACTAAATATTATTATTGTGCACTATAGTGCGTTTCTGATTACGTGCATGGTTATATCACCATTGCATTATTTATCAATAAATTATTTGGTATTGCTTTACCAGCTGTGTGTAGCTATGTCCGATTCGAGAACAAATTGTTCTTAGATTCGGATCTTTTCAGTGAATTCGCTGAACCGGCTCACAGAATGAGTCTGAATTTGTTTACGAATCTGACTGAACTATAAATCGGACTGAATTAACAACTCTATAATTGAAACCTGAACTGAGCATTTAAAAGAATTAGGAATAAACCAAGAACTGCCAAATTACTTAGCTAAACAGCAGAAAGCCTAAAAATAAAACGTACTGGAACTAGTTTTTCGTCCTGATTATGTTATTTTGTGGTTTTTAATAAATAGAGTTACAAATAAAATTTATGCAGGAGATGTAAATAAATTTTAGTGTTCTTTTAATTAATTTTAGGAGTTTAATCATGGCTGCAACAAACTGAACTAGGACACAATAAATGACATTAAACATACTTATTAATACAATTTAATCGTCAAAGCTGACATTTTCCAACATAATGTCTTTACTTAATTTAAACTTTTTACAGCACGTCAAAGATGAAGTGAGGACGCAGTGATTCAATCGGTTTTTTGAATTAGTTCTTTGAAACAAACTGTTCAAAAGAACCGATTCGCGGAAAATGACTCGGGATTTCCATCCTACTGTTCATAGGCGCGAAGTGTTGCATCATTTTAACCGCTGTTGGCTTTGTTTGCAATCACTGCCATGTTTATGCACCTGTATTCGACTGTTTAATTGCATTATTTATGAGCAACGTGCATACATTTTAGTTCCAAACCCATACCATTATACTAATAAATATTTATAACATGTCGCGTGTGTTTACCAAGGTGCAATGTTGCTTTTCTCCAGGTTCTACCAATGCATGTGAGAAAACGTCTTTTGTTTTCCTGAGACAAGAGCTGCCTGTACGTCTGTCAAACATCATGAAAGAAATAAACCTGCTCCCCAAAAGATTACTTGCCACACCTTCTGTACAAATGGTTCAAAGCTGGTGAGTTCTACAATATTTTACTGCATTTATAATCGTATCTACCTAACCCAGATTTGTTTTAGCAACTTCAGTTTTTAAAATGCGATTAGTTGGCCAGAGACGTGGTGTTTATATTTAGAATGACACGTAAACACCGCGGTCTACTTGAGACTTGGCCAAACGCTGAACTTGCTGAGCGTGTGAACTTTGCCCTATATTCAGCTTCAGGGTGGGAGCTAACACTTCGTCTTTAAGGAGGGATTCTGTTGTGAACTTTGGCATACTTTCACTAACTCGTGTTTGAACGCGTCACTTCCCATCGTTGTTGCCTTTTAGGAAGAGTGGAAACTTGGAAACTCAGGCATAGCCACAACAAAACAACCTTCCATTAATATGCATGATATGCAACTGTTTAACGGTTGTTTTTCCACAGATGTTAGGTCAGTGTTCTTGTAAATGCATCTGTTTACTAGTGTAACGCATTTATCTCTCATCTTATCCAAAATCTCAGATATCTATAGACAGATAGATAATACAGTGCTCACATGTTTGTTTTAATAATATTATTATTTTTTTTTTTTTCAAAGAAATTAAATCCTACTTCTTTTGTTGTCTGCTAAGGTATATACAGAGTTTAATGGACATCTTGGAATTCTTGGAGAAAAGTCCAGATGAACAAAGTGTATTAGAAGAGTAAGTAGAAATAAATGGGTGAATTTCATGAAAGAAGAAAAAATCTTAAGTTTGAACTTTTTTTTTTAACATTTCTTTTTTATTTAAATTGAATTGAGTTGTCATACAGTTACATATACAAATAGGCTTTGTTGTCAAACTACTACTTTCTTACTTAAAAATACTTTTTATTTCTCTCTTTGATTTTGGGGTCAGATATTTCCCAGATTTGTTCTTCATTGTTCATTGCACATTTTAACACTTTTGAATATGCACACAGGTTTGTGAATGCTCTAGTCAACATACGAAACAGGCACAATGATGTTGTACCTACTATGGCCCAAGGTGTGATTGAATATAAAGAAGTATTTGGTCAAGATCCAGTCACCAGTCAGAATATTCAGTATTTCCTGGACCGTTTCTACTTGAGCCGGATATCAATCAGAATGCTCATCAACCAGCACAGTAAGCACAATATTCAGACCAAATAATAATTCTTGTTTCTTAAGTTGCTTGTATTTATGTGTTTGTATCGGATTTTTCAGCTCTTGTATTTGATGGTGCTACAAATCCAGTTCACCCCAACACCATTGGCAGTATAGACCCTCATTGCCAGGTGGCAGAAGTTGTTAAAGGTAAAGTATGCAAAATATATCTACTTTCAATCTGATGAAAGCACAAATACATAGAGTGGGTGTTTGTTTCAAATGTGCTACTCAAGATCAGTGACCCATTTGTTTAGTCAATACATATACAGTGCATTTTTTCACATTTTAGGCTATGTTCACACTTGGCGTCTTTTTTGACAAGAAAAAGTTGACAACGGCGCTTTTTTAGTAAACAAAAAATCTGGCAGCGTTGCAGCTGAGGGCGTCTTTTGTTGCTATAACAACAGCTGCAATCGTATGAATCTCAAGAAAAGAGGAAGCTCGCTCTTGCATTGGTGTTTTATTTTTTAGCATTTTTGCCCTTTACTTGATAGGGCAGTATTTAGACAGGAAGCGAAGTGGGAGAGAGAGAGAGAGGAGGACGGGATCGGGAAGGATCTGCGAGCCGAGACTCGAAAAAGGGACGCCCCAAGCGCAGCGGCGTTCATGTTAACTTCAAAAACCGACGCGCGGCTCCGATAGCCTTGTGGGCAGCGCGTCGTTTTTTGAAGTTAACGGGGAGGAGAATGTTGGTTAACAACAATAAAATAAAAGTCTATCAACCGGCACCGTCTCCATTTTTTTTCTTGTTGTTCTTGTTGTTATGGAAACGTCAGTTCTGGCTACTCGCTTGTCATTGGTCAGCTGTCAAAAAGGCGCTTGACGTAGGGCGTTTCTTTCAGAAAAACTGAACTTTTTTTCAACTTGAAAAGACGCTCTGAGCTGCAGAAAAAGACGCCGGCGGTGGCGTTTAAAAAAAGCGCTCATGACTTTTTTGAAAAGACGGTTTACTCCATAGGATTATAATGTAAAACAGACGCTGGCAGTTTGAAAAAAGACGCCAAGTGTGAACATAGCCTTACATTGCAGCCTTATGCTAAACTGTTTTAAGTCACTTTTTTCCCCATATGAATCTACACTCCATACTCCATAATGACAAAGCACAAAACAGATTTGCAAAAACTTTGCAAATTTATTAAAAAACAAAACACTGAAATAAGTACATTGCATAAGTATTCATACCCTTAACTTGGTTCTTAGTTGAAGCTTCAAGTCTTTTTTGGGTATGATGCAAAAAAGTTTTGCACATCTCCATTTGGCAGTTATCTATGATTCTTCTCCTCACCTCTTCATCTCTTAAGCTCTGTCAGATTGAATGGGTGCTGACAGACATTTTCAGGTTTTTCTATAAATGTTTGATTGGACTCAAGCCCAGGCTCTGGCTGGGCCAGTCAAGGACATTCACAGAGTTGTCTATAATCCACTATTGCTGTGAGCTTAGGGTCATTGTCCTGTTGGAAAGTGAACCTTCTGCCCAGACTGATGTTCTAAATGCTTCTGAACTAGGTTTTCATTAAGGCTATCTCTATATTTTGCCGTGTTGAACTTTCCTTCTACTCTGACGAGTCCCTCAGTCCCTTCCCCTGAAAAACAGCCCCACAGCATGAGGCTGCTACCACCACACTTTACTTTTTTGATGGTACTGTGTAGATGATAAGCTGTGCCTGGTTTCCTCCATACATCATGCTTGGAATTGAAGTTCATCAGACCAGAGAATCTTGTTTCTCATGATCTGAGAGTTCTGTTGTGTTTTTACTGAGGATAAAGACCGGATTGG
Source organism: Labeo catla (assembly GCA_012976165.1). NCBI lineage: Eukaryota > Metazoa > Chordata > Actinopteri > Cypriniformes > Cyprinidae > Labeo > Labeo catla. Next base: position 641,754 of record VONZ01000157.1, on the reverse strand, counting down.
TGGAGTGTTGCAGTGATGCTTGTCTTTCTGTAAGTTTCTCCCATCTGCATATATGATCATGGAGCTCAACTGGAGTGACCATTAGTTTCTTGGTTACCAGTCTAACCAAGGCCATTCTCCATAAACAGCTCAGTTTGGCCAGGAGGCCAGCTCTAGGAAGAGCCCTGATTGTTTCAAACTTCTTCCATTATAGATGATGAAGGCTACATGCTTCTGTGAACCTTCAATGCAGCATAATTTTTTTCTGAACTCTTCCCCAGATCTGTGCCTTGACACAGTCATGTCTCTGAGTAACATCTACAAGCGATATGAGTGCTCCTGAGCTAAATTTCAACTGTCACAGTATGAATACTTATGCAATATAATAATTTCCGTTTTTTTTATTTCTAATAAATTTGCAAAGTTGTTACAATCCTGTTTTACACTTTGCCATTATAGTGTAACGAGTATAGACTAATGTGGAAAAAAAAAGTTATTTAAAGCAGTTTAACATCAGACTGCTGATGTTAATGAAGGGAGTATGAATACTTTCGCAAGGCACTGTAGATGTATACATATGCACCCCTTTATTATTCTAAAAATATTATATAATCACTTTTTTATGCAGATGCATATGAAAGTGCCAAGATGCTGTGTGACCAGTACTACCTCAGCTCACCTGACCTGGTGCTTCAGGAACTCAACAGTAAGAACATGAATATCATTATATTAGATAGCATGGAAAATCACAATATATAGGCTCAGATACTAAATTTATTCCATCTATTGGTTGTATTTGTTTCATGCAGAATTGTTCAGAGCTTATCAGTAATATGTTTTAGCAGCTATAGACAATATTGACAATGTGACTGTGTTCTTCTATTTACAGCTAATAACAGGAACCAGCCTATTAACATAGTGTACGTGCCTTCCCATCTGTACCATATGCTGTTTGAACTGTTTAAGGTGAGCTGTAGCCCATCTCATATTCTGTCCTGAATCAATGCTGTTTATTTAAGGCAGGCAGAATGTTGTCATGACAATGTGCTTCTTTCCCCAGAATGCAATGAGGGCGACCATTGAGAATAATAAAGAAGGCAGTAATCTTCCACCCATTCAAGTTATGGTGGCTATAGGAGGAGAGGACCTTACTATCAAGGTGATTTTAATTTGAAAGACTGGAATAATTATTTCACAGAAGCATTATTGCAGTGTGTTCAATAATTATTAATAATAATACGAAATATGAATAAAAACTACAATAGTATCTCAATGTAATATTAGCTACCTTTTGTCCATATCAGATTATTTGAAACAAAATGTTAAATATTTTCATGGCAATTATGCACATTTTCCAGTAAATTCTCATTCATTTGCATTTTTAATTTTGAGTTTCTTGGTTTATTAAATTTTGAAATTATAAGAAAATATTCTTTTTTTTAAGTTCTGGTGAGGTATATTCCTGAACATTGTAATTCAATTTTGATTTTAATTTAATTATCGTTTTTTTTTTAACTTTCTGGTTGTTAAATTCAAACTTTTCTAAAAAGTTGTGATTCTAGTCTTATGCAACTAGAGTCAGCAGTCATTTTCCCATCAGTGAAACACCTGCTGTTGCATAGCATAGTACATGAGAGCAGACTGATCTTGTTTGGTTACCTTGACTATGGTGATTTTAAGTCCTGTACATGTTAACCAGTCATCAGGGTTCAGAGTCACGGCCAATGCCTGTGTGTCTGTCTGGCATCTCACCTTCCTTACCCTTTGTCACTCATTCACATTTTTTTTTTAAATCCCCCCCCAAGTTTATTCTAAAAATGTCATCTTTGTCTTTGTAGATGAGTGACCGAGGTGGTGGAGTTCCTTTCAGGAAGATGGAGAATCTCTTTAGTTACATGTACTCCACAGCACCAAAACCCCAGATGGATGATAAACAAAGGGCTCCCCTGGTAAGATTTCACCACATTACACATTAAATACAAATAGGATTGCAAGGGACATAATTTAAAGCATCCACTTTACAGGGTTATTATAGTTAACTAAAACTAAAAAACAAAAGCTAATAAAAATGACAAAAACACAACAAAATTACTACAATTTAAACTAAAATAATTGAAAATATAAAAATAAAAACAAAATACGAAATATTAATAAAAACTACAATAGTATCTCAATGTAATATTAGCCACCTTTTGTCCACAGGCTGGGTTTGGTTATGGGTTGCCCATTTCTCGACTCTATGCCAAGTACTTTCAGGGTGATCTTCAGCTGTACTCTATGGAGGGCCATGGCACTGATGCAGTCATTCACCTGAAGGTACATTTAAAACCTATTTTAAAGGATAGTTCACTCAACAATTAAAATTTTGTAATTTTTTTCCCCATAAAGTTACAATTCAGTCATTTATTCCATTCGATTTTTTTATGTCATTCCAAACCTGCATGACTTTATTTCTTTTGGACACAAATTGTTGTTTTATCTCATTGGCAGGTTTGGAACGACACTTGACATATTTCGTAGTATAAACCTTAGTCAGGTTATATGCCATACTGAATTTTACACAGATGAAAATGAGGCAGAGAGGGATAAACTTTACAATGGCATGTTCTGTATGAAGGTCTACAATCATGTAATTGTCACAGCTCACATATTTCAACACTGCTTTGTGGAGTTCTTGTCTACTGAAAGTTATTTTTAGAAAGACGTTGCATCAGTTGAACCATCGATGGTGGTTAAACAACTAGGGCCCTAATAAGTCCATTTTATTTTTTCCCAAATTCTTTTTTTTTTACATTTGTTTAATTTTAAATTTGTTTGGATTCCGTTTTTTTTGCATTCCGTGACATTCCGTGTTATACAGTAAATTCCATTTTTATGACTGGATTCCGTGCTTCCATCCGGGTTTTCCACGTTATGGAACAGTACAATCCACTGAACGCTACTTACCCTTTACAGCCTAATTTCCATTTCAGTCAAAAATTAAAGGAGAAGTCCACTTCCAAAACAAAGATTCACATAAAATGAACTCATCCTCTTGTCAGCCAAGATGTTCCTGTTTTTCTTTCTTCAGTCTTATAGAAATTGTTTTTTGAGGAAAACATTTCAGGATTTTTTTTCCATATAATGGACTGATATGGTGCCCCGATTTTGAACTTCCAAAATGCAGTTTAAATGCAGCTTCAAACGATCCCAAATGCGGTTGTAAACAATCCCAGCCGAGAAAAAATGGTCTTATCTAGCAAAACGATTGGTTATTTTCATAAAAATAATACCATTTATATACTTTTTAATGTCAAACGCTTGTCTTGTCTTCCTCTGCCTGAACAGTTTTTTTCCGGTTCATGACAGTTAGGGTATGTCGAAAAACTCCCATCTCATGTTCTCCCTCAACTTCAATATCGCCTTATATCGCTGTTTACCTTTTTGTTAAGGTGTTTGAATCAAAAGTGTTTGATCTTCTTTGAATGTTCACTTTGCAAAGACTGTGTCGGTACTTCTGCAGTGATGTAGGATGATTTCCAAATGATTTTTGAAGTTGAGGGAGAAAATAAGATTTTTTTTCGACATACCCTAACTGTCTTGAGTCAGAATACACAGAGTTCATGGAGAGCAAGATAAGACGAGCGTTTGAGATTAAAAAGTATTTAAATTGTATTTTTTAATTAAAATAACCAATTGTTTCACTAGATAAGACCCTTCTTCCTCGGCTGGGATCGTTTACAACCACATTTGAGATCATTTGAAGCTGCGTTTAAACTGCATTTTGAAAGTTCAAAATCGGGGCACCATATCAGTCCATTATATGGAGAAAAATGCTGAAATGTTTTCCCTCAAAAAACATAATTTCTTTATGACTGAAGAAAGAAAGACATTAACTTCTTGGATGACAAGGGGGTGAGTACATTATATGTGAATCTTTGTATGGACGTGGACTTCTCCTTAAAATATGGTGCTACCCTGACTAAGGTTTATTCCTTGAAAGTCTTCGGCACACATTTTTTACATTTAAAAACGCTTGTAAATGAGAGATACTTGCATTGTTGTAACAGATTACATCATGTGTTTTCCCCCCTCAGGCTTTATCCACTGACTCAGTCGAGAGACTCCCAGTGTTTAATAAGACCGCTCGACGAAACTATGAAGTCACGCAGGGGGCAGATGACTGGTGTGTCCCCAGTCGAGAGCCTCTGGACCTTGCCGTGTTTAGACTGGCCAAGTGAAAGCGAGCATGCAGCCTCCAGGAAGGATACAGGATACAGTTCTATGACCGATGTGAGCGAACGGGCATGGCCATAGCGTCCACATGGCTGAGCGCCAACTCACCACTCACTGTGAAGCCGCGTAGTTTCTCAGCAATACCGTAGATGTCGCATGCTTTTTCCTCTACACCATGAGTCTATCATTAGTTTTTTTGGTTTGAGAAACTAGGCTTTGTCACAGTGTTACCTTAAACAATACTAACTCGTATGAAGTGGGACAAAGTGCCAAGTTAATCTGCACTGAACCGCTCTTCCTTTTGTTGGAAGACTGTTAAGTGTGAAGTGAGCCAGACGGACAGTTCACGGAGGTCATGCTCACTGCATTGGAGAAAAGGGCCATCTAGACTAGTGGAACCAGCACGTAACAACAGGCTTGTGCCAAGAAACGTAAGAACACATGAATTCAGTAAGCAAGGGCCAAGATGTGGTGATAAAAACCAATATGCAACCCATAATGGATCATATATGTTAAAGTCTACAAGGCGAGCATGTTGCAATGCTGAAATCAAGGAACACTTGTAATTAAATGTCTTTGATTGCTAGTGTAGGAGTATTTCTATTCAAAATGGCTAGAGGAGAAAGAGATTGGAGGACATAATGGTAACTGTATTAGTGTGTGGCCAATTATGTCAATGTGTTCCCTCGGATTTTCTTTATGCAAGAGTTTAAAAAGGGGATCATATAAGTAATTGTGTTTAGAACCAGTTAAAACCAGAATGTACCAATAATCTCATTGATTTAAACTTGAAGTACTTACAATTTATGCATCGAGCATTTCAGACACAGACACAGTGTTTATTCTTAAACATGTTGAAGCATTTTAGATACCTCATTGACTGAAGTTAGTTTGTCAACTTGATGACCTTTGCTGAAAAAAAAGCTGTTGCCTTTTTTAGTTTTGTGGGTCTTTGGCCACTAGTTGTCTGTGATATTATATAGCATGCAATCAGAGCTTCTAATTTTAACCCTTCTCTTTTGAGAGCATGCCTGCTGTATTAAATCAACCATCTGCTTTGAATTTGCACCGTATAACCTTACATGTAAGGACCATATTTTGTGTGTTTATATTTTTGTTTTTGTTGTGTTACCCTTGAAAATCTAAACTTTATTTTTGTAATAAGTTTTTCATCTTAAGCAAATGATGTGTTAGAATGGAAATAAACAAAATTTTTGTGTACATTTTACACTGAAGTGGAGTCATTTATGAGGTAAAGGGAATAGTTCAACTAAGAATTAAAATACTCTCAGGCCATTCAAGATGTAGATGAGTTTGTTTTTTCTTTGGGACGTATTTGGAGAAATCACATTACATCACTTGCTCATCAATGGATGTGAATGGGTGCCGTCGGAATGAGAGTTAAGAAAATATCGCAATAATCCACAAGTAATTCACACAACTCCAGTTCATCAATTAACATCCTGTAAAAGTGAAAAGCTACATGTTTGTATCGTCATTAATAGGTCAGACTGTTGCTTTCAGCTAAAATAAAAGTCCTCTATCCATAATATTGCTTTCTCCAGTGAACAAGCTGTTTTGTCTAAATGAGGAGAGAAATATGCACAGATCAAGCACTGTTCACAAGTGAAAACAGTTTATAATATTTCTAAATAAATATTTTGGTGGATTTTGATGGACAACAGTTGGATCTTCACTTTTGGAAATGTTATTAGTGCTGTCAATCGATAAAAAAAATAATTGATAATTTTTTCTGAAATGAATCTAAATTTTAAATTAAATATAGACGAATCTTTAAAGCTACAAAAGTGATTCATTTCTAATTTTCTTTTGTTCTTTGGTTAATATCACAGTAGCTTAGGTTATTTGGCTGCTAGGGGTGGGGGGGAAATCGATTCACATATAAATCGCGATTCAGTCTTGTAGCCATTCGTATGATTCACAAATTTCAAAAAATTTTCTAGTTAATATAATCATAATAATGATAATAGCATGCTGTTGTCGGAACAAAACAGCAACAGCAATGGATGAGGAAAAACAAATACATCCTGCCCCATTTTCAGCCAGGGCAAGTGTTTGGAAAAATATTATATTAATTATTGATCTATTGTTATTATGGGGAGTAGGGATGGGGCTGAATAGTGAATCTGTATTTGGAAAGGCACGGAAAAAGAACAACGCCTTCTGTGGAGCCAGTGAAAGTAAAAAGCGAACTTGCATTCAAAAGCCATTTCAGTGCTCCGCATATTAATATCAGCTCCCTGATGCCCGCAATGTATATACAGTATAACTACCCAAGGAAATAATTGCGAGAGAATACAGTACAAATATATTTTTCTCTCCCATTTTGTATTTATTCCCTTTAGGGGTTGTGTATATGTAATTTCCTTTCTGAACAGGTATTTGGATTCGGGCACATCCCTAATGGGAACTGTAAAATAATTTTTATTTATTAGGAAGTTGATAGTTAATAGGCAACACTCATTTCTTGAGTCAGGGCTACACGTACTATAGTCTGTTGTGTTAAATACTGGTGTTTGTTGTCCAGTTGACACAAAAAAATTTGATGAAAAATCATGAATCGTGAATAAAAAAAAAAATAATTGTGACCCCCAGCCTGTTGAAAAACCAGCATATACTGGTTAGGTAGGTTTTGATGCTGGGATGCTGGTTTTAGCTGGTTTATGCTGGTCCTTAGCTGGTGCTGATCCTTAGCTGGTTTATGCTGGTCCTTTGCTGGTTTATGTTGGTCCTTAGCTGGTCATGTGCTGGTCCAGGACCAGCTTAAACCAGCTAAGGACCAGCAAAGAGCCAGTATAAACCAGCAAAGGACCAGCATAAACCAGATAAGGACCAGCACCAGCTAAGGACCAGCATAAACCAGCTAAAACCAGCATCCCAGCATCAAAACCTACCTAACCAGCATATGCTGTTTTTTTCGACAGGGCAAGAATCAATATGAATCGAATAGTGAGGTACCGAAAGATTCTCACCCCTATTGGCTGCTATTACTTTAAGAGCTGTCTCTGCCGAACATGATGCGGATCTGACACGCATGCTTATAATTTCATTAGAGCTTTAATATAAAATGGTATAGGCTTGTTTGACTAGCGCCTGTCTCCGAGGTGAAGTAGAGTGCGCATCTGAAAAGTCTCTTGTTTGGTGTGGTCGTAAGGACGTTCTGGGTCTAAATAAACACAATTCTTGTCGAGAAAAAGTAGACAGAAGCAGCAGTTGTGAGTGAGGTAGCCAACCTTAGCTCCGTCCCTGCGTTAAATGCGATAAAATTAACTGGAAAAATTAACTGCCTGCATTAACATGCTAATTTTGACAGCACTAGTTGTTATGGATTATGAACTTGTATTTTTATTAATTTGTGTGTATATATATATATATATATTTATTTATTATTTTTTTTGTACAGCTAAGCTGGGTTGTGAAGAGGACAAAGATAACTGACAGGTGTGGATCGAGATACTACACATTGGTCCATTGCCCAGTAGGACAAAGGTTACATTTCATAGTAAACAACATACCTCTTAAGGTCAAAAGGTTACATGGAAAGTGAGATCATTGGGCAACAATGAGAGGCATGAATGGGACAACAAGCCTGGACAAAACAACATGCTTAGCAAATCTGTCCTGCAGTAAATATAGTTTCAGTGATAGAACAAAATGACTTCCTGCTGAAAGTAAAAATACCATCAGGATCTGACATTTTGTGTCTGTAGAGACTACTGTGTTCTTGACAGATTAGCCTTCTCAAGAAGTGCTTGATAAATAAGTGCTCCTCTTACAATATATCACATACCATAAATCACATGCTACGTGGTACTCCATGTAAGGATAGATGGATAGCTTGTTTATGTCTCGGAGTCTCTGAAATGTTTCAGGCCTAGATAAACCTTAAATCAATGTAATAACCTTTCCTTTATTTAATTGCTTTTCATTTTTGAGCAATCATGGAATGCTCCTGCCCACAATTAATGTTTGAATGCTGTTTTTTGTTATATATTGCACATCTCCACACTCAAAAAAAAGTAATAATTTACAGAAAAAGGAATAAAACAGCTTATCACTTGGACAGTAACCTCATACTAATATTTTAGGTATTAATATGTATCCTTAAGTATAAACGCTTTTTCTGCCACAAACACACACACACAAAATAAAATAAAATAGAATAAAATAAAATAAAATAAAAAATCATCATCAAAAATCATCAAAAAATCAGCATCCACCAGACTTTAAAGAGCTCGATATAATGTACTAAAACTATAATATAATAAACAGAACTGATCATCTGTGTGGATGCTAATATTCACCATACTATGTTGTCTTTAATGTCAAATTATATATATATATACACACACACACACACACAAATTAATAAAAATACAAGTTCATAATCCATAACAACAATTTCTTTAATCAGTATTTTAAACTGTTGTCAACAACAATAGATTGTTTAAAAGATTGTATATAGATTGTATAAAAACGTTTCATTTTGTGTCTGCGTTTTGGGCACATTCTGTAGACAAACACGTCGGTCTATGACGTTAGTCTAGTCTATCGCACGTTATGCAAAAACTCCGTTATAATCAATACTGAATTGATATTTTAGCTATCTGCACTGTGTTGTTTATAATGAGGTAATTCGCGAGGATGCGCAATCAACACAATTCGGTGTTTTCAGCGCTGACTAATCTAAGAACCTCTGATTGGCCAATGTGTTCCAAAAATCAACAGAAACACTTTTGATTGGTTATAAGGCTTAACGCTGCACAAATCAGCACGTAAAAGCAATCAGATGCAGTTTGAGCCGATCTAAATGTAATTTCGTGAATTGACGCTTTTTATTCATTTTCAAATTTCATTTTAATCGTGGCAGCCGTGATACATTGTTTAATAGTGCAAGGGCCTTTTTTTAACCCTTTGCCTTGAATTCATGGGGCATTTTTGTTCATTTTGGTGTCATTTTTTGCCATAAGCCCTGGTGTGAACAGGCCTTTAGTCACCCTCATATCATTCTAAACATACATGACTATCTTTTTTTTTAAAAAAAACAAAAGAAGATATTTTGAAGAATGTCAGAATGTTTTGTCCATACAAAGAAAAGTCTTGATGTTGTTTTGTACCCCACTGACTTTGTATAGACAAAAAACATTGAAAACATACAACTTTCTCCTAAAAGAAGATAATTTGAGTAATGTTTCAAATGTTTTTGGAGCAATGCAAGGGTGAGTAAATACTAAGTTTTCACATACTAATATAAACTATGCACTTTACCAGTGTGTTTTGGTAATATTTGTGCCCACACTTTTAATTGCCTTTTTTTGCTATATATACCCACACAGGTGCAGAAGACTGTATGAATATCTAAGCATTAAAAAGAAACTCAAACAGATGGCTTCCCTTCATAGAGTGCTCTGTTAAGCAGCTGTTAAAGACTGAACCCTCATGTGCTAGAATCTACAGAGACGTGCAAGAACAGCAATGAGCAACCGTATGCAATTCCAGGAACCTTGATAGGAAAAGTACAGCCCTTAAAGCAAGCCATAAATGATGGTGTGTACGTGTTCGTCTGCAGGTGAGTGGCGATGGAGGGGTCGTCGGGAGGGCTAGGGGTTGAGTAATGTATGCAAACGTATCACAGTCCACAACAGGCTGTAATCGGTTTGTCCAGGCGGCTGTTCTCTTTCTGGCATGCCTGTCATTCCCCAGGGCTGTTTATTGATGTCTGCTGCTTATGTAAAAAGGCTAAGGCCTGTGCTTGACATCAAAACATGAACATTGTTTTTCTGGGTGGACTATTGTACCGAGTGGATTGGTCTTATCTAAGCGCACAATCAACTGTTCATTGCTCTGTTGACAGTGAGAGTTGAGGTTGCTGCCAAATGCTTTAATACATTACCAAACGATGTGTGGCATGGTTTTTACAGTTAAGGAATGAGAATGAAAGCACAGTGTTCTGTTGACTCTATTTCATTAATAAACCCAGAGGAGATAAGAATGGATTCAGCTTTAAAAAAAACTCTACACTCTTAGAATAAAAGGTACAAAACTAGAGCAGTGTTCTTTCAAAAGGTATTATTTTGTTCACTTCAGGTACAAATATGTTCTTTTAAATCACTAATATAGACCTTTAAGGTTTTAATTTGTAACATTTAGGGGTAAATAAGGTACAAAATGTACCTTTTACCTTTTCTATTTTAGGGAACCGCCTAAGTGACAGCTTTGCACCTATTTTTCTGAGTGTGTAGTCACTTAATGAGCCACCAGTGAAACTCAGTACTCTCATTTTACTCATTAAACCTGTTTGATTTGATTCTTACAATTACAGTTAAGTACTTTAGTGGGATGTTTTATTTTATATAATTTTGCCAAAGTGTCAAAACACACAAAATGTCAAAACACACGTTTGTTTTTGTGAATTGTGGGGACTTTCCATAGACTTCTATAGATTTTATACTGACCAAACGATATTGTCTATCCCCTAACCCAACCCTAACCCTAAACCTAGCCCTCACAGAAAACATGTTTGCATCGTTACACTTTCAGATAAACATCATTTACTATTTTTAATAATTTTTTAACATTGCGGGGACCGCAGGCCGGTCCCCACAATGTCAAAAATTTCAGGTTTTACTATCCTTGTGGAGACATTTGTTCCCCACAATGTAGCAAAAACAAGTACACATACACACACACAAACAACTGACAGAAAAAAAATATATATTATATATATATATTGAATATGCATTACAAAATACAATAACATGAAAGAAATTCTCAGCAAGACAATAATGAGGACTAGACTAAAAAATATGATTCATCATGGATCATGGTTTGGTTACATAATTTCACCATAATATTAAATTATATCAAAGTGCACAGTTATGGAACATGGTTGTGCATTACCAGGTTTGTCATTTACAATTTCCTGTCCAGTAAAATAGTCAGTCCCCCATGTTTTAAAATAGATTAGAGGTCACCACCTAGTGGCGGCATTTGGTGTTGCAAATACATATTATTATTTGAAGTTATTACTGCATCCTTCCCCCAGACACTGGCAGTCATTTCTATTAGTCAAAGCAAGCGTCTTTGAATCACTGTGCATATTTTCCATGAAACTATTACCTACTATCATTTATGCTTTATTATTACTGTTTAAATCTTCCTCAATGGCTGTATTTCTCCCAACAGATCATTTTAAACCCAGTTTTTTTTGCTGTTTTAAATGTGAAAGTCATCTCATTTATTCTTCAGGAATGTAATAATCATTTGTTCTATCACATTAGACAGCAAAGCAGGACAGATTTAAAGTGTTATTTAAGATAATATGTTAAACATAATGCGTGTTTGCACAAAAAGGAGTACTTTTTAGTTCTTGTCACTCTTCTGCTGATGATGCAAGAATAGGTTTTTTGCTCTAACCATTAACTTGACATGTGGTTTCTGAATGATACTTGCAAAGGCATAATTCTAACTGTCAAATTTAACTTGTTAAATTGCATTGTGAGTGTAAGTAATGGTTGACTTGGTAATTCATGACCAGAACCTGGTCAGTCAGTAAAAAGCTAATTGACTTTTCCAAAAGTTCAAACAAAGAAAACTCTGACCTACCCTTGACCTTGATCTCTTTTAAATATTTTAATGCATTGTGTTTGTTTTGTTTTATATTTACATTCTACATGTTTGACTCATGCAACCTATTTCAATAATAGTTTGCCTGCACATATGCAAATACATTTTTGCACAGTTTATTTTTTTTTTGCTGACCTCATGAGCTCAAAAAACGGCCTGTGGCCATTTTTCATGTGCATGTTAGCACCTTCTTTGTGAAGAATGTCACCAGTCTCATGTAAGAGAGTATTGGTGTGAAAGTCAAACCGGCTACTTCCTTTTGAATGGCAAGAGTGTCCACCCATAATCTGGTGCGGTATATAACTCTATTCTATATAGTTAACTTGCATAACGTATAGAGATCTGCTCTTTGTGAAAAGGTAAGCTTCAAATGCTTATAATTTCTGAAAAAAAAAAAAAGATTGCGTAAAAATCAAATCACTTATCTGTGATCTGTAAAAAAATCAAATCACTTACAATTACTTATCTGAAAATCTGATGAGTTTGCCTTCTACCAAATATTAAATCCATTTTTAAATTAAAAATTCATATTTAAATGTTTATTTTTTTAAAATGTATTTATTTTTTTTATGTATATAGATAAATAAGACAAAGTCTAATGACGTTTTTTACTTTTACCCATAGATGCTTTCCTTATGCGTTCAAGTGTTTGCCATCCTGGTTGTCTGTGCAGCCGACAATGCGCACAGAGATATTTCAGTAAGCCTTGATTGGGTTGATATAATAATGTTATAAACACATAAGACCAACATTTGACAGTATTCTTATATTATAACCACAGGTGTAGTAACTGTGCAAATAACTTCATGTTATATCTTCCAGTATGTATTTAGAGCTTGGAATAGGGTTGACCAGCCTTTACAGGAGCAACTTGCTTCTGTGTATAAGGTAGTGATGAATTAAAAATATGTTGATTTTTAATAGACATTGCAAATTCTATGAGCTTTGTATTTTTTTTCTCTGTTTTTATTTAGGAGATGGAAAGCTTGAAACATGAGCAAGCAGTAATGAAACAAAAGCAAGAAGCCTTCAGCCAGGTAAACTTAAAGCTGATCGGTCAAAAGTTTTTGAACTGTAAGATTTTTAATATTTTTAAAGATTTCTGTTCTGCTCACCAAGCCTGCATTTATTTGATCCATAGTACAGCAAAAACAGTACAACTCTGGAATATTTTTACTATTCTACTACTTTTCAGCATCATTACTCAAGTCTTCAATGTCACATTATCCTTCAAAAATCATTCTAATATGCTGATCTGCTGTTCAAATAACATTTATTATTATTATTATTATTATTATCAATATTTAAAACAGTTGAGTACATTTTTTTAAGGATTTAAAGGACTTTGATGAATAGAAAGATCCAAAGATCAACATTTATCTTAAATAAAAAGATTTTGTAACATTATACAATATACAATTCAAAAGCTTGTAATTATAATTCTTTTTTTTTTTTTTTTTTTTGGAAAATAAATTCTAGAAATACTTTTATTTACCAAGGATGCTTTAAATTGATCAAAAGTGATGATAAACACATTTATAATGTTACAAAATGTTTCTATATTCATTTTATATTCATCAAAGAAATATTCATTATGTGACTGGAGTAATGAGTAATATTTAAGAATTTTACTGCTTTTGCTGTACTTTTGATTAAATAAATAAAGGCTTGGTGAGCAGAAGAGACTTCTTTAAAAACATTAAAAATCTTACTGTTCAAAAACTTTTGACTGGTAGTGTATATAATGAATATGTGTGCAGAATAATTGTGATATTATATGAGTCTCAATGTCAAAATATGGCCCAATCTATCAATTTTTTTTTCTACTGTGAGACAACCTATTTTCTCCAGAAACTAATATAAATGTTTTGTTGTAGGCATTACCATACTGTTCACAAAAACCTATTGATACAGATGTGGAGATGAATTTGACATCACTACAAACAGGTAACATAAAGAAAATGAATAGAAAAAAGAAAGAGAATTCAGTAACACTTTACAATGTGTCATTTGTTAACATCAGTTAATGTATTAACTAACATGACTGAACAATGAACAACACATTTATTACACTATTTATTAATCTTTGTTTAATGTTAGTTAATAAAAATAGCCGTTAATTGATTGTTCGTGTTAGTTCACAGTGCATTAACTAATGTTAACAAACACAACTTGTGATTTTAATAATGCATTAGTAAATGAGGAAATTAACATTAAGATTAATAAATGCTGTAGAAGTATTGTTCACTTTTAGTTAATGTTAACTAATGTAGTTAACAAATGTTAACTAATAAACTAAGTATTTATTTATTTATACTATCCAGATGGTTTTTTTTTAAAAAGGGCTAATTATGTTTATCTTTGAAAGGCAGCAGCCATTTGCTGGATACCCTCACCCAGAATGGATATGGAGATGAAGGTTCTGGTGAGGATGACAGTGACGAGTCCTTCAACCCTTGCAATCACTATACTGCATTGGACCAAGCCTGGAGAGCCACAAACTACACCACCAAGAAAATTGCTTGTGACCGTAACGTCCAGTGGAATGGCTGGTACCGTCTCTTTTACCGTGGGAAACCCATCCAGATGCCTGAGAGGTGTGTGAAGAAAGAAATGTGTGGGACGCACGCTCCGCTGTGGCTCGTCGGCGGTCATCCCCGGATACGAGACGGGGTGGTCACCCGCAAGGTGTGCGGACACTGGAGAAACAACTGCTGTTTGTTCCAATCTCCTCCCATTCAAGTGAAAGCATGTTGGGGAAACTACTACGTCTACAAGTTTGTCAAACCAGTAGCTTGCCATCTGGCGTATTGTGCAGGTAAGATATAATTCACATAGATTTTCAGTGAAGTTTTAGATATTTATATATATATATATATATAAGCTAGTAACTGTTACACACCATCCTTTTAGATGTTAACACACTTGTCTGTGGAAAGTGCAAAAAATCTGAGTCTTGCATCAGCAGAGACCGAATCACCTATATGTGTAAGAAAAACAAAAATAGAGGTGAGTCATTTCTCTTCATCAGTATTTAAAAACCCAAATACTGAAATTTAGTTAATTTTATAATTATCTACTTTTTAAAGAAAATAATGCAAGATTTTTGTTCTTTGTGATCTGTAGTGAAAGCGAACGTCCATTTTTTTGTCACCTACCCGGCCAGCATCTCCGGAAAAGTGAACAGGATTATGTACAGGAAAGTGTATGTGAATCAAGGCGGGGCTTTCAACACTCGCACCGGGATATTCAGAGTTCCAGTTTCTGGCGTCTATCAGTTCTTCTTTTCCACGCAGACTGGGGGGAGTGGGCCAACTGATCTATGGCTGGTTGTAAATGATTACTGGGTGGCTGTGTCCCATAGCAATGTTCAGAGCCCAAACTCGGTTGGGAATCTCTCTACATACATGACGACTCTGCGCAAGGGTGCTACGGTTTACGTGACCCATAACCGTGGCAGCTCTTGGGCTAATAATTCATCCAACACCATCGTTTTTGGGGGTTCATTGCTTATGGTGAGAAAAATCTGAGGCAAAATTATGAACATTCATATTTTAATTAGAGGTCAGTTTAATAATACCAACTAGTTGGTTTGACTTACATAATATATACAATGGTGAAATGTTCTGCTAGTTCTGTTTATTCACTGCTTTAACTGTTTTTAAACATGTACTCTTGCTAAGAGATACATTTTAAATGCAAATACCTTTTTCCTAAGTGCTTTTTTCTTTAACATTACTTTGCCATAAAACCCCTGAATTTAAGACTAAACAACAACTTTTTGTCATTATTTATATATATATATATACATTATCAGAATATATTGATATTAATACTGTAAAAGAAAACAGTTTGTGAAAAATCTCTTGCTGAAAGATATTTTTCCAATGCAACATTTGCTGTTTTGCCATATTTTTGTATGTATGTATACATATATATATATATATATATATATACACACATAGATACACACTCTAAAAATGCTGGGGGTTAAAAACAACCCAGCACTGGGTGAAATATGGACAAACCCAGCGACTATTGTTTAAAATGTTGTATATTTAAGTTGTATAAGCTGTAAAAAAAAAAAAATAATAAAAAAGTTGTAAATTTAAAATCAGGCCCATAATGGCATCAACAATAATCAAAAGGTGAACATTTTATTAACAAGCACTTTAAAAAATGTAATTGTTATTTTTTTCAACTTATTAATAAATGTTCATTTACTGAGCATATTAATAAATGTTAATTTCCAACCTATTTAGGGTTCATTTTAAGCAAGAAAGACAGTCATTTTACGCAATAGTTGAATTAAGTAAAACTACCCAGAAGGCTGAGTTAAACATTTAACCTAACTGCTGGGTCAGAACAACCCAAATGCTGTGTTTGTCCATATTTCACCCATATTTTAGAGCGTGTGTGTGTATACATACATACATACACAATCCATAATATATATATATATATATATATATGTGTGTGTATATATATATATATATATATATATGTATGTGTGTGTATGTATGTATGTATGTATGTATGTATGTATATGTATGTATTATGCAACTTTTAGTAATATTGTTGTCCCAGTCTCCTAGAGACACAGGTGGGGGCAGCAGAGTCATCCCATTGTGTTTAATCGGGCAGGATGTCACTTGGCCGCAGGTAGCTGAACAGAGCAACCTGAAGCCATCTTCAGTCCTCATTAAACTTAAACACCTTGTGTCTTGAGTTCACAACAGACACGTTGACAGCACGTGTCCAGCCCAAAATCATGTAATAAACCAAGTAAATACATTTTATTAATCTTTCAGCAGAAAAAGGTTATTGTGCTTACATGTGAACACCTTCAAATGTGGTTATGATTAGTTCTAATGTTATAATGGTTGTAATTAGGTAAGTATTATGCAGAACTACCCTGTGACAGTTCGCTTCCTTATATGGACATAGAGGACAGACGGACATTCCAGGGATATTCAGAAACTCACTGATGATGACTAATAGCAGTCTAAAAAGAATGCTAACTATGCACAATTCAAATGTGACTATCCCCTTCAAATTACTACTAACAATAACGTTAACTATAGCAAATCATTTTAACATTTAGCCTACTGCTTTTTTTAGACTAAAGTGTATGTTGGAAAAATATATTTTCAAATTAGTTAGCAATCCAGTAGTCGCTATCCAAAGTGACATGTTATTTTCTTTTAGCTGTTACTGGTAACAAACGCACATTTTCGCAATTTATTTCAATGGTGATTTGACTTTCAGCGATCAGTTTCACTCTTATGGCTAGTGGCTAGTATGAAATTTTGGATTGCGTAATAAAAGTAATTACGCTACTAGTAACAAAAAAGTTTATAGGTTTAAGTAACAGATGTGAATACTGTTTGCCGTAGTCGACTCGACGTTAAATGTATCTACCTTTTTAACTTATTCTTAGATCTTAAGAGGTAGGCGAGAACGGTTTAGCTCTCGCCCGAGATGGGAGGGGCTTCGCGAGACGGGCAGGAGACCGAAGCCACAGTGTGTTTAGACGAGACGAGTGAAGCTCGTGGAAAAAGGGATGAGAGGTGCGACGCTCGATGTAGCGGACTATCACTCAAACACCGGGACGCTCGAAAAGTTTTCTGAAGTTTTCAGGCGACCGAGGAGCGTGTAGCTTTAGGAATTTCAACCACTGAAAAGACCACAAGAAGTTGTAGTTAACAAACAACGGGTGTTTATATATTCCTTTACTAATAACATGAAAAGAAGCCGACGAGTAGTGCGCTAGGCAAATATAAACAAATTCATGGAGATGAATTATTCCTCCGGTCTGTTGTCGAACTGACTTGTGTATTCGTAGGATATTCAACAGTTAGCTTTACATTTGTTTATTTTTATATTACTAACGCGTTAATATGGCAGAACACGAAAGTTTGGAGTATGGAAAGGCGGACTTTGTTCTTCTGGACAATGTGTCTTTGGAAGAGTTTATGGCCAACCTCAAACTCAGGTAAGAGCATTCACCTCTGGGTTCCCTCTTGCCATGTGCTTTGGTACGGGACAGGTATCATAGTACCTGTATTCTGAATTTTTGGTTTTGTAAAGTAAATTTGCAGTTATGTTAAAAAAAAAAAAAACTTGTTAACTTCTGTGATTGTCAGATCAATGGCTGATGCAGGTTAGCGTGATGCATAGTTTCACAGTAGTTGTGTTTCTGAACTGTAATAGGCTACAAATCTGAATCACCCTCATTGCATAATGTTTTAATATCCAGGATCTACTATGGTCTGTTGAAGGAGTTATTCAAAACATCTTTTAGATTGAATCACATAGTACTTGACTCATATTTTAGATAGTACACATCTGGAGTAAACTAGTCATGTGTTTTTCAGATCAAGGGTACAATGAATTACACATGTCATGTCAACATTAAATTAATTGTTCTGTTTGCTGTGTCTATTGTAGCTTCATACAACTGGCTGCACCTGCTGATCCAGAGTGCTGTCTGACAGCCTCAGAGGTGTGGTGTTGGCCATAGCAACCCAATCTGATCAGCCCTTATTGTTCAAACTAGTTTGCAGTGGATATCCTGCTATTGTGTTTTATGTTTTCGGTGATGTGGATCACATTTCCTAATCAGTACACTGTCAATAAATTACTTGCTAGCCCCGTAAAATGACCCTGAATGTTGTCTGAAAATTCAGTACTTTTTGTTAATGGTTATTATAACAATGCCATAAATCAAGTGTAGCTTCACTATACATCTAATGTCACTTAACTAGTGTCCTATAGGTGGATGTCTCACAAGAACACTAAACTACCTTATTGTTCTGGTGATTTTACAGGTGTTTTCAGTTAAGTGAGGGAAATATTTTTGGATCATATAATACACTAAATAATAATACTTTCAAATGTATAAATACCATTGAAATTGAAGTCTGTCATAAAATTAAGCTCCTTTTTTAAATACACTACTGTTCAAAAGTTAGGGTCAGTATGATTATTTCATGATATTGCTACAGAAACAATACAGTAAAAAGAGTAATATTTGAAAAATATGATTACTGTTTAAAATAATTGCTTGCTATAATTGTATTTAAAAATATAATTTATTCCTGTGATAGCAAAGCTGAATTTTCAGCAGTCTTCAGTGTCACATGATCCTTTAGAAATTATCTTAATATGCTGATTTGGTGCTCATGAAACATTTCTTATTATTATCAATGTTGAATATAGGTGTGCTACTTAATATGTATTTTAGCGCCGTCAAACGATTCATCATAATTAATTGCATCCAAAATAAAAGTTTTTGTTTACATATTATATGTGTGTATACTGTGTATATACATGTATATATAAATATGGACGCATACAGTATATATTTTTAAAAAAAGTAAACGGATTTGCATGTATATATTTATACTCATACAATTGATATTATATATAAACATTTTTAATATATAAACATAACACTTTTCTTAAATATATACATGAATATGTGTGTATTTATATATACATAAAAAATATACACAGTACACACATGTATTGTGTAAACAAAAACTTTTATTTTGGATGCGATTAATCACAATTAATCATTATTTTTGAAACCCATGATACATTTTTTTTAAGATTCTTTGATGGCTAAAAAGTATAAAAGAACAAAACTGTATAATGTAATATTATAAATGTCTGTGCTGTCCCTTTTCCTCAATTTAATGCGGCCTTGCTGAAATTTAAAAAAAAAAAAATTCTTCACCCAAAACTTTTCAACAGTAGTGTATCTGATATATAGATAACAATGAATCCATTTTTCAAACATCACGTGAGTGCAGATAAACAACTCGGCCATTAATTAGCATAGAAGATGAGTACTGGTGACTCAAAAAGCACAGGGTGTCTGTTTTTCCCACCTTTCTCAGCCATGGCCTGATTTTCTCGCTGGCTGGGAGATGGCGTGTGCAGTTTGTTATTTGCAGAGGGTGTGACCAGGCCAGCTTCCTGCTTCTTCAGTCTCCACATCTGTGTCTGGGGCTTCAGCTGGAAGAGCAGAAGCTATGTGATGCCAGATCACATCCTGTGCCCTCTGGAGTGATAAAGAAGAGTGCTGTTGAACTCGAAATCACTTTTATGTGATGCCTTTTGAAGGCTGTTCGCTTTGAATTCAGTAAGAACGTATGTGATGTCAAAGCAAAACTTTGGTTGAACTCATTTGGATAATGTAGATGCATTTTATTCAGTGGAATAAGGTGTGTTTATAGTCAGCCGGGGTTTGCTCTGCCAAAGAAGCTCCTAAATGTAACAAAATGCAAAGCTATGACAGAATGTTTAACCAAGAGATTTAAAGTGAATTTGTCAGTGTGTGTTTAGTCGTGAGGGTTTAAGCTCTTTACAGTGAGGTGTCAAAGTTAAACAAGTGTCAGGACTGCTGACACATACTGTACATTGTAGCGTGATTTGAACTCTGCCCATGACTGTGTTTACACAACGTCATTTTTTTGTACAAGAGTTTGTGTGGGCACTCTGAAATAACTGCTTAATTTGATGTGTGCTGAGGGCTTGACTTTATATGGCAGTGTTGTTTTGTCTGCCCCTAGGATCTTGGGGAATTTTTTGGCAATCCTCTGCACATTTCCAAAAACAATTACAAGTGCTGCCCGAGACCCTGTTCCAAATTCTTCCAGACACTGGCTCTGATACTGCAGATGAAATAGTTGATAATCAGTATGCCGTAGCAGAGCCTTCCAGCTTTCATGTGTCATTCAGACGAAAGTCAAGTCTAAAAAAGTCTTCAACAAACTAGTAATTTTCATAGTTTGAACTCGGGGTACTGTATACTTTGAGTACTGTATATATAGAATCGTTCCTTGATAGTCTTGACATTTTCAGTTTGCTTAGATGATGAGTTTAACCTTTGACTCTTGTGGCTAGAAGTGACGGGAAGAATGGGCTCAGGAAAAGAGTGTTGGCAACTTATGAGGCTTCAGTACTCTTCCTATTGACGTTTTCCTGTACTAGAAATGTAACCTTTGACCCTAACAGTTTGCTAAGGCACTAGCAGCTAGTGTAATTGGCTTGGTTGTTCCAAAGTCTTTGTGTTAGGCATTTTAAAATTGAAAAACAAAAGAAAAAAGTACCAACTGATTGAATGTTTGTTGCAGTATCTTGCAATGGTTCTCAACTTGTGCGTCATGCTGGTCACAGACAGCAGGGTGAAACAATGCTAAATGCAAATAATAAAATGCAGCTAACCATATAATCATGCATATTTCAGATGGCAGAATATATTAGGCTTATGTTTTGTGTGTGTATATATATATATATATATATATATATATGAAGAGTTCAGATGCAAAAGCCTCTAAATCCATCTGACGTATTTCTTTAAAATTAAAATTCCTTCTGGCTACTTTGTACAGGTTTCTATGAAAGTACTGGTAAAGGCCAAAAAGGCGATTAAAGCTTCTTTAAAACTGGGCATGCATGTAAGAATTTGTTATAGGCCTATATAAGTCAGATTTAAAGGGGTCATATGATGCGATTTCATGTTTTCCTACGTTTTTGAAGTGTTACAAGCTGTTTGTGCATATATAAGATCTGTAAAGTTGCAAAGATTAAAGTCGCAAACCCAAAGAGGTATTCTTTATAAAAGTTAAGACTCAGCCATGACTTCCTAAAACGGCTCATTCAAACACGCACCCACGTCTACATCCCGGTGTGGGAAGATTTGCATAATACCGCTCAAATGTATACGCAAACAATGAAAGCATAACTTTTATTCTCGCTGTAGTATTGATGCAGCAGCCGCCAATGATGTGGATACCCTGTGTGTTTTGTTTGCGAAAGCAAAAGTACTTTGTTTAGCCTTCAAAATGAGTATACAACTAGAAATCAGTGGTTAAGTTATATTTACAACACTGATCGAAAACAGTACAACACAAATATGTGAGTATGTGCAGTTCATTTTACAGAGGTATAACGTGGGGCAATTCCAACTTTGCACGGACAGTCTGGCACTTCTGACTCACAGCCTGTAAGTACATTTTCATATTTAAAGAATTTGCTACTGGCTATTAAAACACAAATTTCGAGCAGTGTAGATTAGTGCTTGTTTGATGTTTCTATGATCAAATGCAGACATGCTGTTGTTTATGTGACGCAACGTCATTATAAGCAGTAATTATGTCCTCACTGAATGCAACAAATGCCTCAGTTATAGTGGGATTTATTGTTTTTGTCTTGACAAAAAATATACTGTCTTTATGTTGTTTCTACATTTAATTTGAAGATTGAATGTGAAATTTCTGCAATATAAAAGTATATTTAAAAACTTTAATGTTAGGTGGGATTGATCGCAATGTGTGTGTGTGTGTATATATATATATATATATATATATATACACACACTACTGTATAAACATTTGGGGTCAGTACCATTTTTTGTCTTTGAAAGTCACTTATGCTCACAAATTGTTTAGGGTTCTAAACATTTAAGGGTTCAAAACATTTGGGCAGTGTGTACAGTGTAAATTAATGTTAATAATTTTACATATTGTTATGGAGTTCATGGTGAAATTAATTTTATATTTAATTTAAAGGATTTTATTTTGTCACTAGATGTAAAATCTGCATTTTGAAGCAAAACCAGTCGAGCACCACAGTTGTACTATATCTTTCTAGTCATCTGTTTTTCAGGTTTATAGTCACAGGGGTCTATTTCTCTCCTTTTTCTAAAAATAATTACACATCTAGCGCAGATGATTGCTTAAAAATTGATGTGCTGTGTTGTGTGGTCATAGAGTGGAATGAGGGAAACTTTTAAAGCAGAAGGCTGTAAATCTCTGCCGTTTCCTCACAGCTTTTTATCAGGGTTTTTGTTGAGCAAAATCAGCCGGATGATAACCGTAAATAGGGGTCTTAGGTTAGGTTTAAAAAGCACTACAGGAATTTGTGAAAATTGAACCCATATGTTTGTTTTGTTCCATATTTACAGTACGGTGCCACTAGACAAATACAAACTGGAGACAAATATAAACCCAGGCAAGCAAATGAAATCCGGCCTCTATGTGTCTTTGAATGAAATTAACTTTTTATAAGTCCTCACGGGGAAGATCACAAAGACCCCATTTGTAATAGTGCTGTTTGAATTTGATCTTCCTGTCGTAGTTATATCTTGAGGATTTCAGTTCTGTGAAGCTGTTGGCTGAATAAGGCTAAGCCTCTCTCAAATCAACGGTATAAAAGCTCACTTGTTGTCTTAACAGCAGGGCCACGTGGAGTCCAGCTGTGACACATGGCAACCCGATTCCCATCCTGCACAGCGAACTGCACAGGGATCAAAGTCCTCTCAGAGCTCAGGTGCACTGTGCAGAGAAACAAGGTCGAAGGTTTTATTTCCTTATCCTGTTAGAATAGATGGAGTAGAAGAGATATGATTGGGCCTGTAAGGAAGAATGATAAATTTAAACTTTTTATGGTCAGTGCCTTATGTGTATATTTAGGTACTTTGACCAGCACTGTTTATTTTTAAAGGTCATTAGTGGTAGAGATGAAGAGATGAAGAAAAAATGCCACTGGAAAAATACTTTCTATAAAAACGCTACAAGCCCAAAGGATTTGTCCTGTGATGCTATTATAGATCCTGACCGAATGCATGGTACATCTTGTCCTGCTTTGACTTCTATGCTTGCTTGCAGCTATCGGTTCTTGGGTTAGATCTTTTTTGTTATCAATAAAAACACGGACAGTAATCCCATTAGATATGAGTTTTACGTTTTCACTTACAAAAACTGTATTGATATGCAAGTACAGCTTCTGTGTACTTGGAAATTTGAAATATCCAAAAGTGTTTGCCAGTATTACACTACCAGTCAAACGTTTTTGAACAGTACGATTCTTTTAACGTTTTTAAAGAAGTCTCTTCCGCTCACCAAGTCTGCATTTATTTGATCTAAAGTACAGAAAAACAGTACAATTTTGAAATATTTTTACTATTTAAAATAACTGTTTTCTATGTGAATATACTTTCAAATGAAATTTATTTCTTTGATTTCAAAGCTGAATTTTCAGCATCATTACTCCAGTCACATGATCCCCCAAAAAGCATTCTAATATTCTGGTTTGCTGCCAAAAAACATTTTTTATTATTATTATTATTATTAATATTATGTTGAAAATGTGTCATTTTTTTCAGGTTTCTTTGATAAAGTTAAATAAAGTTCAGAAGAAAAGCATTTATCTGAAACAGAAATCTATTGTAACATTATAAATGTCTTTATCATCACTTTTGATCAATTTAAAGCATTCTTGCTAAATAAAAGTATTAATTTCTATACCATCACAGATCATAGAAACATTGTTCCCTATTTTTGTTTAGAATAACATCTCAGATCTTATCCCTTCTCATCATTTCCCTGCTGAATGTTTGCTGTTATTTCCTAAGATACGAAAAATAAAAATATTCTGAGAATTCACCCTCAGACTCATCCTGCATTTCTTCATTAAAACAGATTTGGAGAAATTGAGCATGACATCACTTGCTCACTAGTGGCTCCTCTGCAGTAAATGGGTGCCGTCAGAATGAGAGTCTAAGCAGCTGATAAAAAAAATCCACAAGTAATCCATACAAATCTAGTCCATCAGTTAACGTCTTATGAAACAAAAAGCTGTGTTTGTAATAAATCCAATATTAAGATGTTTGAACTTAACACTAGAAAAACCATCTAGTCTGAATCAGGAGAGAAGTATGCACAGATCAAACATACATGCTAAACAGTCCAAAACAATTCTAAACAAAAATGTAGGTGGATTTTGATGTAAGAGAACAACAGGGGATGGACTTTTTCACTGTTATTTTCAAATGTTATTGTGTATTTTGGCCAGAAGTGAAATTAAAACACCTTTTAAAATGGATTTGTTACTAACAAACACAACTTTTGCTTTACAAGATGTTAATTGATAGACTGCAGTCCTGTTGTGAATTATAGTGATGTTTTCATCAGCTGTTTTAACTTTCAGTCTGACGGCATCTATCCATGGTCAGATATGTCCCTCAAAAGTCTGCTTTATAGTTTGATGGCTTCAAAAACCAGCCTGATTTTCTCTCACTCTCCAGTGAAGAAAAGGGCCTGTCTGCCCTCAAGAATTTCCATACAACCCCCTGTAATCTGAAACATATCACCGACCCTACATAAACAAGGCTGTTGCTTTTTTGGCTTTTTCCCCCCCAGAATAAGCTTCAAACTCCACAGACGTCTCATTTGTGGACTGTGTGCCTTGGCTGGCGGTCACTGATACCACTAAGCATGTTAGAGGAGCTCTCTCACTCACATTCACTGTCTTTAGGGTTTATAGCTTTGATATATTTTACAGTCTTGACTGACCCTTCACCCTCTCATAACCCCATTCTCTCTCGTGTTTACAACAGGCCACATCCATAACCACGATTTCATGAGTCTGTTTTTCCTTAACGCACATTAGCGACTCCTAAATAATTCCCAAATTGTGTATTCGCCGCTGCTGGAAACCCATTTCCTCTCTCCAGCCGATGATGTGGTTTGATTACATTACATTACATAGACACATTAATGAGATTATATATAATCTGTTTTAGGTAATAACATTTAGATGAGACACAATGATAGATGTGTCATGTATTTCAATGTAGGGCTGTGACGGTGGCAGATTTTTTCCACCACGGTGGTAATGGACCAACTACCGTTATTATATATATATATATATATATATATATATAATTTTAAAACATAAAAAATGAGGCTCAAAAATTATTAACAAATGTGCGTGTTTATTTCAGTCTACAAAACACTAAAGTAAATATCAAAGTTAAATAAGTAAATTATACAGTTAAATAAGAAAGTAGCCCAAATAAGAACGGTAAATATTAAACAAACATTTGTTGCATAAATTCGTAACAACCTCGCCCAACCCTTGTCCGACGGCTCATCAAAATGACCGCCCGAGTCCGACTGGAGCCAGAGTCTTTTCTCTCATTCCCATTACACTGTTGCATCCATTAAAATAGCTCAGTTTTGTTTTCAATAAGAACGTGGTTATATTTCTTTTCATTTCCTTGTAAAGTTAATTTAGAAATATGTTTGGAACATTTTTTGTATGGTAAATCAAGGTTTTTGCTTTTTAAAGTAACGACCAAGCGGCCAAAGGCAGGCAGTGAGTTGATCACAGCCTATGTTTGATCAATTTTGCCTTCTCAAATCATCACGACTTGCCTAAAATAAAATCTTCAAGCATATCACAATGTTATTTTAAACGTTCAGCTTAGATAAATGCACGCTATTATGCGCATACAATCGTTTGTTGGAGAGTGGAAGCTAAATGCGCTTTGCAGGACATGGAGGCGCCAGCGCAATCATTGGCAAAAAAATTAAAATATGCCATAATCTTTACTCATAAAGGTAAGCGTGATATATCATCTGGAACTGTAAAGTGTCTAATTTTATTTGCGTGCACGCACAATATCAACAAAATGTTGTGCTTTTGTAAAAATAAAGAATACAAACAAGATGCGCTTTCTGATGTCTCGGTGTTGAACAGGAGCGTTGCACAAAAATGAAACGAAACTTAGCGAATACTTGCCCTACAGTCAGGATAAATATATATATATATATATATACACTACCGTTCGAAAGTTTGGGGTCAGTAAGACTTGTAATAGTCTTTAAAGAAGTCTCTTATGCTCATCAAGGCTGCATTTATTTGATTAAAAATATAGAAAAAAACAGTAATATTGCAAAATGTTTTTACAATATAAAATAATGTTTTTTATTTTAACATACTTTAAAATAGAATTTATTCCTGTGATGAAAAGCTGAATTTTTATCAGCTGTTACTCCAGTCTTAAGTGTCACATGATCCTTCAGAAATCATTCTAATATGCGGATTTATTATTAGAATGATCAGTGTTGGATAATATCAACAGTTGTGCTGCCAAATATTTTTTGGAACCTGTGATTTTTTTTTTTTTCAGGATTCTTTCATGAATAACAAGTTTAAAAAGTACAGTGTTTATTCAAAATATAAATATTTTATAACAATGTAAATTATTTATTATTAACTTTTAATAAACTTTTAATTATTAACTTAATACATCCTTGGTGAATAAAAGTATTAATTTCTTAAAAAAAAAAAAAGAGAAACAATAAAAATGTACTGACCCCAAACTTTTGAACGGTAGTGTGTATATATATATATATATATACACATTCATGGTAATTACTTTTTTCCGGAGTTTTGCCAGCTTTAGCCTATTGTGTGCGTTTGAACGCGAATCTCTTCCAGCAGCTGCGAAGGCACTTGCGCTCACTTATGCTACTGGCAGGGACACTAAACACGGCCACATAAGAATAATTGTTGCAGAAACACTGTATTTTATGCTTGTTATAGATTGTGTGACGTCACATGCAGTACTGCCGGTGGCAGTCCACGACCGCAGTGGCGCGGTTGTCATTGCGACCGTCACAGCCCTAATGCACTTTTTCTCTAGCGGTTCAACCTTTTTTTAAGCAGGTCAGTGTTCTGCTGTGTCTGTGGAACTGTGTTACAGCCAGGTGTCAGTAACATTCCCACTAATTTCCACACTGCTTCTCCCTTTCCTTTAGTTTTCAGCCAATTACCTCATTAACTGTACTTTCTCTCCTTCTCCTCTCATGTCTGTTTTTGCACTTTCCATCCATGCCCTCTTTTTACCCTGATGGAGATTTCTTCTTGAAATAGCTTGCTGAGTAATGTCTGACTCCGTTTGGCCAGTTTTGTCTTTTTGTCTGCTTTTTTCTTCTCGAGTTGGCCGTCATCTCATCCACTACTGCTCAGTGACATCATATTGGGATCCGAACCATGTGCTAAAAGCTCGGATGAGTTAGAGATTGGCTCAAGGCCATGTCTAGTCACTTTACCATTGACCTCTGAAACACAGTCGTCAAAACATGCCTCCGTTTTCCCTCATTTTCTTTACCTCATCCTGACGGGAGAACAAAAAGTGCCTGTGATCTGAGGGAGACAATGAAGGGAGTGGGCCAAAATAACAAAAACCTCAGCTCGCTGGCGTGCTCTGACATTTACACCTGGCTCTCATTTCCTGAGTAGTCAGTGCAAAGCTAATGAAAGTTAGCGTGAAAGCTGCATGTTTAAGACATGGCTTGAAGTTTTGCCAAGTGGGACACACATTTCCCTCATTCAGGCTTTACACAGAGTAGTATGTTTGTAAAGGAGGTTAGCTTGACAAGACTGAGTCAAATTGAGTCCAGTGGGCATGAGGAGCTTTCCAGAAAAGTTGTTTTTTTTGCTGTTGAAAGATGTGTGTGTTAAGCTTTAAAGGATTGACAGCAGTACAGAAGCAGCTGGTGTTTAACAGCAAACAAATGGACGAGTTCCACAGAAACTCATTTTGAATACGCGAGAAGATCTGTTGTGGTCGGAGTGTCGTGGTGCTTCAAAGATTAAATTAACAGGCCAAGAGAACGGCAGCTGTCCCATACAATAAGGGGATATATTGGATATTTAATAGAGCATGATCATTTCCTTTATTTTTGCATTTATTTTTGCACTTTGATGTCATCTTATGCTCTCTTGAAATCTACATAAACACAAATAATTTAGTCTAAAATTTAGTGCTGAGCACAATTAATCGCATCCAAACTGAAAGATTTTGTGTGCATAATATGTTTGTGTACTGTGAATATTTATTGTGTATATATAAATACACACACATACATGTATATATTTAAGAAAAATATGTTATGTTTATAAGTTAAATATATTTATATATAATGTAAATTATATGAATATAAATATACACATGTAAATATTTTCAAGATATACACTACCGTTCAAAAGTTTGGGGTCAGTACATTTTTATTGTTTCTTTTTTTTTCTTTTTTTTTTTTAAGAAATTAATACTTTTATTCACCAAGGATGTATTAAGTTAATAATTAAAAGTTTATTAAAAGTTAATAATAAATAATTTACATTGTTATAAAAATTTTATATTTTGAATAAACACTGTACTTTTTAAACTTGTTATTCATGAAAGAATCCTGAAAAAAAAAAATCACAGGTTCCAAAAAATATTTGGCAGCACAACTGTTGATATTATCCAACACTTGATCATTCTAATAATAAATCCGCATATTAGAATGATTTCTGAAGGATCATGTGACACTTAAGACTGGAGTAACAGCTGATAAAAATTCAGCTTTTCATCACAGGAATAAATTCTATTTTAAAGTATGTTAAAATAAAAAACATTATTTTATATTGTAAAAACATTTTGCAATATTACTGGTTTTTTTTCTATATTTTTAATCAAATAAATGCAGCCTTGATGAGCATAAGAGACTTCTTTAAAGACTATTACAAGTCTTACTGACCCCAAACTTTTGAACGGTAGTGTATGTTGTATGTCTTTATATACACTTATACACAGTACACGCACATAAATTATGTACACAAAATTTTTTATTATGGATGTGATTAATCACGATTAATCGTTGCCCAGCACTACTACAAATCTAAAAAGAATATCAATGTATCTTTGTACATTGTGCTTGAGTTTTGTTGCTCTGTATTCTTCTACATGATCTCATGAATGAAACATACCTGTGGGAACTTTTTCGCAAGATGCGAAATACGTACCAGTAAGTACATATCACTGCAGTTTCCAACAGAAATAAACACTACGGTGAGCACTTGTAATTGTTTTCGTACACAGTTATGATTACAGCTCCATATGTTTCGCTTTCCAGATGTCACAAGTTTGCTCGGTAGCTCAGCCGGCATGGAATTAGACTTAGGATGCGGAATGTTTGGGTGTGAATACCGTGAAAAACATGACTCACGATGAAAGACCTAAAATATGAGAGATTGAAAAACAAGCTAAAATGGCATGCTTGCGATTGCATTTTTACATCACATTCACTTCTTGTTCATCGGATAGGTTTTGATGTTGTGCAGATGGTACGTTATTTTAAAACATCATGGAGAGTTAGAGTTATAGTGCTACTTAACAGACATTTCAGGTCAGAACTGTGGGGACACATACAAAACCAAATTCACATAAAACGTACATGTATGTTCATCTCAGTGGACATTTCACATCAAATATGTCACGAAACGTACATGGCAGTACGTTTTTTGCGTCTTGCGTTGAAAAAGTTCCCACAGGTACGTTTTTGTCATGATATCTGGTTGTCTTTCTTAGTATATTTTGACAGTTCTCTTTATCATCTGAGGCATAAATGAGATCTCGAATAATTCTTGCGTGCTGAACTGTCTCTGCACAATAGACAGTCCAGAGGACAATTCGCTATCAGGTCATACCCTGCATGCTCTAAGCTGTGAACTCAGTAGCACTGATTGCTTGGTGGTAAATTGTGTGCAGGGGATAAGCAAGGATCAGGGACAGATTATCCTTTCATTGCTGGGGTTGTGAATACACAGGCTTTGATTTGCTATCTAGGAGTTGGACCATCTTATAAGTCCATGCTTTGGTGTGCAGACCTTGTATATCTTTGTTTTACTCTTTCTCTTCGTCTCTAATATTCCGTTCTTCGCTTATTTATCCTTTACTGCTGTCCAGTTCAGTTAATTTTCACTCCTCTCACTTTTTACTCTTACTTGCAACTAGTCCAACAGAATTTACAGGCTACACCCCACCCCGGTCAACCACAAGCAAATAACCGCAAGAGACCCGCCCAAACAAGCCTGAAACCAGTAGTTATCCTCAGCCTGGCAAGTGATCTCTTTCTAAAAATGGTGTCAAGCTCTTATTGTCTGGGACTTCGGATGACCCTAGTGTTTTAAAGGTTGGTCTTTATGTGGTGAAGGGTGTAGTTCTGACTGCAAACTCTTAAACTTTTCAAATGGTATGGAGCAATTATAGTAATAGCTGGACCAAAAGTCAAGGTAAAAATCATTGTTATCATCTACTCACCCTCATATTGTTCTTTTATGAATTGTGCCGTCATTGACATTTGTTGAATGGGTAAACAACAAACACTGAAACTGATCTTCTTTCATGTGCCACAGAAGAAATAAAGTCATACAGGTTGCAACAACATGAAGATGAATACATGATGACAGAATTTTCATTTTTAAGTGAAATATGCCTTTAATGAATCTTCTTTATTCCTCTGAACAAAAACAATGCTAGTTACACAGGCAGTGTTTTTGTTCAGAGGAATAAATTCCTGGACAACAATGCTGACGCTTCCACCTGTGGAGCAGATCCAGCTGTTAGAGGAAGTGGCCTGTTGCTGTCTGACACACATCCTTAATCTTCATGCAGCAGCAACCCCTCCCTAGGCCTTCTGGGAAACAGAGGAGAAGGGATGACAGAGCCTCAGCCACTACTCCCCTTCCCAGATTTCTGTGCACACTCCCAGGAAAAGCTGGAACAAAACCTGGGCCCCACCTTAAAGACGTCCTCTTTTAAAACACTTTATATTGGTCTATTTATGTTGACCTGCCTGTTTAAAATCACTCTGAAATTTTCAGGAAACTGATTCAAATTTGAAGGGATATGAAAATTAGGCCTACCTCATGATTTACTCACCATCAAGCCATCCTGTATATGACTTTCTTATTTCAGACAAATACAATCATGTTATATTAAAACATGTCTTGGCTCTTCCATTCTTTATAATGTCAGTGAATGGGTGTTGAGATTTTGAAGTCAAATAAAGTGCATCTATACATTATAAAAAGTGCTTCACATGGCTCCGGGGGTTAATAAAGGCTTTCTAAAGCGAATCGATGCATTTGTGTAAGAAAAATATCCATGTTTAAAACTTTATTTAACTGTAATCTCTAGCTTTTGCTAACTGTTGTATGCACATTCACGAGAGAGTTCCAGTGGATGGCAATAGTATCGTGTATCAACGATAGTCAGAGATATCGCCTGTTGCTGATGTCTTTGACGATAGTAAGACGATAATTATTATTAACTGTCAAAAATAGACTAGGCGCCTAAATTTAGCGATGCAGTGCAGAGTGCACTTCGGTGCGCTTCTGAAAATTGCCGCGAGGTGGCTGGTATAAACACAAGCAAGCATTGACTAGATTGGCCACATTGCAGAGCCGGTGCCAGGACACTTCTATTGGGTGGCATTTAAATTTCTACGGGGAGCACAAATCACGGTGAGCGGGACGTTTCGGGTGGGAAGTGTGCAATCTGTGGTTGCGTGCAGTTGCTGACGCTTGTGAAAGCGTGCAATCGCTTTCTTATGCACTTTTTTCCGGTTTTACTTTCAAATTTGAAATCGAGCACGTTCAGCACGTTCACTCCCCCCATCTGCAATCCCTGCCGGACCTGGGACTCGAACCCGCAACCTTTCGGTTACAGGCCACGGCTGCCCCCAATTAAATTGTTATCATGTTAAACATAAATGAAGTCATATTGAAAACATTAGGCTGCTTTTAGCCTTATGCTGGTTTTGATTCACTTTCCGTTAATGAAAGGAAGTAAATAAATAAATTAGCACGATAATATCGTGTATCGGCAATCTCACAGGCTGATAATAGGACGATATGAAAATTGAGCATATCGCCCAACTCTAACATCTACTGCTGGAACGCCAGTCTCTTGTGAACGCACATACAACAGTTAGCGGAAGCTATAGATTACGGTTTATGAAGTTTTAAATATGGATATTGTTCCTGCACAAACACATTGGTTCACTTCAGAAGGCCTTTATTAACCCCCCAGAGAGATGTGGAGCAGTTTTTATGATGGATGTATGCACTTTATTGGACTTCAAAATCTCAACACCCATTCACTGCCATTATAAAGCTTGCAAGAGCCAGGACATTTTTTTAATGTATATCCAACTGTATTCGTCTGAAAGAAGAATAGTCATATACATGAGCTTGAGGATGAGTAAATCATGGGGTAATTTTCATTTTTGGGTGAACTATCCCTTTAAGTCACAAATCACTTTTTCACATTTTTGACACTGGTTTTTAGGGAAAATCTGATCAATTTTGTAAATATGGAAAATTAGAGGTGTGTAAATCTATTGAGCTGCTTCTAGATTTCTGAAAGAGCAGATTCAGTGTGGGCTTTTATCAGATGTTGATAATCTGATCACAGAGGCAGATGGGAGATGACGATTGTGTGTTTTCCCACACACACCCCACGACATGCTGGGATTCTGTTACACACACAATAGATCTCTGTTGGCAGCTGTCCTCTGGGACTTGGGAGAACTTAAAGGGTTAAGAGTCAGTCGTGTCTTTGATGAAAGTAAAACGTGATGGAATCAGCAAGATTTGCTTACAGTTTCTGTGAATCACAGTGGATTTGTGACTGGCCGAGTTGTGATGAGAGGACAGATGGGGGATTCAGTGGTTTGTGTTAGTGGTCGTGTGCTGTGACATTAATGAAAGCAATCACAACAATACGTTTTGGCTGTGCCTTTGTGGTGTATCATTTAGTGTCTTTCATTTTCTGAATAATGAATTTTATAACAGAGTCTGGAAAAATTTCTTTGAACTTTACAGATAAAAATAGTTCATTGTATTATGAAAACATAGTATAACTTTCAGAACTCAAATTCATGCTAAAGATCAGTAGAGGATGGAAAATTCTTGTGAAAAGCTAATTATGTCTGCTTTGGTACAATATTTTAATTGGACGTTAGATAAGAAAATTAATTAAAAATGTATGATGTTGCCCTGTATTCTTGTAAGTGTTCTATCTTTTGAAAATTACATCATATTTTATTTTAGAAGTAAGACATAATACTGTCATCTATCAAAATGATTCCTTTATCATTATCATTGGTTGACATTGTGCTTCCTGAGGGGCTGATGTGGGTGAGTAGAGCCAGCCTGCTGTGTTGGAGTGTAGAGGCCTGGCCTGTGCTCCTTACACACAGACCTCACATTGACAGAAGAACAATGGTGCGGGTACACCGCAGCATCCTACTGCGCAGGCTGGCACAAAAGAGCCTTTTCATGCAGACGGCTCCAAGGCTGGCTTGACAGGCTGCTGCCGCTAAAGGCACAAGCATCACTACCATGCCACCCTGTTTGCCATTCATCCCTTGACATCACATCTGATATATAGCAGCACACACTATGCTGAATCTGTCTAAATGAGCTAAAACTTCTGTTACATTTACGTAATGGGACAGTTCATCCACAAATTAAATTTCCTAACTGTTTCCAAACTGTCTAAAATGTCCTGGCTCTTACAAGCTTTATAATGAATCTTAACAGTCATTTACTGCCATTATAAAGCCTTGGAAGAGCCTTGGAGACTTTTTTAAATATAACTCTGACTGTATTTGTCTAAAGCAAGAAAGTCATATACACCTAGGATTGCTTGAGGGTGACTAAAACATTGGGTAATTTTCAGTTTTGGGTGAACTATTCCCTAAGTTGTTGTATTTTGTTGTATGGAAAATAGTAGCTTGGAAATTCTCCTAAATGTATTCCGCAGAAGAAAAAAAATGCCATGCTGGTTTAAAAAAAGACATGAGAGTAGCAAAAGTTTTATTTTATGGATGATTTAATTTGATTTGATTACAGTTGTAATATAATTACAGTAATGTTCAAAAGTTTGGTGTTTTTGAAAGAATCTCTTATGTTCACCAAAACTGCAACAATGCAGTAAAACAGTAATATTGTGACATATTATTATAATTTAAAATAATCTTTTCTATATAAATGTGACCCTGGACTGCAAAACGAGTCATAAGTAGCATGGGTATGTTTGTAGCAATAGCCAAAAATACACTGTATGGGTCAAAATTATAAATTTTTTTTTGTATGCCATCCTAGATCATTAGGATATGAAGTAAAGATCATGTTCCATGAAGATATTTTGTAAATGTCCTACCATAAATGTATATAATAAGTAAAATACAGTGATTTTCTGAATATTTAGATTTTTTTTGCACCCTCAGATTCCAGATTTTCAAATAGTTGTATCTCAGTCAAATATTGTCCTATCCTCACACACCATACATCAATGGAAAACTTATTTATTTATTTTTGTGATTAAGTATTTTGAATTTTAAAGATGATGTATAAATCTCAGTTTTAAAAAAAGACTTATGACTGGTTTTGTGGTCCAGGGTCACAAATATGTTTTAAAATGTAAATGTAACTTAAAATGTAATTCATTCCTGTGATGGCAAAGCTGAATTTTCAGCATAATTTTTTCAGTCTTCAATGTCACGTGATCCTTCAGAAATCATTCTAATATGCTGATTTCCTGCTCAAGAAACAATTCTACAATGTTGAACAGATGTGCTGCTTAATATTCTAATGTTTTAATCAGGATTCTCTGATGAATAGAAGGTTTAAAATAAAAAAAATTTTTTTGAAATACTATAATAAAAGAATTTTATAACAAAAGAATGACTTGATGTCAACAAAATGTTAATTTTTTGGTTGATTTAAATTGGGTGAGTTTAAAATACATACATTAAATGCACACTTGGATCTGACCTCAGATCTGTTTTTTTTGTATAGCTCTTCACATTTTTGTTTTAAATGTAGCCAATATCAGATTTCCAGTGTCAACAGATTGTGGTTCTGAAATAACCCGAATGCACAAAAGAACAATACGGACAGCGTTGCCAGGTTTTCACAACAAAATCTGCCCAATTTCTTTCTCTCTCAAAACTGGTCCAAAACGCATTCCAGGGTGGTAAATATTATATTAGTGGGGTCGCTTTAACCCACAGAGTTGAAAAACAACCCACGGCAACAGTGAAAAGTCGCCCAATTTCGTGGGAAATCCATGGACTTGGCAACACTTGTGTAGAATGCTCTCATATGGTAGTAAACAATGAGGACATGAAGTAAGCGATTATGCTTTATATCATGTGATCTAAAATTATGCACAGGCAATATGAAAAATTAAGACAAGGATGTGACAAACGAGAGCAGAGTTTTTAAACTTTTATGATACAAGCTCTCATTTTGCTTGTATTTGATTGTATTGTTGTCTTGATAACTTTAGGTATGTAAAATTATTGAAGAGACTCCCATGAGTGCAGAATGATGACGAATGTTGATCTAGAGTGACGTAAAAGTCGCAAGAATTTCGATATGGCTGTTCACACTGCAATCGCATTGCAAAGCGTCTGACCTGTATTGGATTTAGTACCACATTTGGAAGTGGTGCAAATCAGAATTGAAAAGATCAGATTCCATGTGGTTTGTGCTGTTCACACTGTCATGAGAAAAACAGATCTGCAAAAAAATCAGATTTGAGACACATTTTTCTGCAGTGTAAACGTAGCCAATGCTAATTCTATGAATCCCTGATGTATTTGTGAGAAGACCTGAGGGATTTAAGGCCTGTTTCTGTGACTTGTTTGTGTGAATGTTGTTGTATGGTACATTTCTGCTCTGTAGGGCGTAAGTAAGGTACTCCCGGAGGATTGCAGCAGTTCTTAATACTACTGAGTCAATTAAAAAGTGAAATTAAAAAGACCAAAGTTCCATCGAGAGCTTCAATACTGCACAATAATATATTTCAGTATGAGACTATGAGGTCATGCCTCAAACTTCTAAGCACACTGACTGGGGCAGGATGGAGCTGAGGGAGCCTTGGCAAACCCACAGGTTGAGAAGAAAGGATGCCTTATTCTAGGCATGACCCAGGTCTGCTCGGAAGAACAAGGAAGTGAGGTTCCCCCGAGGATGGAGCTTAGAACAGCCAGCTTTTTCAAAGCAGGGTGAACGTCAATGGCTGACTATATGTAACCTGCTTAGAGTTGGTATGGAGATATAATAGTTGCCTGGATGAATGGTTCTGAACTAACAAGCTTAGAAATTCATGCTGGTCTTGTCTTTTCAGGATTTATTATTGCGCAAACAGATTATGCAGCTCATGAAACATGACCTTGACTATCCTGCGTTTTTTATTTGCTTTTGATTTCAGACAGAGATAATTCATTATGCTGCCCATTCTTTACATAAAGCTCTGAAATGTGATTATACAAGCCACACTGACCACAATCCAAACAGATCTCTTAGACTCATGGTTAAATAAATATTCCATTATATACATGAATGTGAATACAGCAAATCAATGATGTGCTCTTCTTTCTCCTGCAGGTTTGAAAAGGGTCGTATTTACAGCTACATCGGAGAAGTGGTGGTGTCGGTTAACCCCTACCGTGCCATGAACATTTACGGACGAGACACTATCGAGCAGTACAAAGGCAGAGAGTTGTACGAGCGACCGCCACATCTTTTCGCCATCGCCGATGCTGCATACAAAGCCATGAAGAGAAGGAACAAAGACACTTGCATTGTTATCTCAGGTAGACTATGTCTAAATGTGTTGTAACTCACCAGGAGCAGACACTGAAGAAATCTTGCATTTTAAGGAGAAAAATGCATTACTTCATTCTCAAATACTATTAAAAACAGCCTGTTGTCTTGCTTCTTTCCGATTAAATAACAGGCCTTACTGGAATACAGGCTTTCGGGGTCTTCTTGTGGGGCCGCAGTATGACTTGGAATGATGTGATTAGATCTGTGGTCAGATGAGAATAGCTCAGCACTGACGTGGTGTGTGGTTTCCCAGTCACCAGGACTGAAGCTCACAATAGAGTTCAGTGCATGAGCAAATTGCTTTCTCAAAACATCCTCATTGTGTGAAAAAGATTAACGACAATATGGTTGTTTCACAATTTCTACAGAAACGTCTTTTTGAGACAGTGTTTGTTTTCCGTCTGGAACACTGTGGAGCTATTTTGAGGTGGGGCACATAGCTCAAGGGAAATAATCTGGTGACCACTCAGATGTTGCCTCTATAAGAAAACATTGATTATTATCCAGTGAGTGACCGCAGGTGGTGAC
This sequence comes from Labeo catla, assembly GCA_012976165.1. Classification (NCBI taxonomy): domain Eukaryota; kingdom Metazoa; phylum Chordata; class Actinopteri; order Cypriniformes; family Cyprinidae; genus Labeo; species Labeo catla. Next base: position 604,074 of record VONZ01000157.1, on the reverse strand, counting down.
TACACTGCAGAAATATTTGGTATATGTGGTGCCATCTTGTGGCAAACAGATGAACATGTTTATTTTTTAGAGTGAGTTATAATAGACTGAGATCATCCTTTGATATCTTTGTTTAGCCAATAAATTCCGTGAGTGCCTTTGTGTGGTTGAATAATACTTCTGATAAGATAAATAGGTTAAGGAGCTTACCAAACAACTTAGAAAACTGAAAACTTTTGATTTCTTTTTGTTTGTACCCTTTTCAATATAGAAAGAGGTAATATTGTGAAATATTATTATATTCTCCAGTCTTCAGTGTCACATGATCTTTCAGAAATCATTTTAATATGCTGATTTATTATCAATGTTGGAAACAGTTGTGCTGTTTAATATTTTTTGGAATCTGTGATACTTTTTTCAGGATTCTGTGATGAATAAAAAGTTAAAAACAACAGCATTTATTCAAAATAGAAATCTTTTCTAACAATATAAGTCTCTACTATCACTTTTTATCAATTTTTCCTTGCTGAATAAAAGTATTAGTTTCTTTCAAAGAAAGAAAGAAAGAAAGAAAGAAAGAAATGACCTCACACTTTGCATGGTAGTGTATATTGTTACAAAACATTTCTATTTTAAATAAATGCTGTTATTTTTAATGTTTTATTCATCTAAGAATTCTGAAAAAAGAATCCAAAATAAATAAATAAATAAAATACATATATAAATGAAAGAAATAAGGAAATTAATAAAAATAAAACTTACGCAGCACAACTATTTCCAACACTGATAATACATCAGTATATTAGAATGATTTCTGAAACATAATGTGACACTGAAGACTGGAGTAATGATGCTGAAAATTTAGCTTTGCATCACAGGAATAAATTACATTTTAAAGTATATTAAAACAGAAAACCACTATTTTAAATTGCAATAATATTTCAAAAATAAATGCAGCTTTGATGAACAGAAAAGACTTCTTTAAAAAACATGAAAAATCTTACTTAAAAGATATTTAAATTAATAATTAATTTTCATGTTATGGTTGTAATTGTGATTTGTATTAAAATACAGTAATATCATGAACAGTAGTGTACAGTGCAGATTAAAATTTAAAAACACTGAAATTATTTTTAGTTCATTTTTCGCTTAGATTAGTTACATTTATTAGTAGTGTAAGAAAAAATATTAAATTAGAAAACTAAATGTTTATTTAAAAAATAGAAAACAGCAAATGCAAAACAGAAGCGTTTTTACTAGTGGTCTAAGATTTTTGATTTTCATTCTAGATTGTAATGTCTGTAATTAGTTACTTAAGTTTATTAAATCATACATACTCCCATACTGTATGTAAGTATTAGTCATTGTTTGTTTTTTTTTTTGCAGGGGAGAGTGGAGCTGGCAAAACGGAGGCTAGTAAATATATTATGCAATATATTGCTGCCATCACCAATCCCAGCCAAAGAGCAGAGGTGGAGAGGTACGTACAACAAAAGCCTTTCTGTTTCTCTCTCCTCACTGCTGCAGTGATGAGTCATATTAAGATCATGCTGCATAGCATGCCTCCTTAATGATGTAATCAACAACCACTGAGCATTCCAGTATTTTATATTGCTTGTGTAGATGCTGTTCATAATCATATGAATCACTGCTTAGTTGCTAAGAGAAAGCAGATTTTCAAAGCGAAATTCTCATGGTAGTAAGTGAATGAATAATATATTTCCTCACGGGTAGGGATAGAAGTGAAATGTAGGGCAGAGATTAAAATAGCGCTGGGTCACGCTAATTGCAATATGACGGATCCAAGTCGAGCTTGATAAATAAATGATAGGAGACTCTACTGTTATCTTTTAACTGTGTAGCATGAGAAATATAACACCCAGTGTAGGAATATGTAGGGCATGTTATGTTTAATCATAAAGATCTTTATAGATCATTCTTTTGTCTTAACTATACAGTAATAGTAATAACAATAAAATCATGCTGTGCAGCTGTTGTGCACTATCAGATGTATAGTGCTTTGTGCTATTAGCTTATCTCATGTCAGTGTTATTGCACCCAGAAGATATGGTTTATTTTCTTTGCTAAAGGTTAAAGCTTTTTGGAAACTGGCATTGATCAGCGGAAAATATTTTCCAGGAAGTACATCTAAAGTTATGCCAAAACACAGGGGCATCCATCACTGATGGGAGTTTTTTGTAGTCCATAGTGATTTCCAACTAGGATAACATACTTGAGGGTGCACTTAAGCAGGTTTAGAGGGTAATAAAGACTAATAATAAAAGAATAATGGCTTTAAAATAAATAAATTATTACGAGCGTTAAAATATAATTAAAAATAATTAACTTTAACATGGCTGTTGGGATACCTAGATGGTCAGCACTGTGCTAAAGGGTCCAAAGCAAAAGCAAAGTGGAATTTTTCAGGATGCTGTAGGTATTTGGGTCACAAAATAGAGGAAAGTGTCCTGCTTAATGCCCGAAAGCTTTGTAACAGTAAGGTTAGAACCTTTTCAGCTTGTCAAGCACTGAGTGGGGCACCTTCCTCCAATGTGCAGTGTAGGTCATGCATGGTGTTTCGGCAGGAGAACCAATGCGGAACGTTCTGTGGTCTGACCCGTACAGCAGGCCTCATAAATCATCCACTGAAACACTCTTAACCGCCATGCTGGGATACCACATGGTGATACTATATATACTAAAATAGCCAGATATAACCGTCTATACTTGCTCGTAAAGGCTTCATACAGACAATTTTGTGTATTTACTCTAATACCAAATGTCAGGAGCAATCAGATCCATCAGCTGTATATTGAAACTGACACTTGTCAGCTGTAGTGGTGAAATGATGCACAAGAGGCCAATAAATGCAATAGAAATGAAAAGAGTGTGTGTTTATACAGGGTAAAAAACATGCTGCTGAAGTCTAACTGCGTCCTAGAGGCTTTTGGGAACGCCAAGACCAACCGCAATGATAACTCCAGCCGGTTCGGCAAGTACATGGATATCAACTTTGATTTTAAGGGAGACCCCATTGGCGGCCATATCAGCAACTACCTGCTTGAGAAGGTAGGGGGCACTAAACAGGAGTGTGATTATGTCATTGCAAAAGCTGCAATTTAATTAAATACTAGATTTTTATTTTATAGTGAAATATTAAAAAAGTAATTGTAATTGGTTAGCAATAAGCACAACAAGCATTTTGATTATATTTTTGATTATAATTTTGAATTGTGGACTGTAATAATAATGATAATATATATTATATTAATAATATTGTATTATCAATAATAAGCTTCCTATTGATATATGGTTTGAGATAGGACAATATTTGTCTGAGATACAACTATTTAAAAATATGGAATCTGAGGGTGTAAAAAATTTAAAATACTGAGAAAATTAGCATTAAAGTTGTCCGAATGAAGTTCTTAGCAGTGCATATTACTAATTAAATATTAAGTTTTAATATATTTAAGGTAGAAGATTTACAAATATCTTCATGGAACATGATCTTTACTTAATATCCTAATGATTTTTAGCATAAAAGAAAAATCAATACTTAAGACTGATTTTGTGGTCCAGGGTCACATATGTGCTGAAAATGCTGTGAAATGTTTATGTTTATTATTACTTTATAGGATCTTCAGCCTTAATATATATTTTTTTAATTTCTTTCTTAGTCCCGAGTCATTTTTCAGCAGGAAGGAGAGAGGAGTTTCCACTCTTTCTACCAGGTGAGTGACAGACTCACCGCAGACATTTAAAAGCTGTTTTTATTTTGCCAGCCATTCCAGACACCAGACAAATCCCACTAAACCTGTGTTTATGACTCTCCTCTGTCAAAGCCTTCAAAGCCCAATCATCTCTCACTTTTATTGCTCCCACAAAATAATGTCCCATTGCTTCAAAACATGTGCAAAACATCAGAACAATTCCATCTGATTGTTGATGCTCTGGAAACCATTATTATCAAGACTATAATTTACACGCTCCTTCATATCAACACAGGAGAATGATCCAATGCGGAAAGTCAAAAGTGTTTTTAAATGTGTTTTTCAGCTGGTGAAAGGAGCACCAGATGCTCAGCTACGGGCCCTGCACATTCAGAGAGATCCCACAGCATACACCTACATCAAAGTTGGAGGCCAGATAAAGGTATTGCACCATGTTCAAATTAAGAGACTATTTTGGGTGTAAGGTTTGTGTAATATACATAACATTTGTTTGGGTTCTCAAGACCATCTCGGGAAAATAAAACTATTTCAGGGCAATCACACATGGTTGTGCGGGAAATTTGATTATAATTGTTTATGAGTACAGTAGCCATTGGTGCATATTAAAATCTATTTGCAATTGCCTCATATCTTTAGCCTGTTGAGTCAAGAGGTGCGATGACTTAGCAGTGTTCCATTGCTTCTGCAGGGAGTTTAATGAGCGGGCACAAAAACACATTTAGAGCAACAAACAAGGTGTCGTCATGGAACAGGCTGGATTGTTGAGCTCACAGAGGTCTGAAACAAACAGCCTGCAGTGCTTTGAACATTTCATGCCAGTTCCCAAGTCTTTTATAGGTGCACATGCTGGCTAAACTTCACACTCTGTCCAGCACAACTGTGGCTGCAAAAGGTTCCTGCTGTATGAAATCAGAGTTTCTCTGCAGGAGCTGTTAGCCATGAGTATGCGAGAGTAATTACCGTTTTGAGTGTTGCGCTCTTGTTTTAGGAAGTCTAGGGATTGAGTTGCTGTGTCAGCAAATTTCAGCTTTTAATTGGTTGGCTATAAAATAGATGTGCATGTAATAGGTTTAATGACCTCCCATTTCAAAAGCATTGATTTACCTTCACCAAATGAATGGCTTTTAGCCAGTTTACATTTAGGTGACCAGGCTGTTATTCCTAAAACGAAATTAATAGCACTGTCAGGAAGGGGATGTTTCAACTTTATGTAATCTATCAGGATCTTTCAGCTTTTGTATGTAACCGTAACTCACTGAGATTGTCTTTTCAATCTCGCAGTCGTCTATAAATGACAGTGCTGATTTTAAAGCTGTCACTGATGCCATGAAGGTCATTGGATTCACTGCAGAGGAGATTCAGACGGTCTACAAGATCCTGGCTACCATCCTGCATCTGGTTGAGTATTTCCTAAGCTTGTTTAAAAAGTATTACTAACTGCAGCTAGTTGCTGTAGCCCAAACTTATTGATTGTTGAATTATTTGATCTGTTTCAGGGGAATCTGAAGTTTGGAAGTGATGGAGATGTGACTCTCATTGAGAACTCCAAGCTAGTGTCCGTTCTGGGGGATTTGCTGTCCACCAAAGACGAAAATGTAGAAAAAGCTTTGCTCTATCGCACTGTGGCCACTGGACGTGATGTCATTGACAAACAACACACTCATCAAGAGGCCAGTTATGGCCGGGATGCTTTGGCCAAGGTATGAATTGGGACTCTGGGAGACTTACTACCAAATAACACAGCTGTAAATAGCACTGCTGGACCAATCTATTGGATGTGAACTATGTGCCATTATCTGAATTAAAACTTTTATAGGTCCGGAGTATTATACTTGATTGTTTTGATCCACTATAATGATAATGATGTAGTTGATTTCACACACTGTATTTTGCAGAATTGTACCACAGTTTTTTTTATTTTTTTAAATAGAGTAAAAAACCCAGTAGTAGGTTTTTAACATAACTGAGAATATTTAAAGGTGAAGTTCACTTCCAGAACAAAAATGTAATGATAATTTACTCACCCTCTTGTCATCCAAGATGTTTGTGTCTTTCTTTCTTCAGTTGATAAGAAAGTATGTTTCTTAAGGAAAAAAATTCAGAAATTATCTCCATATAGTGGACTTCAGTGGTGTCCCCAAGTTTGAACTTCCAAAATGCAGTTTAAATGCAGCTTCAAATAGCTCTTAACAATGCCAGCTGAGGAAGAATGGTGTTATCTAGCTAAACAATTGATCATTTTCCAAACAAATTGACAATTTCTATACCTCAAACGCTCAAATTCCCATTTCTTTTGCTTCCCCAACTTCAAAATTGTCCTACACTGCTGCAGAAGTACCAACCCAGTGAAGAAGGTCAAACGCCCTTTACAAAAAAAGGATAAAACAGCGATGTAGGATGATTTTGAAGTTGAAGAAGAAAACGAGACGAGAGTTTTTTGACATACCCTAACTGTATTGACCCGGATTACACAGACTATGCATGTGCATCGCAGAGACGAGACAAGACAAGCATTTGAAGTTAAAAAGTATATAAATTGTCAATTTGTTTAAAAAATGATCAATCGTTTTGCTAAGAGCCCTTTGAAGCTACATTTAAACAACATTTTGGAAGTTAAAACTTGAGGGCACCATTGAAGTCCACTATATGAAGAACATTCCTGAAATGTTTTCGTCAAGATAATTTCTTATCGACTGAAGAAAGAAAGACATCAACATCTTGGATGACAAGGGGGTGAGTAAATTATCTGTAAATTTTTGTTCTGGAAGTGAACTTCCCCTTTAATGAACAATTTGATTAATAGCAGTGATTCTTGAGGGAAAGTTGGTGCATGTGTGAAATGTTGTGTAACACACAATTGTTAAACCCTCGTAAAACCAGATATCACCCTCTGATGGCCAGTTTGTTTCAAATTTATTACAGACCTGTGGGTCTGTGAGTCAAAGAGGCCCACCGAGTTTTGTTACGATTGGCCATTATTAACGTTGTCTAGTAGGTGCCTGAAATTATTTGGTTGATTGCAGCCATGTTTTTTGAGATACACAGATGTCCTCATAAACACTCATGACACCTTGGACAAAGAAACTGCATGCCAACTTTCAAGTCGATCAGACTAATGGTTGCGTGGTTAGAGCCATTTTCATGTTTTTCACTTCATAGCGCCACCTAGTGGCAAATCTTCATGTTTTTTTTGCTGTGACCTCAGATTGCGCTCTGACATATGTGTACCAAGTTTGGTAAAAATATCTCAATTTGTTTACTAGTTCTAACCATTAGAATAAAACTGGTTTGGCCCACTTCAAACGTTTTGGCACTTCTTAGTGTCTGTAAATCAAAACGTCAACTTTTTTTTTGACAATTATTGATATTCAGACTTCACATGTAAGAGTTCACTTTCACTCTTTATTTGCTTCTCACAGGCCATTTATGAACGGCTTTTCTGTTGGATTGTTGGAAGAATCAATGATATCATTGAGGTGAAAAACTATGATGCCAGGGTTCATGGGAAAAACACGGTCATTGGAGTTCTGGACATCTATGGCTTTGAGATCTTTCAGAACAACAGGTGAGAGCATATGCTTTACCAGACAGATATGGGGATTTGTATTATTCTGCTTGGTTTAGTATAATTAGAATGTCTCTCCAATTTGTTCCTTGTTTTATCAAGCTTTGAGCAATTCTGTATAAACTACTGTAATGAGAAACTACAGCAGCTCTTCATTCAGCTGGTGTTGAAACAAGAGCAAGAGGAGTATCAAAGAGAGGGCATCCCCTGGAAACATGTGGGTTTCATTTGTTTCTTCTCAAAGTTTTCACATCTTTGCTGTTTATATTATCATTTTACAAGAATCTGTTTGGATTTAATGCAATAACTAAATAAGCTTTGTTGTGCTTGTGTATTCATGGAAACAGATTGACTACTTCAATAATCAGATCATCGTGGATCTGGTGGAACAGCAGCATAAGGGCATTTTTGCAGTCCTGGATGAGGCGTGCATGAATGTGGGGAAGGTGACAGATGAGATGTTCCTGCAGGCTCTCAATGGAAAACTGGCAAAACATGCCCACTACACCAGCCGCAAGGTATTAAAAATAACTTAATTACTTAAGGATGCATTTATTTGATCAAAAAGTCTTTTTTGCTGAAATCTTACTGTTCAAAAACTTTTGACTGGTAGTGTAGTTTAAACATAATTGAATTTTATGCATTACCCTGAACCAACACAAGGTGGCAGTAATGGTCAGTGAAAAAATGTCCTCCAGTATTTCTCAGTGCTGAGCCTATGGTGATGTCACTGGCAACCAATGGAAGCAAGTAAGACTGATGTCTCACAGCCCTGGCAAAGTGTCAGAAAGCGAGAGGGAGTAGGAGAGTTATGGATGGAGACAGGCTGAGATAAAGATAGAAAAAGGCAGTGAACGAAATGTAAACATAACCCACCTTGCAGAGCTCTAGACAGACGGGATCTCAGGACACTAATCGGCCCTTCATGCATTGCCCTGGGCATAGACCCAGCTTAGGGTGAGTTTAGGTACAACTTTATCAAAATGCACTCAGAATGTGTCCTCATGCTGCATTTGCACCGAAGGGGGGAAGGAGAAGTGAGCAGGCATCGCCTGCCCCCACGATAATTCCACCACGTCAGGCTGTGTGAATAATCAAAAGTCTCCCTGGATGCAGGAATAATAAGTGTCCTTCAGAGCTCATTTGTAATGCAGAGGATTACTCCTCTCTGTGGAGGAATCTCAGGCCTGTTAGCTAGATAGATGATGTGTCTTTCTCCTGCTGCGCGTGAGCAAAAACATCTGCATGCGTGCATCCGTTTCATGGTGTATATTTTAGATATGGCTAATCTATTTAAGTAAAGGCCACTCGTACTGAATTTGACATGCGAAATGAGCATGTGATGGGTCACTAGGAGAAAATAGATAAGAAAAGCTCTCTAATATATTCAGGTGTGTGTTTATCTCACATATTAGATCCAGGCTGTGACACCTTCGTCTTTCACAGCCACCTCTGAGATGTTTCCAGGCTTGTTTGTGGTGATAGACATCCTCTCTGGGAGACACAAAATGTGCAGGCCACTTTAACATCATAATTAATGGTTGCTTGTTAAAAAGCTGTGGCCGTGTCTCTTTTTTTTTTTTTTTTAGGATTTTTCCCTTTTTGCTTTGATCTTTTCCTCTGCAGTCTTGGTTTAAGAGAAAAAGTTTTTTCCTTGGTTGATTTCAAGTATGAAATGTATGCTCTGTGATTTGGAGTTCTTTCCCTTGTAGTTCTTTTCTCTTAACTTGGTCCTGACAGGAAACATGGAGCTTGGTCTGCCATAAACTGCACTGGCTGTACATAGCAGCGAGGAAGAGATGAATGATTCATTATTTCATAAATTCACTGTTTTTGGACTTTTAAATTCTGGTGATTATAGATAGATTATAAAATTATGACTATTATAAAAAATTGTAAAACGAAATCTAAGATTACGAGATTAATAAAGTTGAAATATTCTAAGAATAAAGTTAAAGTTACGAGAATAAAGTCGAAATATTATCACAATAAAGTCAAAATGTTTTGAGAATAAAATCAAATTTACGAGAATTAATTCGTAGCAATTACGAGATTGAAGTTATAATATTTTGAGAGTATATTCTAGCTTATTACGCATGTAAATGGCCTGGATTTTATTCTTTCTGATGTTCCTTCAAGTTTATAACATGCTATAAACTTGAAATTAAGAGGAAAAACTTGAAATTTATATTTCATAATAAAACTGACAGAATTTGAAAGCTGAGCTGTGTTATATTAAAAGCAACAAAGCACAAAGCTTATTGCTATTACTGGGGGGCTGGGCACCACAAATAGGGCTAATGAATGCAATTGAATACGTGGAATATTTTTTCCAAGCATACTGGCCCTCATTTCTGCTCATATTCCCACATATATTAAAAAAAAATTCCGGTGACCTGGCAACTTCTCCCAGTGCTCCCAATCCGGGCCATTTGCATGCACAGGCTATATTATAACTTTAATTGCTCCGATTTAATTCTCGTAATTTTAACTTCATTCTTGAAACATTTTGACATTCTCAAAATATTTTGACTTTATTCTCGTAATTTCAACTTTATTTTTTGAAATATTGCGACTTCAATCTCATAATTTTAGTTGTTTTTTTTTTTATCGTGGCACTAAAACGCCATTGTACAAAATACTACTGTTACTACGTTAAAAATAGTTTTTTAAAAGAAGTCTCTTATGCGTTTGTTTGAGCAAAACTACATGAATATTGCAAAATATTATTTCAATTTAAATGAACTGTTTTCTATTTTAAAGGGATAGTTCACCCAAAAATGTAAATTCTGCCATTCATTACTCACCCTCATGTTGTTACAAACCCGTAAGACCTTTGTTCATCTTCAGAACACTAATTAAGATATTTTCTATAAAATCCAAGAGCATCCTGACCCTGCATAGACAGCAATGCAAACACCATGTTCAAGGCTCAGAAATTTAGTTATAAAACAGTGTTTTGATGGCGGAAGCCCCACTTTTATATCTAATTGCTTGAATAAAGAGTTTGCCTCAGTCTGTATAGACATTATATGCTTTATCTAAGATAAAAACATCAGATGCAATGGCAGATCTAGCCTCAAGCTGCCATATCCGTCTCAATAATGTGCTTCATTTACAGCCACTTTCACCTTCTGTGCTTTATCAGCTTGTTTACGTCTTCCTTCATGTGCCTCGCAGGCACTTGGTGTTCTCCGTGCTTTCCACTTTCTCATCGCACCCTTAAAATGGCTTTGATCCTTGCAGATGTGTTATAAAAATGCTTCTTTTCCCATCAGCTTTTAATTACAGTTATTTGGTGACACAAGTGGTAAGCGTCAGGGGCTTCATTCCTTTCTCCTGTTCTTCTCTTTGATCCCAATTCACCCACCCCTTGTTTTCCCTCTCTTCATCACGTGCCAATTGCAGGTGTGGCCGTGTGAGCGGATGCTGCCATGGGAGCACATGGATGCCTGGTTGTGTGAAGCCAAGAGCAGGCTCATTATACGATAAGGCTTGTGTAGGCCAAAGCAACCAGCCAATTAGCTGTTGGTTTCTGCTCCTGGAGAAGAGCTCTGCTGGCCTCGGTGGCCTGCTCTTCTGCAGAACTGTTCATTAGGAAGAGATCATGACTTGTTTCTATCATAGTGGAAGTAATTGCATTGTTTTTGTGCTGACGTGTGAAGCACCGGCACACGTTTAGCACGTATGTTACCTGATAATTGGTGCATGAATTCCCAGTGCAACATGCATTGACACGTCAATTGACCTGGATTTTGGACACAGCTTTTTAAGGTTAGCATTAGCTAGGTTGTTTTTCTTGAGGTTGTTTCCACATGACTCATATTAGCGTTGGCCAGTGCATTGAACTCAAGTGATTTAAACTTTGACCTTGCTCGCCGCTGACCTTTCGAAGTGCATCCAATTTGCATGATGCATCTATCTTTCCAACTCATATACATGATGTACGCCTTGTGTATTTTGGTGTATGATGAAAAAAGACAAGTTTAAAAACGTTCAAACTTCATGAAGACATCTTGAATTCCTGTGTTTCTTTTTTATGCTTTCAGTCATTGCTCCTCAGTTCTTCAGCTGATTTAAATTCAACAATAAGGTTTTGTGAATCACATTTGATGAGTCCTATTTTTCTTTCTGCTGCATATCTATGTAGTCACAAGGATTTAAAAAGCTAGTTATAAACTCAAATGTTTTCACAGTTTACTGTTACAGTATATTGTCCTCTGTGTTTGAGTCCACTGTGATTTGGATACTTGGCTGCTGTTGGCTGTGTCGTTGTGTGAATGGCAGATTTTGGGATTTGTTGGCAGGTGCCTTTGCCATGTTTGCTGTGGTTATTTGGTTGGCTTAACCAACACTCTGTATTGAGAAGCACAGGTGTTAGACAGGATGGTGTGGTCCTGGGGGGTGAGAATAGAGCTTGGAGTAGGAGGGCGGGGAGGCATCTGTGCGACCAGCAGGATCCAGGATTAAACGTGTCTGTAGAATCAAACACTTTTTTTTTTTAACTCCGTAAATCAGGACCGGGTAGAATTGGAGTGCTTGTAGAGGTTAGCACAGTTGGACCCAAACTGTGTAGATGATGTGGGCTTGAATCCAGATTGTATAAATAAAAGTTGTAAACAAGCCAAAAAATACTTAGGTGCAGCTGCATTTAGTGTTGGTGGCTAAATCACATCTGTTTTCTTCTTTTTGTTGTGGTTAAAGGGTTAGTTCACCCAAAAATGAAAATTAGCCCTTTGTTTACACACCTTCCAGGCATCTTAGGTGTGTATGACTTCCTTCTTTAAGACGAAGTCAGAGTTATATTAAAATGATCCTGGCATTTCCAAGCTTTAGCATGGCAATGGGTGGGTGTTTCTCTTCATCAGTCCAAAACAAGTCCAATAAAGTGCATCCATCCATAATAAAAAGTGCAATGTCTGCTCACTTCTCCTTTCCCTCTTCAGTGTAAATGCAGCATGAGAACACAATCTGAGTGCATTTTGATAAAGTTGTACCTAAACTCACCCTGAGCTGGGTCTGTGCCCAGGCCTCCTATAGCAAAAAATTAGCCCATTGTTTGCTTTTGTATTTTTGCAATTGGAGTTATATTAAAAATTATCCTGGCACTTCCAAGCTCTATCATGGCAATAGGCGAGTGTTTCTCTTCATCAGTCTCAAACAAGTTAAATCAAACAGTTATATTGCAAAATGTATTTTTAATCTATTTTAATATATTGAAAAATACAATTTATTCCTTTGATGGCAAAGCTGAGCAGCCATTACTCCAGTTTTCAGTGTCACATGATCCAAGTAATTCTAATATGTTGAGTTCTAAAATTCCAAAGCACAGAAATCAAAATCACAATAAATACAGTTATACAAATGCAGATAGTGTAGTCATGTAAATAGGAAATGCAAACACAAATCTGTGATAATGAAAATTAAAATTGACCCATATCTTTTTCTTTTATATGTAACAAATGTTATGCATTTACAATTAAATGCCCTTATTGAATTACAAGTAAATTATTAAAGTAGATTATTAAAATAGAAGTAAAAAAAACAAGGTTGTGAAATACTGTTAAATGACTGCTTCTTTCTATTAAAAATGCTTGAGGTTTAAATGTGTAAACTTGTTCTTTCTCACCGTTGCTTTTTTTGTTTAGATGCTTTTCATATCCTGCTGTGACTCATCTCCATTTTAACTTTCAATCATCTGTGCTCTATTTTGTAAAATGGCATATGCAGTGTGGCTCCATATACTCAATGATTACACTGAGAGACCTCATTTTATGCACACATTGTGTTGTTGCATCTGCCTGCGTGTTTCTGGGCATGACTAATTGAGATATACTGTATCATGTTTTTTAAGAGACCTAGAGAGTGTGTTTGGAGCCTGGTCTGGGTAGTTCACATAAAGACCTTAAACATTTAGAAAACGCAGTCTTCAGATGTCCCACATCAAATACAAATCTTTTTTTTTTTTTTCAATGCAGTTTCAGCCATCCATTCAAATTGATTCTGATTGCTTTTCCACTTCGGGTGAAGTGTTCAGAGTTTGTCCTCTCTGGTGGAGATGGTAGCTTCTCATCCGTTCCCTTAGAGGGCCGTTTTATCTGTATTGCAGTTAAAATGAGCTGAGTGAGTCACCACATATACAAACCAAACAGAGACCCATAAAGTGGCACCCGACACAGAATAGAGATGCTGGCGTCTACCACAATAGAGACTGCGACACAAAAGCTCACTAAAACTTACTGATACTCAATCCTTTAATTAATCCGGCGTGTGGGCATGTGACGGCTTGTGGCTAGAGGGATGCGGAGTGTCATTGTTCCGTTCTGCTTTAATCCGCAGAAACGGGGGTCCCTGTTCATGCAGTGGATCAGCAGCATTCTGTATCTTAATGAGAGCTGAGGCTGCTTGCCTTTGATGTCACTGCTGTATTTTATGAATGACAGTGAGTCTTATATAACTGCGCTAGCTGCCCTCACACAGCATACTGAGGCTCCTCAAGGAGGACAGTGGTCTGGCTCTGATAACAGGGTCTTAGAGCTAGTTTATGCACAGTTGCAAATTTTACACTTTTAAAATATATATTTAAAGGCTGTTTGCATATGCATTATCAAACATATGGGTATTTTAGATTACTTTAAGTCATTTTCAGAGTTTCTTTATGTTAAAACATTTATTTATTTAAAAAAAAAGATGTATAACAGTAACTATATATAATTTAAGAACTGATTTGTTTAAAATGTATTTATTTAAAATGCATTTAAAAATCATTAGAAAAATATGTTTAATGTTATTAATATAAATTTCCCTGTTAAATCAGTTTTTTTAAAACAATTTTAAAAGTTTAGGTAGAATAATTAAATTAAAGTAGGTACACTTGCCTCTCAAGACTAGATAGTGTAGTTTAAAGGGCACCATCACTTTCACAGTCTTTCACTGAATTTCTTTCAGCACAGCTTTTTTAGCTCTGCCGTCTTATGCTAGATACAAGTGCGCATCTCATCTATCTTTCATAATCGCAGAGTTACTTAGAAGCTCCCTCCCAGTCTTTGAGCTGCCTCACTCTTTCTCTGACGCTGCTGCACTTTTGCAGGCTTGTTTACTGCAAAAATTTGTTGTTGCTTTCCAAGTGTTATTAGAGTTTTGAGAATCTATTTTCTGTTCTAAAAAAACTCTAATTTTCCATCTTTATCTCCACAGCTTTCCCCCACGGACAAAAACCTGGAGTTTGACCGAGACTTCCGCATCCGTCATTATGCTGGAGATGTGGTGTAAGTGCACTCTCTGCTGTTTTGGACCATAAGCCCTAAATGCAGTAATTAAAAAGCACCGTTAGTAACCCACAGAAGGCTTAACTAAGTGGAAAGAGATGTAGTTCTTCCCTTGGGTGCGGACTGAAAGGTTTGGTAAATAAACATTTGAATGACGCAAGCATATTAGTCACTCTGAATGATGTAAATGCTGGTTACCAAAACAAGTTGATTCCAAATGTGAATGCAGTTTCGTATTCTCACTTCAGCGGTTTGCCAGATTGCAGGCTGTCAGTTATTTCCCAAAGTTCTGTAAGTGTAAGTGTGATGTGACACCACATTGAAACGCCTTGTTGATGTTCAGGCTCCTTTGTGTGTGTGTGAGAAAGAAAGAAATGGGTAGGGGAAGGATATCTAAAATTATATTTTCAATTAAGGAGCCAGAGCTCTCTTTGTGTCAGTTATAATAATGCTTGTCTCGAAGGAGGCTTGAGCATTTACTACAACAGTCATATTTAGATCAGTGTTAAAGGTGAAGTGTATTATTTAAAGGTAAAGTGCATTTATTATTTTAAAGGTAAAGTGCATTTAAAAGCCATTTGTAGTTTCATTCTATGAAAAAATTGAGCTTTGCGTCTCTGTGTGGTTTCAAAACACAGCAACATAGACTCAACCAATGGCATAAGTGTGGGGGCGGGGCTATATATTTATTGACCAATAGTAATCGAGCAATGCCCGTCCACTTTTTCATCAGACTTGGTTCTAGAAGTATTTTTTCCATTCATTTTTCCAAAAGCATTGGAAAAAACATGGTTAAACATGATTATTTAAAATATTAGTTGAAATAATGCGGGCTGATGGCTGCAATAAAAGCATATACCATGATTAACAAACTTGTACCTCACAGTAGGTCTGCATTTAAAGATATGCATTTAAAATCTTCATTTGAAGTTATCACTTAAATTTCCCAATGGAAAAAAGCAATGGGATTTCTACTTCTGGAACTCCAATGCTGGACTTTCTTGCAGATGGAGGGAATGTTCAAGTTCTTTTTGTGTTGATATAGGCAAAGAAATTGCACATTTCAGCTTTAACGAGTTCACCCAAAAATTAAAGTTCTGTCATTAATTAATCACTCTCATATCGTTAGATTTCATTTTTGATGAAATCTAAGAGATTTCTGACCTTCCATAGACAGCAATGCAACTACCACATTTAAGGCCCAGAATGATAGTCCATGTGACATCAGTGGTTCAAGCATAATTCACAAGAGTACCGCATGTTCACGTCGTGCAACGTGGCACTCACGTCAACAAACGTTGAAGACTGACACAGAGGAGAAGAAAATCATTCATAAAATTACTTTTGAAACACTGATGTCACATGGAATATTTTTACAATATCCTTATTACCTTTCTGGGTCTTGAACATGGTAGTTGCATTGCTGTCTATGCAGAGTCAGAAAGCTCTTGAATCATCAAAAAAATTGCAGGTTTGGAACAATATGAGGGTGAGTAATTTATGACAGAATTTTCATTTTTGTGAAAATTATCCTTTTAAGTCTCCAACAATTTGCTGTGTGCAGACTATCTGTGTATATTTGTGTAATTTAGTTGGTGTGGTTGTTTTGTTTCAGTTACTCTGTTGTGGGCTTTATTGACAAGAACAAGGACACCTTGTTTCAAGACTTCAAAAGGTTACTTTACAACAGGTCAGTATTACCATAAAATACGTCCCTCCAGTCTTATTTGCATACCTGCCAGATGCCACACAAGATCCGTGACTTATATCTGTCCTTCTCTTTCCTTGTTTCACAGCTCAAACCCTGTGCTGAAGGCCATGTGGCCAGAGGGCAAACTGAGCATCACAGAGGTCACCAAACGACCCCTGACTGCTGCCACACTCTTCAAAAACTCCATGATCTCTCTGGTGGAGAACTTGGCGAGCAAGGTGGGCGTTTGAAACATTTTTGGCAGAGCATGACTGATTCATATAATATATTAGTTATAATTCAGACACTCATTGGAATACATAGAGTTTTTGCGATAATGACCAATGAATGCATATTATTGTGCTTTTTACAAGGCAACTTAGCAAATAAATACAAATGTGGGCAGTAAATATTGATTTCAGGTTTTTTTTTTTATGTGAGAGGAAATAGACAGTAGAGCTACATAGAAAATTGAATTATCTTTTGGTTTATATAGGAGCCATACTATGTGCGTTGCATAAAGCCAAATGATGTTAAATCACCGCTGCTCTTTGAGCACGAACGCTGCAAGCACCAAGTGGAGTACCTGGGCCTTCTGGAGAACGTCCGGGTGCGACGAGCTGGTTTTGCTAACCGACAAACCTACCCACGGTTCCTTCAAAGGTGAACATCCCACTTTTTATCATTTGTATGCTCAACGTGTCAATTTCAAAGCATTATTTAATAATTTTGTTGTTTATTTATCAGTAGTCTTTATATTTGCTGTTCTGCATGATTTGGCATTTGTGTATGGTTTCAGCTCATGAATTGCAACTCATTGCTCTTGTGACAGCTTGTGTGAGACTGTTGCGTCTTTGGTTGCTACTGACATCTGAAACTACAGATTGATCAATCAGATTGTGAAGATCTTATGCAATGTCTGTTGGTGTGAAAGCTGTCATCCTCTGGAGTCCCTCCTTCAACAAGTGTCATAATTGCTAAAGGGTTTTATGTAACAATGACGTACAAGCTGAGTCCTTTTTAAAAGCCTTGAGAGTTGGTAGAGCGTACATTGTACTGTCACTCAATATACAGTGATTCTCTATATATATGGAACAGAATCCTTGAGCATAACCTATAAGATACTCTCCTGAAGTCTCAGTTTTCTTTAAGATGAAGTGTCTCTGAGGCCTCTGCATATTGCTCAAAACAAATAGTCCCCTAAAAAACTCTCAAACACACTTGCCACAAATCTGATGACTTGATGAGATTCAACACCTGAGTTGACAAAATGTCTGTCGGCGAGAGGGAGTTAGGCTGAATTTCATCTAATTGAGAATGCAGTGTTAACAGCACTCGCAGGAGTGATTTGTGTCTCTGTCACAGCTGCAGATGTGCATGGAATATAATATACTACTTAAGAGGCGAAACTGGAAAATTGAGGATTTGGTCCAAAGGGTCCAGTCTCAGATTGCTCTTAAATAAGCACTGATTGTATTATATAATGTTTGTTATGAAACATAGTTCAGACTCTGTCCTCTGATTGGACAGGCTGTGTTTAAAGCCTTTATTAATTCGGAAAATTAATACTGTACGTTGCCATAAACAGCCTACAGGCTGTTGAACTACAGTATATTATATTGACGAAAGAATTGTTTAGCCTGATTATTATTGACACTAGATGTAACTTTCTCCTGTTTAATAATAACAGTAAAACAATAACTATGTCAAACTATTTAGTAAATATATCCTTTCCTTTTCACCTTTTAGGTATAAGATGATCTCTGAGTTCACCTGGCCCAACCACGACCTGTCATCTGATAAGGAGGCGGTGAAACGTCTGCTTCAGGGTTGTGGGTTTGAACACGACGTGGCCTACGGCAAGACCAAAGTGTTCATTCGCACCCCTCGAACCATCTTCAGCCTGGAGGAGCAGAGAGCAGAGATGGTGAAGAGGATCGTCCTCTTTTTGCAAAAGGTTTGAGCTCAATACCTCAGACATGTTATGTGTAACTTAGACTTGCTGACCTTGCAGAATCTGCAAAATGTTAATTATTTTACCAAATTAAGAGGGATCATACAAAATGCATGTTACTTTTTATTTAGTACTGACCTGAATAAGATATTTCACAGAGAAGACGTTACATATAGTCCACAAGATAAAGTAATATCTGAATTTATAAAAATGACCCCGTTCAAAAGTTTACATATGCTTGATTCTTAATACTGTGTTGTTACCTGAATGATAAACAGCTGTGTGGGTTTTTTTTTGTTTAGTGATTGCTACACTGCTTGGTGTTCCTTCCTTCAGGTCCCACAAATTCTTTGGTTTTTCAGCAATTTTGTGTTTTTGAACCCTCTCCAACAATGACTGTATGATTTTGAGATCCATCTTTTTAGACTGAGGACAACTGAGGGACTCATATGCAACTATTACAGAAGGTTCAAATGCTCACTGATGCTTCAGAAGGAAACACAATGCATTAAGAGGCAGGGGTGAAAACTATTTGAATTTGAGGATCAGGGTAAATTTAACTTATTTTGTTTTCTTTGGAAACATGCAAGTATCTTCTGCAGCTTCTGAAGGGCAGTACTAAATGAAAAAAATATGATATTTAGGCAAAATAAGAAAAACGTACGCATCTTCATTCTGTTCAAATGTTTGCACCCCTGGCTCTTAATGCATCGTTTTTCCTTCTGGAGCATCAGTGAGCGTTTGAACCTTCTGAGCAACTATAAAAAACACTGTGGATCATTCAGGTAACAACACAGTATTAAGAAACAAGCATATGTAAACTTTTGAACGGGGTAATTTTTATAAATTCAACTATTATTTTCTCTTGTCTATATGTAGATGTATTTTCTTCTCTTGACTATATGTAAATGTTTTTATGTGAAATATCTTATTCAGGTCAGGACTAAAAAAAAATTAACATGCATTAATTATGATCCATCTTATTTTGGTAAAATAATTACGCAGATTCTGTAATTTTGCAGGTGTATGTAAACTTTAACTGTATATAAATATATACAGTGGCTATTCGGACACATGAATGTACTTGCATGGATAACAAATACATCAGACCAGTGTCATTCATTGTACAAACACCATTGTGAAAAAGCTTTCTCTTTTTTAATTTTTTGTTACCTAATGCAATGACAGATGTTTTTAGTTTTGACTGAATATACTTGTGGGCACCATATAAATAGATATGCATTTGAAAATCGAATGTCCTCCCACAAAGTCCAAGACTCTTCATGCTTACTCCTATGAGTCATGATAAAATTCTTAGACCTTAAGACCTACCTCAGCTAACCTAATCTAACCTCATTATACACTACCGTTCAAGAGCTTGGGGTCAGGAAGATTTTTTAAAATATTTTTGAAAGAAAATGTTGTACCAAAACTGTATTTATTTATTAAAAATACAATAAAGCAGTAATGTGAAATAGTATTACAATTTTCAAATTGTATTTACTTATATTTTTTGATCAAATTAATATAGCTTGCTGAATAAATGTATTTAAAAAATCATATTATCACCAAGCTTTTGAACAGTAGTGTGTAATGTGAAATTTCTCAAAAAATCACAATGGGACGACATCCAGTTTTTCATAAGACATCATATTTCATTTTGTATTCAGCTGGTTTGCAAAAATGAAATCTGATCTGAAATTATTTGAGACTTCATTACGGCACAGACTCATGCACTTACTTAATCAGCTTCAGAGACAGCAGTGTGCCATATCCGCACCACCCTGTGTTCCCATGATTCATTGACACCATTACTTTTCAACAACAGACCTCACACCACAGCAGACTGAACAACAAGGCAACAATAAAACAATATGGCACCCAAATCCCTCCCACTCACAGCATTTTCTTATTTTGTTTGTATAAATGCACAACACACATTACTTTGTGGTATTTTTACAGACTTTTCTACCTCTATTTTTTTTCAGGAGCCTGAGAATACAATGAATGACAGATTTGTTGACTGCCAGTGTCATTTCACTGTCACACAAAATGATTGTGGGTTCTTAGTGTATATTCCCCACTCTCGCTTTACTGTCTTCAGTGACTGACAGTTATTAGAAATCAAAGCATCTATTCTGTCAGCTCCTGTCTGCGCATTGAGTGGTTTTTTACCACTCCCCCCGTTGCAAGATCTTATTCGCTATTTCAAAAGATGTATCAGGGGGTATCTGTTATCGAGATGCTTTTAAAAACAAACTGACATGGTTTTTTACTACACTTGCACTCAGTATCAAACTCTTAGTTTTCAGTATTTCAGTATCATAGTCTCAACGGACTGCTACATTTGTGAGCAGACGCACACGTCAAAGTGTTAAATTGAATCAGAGATTGATTGTTTGATCTTTCGTATAGATTCAGAGCTGAATGAAGGTGTCATCCTGACACAGGTTCATCTCGGGTTCCCCAAGGGGGAAAAAAAGGTATTTGTGGGAATGTTGTCAGTGTATTAATCACATTGTATACCTTCAGGCAATAACCGCGCGTCCCAGCAGAGCTGATATCACTTGTGTCGATCTTCTGTGAGTGGCAGGCGCTAATGTGTTATGTTGCACAAAAACCAGCTTACGCTTGGCCCTGAACACTGAAACGGTTCACATGTGTGTCTTAAGGTTTGGATCATCTTTCTTTCACGCACAATCCCTTTATCAGCATATGGCAGACTGGTTTGACTTGTGCCAAGTCTGCCAGTTTTGCCAGCGGTTCCAATATTTGTGCCAAAGGCTCCCAGTGAACCCAATTTAAAACTGCTACTGCTCATCTCTATGAATCTCCTAGTTCATAGGCCTCTGAGTTCTGCTTCGTGTTATTCTGTCTTCGTCTTAGTCTCATTTCTCAGCGCATAGCTCATGGGGATGCATTTATCTTTCATCTTTTTTAAGCTTGTAAACCAAAAGAACCCGCAATCCCCAAATCAATGCTCAGTTATTTTTCACCTCCTACTTTCTCCTCACTGATTTCCTGTCTCACCCCACCACTCCTTCACAGATTCCCAGCCATTTTTCTGTGCCATTACCTTCCTTCGCCCCCTCACTCCGCTGCCATTTCTAAGCCGTTACGCTTTAGCGCTTCTCCCGTAGGTGATGAAAATACCCAGGATCCTTTGCTCTGCTGGCGAGCTCCTTTGGGCACATGCAAGATACCATGCTCTCTCTCGTTGTATGACCCTCTGTTCGGTTCATCAGCAAGATGTGGCTTTGAATGGAGGCAATTTGAAGCAAATCGGATCAGCTGTACAAAACACAAACATTGAGTGACTACATTATTCATGATTTTCCTCCCTTTTAATTAATATTTAATACATTCAAGCCCCAGCATCCACATCATCGGCTATGTTAGTTGTGGTTTCTGCTATGAGAGAAGGTCTCTGTTTATTTTATGGACTGAGTTAAATCCCATATCACTAATTTCTAAAATGATAGAACAGATTTAAGACTCCTTGCCAAACACAATGTGGATTTTATTGCATTTGCTGAGGCAAACTAACACTCAATGCACAGAAATGTCAGACTCTGTATAAATCTCTTATATTTTCTCCCATAAATCCCTTATGCCTCCTTTAGGATTGTTTGTTTTTGCTCAGATCTTCTCTGCAGCATCTTCTTTTTTTGCTGTGTCGGATTGCAGTGGTAAGCAAACACTGTTTTATGGAAAAATTAAGCTGCTTTTACTCAGCACGGTCAGATGGGGCTTTTATACTTGTCATGTCAAACTATAGGTTTTTGTGAAATGTAAGCCCGGTTCTGTGATGTACAATTGCAATATCCCCATCCTGACGGCTCACGAGACAACGGTTAATGGGGACATGCCATCACTAGCAAAGTGGGAAATGGAAATGTACTGCATCTAATGAAGGTGCTTTACCATTCTGTCCTTGAAAAGAGCTACTTTGTATGTGCCCAAGATCATTAATCTGGGCAAATAATGAAGAAATATATCAGAATATATTTTAAATATATCTTACAGTACTTTAGAACTACAAAGTAGCAATAATAATATTTTTTTTTTTATCTAGAGATGCACTCTGACAAGATCATTAAATCAGCTGTTGACTCGAGGACAGCTTTAGTCGGATTAGTCAAATTTGTGAATCAATCATGAAGTGCAGTTAACTCATTCACAAATTGGAATGTTGATTTCTTAATTTTGAGATAAGCAATGATATGTTTATAAAATGTAGTGGAGTCAAATGTATGATGTTATGCTTTGGAGTAAGACCTTCATTCCTCTTCAAAACACAAATTAAAGAGAATGTCATATGCTATTTTAAAGTGTCCTAATATAGTGTTATAGTCCCGTACAACAGGTTTAAGTAGATCTAAGATCAGAAAACATTGTAGTTTTTTCAGAATATACATTTATACATAGAGTCATTTCTCAGTGATTTCGAAACAATTCGTTGGATCAGTTCAGAGCGTAAACCCCTCCCTTCCGTAAGCCTACTCTGCTCTTATTGGTCAGCTGGCCACGTCTATTGTGATTGGCACAGAGAGGAGTACTCGAGCAAATTAGCAAGTGCTACCCTCTGTGTTGAGTCCGCGGTTGTTTTTGATGTCTGCAGTTGAAGCAACCCCAATAATGTCATATTTAGCCCCTAGAATGTGAATTTACCAGGGAACCCTGACAAAAAAAAGTGATTTTTAATGGGGACCCCCTTGAAATGCGATTTGGCTAGTTTAGGGCTAGTTTTGAGTAGCAGTTGGGCAGGTTTTGCTGTGATAACCTGGCAACCCAAGCTACCTTTATCAAACGATGCACCAAAACAATAATATAGTGCTCCAATCCGTTCTTATAATAATGACTTAAAAACATTTTGTTAAACGCTTATGCAAGTGAATCGTTCAGCTGCAAAACTGTAAACACTTGACTAAATAATGACAGTGGATATGTTAGCCGTGCTAACGTAACTGATAAAACAACACAGTTTTTGAGAGACAATATCTTTATCATGCACTTTTTTTGATTAGCAACTTTGTAGTCTGTTTACATTGAAGGATAGCTATGTTACAAACTGCAAAAAAGATATTTTTTGAAAACTCATATGACCTGCTCTTTAAAATATTTTTCTTGAAATCCTAGAGCTTTCTGACCCCGCATAGACAGCAACACAACTGACACGTTCAAGTCCCAGAAAAGTAGTAAGGACATCATTAAAATAGTCTGTGACATCAGTGGTTCAGTTGTAACACAAGAATACTTTTGTGTGCAAACAAAACAAACAAAAACACTTTATTTGACAATTCTTCCCTTCTGTGTCATTCTCTGCCACCGTTCAATGTCCTTACTACCTTTTAGGCCCTTGAATGTGGTAGCAAATGCATAGCAACACCCTAATTTTGCACCACTCGTATTTTATTCTGAAAATATATTTTAAAAAAAAATAGTATTACAGCAGTCAAATATTAAGGCAGTGACAGCTGCAAAAGGAGCCTTGCTGTTATTTGGCTGAGAAAGTGGCAGCACCCCAATATCTAGCCCAGACACACACACACACACACACACACACAAAAGTCCAACAATCTGCCAGAGGACACAGAGAAGATGGAGGCTTCCATCACCAAGTCAATGGTTTGCCAAGCACATGGTATTGATTTATGAAAATGGCTCCTTCGTGTCTTCCTCCCCCACCGTCTCGTGGGGTTGTCTGTGGTTTGGATCTTTTGTGTATGCATTTAACTCTGTCACATACCCTGACCGTGATTCTGCCCTGCCAGTGTGTGAAATTGTGTGTGTTGAGGGATTGTGGGATTTGCCTGCCTGCGTCTCTGATTAATGATAAGTCACCTCACATTCTGTCAGCCATCTGTAATTGCCTTTTGACACCTGATGGCACATCTGAATAGATTCTGCTAGACTTTCTTTGTCCTGCTTTTGCAGGGTGAGAGATTCAAACAGCCTCTTTCTATTCATTTTTAAATTTCACCTCAATAAAGAAGCTGTTTGCACAGTCATTAAAAAACGTAGATCTTATCCTGTCACACTCGTTCTTTTTAATCAAATTTTTTCGGCAGCCCTGAAAAGAAAATTAAAAAGAAGAAGTGTTAAACAGTAGGGTTTGATTGAAAGATTTATGCTTTAATTATTTATTACATCAGACTTCCTTGTCTTCGCTTTTTTTTTTCAGTTTGGCTTTGATGAGTGTAAATCTGCTGTGGAGAGGTGGTATTGTGCAGGGTTTGTTAAACGGGGGCGGGGTAAGTCGAGGTCCTGTTATTGGCCTGATTTACCCACATTCCCCCGGGTGTTGTCTACTACCACTATCCTCTCTAAAAACAAACACAGACTGTCTGTCCACCCCACTGTTTAAGCATTTTCAATGTCATCAGCATGGACAGTGTGAATCTCTAAATGAGCATAAACACAATTTGAACAGCTCAGGCTGATTTCACTCAGACATTCTGTTATATTGCTTATGATTGAATTAAAGTAGATTTTTTTGTTAGGAATATTTGTCATTTGTAAAACATTTATTTGCTAATTTGATACTTTTTAATCAAATGTAAATTCATGTTTTAGTCACATCTTGGTTAAATAAACATTACTTACACTATCAGAAAAGAAAAAAAAAACAATTAAATTTTATATTTTTACATTAACAATGTAATCAATATTCTATTTATTAAAGCTAAGTATAAATCTCATCAAGTTAGTGTTTTTAAGTATTTTACACTTAAAATAGCTCAAAGCAGTAACAATTTAAACAATATATTTTATTTGTGAACTTATGTTCAGCTGTTCTTTTTAATAGGTAACTTTTAACTATTTTTGAATTTTTCAGATCATCAGTTATCAAAGCTCGATAAATATTGGTCACAGACACAGATTTACTTTAAATTTCACCAATCTGATTACTCACTAAAAACTCATACAAATCATGTTTTTATGCCATTTAAATCTTATTTTGATGTAACAACGTTGTTATATCTCTGTGAGTTGTTTACTTTTTTTTTAAATTAGTCTTCCAATTAACGCCATCATATTGTTCATTCAGACTGATTCGTGAACGCGGAACGTGCATGAATACAGGAGGCGGGACTTATTGTATGAGCCAATCATAGCTGATCATAACCAGTCATATCCAGTCATATCGCGATGGAGGCATTACCTCCTCTCATATGATTTTCCCCCATTCATTCTCAATTACCCCTCACTAAACTCAACATGTGCTTAAGGGGGTCTGTTAAAACTCAAAGGGCTAAGGGAGGCGAGAGACACGCGGACTCAAGGTGTAACTTTACCTGCTGGTATCAATGTTGGACAGTTTCTTTAGAAAAACAAGTGAATTTTAGACTTTTTAATCTTATATTTTATGATATTGCCATTGTTTTGTTTTTGTACTACATTTTTTTTCTCATCCTATATTGCCTCTTCGGAGGAAACGCCCTTGATACATACAAATATATGTATGCGCATGCACACATATACATGTGTGAATAAAATCCACGGCAGTGTGCAATTACACACAGTGTATGAAGGGAATTGTTTCTGCAACTCAATTTAAATTTTCATCCATTTACTGACTGTACATGTACAAAAACAATAGGTTATGCAATAAGCATTTTTTTTATTATGTAATATGTAAATACGTTTTGACATTAAAATTGCAAATTATCACCAGCTGCATTTCTGTCCACTTTAAAACTAAAAAAGTAATTGTAGTTAAAGCACATTTCAGAGTTAAAGCAACTTATGCAACATTGTAAACCTTTGAAATTGACCCCTCAACTTCTAATTAGCAAAGCTAATTACCCTTATGCACTCGATAATACATCATAATTAATGCATAATCAATGAAATCAATAAGATATTCTCTGAATTGCGCTACATTTCTGTCAGACCGATTGATCGGTTTGCGTTTAGAAATGACAAGCGTACATCATGTACATTATTTTAGTGATGTAGGACCTCTGCTAGCGGATTTGCTGAGTATGAATATGGAGCCTCGCTGTTTCCTCACTCCTCTGCATTAGTCATAGTTACGTTACGTAATGGGTTCAGCCACTGTAGCACAGCATCTCAAAGGCAAGCTCTTCCTTGAGTTCAGTGCTAGCACACAGGCAAAGACTAGAGACCATTTAGGGATACTCGCCCACACTACAGTGCTGATTTGTATTTCGTTTTACACTGAATTTTAATGTGAATACAGTGTAATGCATGCTCGAGGCGTCTTTGTAATATTTAAGATAGTATTATGGAAAAGGACATTGGAATTGATGTCTTTGGACAACACTTCAAGTTTAACCACATGTTCATGATGGCATATTTGCCAGACACAAGACTTCTTTCACTGCTTCCCACCTAAGTCAATGTAAAGTGGATTCAACATATGGTTAGGATTTTTACTGAGTACTGAGCCACTCAAACAGCTCCCCTGAGGTCCATTATCATCTATTATTGATGTCTAAGACAGGCCTTACACCCTCGGAAATGCACTTTGGGTGCCACAGATCCGATTATATATGTTATTAGAGAGTCTAGCTAAATTCCACTCAGGAGCAGATGTGTTATATATGGCATCATGGTATATTGTATCTCTACCAGGGGTATTCTCATCCACAAATAAACAACATAAAAATGCTATATTTAGACTTGAAGTAACAGAAATACTTAAATTATGCATCTGGATGCGAGAAAAATAGGAACTGTATTCAGTTACAGCTTAAAACAATAAACTTTAGCAGGTTAAAGTACATTTTTGTGAACCTTTTTTTTTTCCTTTTTTGTCTTTTGTCTAAACTCTAGATGTAGGAAATATTTTTTCATGTCAAATATACTTATTGTAGTCTAAATTGCATTTAAATTTAGTCAAACATGCAAATTCTGAGTTAATAATTGTTTAGTTTGGCTTGAGATTTTTCATATTGTGATATTTGAAGTGGGTTGAAATATTGTAATCTTTCACACTTTTTCTCTCACTCTTTCACACAGGTGTGGCGCGGGACACTGGCCAGAATGCGTTACCGCCGCATGCGTGCCGCCCTCATCATCATCCGGGCGTACAGGAGATACAAGGTTAAGTCATACATCCGCGAGGTCAACCGGCGCTTCAAAAACGTCCGTGGCATGAAGGATCACGGCAAACATGTGAAGTGGCCCACACCACCCAAGGTCTTGCGCAAGTTTGAGGAGGCACTGAGGAACATCTATAACAGGTCAGAGTTGCAGGAAGTGGACAGGCTCACTGGTGCTCTGTGTGACTCATGGGGTAGTCATGTATGACTCCAGCTGTGCTGCGTTAACGTCAGCCGTATGGCGGGGAACACAATCTCGCCTAATGTTACCATAACAATGTAATGTCTCTGACTCACTCAGATGCTTTCTGTTCTTTATCATTGTTGGACAAGGAAATGTTTTTGCTATGGGGTTGTGTATTTCTTGGGTCTTTAAGTAAGGAAAGGATCTTTCGTGTTCAACAGGGCTGTTGTTGTTGCCAGAAGCACTTATTGATCTTTGGATCAAAGTCTTGTTGGAGATCTATTCACAAGAGCCTTAACATAGCTCTGACCCTGAAAACAGTGTAGAAAACAACCTGAAAGTCAAAATAATATTACCTGAAAGTCAAAATAATATTACTGGTGTTCCGATTTCTAGACGATAACTGCATGAAAAGCTGATAATTAATTCAATCATGAAATGCACAATTACATAAAAAAACCTTATGTTTTTAATAAAAAAAAGTCTAGTCACAAAGCTAGTGTATGACACCTACAGTATTTAAAAAAAATAATAATAATAATTCAATACAACTTATATTATCAGCATAACAGCTTGAGTGAAAAGTCTACCTGAAATTAACATGAATTTCATTATTTCTGAAAATTTGGTTTGTCTTCCTTTTGCTTCAAGACAAAAACTGCATGAAAAGTTGATTATTAATAAAGTAATGGAATGCAAAATTACAAAAAAACCTAATTTTAAAATAAAACACAAAACGCACTCAAAATAAACATATTACTGGTGTCTAGACTTCTAGTCACAAAGCTATTGTATGACGCCTACATCATTAAAAAAGAAAGGCAATTTTTCAATACGACTTAAATTATCAGCATAATAGCTTGAGTGAAAAGTCTACCTGAAATTAACATGAATTTCATTATTTCTCAAAATTTGAATTGTCTTCCTTTTGTTTCAAGACAAAAACTGCATGAAAAGTTGATAATTAATAAAATCATGACAAAAAAACCCTAATTTTAAAATTAAAAAAATTAAAATAAAACACAAAAAGCACTCAAAATAAAAATATTACTGGTGTTTAGATTTCTGAACACCAGTAATATTGAAAAGCTGAAAAGCTGATAATTAATAAAATCATGAAATGCAAAATTACAAAAAAAAAACAAACAAACAAAAAAACCCTAATTTTAAAATAAAACAATAAAACACAAAAAGCACTCAAAATAAAAATAATACTGGTAATATTACTATTATGATTTCTAGTCACAAAGCTAGGGTTACACCTACAGTATTAAAAAAAAGCAATTTTTCAGTATGACTTATATTATCAGCATAACAGCTTGAGTGAAAAATATACCTGTAATTCTAGTCACAAAGCTAGTGTATGACACCTATAGTATTAAAAAAAAACACATTTCAATACAACTTGTATTATCAGCATAACAGCTCGAGTGAAATATCTACCTGAAATTAACATTTCTCAAAATTTGGTTTGTCCTCCTTGCTTCAAGGCAAAAACTGCATGAAAAGCTGATAATTAATAAAATCATGAAATGTAAAATTACAAAAACCCTTATTTTAAAATGAAAACAATCAAAACAATAAAAGAAATGCTAAAAATAAGCTATTAAATATTTAAACATTTTAGTTTTACGTTTTTTGATTATGCTTTTTTGTTTACACTTTTTAAACCAGAAAACTTTCTGATAGAAAGTTTCCAGAAAGCTTATTTTTAGGTTTAATTTAAATTTTGAATCCCATATTTCCAATGTGGTTTCAGTATGTGGACTTTTTAAGCTTCAGTGTGCATTATACTGTAACGATTCCAATTTATGTTGCAGGCAATGGCTGTGTGTTTGATATTTATTTAAATATATTTTAGATGGTGGGCCTGGACGCTCATTAAAGACCTGTCTCCAGAGGACATGATACAGATCAGGGCTAAAGTGGCCGCATTAGAGTGTCTGAAGGGGCAGAGAGCAGATCTCGGACTGCAGAGAGCCTGGGAGGGCAACTACCTGGTTAGTGTCTAAAACCATCTGATTTAAAATAAATGATAATACATTTAGTTTACAATGTTTAACACAAAGCTTGTTTTTGTTGTTAGAAAAAGGACAGTCCTGGGACAGCGTCTTCCTTTACTCTCGTTTCCAGTGATCTGCAGAGGAAAGATAAGTTTATGAGAGTCCTCTTCTCCTGCAATGTCCGCAAGGTATATCCCTCATTATAATCGAATCCTCTCTGACTGACAATTATGTGAATCATTGCTCCAGTATCAGATGTTTGCACTGCATGTAATGTTAACCTATGCAATATTTTTGTCTCAACAGATCAATCGCTTCAATAAAGCAGAGGACCGAGCATTGCTCATCACTGATCGCCACCTCTACAAAATGGACCCTGTCAAGCAATACAAGCCAATGAAGAGCATCCCGCTCTATAATGTAAATATCTACCTTTTTGATATCATAAGCTGCATTCACACAGCAGCAGAATATGATTGTCAGTCGAATTTGAAGTGCAAATACGTTTTAATGATTACAGAGATTTAATTTTCAATTCCAGATGTCGGAATTGAATTTTATAAACAGTTCTTATCAAGAATTTGTTTGGAGATTATTCAGATTGTAGTACTCTAATACAGTTATTTCACATATTTTCCTCCTAGTTAAATCAGACTGGATTATATCCTTCGTTTGATAAAGTATTTTAAGCTGTAAACGTAAAATATTTCATCTTGAGCTAAAACTGGTAGAATATCTTGCCTTTTCATTCATGGTCACTTTACATAACATAGCTCTACACTAAATTATTTTTCCAATTTGCTTGAAACAGCTCAGGTCAAGCCCTTTGTCTCGGGGATTAGCTTTACATGGGTTTAGACCTGTAATGCTGACTTTTTAGTACTTGAGCACTGAGCTATTTTTTTATTTTTAGTGAATGATTTAGTAAATACATTGTAAATCAGTGAACAAATTGGCTTTAGTGATATTTGTGTTTTTAATTGTATACATATACACTACATGATACAATTTTTTAAATGTTTTTGAAAGAAGTCTCAGACTCACCAGGGCTGCATTTATTTGATCAAAAATATAGTAAAAAGTAAAAATATTGTGAAATATGATTACAATATAAAATAACCGTTTTCTATTTGACTTTATTTTAATGGAATTTCTTGTTTTTTTTTTTTTTTTCAGTATTATATTATCAGCATAACAGCTTGAGTGAAAAAATCTACTTGAAATTAACATAAATTTCATTATTTCTCAGCATTTGGTTTGTCCTTCTTTTGCTTCAATGCAAAACTGCATGAAAAGCTAATAATTAATCAAATCAGGAAAATGTAAAATTATCCCAAAAAAATAATAATCTGAAGTTAACACAAATTTCATTATTTCTCAGCATATGGTTTGTCCTCCCTTTGCTTCAATGTAAAAACTACATGAAAAGCTAATAATTAATAAAATCAGGAAAATTTAAAATTATGCAAAAAAACAAACAAGCAAACAAAAAAGACTTAAAAAAACAATTAAAAAAATTAAATGAAATCAAAGTTATTAAACAGTTAAACATTTAGTTTTTATATGCATGTCATGTGACCATTAAAGGAATAATTCACCAAAAAATGAAAACTTTTGAGTAAAAATGATTACTTTAACACTTAAATCGGAGAACTGTAAACATGCGAATATTTGTTATTAATTTTTGTTTTCAGGGGGTATTTTTTAGTCATTTTTTGGATAGTGCTTCTTATTTTTACACTTTTTAAAACCAGAAAACTTTCAGTTTTTCACCAAAATTTTTAGGTTTAATTTGAATTTTGAATCCCATATTTCCGGTGTATGGTTTCAGCATATTTATGTGGACTTTCTAAGCTACAGTTTACATTATACTGTAACAGTTACAATTTATGTTGATGGCAAAGCTTAATTTTCATCAGCTACTGTTGCGTTCTTCAATGTCACATTGATCTTTCATAAATATATGTTTCCTTATTATTAATGTTAAAAATTGTTGTGCTGCTGTATTTTTGGTGGAAACTGTGATGCATAATTGCAAAAAATGCCTATTTCTATTATTGTGTTACTAAAATCTAAGTCTTTACTGTCACTTTTGATCAATATAATGCATCCTTGCAGAATAAAAGAATTTATTTCTTTCACAATTTTTTTAATTAAAATTAATAATTTAATTTAACTTTAGTTAAATTAGAAAATTAAAAAACAAGTTACGAAATGATGCAAAATAAAATGGATTACCAGAGTTCAATTCAATAAAAATAGTTTTTCTTCATATAATACAAGCATTAAAGGGTTTTATTGCTATTATCACTATGTGTGTAGATCAAATAAGAAAAAGCCTATGTAAGTAAATCTTTGATTACTTCCTGGATGCTGGAAAAGAGCAGTTAACATCTCTTGATTTGGGAAAGGTCACTGCCCAGCTGAACCTTCCATGCCCCTCGCATTTATTTATTGCTCCAGTGTCACAGAATGCACAGGTCAGGGAAATGGCTAAAATGATTTATGTGACAGCTAACACCTCAAAGACAAAAGGATATCAAAGACACTGATTGCATTATTAAATGGTTGGGCTAGGACAGCCATGTCCTAGAAAAAACATTACGGAGATATTATCCAAAAAATAAATAAATAAAC
Organism: Labeo catla; assembly: GCA_012976165.1. Taxonomy (NCBI): domain Eukaryota; kingdom Metazoa; phylum Chordata; class Actinopteri; order Cypriniformes; family Cyprinidae; genus Labeo; species Labeo catla. The sequence goes on along the minus strand of VONZ01000157.1, from coordinate 571,989 downwards.
ACCACGTTAATCTCCTCCCCCCCAAAACAATCCACTCTGCAACTCAGCTACGCTCCTCCTCCTTCATCCGTCTCCTTCTCCACTGTTGTCATGCCAACATCCCAGGGGATGGGGTTGTCATGGTGACGGAGCGGGAGGGGAGATCAGCTGATGTCTAGTATCGTTCCGGCATGTGCACAAATTTGCCTCCTCGGTGTGTTCCTTCTGCTCGGGCTTGTGTGTCTTCACACTTTTATAGGCTTTCTTTGTTTTCTTTTCATTGGTCTCCTGTTGAAGTCTCTATTATCTCTTTATGGATTGCTTTATGTTCACTTTATTTTCCTGAATGCTTTGTTTGGGTCATTTATCTCAGCATCATAATAAGAAATGCCAATAAAATTACCCAATATTACTATAAGAAAACATGTACCTTGTAGTGCACAAAATCCCACTTACATAATGAATCTTTGACTAGACAGCAGGAGCAATACAATTCCTTCAATCACATCCGAACACAGGAAGTCAGTGGTAATGTGACTCATTCCCTACCGTTTAGAGAGACCAGGGGTGCCTGATCCATATTTCCACAAGCATTATGTGGATATCAGGATACCACAGCTTGTTCTGGCCTGGTCATCAGTGTCATGTTTGACTGCTCGCATTTGTCTTGCATAACCGTTCTTTAAATATTTACTCATAAGTGACAAATTGCTCATATCCGGCATTTCATAATGACCGTATTATCATTTGGTCCTAATTTGGTCACACCAGCTGTCGCCATCCTGCTTCTTTTTTTCTGTGAGACCATCATCGATGTCTTAGACGTGGTAGAGATGGTTCCCATCCAGCCAAGCTTTCGTTTAAGATAAATGAGGGTGAGATAAATGGTATTGACAGTGTGGTGTAGAGTCCTTGGTTTCTTAATCTATTCAGCTAGTGGTTTTTGCCAGAGAATACTGATTCACGGGGGAGTCAGTGCACTCAGTTTCCCCCTAGCTGTTAGCCCTATAGCCCAGACTGTGTTCGTTGAACTCTAGCCCTTATCTGGGTGAATAAGATGAGGATGAAAGACAAAGACATTTTACCTCAAGGAAGCTGCATTGCCTTTTCATGTTTCATCTTGATAAGAGCAGTTGTGTGTGGAGGCTTACTATTGTTTTTGGGTCAAATAAGATTGTCTGGAAGTTTAATTTTTGAAATGAGTTCTTGGAAATGTAATCTTTTTATTCATTTTGGTTTGAGATATTTCTGAAGAATGTTTATTACATTTTTTGAGACTGAAATTGTCAAGTGGTAACCATAAAAATGAATGCTCATGACTGTCAACAAGCAGCCTAATAATTGTTTTCCAGGAACATTTTGAAACTGTAAAAAAAATGTTGAATTATGAATATTTTCTTTTTTTTTTAAGAGACTTGCTGGCCAGTCTCTATAGGAGTCCTTTCTATCTTTTCGTGTTATGTTTTTCTTCTCAAATTGCAACTTTTATTATTATTCTTTGATTCTTATTTATTTATTTTCAAAGTGAAATTTAATTCAAATATATTGGAAGAAATATAATCATAGTTAAGGTGTATTCAATTAAATCCTGGTCTGCATGACTAGCATTTGAAATCTATTTATGATATAATATAAATAACATAACCTCATTGACCTGTGCATTCTGTTCTGACATCTGGTTGAATTCTGAAAAAGGTCCCAAACACCAACCTACCACAAGAAAACATCTAATAACTAGGGGTTAACAGATTATCTGTGCCGATATTAAGCATTTTTACTGTTATCGGTATCGGTAATTTTCAAAACCAGTAAAATTTGGCAGTAAAATATTTTAAAAGTATTTAAAGAGAATTTTTGTCAGACCCCTAATATTCTTATTTTTGACAACATTTTTCTTTTTTTACACCAGACATAAATATCGGTTCAAAATATTGTTTATCGGTCTACTTGATCTCAGGGCCATTCGCAGGCCATGCCCCCTCAAATGAGTTACTGTGACTCCCCTTTCCATCCTCTCCCCTTCTTGCTGAACATCATCAATTAATTCCCTTTAGAAAGCGAAAGTGAAACCGATAAAACAGCGCACATAAGAAAGCGATCGCACGCTTTTACGAGTGTCAGCACCTGCACGCGGTCACAGAATGCATGACCCCACAACATGGTTTGTGCCCCCCCTAGAAATTTAAATGCAAAACTATTAAAACAATTTGTTGATTTGAAATAAAGTAGAATTAAAATACAAACATTAGATGAAAATCTCGAAAATAAAAGTTTCAGTTGACATACTAAAATTAAACAGAAATAAAACTAAAAGCTGAATAAATAAAAAATAAAGCAAAAAAAAAATATATTAATAAATGATAGATATATTACTGTATACTAAAATGTAACTGCTACTGAAGGTCATCTGCTCTGGAAGTATGTGTTTCACCTTGTTCATTGTAACAGTAAATTATGATTTGTTCCCACACCTCCATGTACAAACAGATGTGTAATGTTTCCTGCTAGTGCACCTCCAAAACCCAGGGCCCTTGTTTGCAGGTTTGCGATAATGAGAACTAAATTATGGCAGAGCTTATTAGTGCACGCTGGCCTGCTGTGTGTCTGTATAAGTGCTGTTTTAACTCGCATCACCCTTTCTTCCTGTCTCAGGTGACCGGAGTGAGCATTTCCCCTGGGAAAGACCAGCTGGTCGTCTTCCACACCAAAGACAACCGGGACCTAATCGTATGCCTGCAGGGCATGGTGCCAGCGGGGGACAGCCGCATCGGAGAGCTGGTTGGGACCCTGCTCAGCCACTTCAAAAGGTGACACCAACAGGGGGCGCTTCTGAGAGCGATTTGGGAGAGATAGCAGGACTCTGGGGACGGGGCCAGGGCACATAAGGCTAAGAGTGCCAACCGTGATAATTCATCCACTCTCTTGTCTGCGGTGCCAGTTCAGGGCGTTTAAGGACAGAGCAGCCAGCTTAGCCCTGTTTTTTATGAAGCAGGAGAAAAATTTGTGTCTTCTAGATTTGAGAGCTACTTTAAGCTCCCTAGAATCTGCCAAATGATTGCACAAGATAAGGATGGTACAGAGAGCAGATACAATATGTTATGCTTGATGTTTGCTAAATTACGCCCTGGTGTGTCATACTTTGTTGGTTGAGGGGTTACACTTCCTGAAATCGATGGGCGGTAGACACTATAGCAGGCCGTTTGATGATTTTGTAGGGCTTATGAATCAGAAAAATGAGATGGACTCTAAAGGTTATCTGGGGTATGTAAAGTATGTGTCTGTCTGTGTACTGAGATTAGAGGAAAGCCAAGAGATACGGGTAAGATGAGGGCAGTCTGAATGAAAGTTTGCATTTTGTGTGTCTGTGTGTTTTTAGACCCAAATGAGCCTAGCTGACAGAGCCAATTAACTTAAAACACAAACACATCATAATAAAATTAATTCACGGTGTACTTTAAAATACACACTGGAACCACATCGTATAAAGGGATAGTTCACACAAAAATCAAAATTCTGTCCTTAATTACTCACCCTTATGTTGTTCCAAACCCGTACAACCTTTGTTAATCTTCTGAACACAAATTAAGATATTTTTAATGAAATCCGAGCGCTTTCTGACTCTGCGTAGGCAGCAACGTAACTACCACATTCAAGGCTCAGAAAGGTAGTAAGGAGTATAGTTCATGTGACATTTGTGGTTTAGTCTTAATTTTATGAAGGTTGCGGATGTCAAGGACTGATACGGAAGAGAAGAAATTGTTGAATAAAGTCATTAATTTTTTAAAAGTATTTTTGTAGCTTCATAAAATTACGGTTAGAAGAGAACTTGCTACTGCCAATATTTACGCCAATACAGTGCTGTGAGTATTTAAGACATACAGCTGCTGTACAAAAAGTATATATAATAACCTGTAGCAGATCTTTACAGATGGAGCTCGGGACGTGGAGAAACTCTGAAAGCACACGGCGAAATGCTCTGGTGAATGCTAACCAGCCAGTTAAATGTAAAGCAGCAAGCTTATTGGCTGCATATGCAACATAGACCAATCAGCTTGCGGCAAGTAGTTTTACGCTGTAAATATCATCAGTTCATGTAGGGCTGGGCGATATGGCAAAAAATTAAAATGTTGTTTTTTTTTTTTCAGAACCAATTCTCGATTTTAATTAATTAATTAATTAATTAATTTCTTTATTTATTTATCTATCTTTTAAGGCTTTTAACTAGTCAGCTTGAAAATGAAACTACGACATGATTCAGGTTACTTTTTTTCTTTATTAACCCTTTACACTCTAAAAAAGGCTAGGTTAAAAACAACAAAACTTGGGTTGTTTGGCAACCCAGCGCTAAATATTGGACAGAACACATGCTGGGTTATTTTGACCCAGCTGGTTGAGTTAAATGTTTTTACCACACATGCTGTGTTGTTTTATTTAAGTCAACTATGGTTTAAAAATTATTATATTGCTGGCTTAACATGGACTGGAACTTACAATTAACACACACAGAAGTACTGGAGGCAATAATCAAAAGATGAACATTTATTATTAAGCAAGAACACATGGACTAAATACAAGACAAATTGAATTTATTTGGGTGGGTACAGCATAGTTTACAATATTACATACATTTAAACTCATTTAACAAGCATTTTAGACAGAAACAAATGTAATGTTTAAAAGTAACATTTTAAATTTAGTGTATTCAACCGTTCTCTGTAATTGTTTTTTTTTTTAACAGAAATAGCGTAGATTCTCATGCTGGTGTGTCACCAAATTCTGAGCCGCTGAAGGGCTGCTGTTCACCTGGGAACTGTGAACTTCAGACTGTGGCCTCATGTTTCACTCGAGCTGAAAGATTCTGTGACTGACTCCAAAAAACAAACCCCATAAACAAACAGTACTGACATTAGAGAACATATTTTAATATTAAATTAAATTAAACTCAGTACTATAATAAAAAAATCCATTTATTTTATGCAGGGCAAAAGGCGTTTCCATCATGCGAAGTGACCGCTGCTAACGCAGCTAACTGACATCTCCTCTTTGAATGTTGCGTTGTGTAAAATATTATCTACAGCACAGTAAAGACTTTAGATATGAAATAAAAAGTATACAAACCTTTATTTTGCTGAAGAAGAGAACCAAATCGGCAGCTCTGAGATCCGCTCTCTCCTGTAGAGGACTCAAAAAGTTGAACCCAGCATTTGGATTAAAAAAATAACCCAGCACCTGGGTAAAAATATTAAAAACAACCCAATAAAATGACCCATTGGGCTGAACCCAGCATTTTTCAGAGTGTAGTTAAAGAAAATTCTATTCCAGATGCACCACACCTGAAGTTGTTAACATGATGTAAATGTTAAACAAATCACTTGTTAAATATCTTTGCAGAAAAGATGTATGAACTATAACTACACCTTTTACAAACTTGTCCTATACATATTATGTTAAGAAATAATACAAGGAAAATGCTTTAAAAAACTTCAAATGTCAAGGTAATTCAAATTCAAAATGACTGAAGGTATAACGCCAGTAGACTATTATTAACTATAAATGTTCTGTAAAAACAATGAACAGCAGCTGTCAACCTGTCACCATGATGCAAACATGAAATATCAGATATACAGTAGTAGTTCTTCACAGGTTTTTTATTCGATAGTGCTGCTTTACCATTGTTTTTTTTTTCTATGTGAACATAGACACGTTTGACTCTTGCACTCGCGTCTCCTGCATAAAAAGGCATTCTAAAAATGTGGTGCTCAAGTTAAAAGATGTTCACTCCCATCTCTCGCTTTGCATCTTTGTCAACACAAAAACGCATTCTGTGTGAATGGCGCCAAACTATGTAATCGCATCACACGTGAACGGTTAATCACGTGCACATGCGGTTGGATCGTTCTTTTCTCTTTATTGTTATCATTAGCAAATTGTCAGTGTCTAATTTTACCGTTAGGTAATATTTCTATTCAAAATTGCGATTCCTCGATTTCTACGAAATAAAATCATGGCAAAACATTAAATTTGAATTAATCGAGAAAATCGAGAAAATCGTCCAGCCCTAGTTTACGTTAACAATCCATCAGTCTGTGCCATCTAGAGTTTCACGACAGAACTTGGCATTTAATCCTTCAAATATTAGATTGCGCACTGTATATGTTCTAGGCCAGACAGATGAAGACTAGCTTGACTACAAAAACAACTGCATGTAAACGTATTGACTAATATCGACTTGCCTTACACAGATGCTTCACTGCTTTTTCTGTAAATAAAGCCCCTGTATCCCCCAAGCAGAGTGTTTTTTAGAAAACACCTTGCTAACGTTTCGCTGCTAATGATCTGCAGCCGTAAGCTTTCTCTGGATCCATCCATCAGCATGATCCATTCGCCGAACAAAAGGCCAGGGTCTGAGGCTGCTGTATTCTGCTGCTTTCCTCTCCCTGTAGATCTGTACTTAACCTTTATCTCTCCTCTGCTGTCCTGCACAGCAGCCTGAGCACTAGCCACCGCAGAGAAGGCTGTTCCTTCCTCTCTCAGTTCACTTCCTATTGCGATTTCAACAGTGACGCCTAGGAAAGCGCTTGTGTAGCAGCTTTTGAGAGTTAGTGGTACAAAAATGGTAGTCTGTTTAAATCATTTTCAATTAAACTGAACCTATCACATTATGATGTTACTGTTAAGTGAGTTAGGATCTCGGGGCACGTTTCGCTGAGGTTTGACACTGAACTGGTTTGACTTTTCTGCCAGAGTGGCTTTACGGGAAAACTGCAGACATAACTGTTTCTCCTGTGCTATGAATAGATCGGAAGAACATCCCATGTATTGAAAATCAGTCTGACTGGCACAGTCTGTGCCACATGCGAGTAAAATCGTAACCCTCTTATCTGCATTAAGACTGTTGTCAACAAAGTCTATGAAAACTCATTCGACCCTACATAAATAGAGAGGATTATTTCTCTAAGTGCCCACTTTCTCTCTCGACATTTTTATTTTTCTTTAAAACCTGCTTTGTGTTTATCCTAGAACAGTGTTTGTCTGTAACGGTATTCGTACAAATTGCGCGCTGCACATGAAGAACACAGGTGAACTGGATTATCATTAATTTGATGATTGGTTTATTAAAATGTTTGTTCACCCCAAAATGAAAATTCTGTAATTACTCACCCTCATGTTGTTCCAAACATGTAACACCTTAGTTCATATATTCAGAACACAAACTAAGATATTTTTGATATTTTGATTTTTGAGCTTTCTGACCCTGCATAGACGGCAACACAACTGACACGTTCTAAGCCCCAGAAAGGCAGTAAGGACATTGTTAAAATAGTCCAACAGTGGTTCAATCATAATTTTATAAAGCTACAAGAATACTTTTTGTGTGCTGTCTATCTCAGATTTCATCAAAAATATCTTAATTTGTGTTCTGAAGATTAATGAAGGTCTTACGGGTTTGGAACAACATGAGGATGAGTAACTAATGACAGAATTTTCATTTTTGGGTGAACTATTCCTTTGTGCCGTACCTTAAGAATTATAAATATAGATAGACACAACTATTGAATAAAATTTCGTGCTTAAGCTGAAACTTATGTCAATTAGTGGCCAAGGCAACATTTCTAATTTTCAGTTCAAGTTTTTCATCAGTTTATATTTTATTTTTATTGCAGCTATTTCAGTTAACATCTAAATTAGAACTAAATTCAGTCTGCATTTATTAATATATGTGAATTTCCATGAGTTTTCCTAATGCAAATCAATGATAAAAATAGCTTCCCCATTCATTGTACAGTAGTTGCATGGAAAATAGAGCTAATATATTTATTCAAATATTCTGGTTGGATTCCTTAGGAAAAAAAGAGAAAGTCAGATTTTGAATAGGGATAAATGATATCATATTGAGATTACGACAAATTGCATCTGCAGTCTCGCTATATGAGGACATGAACACGTAAACTTCATCGCCAGAGCTGCTCTGAGAGTCACTTTACAAGCTTTTCACCATTTTATTTGAGAAAAAACTACCGTACACACCAAAAACTCAAAAATCCTTCAGTTTAACTTGAAGAAATTATGACACATGATACTATGTGTATTAAAATGTCAAGTAATAAAAATTATAATAATTATTATTAATAATAAAAATATTGTTATTTTTAAGGAATATCATACAACCAAGATATTTGTAATTTATGCAGTAATTTGTAATGCAGCATCATATTTGATTTTTTTTTTTTTTAAAAAAAGCATGAATTATTATGTTTTTATTTGGTTTTATTTGGTTTAAAGGATTGCTTAAATCGTTGAAGTTTTATTTATTCATTTCATTAGACACCACTTTTGATGATACATTTGTATTAAATCATTTAACTCAGAATCCAAAAATAAAATGGAAAAGACAATAAAACTGATTTAATGGGGGCCTAAATTAAAAGGTAGCTTACTCTGAAGGACTTACTGTAATTGTGAACAAACAAGTTATGTTTACATTTATATTCAAGGTCCAACAAACATGTGGAATTAATTTCCTTCCTCTTTAATAGTAAATGAATACCATGATAAATATTGATGTTGTTTGATATAGGGAAAAATATGAATGATCATTATTGATGATAGATTATTAATGATAATATTTTTGGCCATATAGCCCAGCTTATGTTTTGAAAGACAGAATTACCCTTTTTAACCATCCCTTTAAAATGCTGCCTGTGGAGGCTCAATATTTCTTTCATCCTTCCCTACTTTCTCTCTTCTTTTCCAGCGTAGCGATGTAGGAGATTAAATATTTAAAGTTGTGTGACTGCAGCTCTATTTTTAACCGGGCTCTTCTTCATTGGCATGCACAGCACACAGGAAGCACCGCACCTCTTTCTCTCTACAGAGGGAATACCTCATCACTCCAGCCATCACACCTGCCTTTAAGCATTATTCAAAGAGTTTCAAACTACAGCCCCGACAGATACACACCCACACATACCCAGTCCGACATGCACACACACTCAAACACATCTGTCTGCATCACTCTAGCTGTCACTCAGCCTGTCAGAGTTATCAAGGAGCGCTTCACTCATGCACTAAAAAGAACGTGTGAAGACCCGGGTCAGGATTAGCTGAACTATTTCGAGTCTTGAGGTTCTGTTGACTACTTTGTTGCAGCAAGAAAAGTCTCCATTATTAGCCTATGTAATTCTTTCAAAAGAGGGAATTCCACTGTGAGATGCCAACTCCAGTGTGTTTGTGTAATCTGTTTAAATTGGGCTTGAAACAAAGGTGTTGGTGTCAGCTCTGCTAGTGTCTCATCTGAATGAGGACCCTTGTCTCTATTGATCACTGTGGCTTGAACTAAAAGGCTCTGTGAAGTTAAATGAAAGAGTTCCCTACAGGAATTCATTAAGTCTGTCTCCTTTTAACACTCCTCTGAAGGAATGAATGGTGCCTTTTGGACTCAAATCCTGTTTAAACGCTCCTGGGAGAGTAAGCAGGGGTATGGATGGATGTCGTGAGTGTGTCTGAACCTCTGACATCATTATAGCGTTAAGGATTCGGGGTCAAATACTTGTGCTTCAGGCAGTAGGAAAGCAAACAGGGGGCTTTGCATCTTCCTGTGACTGAAATTATATATTGACATGCATAAGGTCAATAGGTCATTGAAAAACTCATTGACAGTAATCACTTAGTGATATTAAATCATCCTTCAGGTTTAGTCTTCTTTTTGCTTTAGGGCTTCGCTTTATTGCCTTCATGTGCACCGCTAAATATCCAGGTGATCAATCTTTTCTCTCTTTTTTTACTCTCTCAACTCAGCAAAATCACATGCCATTACTTTCTATTGATCCCAACTTGCTCTTTGATCACTTTCTGTGTGCTTAATAGCCAGAGCCAATGACCTCCATGCCCTCACTAACAAAACTGGGCCAGATTCCAATCTGCACTTCTCTGTAATGCTGTTAATGTGCAGTGCTGCAAAGGAGTGGAGACAAAGAGTCTGAATATGTGTGTCTGTGTGTGTGAGAGAGGGGAAATTTACAGCAATCCCCATAGCGGTCCAGTAGTTTTCCTGAGGTTGATGTCTGATTGCTATCCACCTTATTTTTTCTGTAAAAGCGGGCACAGCCATTTGTGAATTTTATGGGTCTGGCCTCCGGTCTCATCAATCCAGCTATTTTTAGCTGTGCAAAACAGCTTGCTTTGCTGCTTGATATTGCAAATTGGTGTATTTTACCATATTATTTTAATGTGTTATCTTAATTGTGAACACACTGGTTTGTAGTGCAAACAGTTTTACCGTTTACTGCACATTTTTATTCTTCTTGTTATTTCCTGAACCGGAAGTCTTGCATATATGCTTACTTCTGCGTCAAAGAATAAGGTGGATTGGCATGATGGGATAGGGATCATGGTGGTTCTTTTTCTTTTCTTTAAATCAAACCCCAATTTTGTTTCTTTTTTAACTAAACTATGCTGTAGTGTATTTAGATTTTGTAGAATGTTTTCAGAAGACATAGTTAATGCATTGATATGTTGATTTAAAAAAAAAAAGACATGGTTTTGTTCTTGCCGTGAACTTTTGAGAGGGAAGCAAATCAGTTAAATTTGAGTTGACATACTTCATGTGTGACAAAGACTGACAAGGTCTTGTCACATCACTAAGAGTGAAGACAATGTGATGTTCTGAACACTAAGTTCATTTTGACAATTACAATAACAGCTAATCACTTTCTATTGATAAAATGCAAAAATAAAATATAAAAATAAATAAATGAATAAAAATAAAATCTAGTTTTAGAATAAAAGGATGCATTAAATTGATCAAAAGTGACAGTAAAGACATTTATAATGTTACAACATGTTTTTATTTCAAATAAATGCTGTTTTTTTTTTTTTACTTTTAATTCAACAAAAAAATTCCTAAAAAAAACATGTATCATGGCTGCTACAAAAATTTTAAGCAGCACAACTATTTGCAGCATTAATTATAAAAAAAAATGATTGAGCAACAAATCAGCATATTAGAATGATTTCTGAAGGATCATGCAACACTGAAGACCATGGAAGCCCGTTTCCGCCACTGAATATAAAATAAAAAAGGTCATTGCGAGGATTTATCTCACAATTCTTCCTTTTTTTTTAAATTGCAAGTTTACGTCTCGTAATTCTGAAAAAAAAAGTCAGAATTGTGAAACATAAACTCACAATTGCGTATAAAGTCAGAATAGTGGGATATAAACTCTATATAATATAAATATAAAATATAAAACTATACAGATATGTTCTCAGAATTGCGACTTTGTATCTCTTAATTCTTAATTGCATGTTATAAAATCAGAATTGTAAATGCACAATTCTAAGAAAAAAAGTCACAATTGTGAGAGACTTCTGACTTCAGAATTCTGAGGTTTTTTTCTTGCAATTGCGAGTTTATATCACACAATTCTGACTTCATTTCTCAGAATCAATTCTGACTTTTTAACTCGCAATTCTGAGAAAAAAAGGTCAGAACTGTGAGATAAGTCACAATTACCTTTTTTTTGTTCTTTATTCAGTGGCGGAAACGGGCTTCCATGGAAGACTGGAGAAATGGCTCTGAAAATGTAGCTTTGTCATCACAGGAATAAATTACATTTAAAAGCATCTTAAAATAGAAAACTGCTAAAAGTTTTTTATTTTTTATTTTTGATAAATTTAATGCATCTTTACTATATAAATATTAATAATATCAGTTTATTTCAAAACTAGATTTTATTTTAATTTATTTATTTTTTTACTTTCACTACCTCTCCCCACAGCCTCTCAAATGTTTGTATACCCCATGATACAAAAATCTTTTTAATGTTAAACCTATATTGTCAAAAACAGCAAATATGACAATAACAACAGTGTGTTTTTCCAGACAGTAAATTGTGCAGCAGCACTCTTCATTCTTTATAAATCAATAATTTTGAGAGGAGAGTTTTAGAGCAGAGGCATAAGTGAATTTCCTTCATTGATGGGATCAGATTTCCATTTCCAAAGGCGCTTGCTAGCTTAAGTGTGTGGTATAGCATCAGTGTAATGAGAAGTGGCATAATACAGCATAGAGCTGGGACAGGAAGCTGCTCTGTGCCTAATGTGCTGGATTATAAATGCACACAATAATGTGAACGTTTTTTCAGGCCTCATTAGTCTGTTTGCCAGCGACTTTGTGTCGAGGTGCTGGCTGCAATCATTGTGTCCTTCAGCAAGGTCGTCCTTCATGCTGAACGCTTTTCCAGGCTCCAAATGGTCACCTCTCATTTGTCCCTCTAGTTCTCTAATTTTTCCTTTCCCTCTTTCTGTTTTGTTCGCCATTATTTCTCTCAGCCTTCTCTTTCTCATTCCATCTCTATGTGTTTCTCTTTCCCTCTGTATTTCTCACCTCACCTCACTCTCGCTGCTGCAGATGCAGTTCCCATAGCAACTAGACGATCCATGTCTGTCTGATATTTAGTCCATTAGTTGGCCTGCCGGTTTAGAATACTAATGAGCGAAAGAGAGAGAGAGAGGATTCTCTAAATAGCTCCATTTGCCTGCCCTTTCAAGGTAAAGGCTGCTATGAATTGCCTGTTGCAGTGATTATACTGAAATTCGTATGTAAATGAGTCGCTTACAGTAGCCCGCAGAGGGAAAACTCATTTCACCCCATCCGAGCGAAACGAAAAAGTGGGAATTCGCAATCTTTGATGTGCTTATATGCACACACACTACAAGTATACTATTTGCATTTGTTTATTAGTCAAGTGCAAATTCATGTTACACTTTCCTTTTGATTTTTGCACAGTTTGCAGGTTAAAGGAATGCGGAATCTATTATGCTACTCTATGAACACAAGTGTATTTACACTACTGTTCCAATAGGATTTTTAATGTTTTTTAAAAAAAGACTTATATTTACCAAAAAGATCTTATATTTACCAAAGCTGCATTTATTTGATCAAAAATACAGTAAAAAGTAGTATTATATAATATTATTTCAATTAAAAATAACCATTTCAGTACTGTTTAAAACAGTGTCACACATAATTTTATGATTTGGTACTAAAGAAACATTCTTATCATCATCATTGAAACTGATATTTTTGTGCAAAAAGTGATCTTTTTTTCAGGAATCTTTGATGAATGGAAAGTTCAAAAGAACACCATTTATTTAAAATGGAAATCTTTTTAGAATTTTTATAATCTGTCACAAATGTGACATATTCATGGGAGGGGGGATTATAGAAGTTATTAATTTTATTAATTTTTTTAAGGATGCTTTAAATTGATCAAAATTGACATTTATAATGTTACAAAATATTTATATTTTAGATAAATGCTGTTTCTATTCACCAAAGAAACCTGAATATTTTCTGCTCAGCTGTTTTCAACATAATAATAATAATAAATGTTTTTTGAGCAGCAAATCAGAATATTAGAATGATTTCTGAACGACCATGCTACACTGAAGACTGGAGTAATGATGCTAAAAATTAAGCTTTGAAATCACAGGAATAAATTATATTTTAAAATATGTTCTAATAATTATTTTAAATAGTAAAAAAAATTTTTTTTGCAGTGCTTTGGATCAAATAAATGCAGGTTTGGTGAGCAGAAGAGACTTTAAAAACATAAAAAAATCTTACTGTTCACAAACTTTTGACTGGTAGTGTATATATAGTATTGTATGTTATAGTGTATTTTTATGTGCATGTTTCAGTGTAATATTTATAATCTGTCACAAATGTGTCTTTTTGATTCATTTAATGCATCCTTCCTGCCTAAAAGTACTAAATTCATAAAAAAAAAACTCAGAACATTGAACAATAGTATATTAACATAGTATATATTAAGTTTGTTTTAAACATTTTTTTACATTGCTTTAAAAATAATACCTATACACTGTAAAAAACAATTTAACAATTTAACAAATAAACTTATTTTAGTTGACTGAACTCAAAATTTTAAGGCAGCAGGGTAACAAATTATTTTAAGCTGACTCAACAAATTGTGTTTTTTATTTTTTACAGTGTAGTAGTACAGTCATCTTTATTTTATTATTACTATATATGTGGCCCTGGACCACAAAACCAGTCTTAAGTAGCACTGGTATTTGAAGCAGTAGCCAAAAATACATTGTACGGCTCAAAATGATTGATTTTTTTTTCTTTTATGCCAAAAATCATTAGGATATTAAGTAAAGATCATGTTCCATGAAGATATTTGAAGTTTTCTGCCGTAAATATATCAAAACTTAATTTTTCATTAGTAATATGCATTGCTAAGAATTTCATTTGGACAATTTTTAAGGCGATTTTTTTTTTTTTGGCACCTTCAGATTCCAGATTTTCAAATAGTTGTATCTCGGCCAAATATTGTCCTATCATCACTTTCAAAAAATTGACACGTATGACTGGTTTTGTGGTCCAGGGTCACATTTTGTGTTATTATTACTACACTAATGTTGTAGCAGCTGCCACTGCTTTTACTGTATATGCCTCGTCCAGCACTTCACCATCCAGTCCATTAGGTGGTGCAACAACAACTCCAGACATAAGCAATTAAACACTAAACGCTGCCAGGCACAACAAAGCAATCAATCAGAACAATTAATTAACACAGATGCAGCATTACCAGCTCCGTGAATGAACACAGCATCCGAATACACAACAAGCTCGTGGGAGAAACTTGACCACTGGGGTCACTGTTGGACAGTGTTGCTTTAAAATAAATGAGTGGTTTATACAATATACGTCCAATATTTATATTCATCTCATTTATTTTTGTACTTTCGACTACTTAGTGATTAGAATTTAAACACATGAAATACGCACAGTAAATTGTTGTTTATTGTTGTGGTATTTATTTATGAGCTGGGTGTGTTTGTGTGTTCAGTCATCCTGTAGTGAAAGGCTTAGCTGAAGAACAGGTTGGGGGATTTATATGGCTGTTGAAGTGTAGGTGGATGGATATGATATTGTGCTTGTGTGCGTTTGAATTGGAGTGGATGAATCTGACCTACTTTCTCCTGTGCTAGCTCTGCATTGCCGTGTCTCACTCTCTCGCACCGCTCCACCCCCACTGCCCTTGTGTTTTACATTCTTTCACTCTCTGCGTTCCAACCAGCCCGAGATATGATGATGGGAGGATGCTTCGCTGGCTCATGTTCAACGCCCCTCCTCTCCCTTCTTCCCGTCTGTGTGACTCTTTTAGGCACCTGCTCTGTATCTAATGTCTCCACAGCCATTTTACCTCCAGTCCTGTTTCTTTGCAATCCTCTCATTTCTTCTAATTGAGCATAATCAAATGCTTATACATTTACACATGTTGCTGTCTTTACAACATTTCTTTACAACTGTCATAATTACAGTTTCTGTCTTCGTAATTGCTACCTGTTATTGTTACTATTGCTAATATAGTTACACTTACTATTTCTACTGCTGCTATTATGACTAAAATTTCTATTACTACGACAATATCACTCATTAACTCATTAATGCAGTTATTATTGCTATTTTTGGAATTTTTGGAACTTTTTTCAAAAGTTTTTGAACAGTAAGATTTTTATTTTTAAGTCTCTTCTGCTCACCAAGCCTGCATTTATTTGATTCAAAGTACAGCAAAACAGTAAAATTTTGAAATATTTTTACTGTTTTAAAAAACTGTTTTCTATTTGAATATATTTTAAAATGTAATTTATTGCTAAATTTTCAGCATCATTACTTCAGTCTTCAGTGTCACATGATCCTTCAAAAATCATTCTAATATGCTGATTTGCTGTTCAAGAAACATTTATTATTATTATTATTATTATTATTATTATTATCATCAATATTTAAAACAGTTGAGTAAATTCTTTGAACAGAAAGAAGGAATTATAGAAATTAATATTTTATTTAGCAAGGATGCTTTAAATTGATCAAAAGTGATGATAAAGACATTTATAATGTTACAAAAGATTTCTATTTCAGATAAATGCCTTTTCTATTCATCAGAGAAACCTGGAAGAAAATCTACTTATCTGTTTTCAACATAATAATAATAAAATGTTTTTTGAGCAGCAAATCAGAGTATTAGATTAATTTTTGAAGGATCATGTTACACTGAAGACTGGAGTAATTCAACTTAGAAATCACAGGAATTAATTACGTTTTAAAAAATAATTAAAAAGGAAAGAGTTATTTTAAATAGTAAAAACATTTCAAAGTTGAACTATTTTTACTGAGCAGGAGACTTTTTAAAAAAACATTACAATTTCTTAGTTCACAAACTTTTGACTGGTATTGTATATATAATTTTAGATTGTATGTTTTAGTATATTATTATTTTTTTTATTACACAGAATTACACTGATGAAAGTTATATGAATAATTAATTTTAATTCTACTTAATTAAATTAAAACTTGAAATAAATAAAATTACAATACTTCCTTTTTACTACCCTAACTAAATTCACGTATAAAATTGGTATTTTTAAATCAAGAACATTTTTGGACTAAAACTAATCAAAGGGCTCGTTTTTTTTTTTTTTTTTTTTAAATAGACAGTTTTTGTTGCATTTAGTCATACTAGTAGGGATATTTTCATTCTAGAGAGGTTTGAAAGTTTAGATCTGAAACTAGCTTGGTTGAAAATATGGGGACTTTTTTTGTGAAATCGATACTTTCATTCAGCAGTGATCTACTACATTAATCAAAAAAAAAATCCTAAAAAAATTAGGATTTTAAATTAAAATATTTCACAAAATTACTGTTTTTAGTAGTGATACATCATATTACTTTTTTCATTGAATTTTTGATCAAATAAATTCAGGCTTGGTGAGCATAAGAGACTTCTTTCAAAAACACTTACTGACCCCAAATTTTGAACATTTTGGTAGTGTGTGTGCTAGGACACTAGTTCGAGAAATAGCTGTTTCAGTGAATTGTTTGTTACTCTCTGGCTCTGGGTTTGGAGTTAGAAAAGCATCTGAAATCACTCATAGCACCTTCATCTTTACTCAGCCTCTCCATTTCGCTCTTTTATACCCCCAATCTATCCTCTCTTTCTTCACATCCCTGGTCTTTTATTATCCAAACTCTGTCAGTTGTTACATACACTGACCCTCCTGCAGTGATCCTCTGCTGAGGCTTTGCTCTGTGCTTTGATGTTCAGACACTGATGAATGACGGTAAGGAGCTTTATGGGTATATAGACATTATTTGGTGGCTTGTTAAGTCATGCTTGACTCCAGCAACAGCCTCTTGCTGCAAATGAAGTGGTAGGCTGTCCTTGCTACCTGTCACGCTCTGAGAAATCTGCATTAACGGTATTGATTTCCTCCTATTACACAATCATATAACATCAACATGTTGATTTTTGACAAAATGTCTTTAAATATGAGTCAGGATTATTTTTATAGGATTTTAAGTGACCAAAATTTGACCCAGACTGTTTTAAAGTATTGCCCCAAAAAATGTCATTTTGATTGTACAGCTCCCATGGGGATTCTTTCAGGAAGTGACATTGTCTCCTCAGTAGCCAACAGAGTGGATAACAGTGGGTGACGGATGTAAAAAAGTGTGCTGATTTTCATGGGGCATCTGTCCTATTGTATTGTGACCACTGAAGAACAGATTGTCTGCCGCAAATTGGTGAATGCTTTACCTCACCCTTCGCAGAGAAAGTCTGGACATTGTTTAAATTATAAGGTGCATACTGCACCCTACATAC
The DNA here is from genome assembly GCA_012976165.1 of Labeo catla. Lineage (NCBI taxonomy): Eukaryota > Metazoa > Chordata > Actinopteri > Cypriniformes > Cyprinidae > Labeo > Labeo catla. The sequence continues at coordinate 554,314 of VONZ01000157.1, read as the reverse complement.
CTGCTGTTCATCAGAATCAATTACATTAAAGATACAAGTCATTCTAAACCTTCAGCACAGGTAATATCTGGTCCAATTTGATCCCTGTGAACTCTGAAGACCTTGTGTGGTTAAATATTACCGCTGCTGGTAATTTCCGTTCCTGGTAACTTGACAAGAATACAGGGGGTCTGTTCTTAATCAAGGAGCAGACCTGCAGCTGTCTCATAAGCTTGAAATCATGCAGATATTCTATAGGAAGTATATAGCAGCTTCCTGCTTTGATTTGATCTGAGCCTTCAAAATTACCTACATGTTAGAGTAATGCTGATTCAGTGATTATTAAAGGGATAGTCTACCCAAAAATGAAAATTACCCCATGATTTACTCACCCTCAAACGGTCCTAGGTGTATATGTATTTCTTCTTTCAGATGAATACAATCAGAGTTATATTAAAAAATGTCTTGGCACTTCTGAGCTTTATAATGGCAGTGAATGGCTGTTGAGATTTTGAAGGCTAATAAAGTGCATCCATCCATCATAAAAAGTACTCCACATGACTCCAGGGGTTTATAAAGGCCTTCTGAAGTGAACCGATGTGTTTGTGTAAGAAAAATATCCATATTTCTATATATCTAGCTAACTGTTGCATGCGCATTCACAAGAGAACTCACGCTTAAGTGCAGTGGAGAAAGCAAAACGAAATACCGGTCATGAATTAGAAGTACAAAATGAGGATTTGTAAAGGCAATATGTTGGATGATTTCGATATAAGCCAAGAGGAGACTGGTTTCCCTTTGTTGTAAACAAAATTGGTTTTCGTGAGACTAGGATATTCTCACCGGAGCTTATGTGTCTTAAGTCATCTGCTCTTTCGTGACTGTATGTACCACAATTGGCAGATTACGGTTTCTAAAGTTATAAATATGGACATTTTTTACACAATTGCATCGATTCCCTTCAAAAGGCCTTTAATAACCTTCTGAAGCCATGTGGATTACTTTTTATGATGGATGGATGCACTTTTTTGAGCTTCAAAATCTCAACACCCATTCACCGCCATTATAAAACTCGGAAGAGCCAGAACATTTTTTAATGTATCTCTGATTATATTCATCTGAAAGAATAGCTTGAGGGTGAGTAAATAAAAAAAAATCATTTTTGGGTGATGAGAAAGCCTTAAAATATCTTTTGTAACAAAATTATTTCTTTCTAATGTAGAATTAATGCATGAAAGCATTCAGTAATATTTGGTTTCATAGTTTAAATAAACCAGTAAATAGAGATGCTAGCACATGGAGCACATTATTTGGTTACCTGATGTTACATTCAAAATATTTTCCCTGTGTTTTTCCTTGCAGGTCTGCCTTCTCTGTTTTCCATTGTTTCCTCTTTTGCACTCTCATTTTCACTTACTTGCTCATCCCTTTATCTTTTTTCCCCTCCTCACTCTTTCTCCTCCTTTCTCTCTTTCGTATTCATGCCCGCTGTTCTCTGAGAAGAGCCCCAGCTTTGATCAATATTTTTTCTTGCTAAGCCTTTTCTCCCTGTGCTTCTAAATGACCTACTTTGTAATCTCCTCCTTAACAGCTCTCTTTAAAATTGTGAAAAAGAGCAGAGGCAGTGAAGCCCCGCCACTGATCTGATACATATTAGCAGCTAAAGCTTCTGCTTGTATTTGATAAATAGTAGTTTTAGAAGGCGGCTTTACTGCACAGACAGATTTGAGGAAGATGAATAATTATATTTCCTACAGTAATGTGTCTACTTGACTTGTCATCATCAAGAAACGTCATGCTCCTTTTGGTAGATTTCACACATTGAAAATCAACTAAATGCCAATGAAAATCAAATGTAGCAGAGCTTAATTGTTCATTAATTAATCAATGAGGTATAATTTGATTTTTAATTTAGGGATCTCTCTATTATAATCCCTTCTTACTGTAGGACAAGCTTTATAAAAGGACCCTCAAAAAGGTGCTTCCAGCCTGAGGAAGTCGGTGTGTGTGTGAAAGAGAGAGAGTAAGGGTGAGAGACCTGCACATGTGAAGTATGTGTTAACACCATGTGAGGAAGGCAGTGCAGTCAGATTACTGGGGTGGGGCAAAGCAAAGGATGCTGGGATGCTGCCTCTCTTCTCTCAAGTGCACAGCAAGCATAATACTTTTTAGCTTTTTTTTTCTCTTTTTGAGGATGTGAAGACGGATTAGCCCAGGGGCATATCTTCTATTTTGGGAGGTGGGGTGTGACTGTGTTGCAGACACACATTCATTCATTCTCTCCTCTCATGTTCCCTCTTTCTTCGACCCACTAAATCTACTACAACCAAAATTGCTTTGCAGATAAATACAGATGCAGAATAGCGATCATAAGATCTGTTAACAGCTCTCTGAACCGGTTAGTGCTTCATCTGTATACTTCGGTTTGTAAAGGTAGGGTGAGGCAATTATATTTATATTTTTTAATACAATTGTAGTGTCAAAACTGCCCTTTAGTGCCTTTTAATATCTATGAAAATGAGAAACTGTCTTCATAAAGGTGCATAAGTGTTCAATTTATTTGTCCCAGAAAATTAACTAATGAATCGCACAATATACAGTCAGTAGACAAGTGAACTTGAGTGGTATTTACCAGCTACCTTTGCATTTCCTGAGTGCTCACATCCCCTCCCCCTTTACCTTCCCTTAATACTCCTTCTATTCTGGGTAGCAGAGCAGGCCTCAAAGGTGGTGAGTCAGTTGGCGTGAAGGGCACAGGCACAGGGGAGAGGAGGGCTGGAAAGAATTGATTTTCCAGTGGGCCATGCGGAGCTGTCTGCTCCCCAGCACTGTGTGAGAGAGCCAGGCTCACAGAGAGACACTCAGTATGGGGAAATCTACAGTTTTCATGCCGTTCCCTGCTGGTAAAATCAAAACTCAACTACACCTCAAGCAATTCATTGACTAACCTTTCATTGCTGCCTCAACAAAAAGCTAAGGGAATTGTATACTGTATACACTGAGTAAATCCAGGATTTTCCAACCCTTTGAAATGATTGTGAATGATAGGAGAGATTGATGCTGGTTGAGACAGTCTGTTGGCTGACTGGAGTAGCCCTACCACATCATGGGGTTCATTGGGTTGCCATAGAAACGTCTGGCACAGCAACCTGCTGGTACAGTAACTTGCAGAGCCAGAGCTTCATAATGGGGAGTTTATCATGTCCAGGATTTCTCTAAAAGCCTGCCTGGTGAAGGTCACTCTTCTGAATTAGACTTCTGATTTAGAAGACGATTGTTGTGGTTCTACTGTAATTTTTACAATTACTAATTAGTTTTGAGGAGAGGGATTCTTCATGTTAAGAGTATTTGTGACAAATCAATTTCAACTCATACCTCTTTTTCTTAAAAAATAGCAGTTAGACGCCTACTTGCATTAAAGGAAAACTCCACCTCCAGAACAACAATTTACAAATAATTTACTCGCCCCCTTGTCATCCAAGATGTTCATGTCTTTGTGAAGAAATTATGGTTTTTTCTCCATATAATGAACTTCAGTGGTGCCCCTGATTTTGAACTTCCAAAATGCAGTTTAAATGCAGCTTCAAAGGGCTCTAAATGATCCCAGCTGAGGAAGAAAGGTCTTATATAGCAAAACGATCTGCCATTTTTTTCGAAAAATTCAAATTTGTATACTTTTTAGGCACGAAAGCTCATGTAACACTAGCTCTGGGATGCGCGTCCACGACGCTACGTACTACAGAATGACGTCGAAAGGTCACGCGCGACCTACGTGGAACTACAGACCCAGTGTTTAATAAAAGCGAACGTACAAAGACTAATGCAGTGCAAATAAGTCAAACGCTGTTTACAAACAAAAAGGTACAAAGATGTCGGATGATTCTGAAGTTGTAGGAGAAAATGAGATTGAGAGAGTTACGTTATTTTAAAAAATCCACTTCGTTTTTCGTTTTAAACATAGTTTGGACTATGGGGGTGCCATTATTTCGATGATTTGAAATGGTTGCACTGTGAGCTATTTCCGCTACCTGTTGCTATTTTTACTGCAACACAACTTGGAAAATATGACCACAGCTACTGAAAGAGCTTATAGGTGCCATTAGATATAAGCGTAGACTTAAACCAAATGCCGTACCATTGATTTTCCCCACAAGGAGTCTAAACGCCTTCAGATATTGAGTGAAATCCGCACTCAGAAACTCTTTCAGTGGCTGTGGCGTCATGACAAGCGTAAGGTTTACATTCTGCCAAAATGGCATTGACGGTTCTTGTCTCTGCTGTTTGCAAGTTCTTTCAGTAGCTGTGGTCTACTAAAAGCCTCAAAGACATCAGGACTAAAGTGGGGAGAACAAAAGCAAGGGTCTTTAGGAAGTTTTATTCATACACAGGCATCTTCCCATTCTTTTCTCCTTTACCTGTCGCTAGGAAAGCAGTGAAGATATACTTTGCTTCTCTAGTTGCTTTTTAACTGAAAATTACAACCAAAAGCCACACAATGTGGCACGTGGGTTTTTTAATATAATGATAATGGGTTTTCTACTACATGTTTCAGTAAGAGACATATTTATGTTATATTAAGCCATACAAGTCTTAATACCCAGGGTTCCCTTTAAAGAAAACAAGAGACTAGTGGAAGTTCATCTTTGTGGTAACAAAGCTAAGCCTAATGTGTACTACTGAACCTGGAATATTCTAATATAATTTAATGTTCATCAGAAGAGCTTTCTGATATGATGTGATGATATAATGTCTATATATAAATGGATCTAATAAGTTTGCTAGGTATAACAAGGCTTTTAGCGGTTGGATCTGTTCACTTCAACTACAGAGTGTGTGTGATGAAGTTGAACTTTTATATTTCCATTTACCCCTCTTAAAACACAGCCGCTCTCTCTCAGCCAATTACTCTAGCGCTTCATTGATCCCCTCAGCGAGACAGTCTGGTGTAAAATGCCCATTCACCCAGAACCAACCAACCAGATGTGACAAGCGCACACAGCTCTGTGGACCAAAACAAAAACAAGAGCATATGGAATATTTCAGTGACTCTCTCTCTCTCTCTGTGTTTCTAGTGAGAAGAGGAAGCTACAGGTGAACATTGTCAGCCCCATTCACTGCAGTATGAATGGAAGGAAGTGCACTGTTGTCGTGGAAACCAAGATCAACCAATCACAGCCAGACTTCACCAAGAGCCGATCGGGATACATTCTCTCAGTGCCAGGCAACTAGAGGACCAGGGATCCCAAAAACGGCCCCTTTAAAAGGACCCTGACAGCAGGGTATCTATTTTGTGTGCTAGTCCAAACTTTTGAGCTGAGAACCTCAGAAATCAAGCCATACCAAATTTGCCTGAAGACAGGCATAGAATAATATTTAATTAAGAGAAAAAAGTTCCCTAAATCCAAACTTCAGTTTAGATTAGTTTCAAGATGACAAGAAGGAAGCGATATAGACCCTCAAAGAAGCTGAGTTACCAAACTCTGTTTATTTATTAAACGTTACGACCAAATGAAGGGCAATCATAAATGTAATATTTATGAGGAACAGGATATGCAGGATTTTAAAAAGTTTCTAACTTGTGTTTTGAGGTTTTTCCTTCAAAGGGAATTTGTTGGGTTTTGATCATCGCTTCATGTGGGATGAAGAATAGCTCTGCTTGTGTCCCGACATATTGCACAGATCATAAGCAGTCTGAAAAATATGTTGCTGCTGAATTTGATTGGATGTTCTTGAGCGGGATGTGTTGATCATATCCTTAAACTCATTAACTGCTCAGAGAGGAGCGTTAAACACTCTCGTAATTTAATACATTCTCTTTTTCTGCATATAGCTGGTCATTTATACACATTGTATACAGAAACTGTCATATTGGATATAGCTTATATAATGTACTGTATGCACTATATATAATGTAGGTAGGACGAGAGCTGTCATTTATTCACATATTTCATGATCTTGGAGAATCAGACGGGACATATTTTCTATAGCCATTTTTTCAAATAATAGACCCTGGCGTCAATAGTAATCCCTATATAGCAAAAAAATTAATTTCTTGATGATAAAGCAGTTAAAAAGAGGCTTTCTCATGTTTACAAAGCAGTTGCCATTTTATGAGCCAAAAATGCATGTCACCTAAAAACATAAGATGAAGAAAATCCTTGTTCCATTATGGTCGTTTTTATTTTTGCAAGCTAGTTCTATCTAATATCTTGTCAATATTAACACTGCAAACAGCGAGTGTTGATATTACGAACTTTGCACATCTATGTGGGTAAATGTGTTCAAGTAAGAGAGAAAGAGAGCAGTATTGATTCATAGAACAAAATCAACAGAGTTCTGAGTGGAAACTCCCAAGATGTCTGACCCAGTTTGAAGCTTTCGTAACTGATAAAGAAAGTGCCAAGCTGAAAACTGACTGCTGTTCTTCAATCCTAAGGTGTTTGCGTAAATCTGTTTCATTGTTTTGTTCGTGGCTTCTAGCGAGAGATCTTTTTTTTTTATCAGTTAATTGGGATCGTTTCTGGTGGCCAAAAATATCACTAAGCTCCCATCACTGGGTGTGATTAAAATGGGGGGGGAATGTGCATTCGCTAGTGAGCTGTGGGCACAGCTACTGATCCGTCCAAGTCAGACAGACTATCACTTTCGGGAAGTGATCAGCGATCCAGCTCAGTCATTGTGGTTTTAAACAGCCTCAAGCTACATGTGAACTCTGATCACAATCTCCATTTTGCTTTACTGTTCCTGTCTGCTTTAAACAGGTGCATGCTGTCTCATCTTCTTTCTCAGTCCCTGTACTCTCTCTTGACTATTAGCCTGGATTGGTAAAGTGTGTCAGGAATGCACATAGTACTTTTGGAAGATAAAGACGCTCTAATCCAGTTTCTGCTCAGTTCTTAGAAGCAAATAAATGCAATAAATGGACTTACAACATTGAGAAGTTGTCAAGGTCTGTTTTTCTTGAATCAAACACTATACATTAGACATTTTTCAGCCCTCAGTAGAAAAATACTGACTGTGTGTGTGAATGCTCTTTTACCTTGATTAAACGAGTTATGTGATTGTTCTGTTGCATAAAATCTGACCCATTTTATGTTTTGTTCTGATTGTTGAATATATGATCATATAAAGTCATTTCGTTCTTTCTTGTCATGAACCACAGTGATTCCGTTTAAGTGCCGAATAATTCCAGTTCCCAGGTAAACGTCTTTTATGTTCATTGTTGTAATTGTATCTGTTCACCTTGGTTAATATTCAAGACTTAGTCTGATCCGATCAAATGATGTGCCTACTTTTATACTTCTGTTATTTAATTAATATATTTTAAAATGATGTTTTAAATTTTTAAAAGATGTTACACAGACTTGGACCAAATCAAAAAAGGGAATCCGGTTTATAGAGCTTTTTTCGTATGTATATTAATGCAATAACCTGTGCGTTTAGTAATGAAAATTATTATATGGAAACCAAACTACACATTTTAAACCATTGTATTGCATACTGATTTGTTTTGTTAATCAAATAAAGGCTGTACCGAATATCTGCTCCTGAAAATAAACATGCCCTTGAAGTGTCTGCTCCAAGGGTTTTGCTCCATCACACTGATATACTGTCATTATTTCATTGATTTGCCACACTGCTATTAATCCAGGGTGAAGAGCTGTTTGCCGCTGGGAAGCTGATGACGACAGTTGAACCTGTCAGTCTTTTCGGTTGTGGGCGTGGCTACTGCAGATCTACAACTAGAGCAATGTTGAGGTATCATGATTCACACTGTTTATTTTTCGTATATGGGTATTTTAAATCTTGTTGATGGATATTTAGTTTATGTATGAATTGCCTAATCATACTTTATTACTGTACTGGAAAGAAATGCAGAGCACATTAATTTACACCATGAATCAGTGGTGAGATCAGGTCAGGGTGTCACTGGTCCACCCAAAGCTGCTAATGGTGTGGGAAATGGCACGAAACTACAAAATAAGATCTGTTATGTGTGTATACAGTGCTGTTTGAAAGTTTGTGAACCCTTTAGAATTTTCTATATAGTTCTGCATAAATATAACCAAAAAGATCATCAGATTTTCACACAAGTTTTGCAAATTGACAAAGAGAACCCAATTAAACAAATGAGATGAAAATATATACTTTGTCATTTATTTATTATAAAAAATTATCCAGCGTTAAATATTTGTGAGTTGCAAAAGTATGTGAATCCCTAGGATTAGCAGTTAATTTGAAGGTGCAATTAGAGTCCATCTGTTCAGAAGTGTATTCAGTCAACAGGATGACAATTAGTTGCCAGTTTATGCCCTGTTTTATTTAAAGAACAGGGATCTATTAAAGTCGGGTCATGTTTGTGAAAGTGAATCATGGCGCAAACAAACTCTGCTCATCAGGCTGCGAAAGGTTACAAAGGTTACAAAACCATCTCTAAAGAGTTTGGACTTCACAAATCCATAGTCGGAAAGATTGTGTACAAATGGAGGAAATTCTAGACGACAGTTACCCTCCCCAGAAGTGGTGGACCAACAAAGATCACTCCAAAGCAAGGTGTATAATAGTTTCCGAGATTGCAAAGAACCCCAGAACAACTTCAAAGCAACCTTTCTCACATTGGTTAATGTTGAAATTCATGAGTCCATCATCAGGAGAATAATGAACAACCATGGTGTGCATGGCAGGGTTGCAAGGAGAAAGCCACAACTCTCCAAAAAAACACAGCTGCCTTTCAATATAAATATTTTAATATCATAATGTAATTTTAATTTCCTCACTCGTGAGTAGAGCTGGTAATTGTAATGAATTCATTTTAGCTCGGTTCGTCTTGTACCGACTTTCTTCTTTCACATGTAGCTTTGAAAAGTTCAATTTATTCAAATGAATCGGTTCGTCAAGGACACTTTGAAGCTTTAAAAGTCACATACGTTAAATGGTCTTATTTTATTTTTTATTATATTATTTTTATTTTTTTTTAAAGTTTGATTCGTTCTAGAAACAGTTCGTCTACAACACTCTCTTACATACAGCTTTGAAGACCATTTTATTCCAGTGATTCAGTAAGTCCTAACAGTCCTATTTAACCTGTATCTTTGGATTTGGAAAAAGTGGAGGTAAATCTGACTATCGGCTCAAGTAGCGCTGTTAATTCTAGTGATTTCATTTTAGTGAGCCGGTTCGTCTAAAACGGTCTTTCTTCTTTCTAGCTTTGAAAAGTTAATCGGTTCGTCAGAAGTGACACTTTCATTTGTGTTGACACTTTCATCAAAGTGTTGTAAAGCTACAAATGAAAGTGACACTTTCATTTGTAGCTTTACAAGTTGCTTGATGTAATAATGAACATAGTGGTCGTCATTTACCCCCGACATCTGAGCCACTGAAGATGCAGTGGATTAAGTTTGTTTGTGAAGGGAATATGCCTCCCGATCTACATATATCCGTCTATGTTCACGCAAATCATTTGTGATCCAGCTTCACTTACAGCAGAAGTGAGTATAAGGGTTTTTTTATGAATCTCTGCAATCACCTTTCCTAATAACATGCTAGTTAGCAAGTTTAGCAGCTAAACTGGCTAAAATAAACAGGCTCGTCACTCCACAGAGAGAAGAGAGGGGCGGGGTGTGCAGAGCTCATTAACATTTAAAGCAGCCTCAGACAGAACAGGATGATTTTTGCAGAGCTCAAGGAAAAAAGGGTGTTATATAGACTTTTCATTAAGAACCTAAAAAATCATATCAACTTGTGAAAAAAGGGCAAGCTTTAAAAGTCACATACGTTAAATGGTCTTATTTTATTTTTTATTATATTATTATTTTTTTTTTTTAAAGTTTGATTCGTTCTAGAAACAGTTCGTCTACAACACTTTCTTACATACAGCTTTGAAGACCATTTTATTCCAGTGATTCAGTAAGTCCTAACAGTCCTATTTAACCTGTATCTTTGGATTTGGAAAAAGTGGAGGTAAATCTGACTATCGGCTCAAGTAGCGCTGTTAATTCTAGTGATTTCATTTTAGTGAGCCGGTTCGTCTAAAACGGTCTTTCTTCTTTCTAGCTTTGAAAAGTTAATCGGTTCGTCAGAAGTGACACTTTCATTTGTGTTGACACTTTCATCAAAGTGTTGTAAAGCTACAAATGAAAGTGACACTTTCATTTGTAGCTTTACAAGTCACATTCGTTCTATTGAATCGGTTCATCTTAAACGGCCCGCCCTCTTTTAAGTTTGATTCGTGATTCGTGAAATTTGATTCATTCTAGTGAACCGCTTCTTAAACTACACTCTCTCATATAAAGCTTTTTTGAAAAGACCAATTTATTTCAATGGATCGGTAAGTCATAAACAGTTCAATTCAATAAAAAAACGTGTATCTTTGGATTTGGAAAGAATGGGGGTAATGACTAACGGCTCACTTGTAAGTAGCGCTGTTAAATGTAGCAAATTCATTATGGTGAGCCGTCTTAAACTTTTATATGAAGTCTTGAAATGTTAGATTCATTCGAGTAAATCGGTTCGTCAGAAATGACACTCTCATTTGTAGCGTTAGCACATTCATTCTAGTGAATCGGTTCGTCCGAAATGACGCTTAGATTAGCTTTAAAAGTCACATTCGTTGTACTGAATCGGTTTATTTTAAACTGTCGGCCTTCTTTGAAGTTTGATTCATTATTTATGAAGTGTGACTCGTTCTAGTGAACCGGTTCGTCTTCACAACACTTTCTCACATAAATCCTAAACATTCCCATTTGGATTTGGAAAGAGTGGAGGTAAACCTGACTATCGTCTCACTCTTAAGTAGCGCTGTTAATTCTGGTGAATGAAACATTATTTCTTCTTTCAAATGTAGCTTTGAAAAATTTATTCATTCGAGTGAACTGGTTCATCCGAAATGACACTATCATTAGCTTTAAAAGTCACATTAGCTGTATTGAATTGATTCGTCGTCTTTGAAGTTTGATTCGTTATTTATGAAGTTTGACTCGTTCTAGTGAACTGGTTCATCTTAAACAACACTCTCTCACAGCTTTGAAGACCATTTTATTCCAGTGAATCGGTAAGTCTTAACAATAACATTTAATGTGTGTTTTTGGATTTAGAAAGAGTAGAAGTAAACCTGACTCTTAAAGGGGTCATCGGCTGCAAAGTTCACTTTTTCATGTTGTTTGAACATTAATGTGTGTTGGCAGTGTATGTACACATCTACCCTATAATGATAAAAATCCATGCAGTGGTTTTTAATTAATCGAGCCATTCTAAGATGCCTGTTGGTGTGGCGTCACACCGACAGAGGCCGCTCCCACGATATTTGATTGACATGAGCACCGTACCTCAGATCAGCTGTCACAGTGCAACCTCTATTGTTCCAATGCCCGGAGTAGGGATGTAAGTTAGACAAAAATATCTCTGATTGAGCAATTGAGGTGTTGTGTTGCTTGATGTAATAATGAACATAGTGGTCGTCATTTACCCCCGACATCTGAGCCACTGAAGATGCAGTGGATTAAGTTTGTTTGTGAAGGGAATATGCCTCCCGATCTACATATATCCGTCTATGTTCACGCAAATCATTTGTGATCCAGCTTCACTTACAGCAGAAGTGAGTATAAGGGTTTTTTTATGAATCTCTGCAATCACCTTTCCTAATAACATGCTAGTTAGCAAGTTTAGCAGCTAAACTGGCTAAAATAAACAGGCTCGTCACTCCACAGAGAGAAGAGAGGGGCGGGGTGTGCAGAGCTCATTAACATTTAAAGCAGCCTCAGACAGAACAGGATGATTTTTGCAGAGCTCAAGGAAAAAAGGGTGTTATATAGACTTTTCATTAAGAACCTAAAAAATCATATCAACTTCAAATATCAAAAAAGGGGAATCCGATGACCCCTTTAAGTAGCGCTGGTAATTCTAGTGAATTCATTTTAGATTCATTTCATTTCATTCATTTAGATTGTTCCTTTATTCAAAAACCCACATATGTAAAACTTGTACAATTTGATAGAGACACAGACTAAAAGTCCACCCTGTTTCATAAAGATCCACCCACTTAATTGGAGATTTTTGTTCTTGGTGATTTTCACTGGCCCTGAATATGTCCTCAATCATCTAGTTTAGGAAGACTGACATTTTAATGTACATTATTTATGTTTATATTGCCATAGTTAAATGGCACAAAGACTTACGACTGCTGTTAAACTTGTAAATATATTAAAATAGAGTGTTTTACTATAATTCATCTTATTAGTTTTAGTGGTATCAGTTATAATACGAAAATGTTATTGTTTAAGAAGCTACCATTATCCTAAATAAACCGGTCTGTGATAATGTGAGACCACATAATTGGAAAAATAGATGTTGGTGAACTGCCAGTTTTCATGTTGCAAATCTGTGATGTTATGTTGGTAAACTGCCAGTTTTCCTGTTGCTAATCTGCTTATGTAACAGCCCTGCACCAAAATGTGACTAGTAGGTACAATTTGAACAATCCAGTTGAGAATTAAAGTGTTCTCAAAGTGAAATCAACCAAAACCTTCCTGAAACAACCACACTGTGGTCTATCTTTAACGATCAGTGCATCAGTTTATTTGTCATCACAGTACAAAAATAAATAAAAATAAGCAGAAACAAAATGCAAAAAGTTACAGCAACAGATTTTCGTCTTTTTTAAAAGAACAAAACCGTAACAGATCCGTAACCCCTCCCTCCCTCCCTCCTACCCGCCTGTCAAACTCTAGCCCGATACTATAGAGTCCTACCCTCTAATAAGCACGGCCATGCTCTGATCCTAGAAAGTCAACACACACACACACACGTCGCATTCTTCTACAAATACACTCGTTCTTGCTCACACACTCATGCAATCCTTTTTTGTAATACTGTTTTCAGTCTACAAAGAATTACGCAACAGATACAGAGAGAGTTTGACAGGAGTTTAATTTTATCGTGGTTTTTTTTTCAAAGGACTACTCTGTGATGCAAGTGAAAAAATGGCACATTATTGTGGGCTGGGGGCAAATAATAGCAGGCAAGCGGTGAAGAAGGGCTCACCTACTTCAGCCCCCACAACCTCAAACCCCTGCGTCTCCTCAGACAAGTGCAAGTCCCGTATCCAAACCTCTCCTGGCACGTTTTTGAGCAAATTATTGGCTTCCTCAACTTCCAGTCACTTAAAGCAATGCAGCAGGGCAAGCAGTCACACAGAATCCATCCATCCCACTTTCATTTCATGAGAAGAACAGGCTTTTGCATGAATTAACAGAGACATAATAATGTTTGCTTATATGACTGTCACATTCTTTTTTTTCTTCTTCTTTTTTTTTTTGACTACAAAGAAAGAGATACATAACTACTGAAAGAAAGCATGCACAATTTAGCACTGTTGAGATGTTTTAAAGCGGGCAAATAGATCGCATAACACAAATTTTCCCTCGATAACCCAGATCCAGTTTGATCGATGTCATCGATGTGGCTGCAAATGTACTTTGTAATACTATTTGGTACTCAAAAACCATTCCTCTATGTAAATGCGTTCTTATCTTCAGAAATAGACCACATCTCATCCAGTTTAATGCCTGGAGCTTGTTATCATCTGTGCTGTCATGGGTTAATCACTCATGATTGCTTTTGCAGTGCTGATATGTAGAACATCCCAACAGTACTTCACAGAGAAACTGGTTTCACGTATTTAACTTTGATTGAAACCGATCATCTGTCACTATGATGAATTACCTTGGTGTTTCTCAGATCTGAAAATGGTCTTAAACTAAGCTCTTATAGACGCTCTCGCCTTGAATAATTCATTCGATGCAAATGTGCATTAACCGTAATCTTCATTCCCACCAAAAGGTAGCCATCGATCTAAACGCTGCACTGTTTTTTTTTTTTTTTTACAACACGCTACTAAAATCTCTAAATGCAAGAGAGAAATGTGTGAAAATAATTAATAAATAACAATAAATTACGATTCCGATAGATAGACTTGTTATTAATGACAATCCTACCGTTCCAAAGTTTGCCGGCCTTTGGTATGTTTAGACCTACGTGATTTTCATCAAAGGTATGGCACTGTTTTTGATACATTTACAGGCTTTTCTGTACAGAGCCCCCTGTTGAAACTAGTCTGAGTACAAAACAAAATGACAAAATGGCTCATTGAAGCAGGCATAGCAAGATAAACTATTTGAAGTTGTTTTTTCATATTTCATTCCCTAAACACATATGCAGTCGGCTTAAAACAAAACAACAAAAAACTCCAAGTAGTTTACGCCATATAGCTCGTGTGTGCATTCAGCTGTTTTAAAAAATGGAAAAGCTTCCGAGACGTAAACCACACAGGAGAGATTCTGTATCATGGATGAAAATAAAGTAGGTCTTTCTTACAAATGTGCTCCTTTCACCATCTACATCAACAGCCACTGTGCAATGCTGGCCTCAGAGTCTTTCCCTTTATTCTTTGTTTGTGGCTTGCGAACATAAACACGCTCAACCTGGCGCCCCTCTTCCCTTTTTGCAATTGGCTGTAACAAGCAAGGTGTTTAGCATTCAGCGAGTGTCCGGTTTCGTGGACACGGGAGAACAAGTGTCTGTTGATTATGAATCAGTCTCCATTTCGATTGACAGTGGTGGCAAGGATCTTGGTGCAAAGTGTCCAGAAGTCAGCTAGACAACAGCTGGATTCCTGTCCACATTCAAAGTTGTGTTGTTCGTTTTGTCTTGTTGTGTCTTTTGAAGTCTTTTCTGTCAGTGCTTTTAAATATTCACTACTTCAGAGCATTTGGTCCACTCAAGTCTGGCATTTCTTTGTATTTAGGTCCAAAATTCCCATTGCTAATGGTAATGAAAGACTCACTACTCTTTTTGAACAACCTTAGTATCACCCATTGCTTTCTATAAAATTGATGAATTTATTCCACTTATGTAGGAACTACTTAAAAGGATAGTTCACCCAAAAACGACAAAAAAAGTTACTGCTTTTTTGGTTTCTGTTCTTCTGTGAAGAACTTTACAACCTTTCCATTCTACAAAAAGTTCTTTATAGTGGGAAAGAGTTCAATAGGTCAAGAGTAAAATATTTAAAATGTTCTTCACACTAATAAAAATGGTTCTTGTTGGTGCCAATAGCCTTGTGGGCAAGTGTGCCAACATATGTGACTCTGGGCCACAAAACCAGTTTTAAGTAGCATGGGTATATTTGTAGCAGTAGCTAATAATACATTGTATGGGTCAAAATAATCAATATTTCTTTTATGCCAAAGATCATTAGGATGTAAAGTAAAGATAATGTTTCATTAAGATATTTTGTAAATTTCCTACCCTAAATATATCAAAACTTAATTTTCAGTTTGCAATATGCATTGCTAAGAACTTCATTTGGACAACTTTAAAGGTGATTTTCTCAATGTTTTGATTTTTTTGCACCTTCAGATTCCAGATTTTCAAATAGTTGTATCTTGTCCAAATATTTTCCTGTCCTAACAAATCAGTGGAAAGTTTATTTATTCTGCTTTATTCTGAAATATAAATCTCAATTTCTGTCACTTATGACTGGTTTTGTTGTCCAGGTCACATATAGTGTCATTGGGTGTCCCGAGTTCGAATCCCAGCTTGAGGATTTGAATCCTTCGCTTTCTGTTGGTTCTTCACTGTCCTGTCATAATAAAGGAAAAAAGTGATTAAATGGTTCTTTAAGAACTGAAAGGCTGTTTGGGAACCAAAAATATTTCTACTATGGTATCTCTATCAAAATCCCCTCTTTTAAGAGCTTACAATGAGAGTCAATGGAGTCCAAAACAACCCTGTTGGACCCCATTGTTTTTGGACTAAGAAACTGAGACAATTTTCCACAGAAGAATCAAGGGCATACCGGTTTGAAACAACACGATCGATTTCTTAAAATGTTCATTTTTAAATGAACTATCCCTTAAAAAAATGCCAGACGAGAGTGCCACCAAATACGTCTCCAGAGCCCCCTCACCGGTCCAGGCCGATGAGCAGACGACTCCTCTCCTCCTCCTTCTGGCTCTCGTTTTTGAGGTCTGCAAAGACCTGGGTGAAATAGTGAGGATCCGAGTTGATCTGCAGCATCTTGGCGCTCATCAAGTTGATGATGGACAGGCAACGGTCCCAGAATGTCTCCTTGGAGGTCTCCACCAGAAATGGCTTGAGAGGGTATGAGATCTCATTGCCCATGTAAGAGTAAGACAGGTAGAGGCAGGTCAGCAGCACGGCCTGCAGCTCGTGCTCAGTAGCCACTTCGGAAGAGACCACGTCGCGGCAGAGCATGTAGACGAAAACCACGTTGGCTGGAGTGATGAAGCCCTGATCCTGCCATCCCTGGAGCAGCAGAGAACGATCCACGCTACGGAGCCACAGCACGGGGTCGGTGGGAGAAAGGTGCTTGAGTCGGTAGCACCTCCGGCAGAGGAACTCTCCCAAACAGCGCAGCAACTCACTGGTTGAGGCTTGGACGATCACCCTCTTGGGTGTCCCGGGAACAGCGTTGGAGTTAGAAAGAGGTGCTTTCTTGACAGACGAAGCTGTGTTGTTGGAGTTTTTAGAGCCTTGGTTTGATGGACTCGACTGGTCCTGTGTAAAGGAAGAGAGATTTGCACAAGACTGTGACTTCTTGAGGTTCTCATTGTTGAGGTGAGAAACATTGTTCTGGTAGCCGCCATTAGGCTGCACCTTCTTAGACCCCTTTTTCTTGGCAGAGACGGCTACTATTCGTTTCCACGGGAGTACGTTGATGAGCGGGTGGCGCTTTAGGTTCTTGTCTTTGGCGTTCTTGCTGTTCTGAACCGCCGTGTAGTGGCCCACGGTGGCCGGGCCATCCTCAAACAGGGCGGCCTTCCGGTAGCTGGGTGAAAGCGATAGCACGGTTCCCATGATGCCGGGAGCGGGTTAACAGAATCTCAAGGTTAGGGGTCAGCTAAAGAAGGCGCCAAACTGGAGCCCCACTGCTTCCTGAGACTAGTTCAATCTGTGTTAGACATCCAAATTTAGGTTGGTGCTCTATTTAAAGAAGAATGATGTCGGGATAGATGAGAGCTGTGTCACTGCAAAGCCTGTAAAACAAAAAAAGCATATATAAATACATATCAAATTGGTGCTTTCCAAGCACATTTTAATAGTCCTTAAAATATAGCAATAATATAAGTGACCCTGGACCAGAAAACCAGTCATAAGTAGCATGGGTATATTTATAGCAATAGCCAGCAATACATTGTATGGGTTAAAATGATCAATTTTTCTTTTATGCCAAAAAACATTAGGATATTAAGTAAACACCATGTTCCATTAAGATATTTGGTTTTGGATTAGTAATATGCATTACTAATATGCATCAACTAACTTTATTTGGACAACTAAAGGTGATTTTCTCAATATTTCGATTTTTTTTTGCACCTTCAACTGTATCTCCATCCAAATATTGTCCTATCCTAACAAACCGTACAGTAATGGAAAGTTTATTTATCAGCTTTTAGATGATGTATAAATCTCCGTTTCAAAAAATTGACCCTTATGACTGGTTTTGTGGTCCAGTGTGTATTTTGATTACCATTTTAGCATCACAGACTTTTCATACTGCAGAATGCACAGTATATGCAGTATAATTGCAAAATATAGTCTCTCTTCAGAATAAAAGATGCATTATAATATAATACTAGTACATTTAATCTTCAAGACATTGATCTATTTGTCTTTGTTATGTTAAATTTTAGTCTGTACACTTTTTTATCAACACAGATAAAGGGTTCTACCTGTAGTAGTGCCCTAACAAAGTAATACCGCATCCTTGTCTGGGAATTAGGCCTTTTGTTTTCATTAAAATAATCTTAAATTATTAATACTATATCCACGATGTTTTTTCTCAGGTGTCGAATAATTATCTTAGGTCAAAAATGTCTATATATTATTGATATTTATGTAATCTGTTCTACACATGTGTACTTAAAATTGCTTTTTACTTTTCTTGGTGGTTTTAAATTTGACGATAGTACTCTACTGTTTTCTTTAAGTCGAAAACAGGCCTTATAAAGGTATTGCGTCGTAGATGATCGTCGTAGACGATCGCAATAATAATCTAATCTTTCTTTTTCAACTACACGGTTTTCTACAATATAAACAATTGATCTGTTGATCTACCACACGTACAATATCACAATTTACACCCCACGTTTATAAAAAATAAAATAAAAAAATAACACACAGCAACTCAAACCCGCCAATGAACATAAATAAAGACATCGCCATGATTGCAGATTCCACTGTTTACTGCTCTCTTGTAAATACTGATACCCCTGTATCACCGTAAATTCGCATTTAATAGGACATTTAATATTCTTATTCCTCATTTTCTTTCAATACGTGTTTTAACAAAGCACAAAAACGTCTGTTTTGCTACTATCATCTATTTGTACGTTGCTCAAATATATCGGCCACTGTCCAAGGTTCTGAAAATGTGCGATCCTCCCTGCGATGTTTACATGAGCTCAATAGATTACTGACACTTATTTTCATCATTACTTAAAATTAAAATAAATAAAGAAAGATAAATCAACAAATAAATGTTAAACAAGCCAGTTAATAATTCTGCTCTGAATGCTGTAATACCTCGAAAATATGACCAACAATTATGCAAATGTAACATTTATGAATACACAAGCTTCGATGAAATGTAGCTCACTTACAGGAATCTGCTCTCCTCCACGATGCTTTGGCAAAACAAGAGCCGCAGTAATGGCTGTCTGGGTTTATCCTTCATAAACTGCGCATCAAGGAGATGCAAAACCAGGCACCCCAAGAAAAAGATTGAATATCAAGATTGTCAGGAAAATGCCTAAATTCCAATAGAACAATAGGCTTTTAATTAAACAAAACAATCTTCGCGTCTTGTCGGAGGTCTCTGTAGGCGCTCCAGTGGTCTGGGGATGCTGGATGTCTCCTTTGGTTGGTGATGCTGAGAACTGTGAAGCTGTGCTATTGGTCCACACCAGCAGATACGGGATTTAGGTTGATGTTGTGCTGTCAGAGCCGCACGCACTGCGTACTGCTGGCAGGAAACCTGTGCTAGAGCGCCTCCCTGTGTGCTTTTTTTTTTTATTTTGGGACGTTGCTCCACTGCCCCGCCTTTGTGCACTTGGCAATCACAACAAATTTTCAGACTTGGAGGTCATTTAGGTTAGTTAAAGATAAAAATGATCAGAAGAAAGAGACAGCTAATATATAGATTATTTATATTACATAATACATATATCTATATAACCTACATTTCTCTCAAATATTTTATTATTGGATATTTTCCATGGTAATGTAATATTTATTATTCATTTATATGTAATGTATATACTTATTTATGTATCTGTTTAGGCGAAAAATTAGGTTTATGTTTGTTATTTCCTTCTAGATTGGACCACTATTTCTATATTTTTGCTACACCATGTATAAAAGTCACTGTAGGAATAGCACATTTTATATAATGTACTGTTTTATTTTTTAATAAAATTCAAAAAACGTAATTTGTTATATAAACTCTTGATACCCAGCACATTACCATTTATGAAAATGTTATTTTTGAATGTTCTCTGAACGTTCAAAACATCCATTTTTTGTTTAAACATTTACATTTAGTCATTTAGCAGACGCTTTTATCCAAAGCAACTTACAAATGAAAACAATAGAACCAATCAAAATCAACAAAAGAGCAATAATATGTCAGGTTTTTATAATAAATAAAAAGAAAACAAGTTGATAGAATAGGGAACCCTAGTGTTAGAGGGCCTTTTTATAATAAATAAAAAGAAAACAAGTTGAATAGAAAAGGAATAGGGAACACTAGTGTTATGGTCTTTTTTATATTACATAAAAAGAAAACAAGTAGATACACTACCAGTCAAATGTTTTTAAACTAATTTCTTTGAACATTTATTTGATCCAAAGTACAGTAAAAACAGTAAAATTTTGAAATACTTTTACTATTTAAAATAGAGGATTTCTATTTGAATATATTTTAAAATGTAATTCATTCCTGTGATTTCAAAACTGAATTTTAAGCATCATTACTGCAGTCACATGATCCCTTAATAAATCATTCGAATATTCTGATTTGCAGCTCATAACAACAATTATTATTATTATGTTGAATACAGCAAAGTTGATTTTTTTTCAGATTTCTTTGATGAATAGAAAGTTCAGAAGAACAGCATTTATCTGAAATAATAATAAAAAAAATTGTAACATTATAAATGCCTTTATCATCACTTTTGATCAATTTAAAGCATTCTTGCTAAATAAAAGTATTAATTTCTATATTTTTTGCTGATCTTTGGATCTTTCTATTCATCAAAGAATCCTGGGAGAATGTAGGCTACTCAACTGTTTTAAATATTGATAATAATAATAATTATAATTTTTCTTTAATAGCAAATCAGCATATTACAACTATTTCTGAAGGATCATGTGACACTAAAGACTGCAGTAGTGATGCTGAAAATGTAGCTTTGATCACATGAATAAATTACATTTTAAATATAATAAAATAGAAAACAGTTCTTTTAAATAGCAAACAATAATAAAATTTTGCTGTTTTTGCTGTACATTTGATCAAATAATTGCAGGCTTAGTGAGCAGAAGAGACTTCTTTTAAAAACATTAAAAATCTTACTGTTCAAAAACTTTTGATAGTTAGTGTAGAATAGAAAATAATACAGAGAATGGTATAGTGTTAGTGTTACTTTTAAATGTTCTTTAAACCACAGGTGAAAATATTCCAAATAGATGTATAATGTCTTTATACATGTACTAGAGAACATGTAACATTGAATGAACATTCTATTAACGTTACCGGAAGAATGTTTGTTCATAACTTTGAGAGAACTTTGACAGAATGTTAGCCAAGTTACCTGTAAACGTTCCTGGTTAGCTGGGTATGAGTCTTCATTCAGCAAAAGGCAGTGGATTTCACCCATAAACAACAAAAGGCAGGATGGTCAATGGCATAGTAGGATTACCATACATTGTAGCAGCCATACAGAGTTTTCAGCATTGGGGTCTCTGTCACCACCTACTGACCTTTAAAATAAACAACTAAATAAAAAATAAAAACCATACAAATTCTCTGAGAAGCATGGTAGCCTACTAAATTAATTTATAATCTTAATAAAAGTACTAACAACAGAATAGAAAATAATAATGCAATATTTTAGATATACATGTTTTACCTATTCAATCGTGCGCTAGAAAAGGTAAGGCTTAAAATACTACAAACCCCAAACTGCCACTGCACGCACATACGTAACACGCACTTCCGGTTAGGCTCGCAAGGGCTTGTGGGCAGTGAGATTTTTGAATAGGGAAGATGGCAGCCGCGGCAGTGGTGGAGTTTCAGAGAGCTCAGTCTCTCATCAGCACAGACAGAAACGCTTCTATTGACATTTTACATTCAATAGGTAAAGCTCTCTTCAATTCCTTTGATAGAACTTTACTTTTCGTTCTGCATGGCTACTTTAAAGCTTCAATATTAGAAAGGCTGGGGAGCCATGAGCCGGTGCTGCGGTGCTGACTCACTGTACTGTGTGTGTGAGCGCGTCTCAAAACCTAGTGAGCTTCCTCCATAGGCAGCATTTTTGGAACTTATTACCGCGTTCGGAAGTTCGAATCGAGCACAGAATATAGAGAGCTTTTTGGGCTTTTTGTGCGTGCTTGAGCATTTGAATCGAACGTTCGAAAGCGCCTGCGAATAGCTAAAAACTGTCTAGGTAGGCAGCTCACTATGTTTTGAGACACAACCAGTGTCTATGGACAGTTAGCCTGCAATATTAGCCACCCTTCCAGGCCAAGGCGCATTTTATCACATATATTTGGGAATTATTTTAATTTTATATTAATTATAGCTTTACTGATGATATTTTATTTTGAGATTGGCGTGTGTTGACAATCTTTACCTGATTGATGTGTTTCATACGAACCCTAAAACAAGCTTTGACATTTCTGTTTTTGCTATCGTGACATTGGCTGAGATTTGTTTCTTTCTCTGTTTGGCTTATGAAATCATAATTATTACTTTTTGTTAAATAAGCGGGCTTCCTGATTAGGGCATAACACGCAGTCGTAGATTAACTAGTGTGGTTGTTTTTTAACTAATTAAAACTTCTGCCGATTATTTGTCATTTTTCTGTCTATTTTTGTCGTCTCTGAGACCTGTTGAGTTTCTTGTCATCCTGATTCTTTTTTTTCCTATGAGTAACATAATGATGACACGTTGGTTTAAAATGAGATTAAATAACACAACTGGATGTATGACTTGCTTATTTTTACGTAAAGTTATTTTTGAAGGTGAAGTGTATCTTTTTTTAAGACTTTAAAAGTATGCAACTCAGATAAATTAGCAGAGGCAGCTACAAGCAAGCATTTTGTAGTTTGATTTTCCCGAAAAGCGTAAACAGTGTTGCGTTATCAAAACATTATTTTGAGCACCCTGACAAGCTCAACACAGCAATAATGGCTCAGCCAATGGCAGGAGTTTGGGGGCGGGATTATATTTTGTTCTACTAATGGCTGATGGGGGTTTGTTCAGGGGAAAATGTTAAAAGTCATTAGAAGAGTCTGCAGAAATTACACACTTTATTTATAAAGGTATTTCTAAGTTTTTGTAAATATCATTCAAATGTTTTACACTCACATCAAATTAAAACAGTTTTTCAGAAAGTATTAATTATTATTATTATTATTATTATTATTATTATTACTATATTTACTTTTTTTCGCATGGATGTGCTACTTGCAAATGTTTTTTAAGTTTACATCAGTTATACAAATAATCATTTACGTAACACATTTGATGTATTTTGTTCTTGTATGTAATTGCATACACATTACATACACATTCTAGTATGTGTATGTAATGTGCATTAGAAGTCAAACGTTTTTGAAAGATTTTTAAATAAGTCTCTTCTGCTCACCAAGCCTGCATTTATTTGATCCAAAGTATTTAAAATAACTATAATAATAATAATAATAAATATATTTTAAAATGTAATTTATTCCTGTGATTTCAAAGCTGAATTTTTAGCATCATTACTCCAGTCACATGATCCTTGAGAAATCATTCTAATAATTTGATTTGCTGCTCAAAAAACATTTATTATTATGTTGAAAACAGCTGAGTAGAATTTTTTTTCAGGTTTCTTTGATGAATAGAAAGTTCAGAAGAACAGCGTTTATCTGAAATAGAAATATTTTGTAACATTATAAATGTTTTTTTTTTCCTCATCACTTTTGATCAATTTAAATCATCCTTGCTAAATAAAAATATCAATTAAAAAAATTAATAAACTAATTTATACTGACTCCACTGTTCTACTTTTTTAAAATGTCAGATAAATGCTGATCTTTTTTTTTCAACAAATGATTCTGAAAAAAAGGAACTCAGCTGTTGAAAATATTTATAATAATAATAATAATAGTAATGTTTCTTGAACATCAAATCAGCATATTAGAATGATTTCTGACAGGTCATGTGACACTGAAGACTGAAGTAATGAAGCTGAAAATGTAGCTTTGATCACAGGAATAAATTACGTTTTAAAATATATTCAGATAGAAAACAGTTATTTTAAATAATAAAAATATTTCACAATATTACTGTTTTTGCTGTATTTTGGATCAAATAAATGCAGGCTTGCTAAGCAGAAGAGAATTCTTTAAAAACATTAAAAATCTTACTGTTCAAAAACTTTTGCATGGAAGTATATGTCATTTTTATTTGTGTATTAATAATTTTGAACAGCAGCATGTAGTAAATGATAAAATATTTAGACAATTTTAGGTATAATATTTAGTTACATTTCTTACTTTTTCTGTGTTTTTCAGTGAGACGAGATGTCCAGGAAGATGATGAAGAGGCGGTTCGTGTCAAGGAGCAGAGTATCCTGGAGTTGGGCACTCTCCTGGCCAAGACAGGACAAGCTGCAGGTTGGAATCAACATTCTGGGGAGGGATGCTGTTCCTGCTATAGAACTGTTATAACTGTTGTGACGCATCATCATTGTTGCATGTTTCTTTAGAGCTTGGAGGCCTGCTGAAATTTGTAAGGCCTTTCCTGATCTCCATAAGCAAGGCAAAGGCGGCCCGGTTGGTGCGTTCGCTTCTGGATTTATTTCTGGACATGGAGGCTGCCACGGGCCAGGAGGTTGAGCTGTGTCTGGAATGCATCGAATGGGCTAAAGCTGAGAAAAGAACCTTCCTCAGACAAGCCCTAGAGGTAATGATAATTTGCATAAACAGCTTTGGACTGTCATGACAATCAGCCAATAACTAATCATGGCCCAGTAATTAATATAAAATGGGTAGTTCCAACTCTAAGACCTGAGTAGATGTCATGAAAGAACCTATTTATGCTGACCTGAACTGAAATCAAGTGAATTGTATATTACAACGCCAACTTAATACAAAGCCATAAAATGGAAAACAGGTTATTTTTTTAAAAACAATAAGCCACTTCATGTGTTACATTGTTTTTGCCACAGCTTTCCATAGTCTAATAATAAAGCAAAGTAAAAACTGAAATTTTGGTGCTTGTGTGACTTGCTACTTTTATTATGCCGTTATTTACAATAGTCAGAGTTTATATATATATATATATATATATATATATATATATATATATATATATATATATATATATATATGTATGTGTATGAAGAGTTCAGATGCAAAAGCCTCTAAATCCTTTTTGTTTAAAAAATTTTTCTTTAAAATAAGCATTTCTTTCTGGCTACTTTGTATAGGTTTCTATGTAAGTACTGGTATTTCTGATTGGGCTGAGGCTGGAATTTAGCGAGTTAAAAGTAAAATATTTGATGAACGTATACTACACTGTGTGCAGAATTATTAGGCATGTTGATATTCTGGTCATATTTTTTTTCCAAACACATTTTACCAATTCCAAACCACATCAGTCTTAATAACTACTGTCAATTTTGTATTTAATCATTTATATGTGATATATAATTGTCCGTGAAGGCTGGAAGTGAAAAACTCCTTATATTCAGGTGTGCAGAATTATTAGGCATGTTTTCGTTTACAGCTAAAATGAGCCAAAAAAGATATTTAACCCAGACTGAAAAGTCCAAATTATTAAATGCCCATGAGAAGAATGCAATACTAATGCATTACAAGAATTTGCAAAGTTAAGGCTTGACCATTGGACAGTGAGGATGAGAACATCAATGAAGATCACGCATCAATGAAGAACATCAATGAAGATCACGCAACATTGATGAACATCAATGAAGATCACGCAACAGCGCGCGCTCTCTCTCTTTCTCTGTCTCGCGCTTTCTCTCTCGCTCCCTCTCTCTCTCTATACCGTTAAATAACTTGTGCATTGATTTACTTAAATTGTTTTTGACATAACTCACCGAACTACAAACTTTCCAGTGATGTCAAGGCGGGATATTAATTCGACAAGCCCGCACATCTTGGCCGCCGCGCGCTCAATCCAATCTGCGTGCTTTGCCTATCACCTGACGCGCACCAGTTATGCAAGCTTAATACTGAATGTTTAACATTATATTACTTACATACACATACTTCGTAGACATCCTTATACTCTAATGACTCCATTCTGCTGTCTGTTGTTTTGTTGTCGGTGTTTCTTTGCCTACATACGCACTTGTCACATGATGTGGTATCGGCGTTTGGTATCGGGGCATTTTAACGAGTACGAGTAGGAGTGCAGGAGCTCAGTATCGGGCCCGGTATCGGTGCATCCCTAATATATATATATGTATATATGTTTTTTTTTTCTTAATTTAATTAACAAATTAAAATTATTAGCAGTAGACAGCAATGTAAATTTAGAATTTTTCCTTCTCTTTAATGTTTCTCTCTTACATCTCACCAAGGCTGCATTTATTTAATCAAGACACCGTGAAAGCAATAATATTGTGAAATAATATTTCATTTTAAAATGTTTTTTTTTTTTAAATATATTTAAAAATGTTGTTTATTCCTGTTTATTTTTAGCAGCCTTTACTCCAGTCTTCAGTGTCACATGATCCTTCATAAATCATTCTAATATGCTCATTTGCTGCTCAAAAACATTTATTATTAATGTTGAAACAGCTGCCCTGCTTAATATTTTTGTGGAAACAAGGAGACTTTTTCAGGATTCTTTGAATAGAAGGTTTAAAAGAACTAGGGCTGTCAAACAATTGCAGTTAATCACATGCAAAATAAGTCTGGGTTTGCCTAATAAATGTGTGTGTACTGTGTGTAATTATTATGTATATATAAATGCATACAAATAATTTTATATATTTAAGAAAAGTGTTTATGTAAAAAATATTTTTATTTATATCTAATATAAATTATATAATAAATATAATAAATACACATACTTGGAAATACTACTTAAATATATACATGAATGTGTTTTTATGTAACTACATAATTACACTGTACACACACATATATTAGGCAAACTCAAACTTTTATTTTGTATGCAATTAATCACGATTAATCATTTGATAGTCCTTAAAAGAACATTTATTTGAAACTGAACAAATAATTTTGCTATTGTGCCAATAATATTGTTAACTAAATCAATGAATTACATTAACTTGCAGTAGACAACGATGTAATTGATCATTATTCCTCCTTTTTTCGTCAGGCTCGACTCATTTCACTCTACTTTGACACAAAGAGATATCAGGAAGCCCTTCAGCTGGGTAAGAAAAATGTAGAAAATAAATGTGAATGTATAGTGGGATTCAAATATCTGAGCTAACTAGTAATAATTTTATGTCCTAAAATAAAAATATATCTAATTCATGTTTTTTATTTGACTTTTTGCTCAAATTATTATGGTTTTGAGAAATTTTAATTAGAAATTCGCAAATACACTTGTGTTCTCTGCCGTTTGGGTTCCACTGTAAATGTACATTTTTGTAGTACACTGTAGTAGGGGTGTCACAATAAATCGATTTGTGCATCGATTCTGAACTTTATGAATGGTTATTTTAAGTTCAAGTCAGAATCAATTCCAGAGAGTGTCACAATGCATTTGGAAAATCTGAGAAATGATCTATAAATCGATTTATCATGACACCCCTACACTGTGATACTTTTGATGTGCTTGAAACTTAAAGATTATAATCTCTGTTCTTTGTCATTAGGTTCCCAGTTGCTACAGGAGCTGAAGAAGATGGATGATAAAGCTCTGCTGGTGGAGGTCCAGCTGCTGGAGAGCAAAACCTACCATGCTCTCAGCAACCTTCCCAAAGCCAGAGCTGCCCTCACCTCAGCCAGGACCACCGCCAATGCCATTTACTGTCCTCCAAAACTCCAGGCGGCTCTTGATATGCAGTCAGGCAAGTCTCACTTCTCTTTTTAACGATCTGCAAGTGTGTTTGAGATTGGAAGCGTTTCTCATTGGCATGTGACTGGTTCACCCGTTCACTTCAGGTATCATCCATGCAGCTGAGGAAAAAGATTGGAAAACTGCCTACTCTTACTTCTTTGAGGCTTTTGAAGGCTACGACTCCATCGACAGCCCCAGGGCAGTAACTGCACTGAAATACATGCTCCTCTGCAAGATCATGCTCAGCTCGTAAGTGAGATAACCGCTTACAGTTTATCCCTGTTTTAGTGTGGGAGGCCACAGGATAATACAATAGTCATTGTGTTAGTTATGCCAAGCTCTGTTATGTAACATCGCCTTACTAAGTAATACTTAGGCTCTTATTTCTTCAATACAGTGCATATCCATAAATCATCGCCTACGCTTAATGACTTTAGTAGCTAAAGTGCAAAAAAGCGGTGTTTTAAAGTCACATATTATACACTAGTGTTTGAAAGTTTGGGGTCGGTAAGATTTTGAACATTTTTTTTTTTTTTAAAAGAAATCACATCAAAGCTGTGTTTATTTGATTAAAAATACAGTAAAACTGTGAAATATTATTATTATTACTGCAGTTTTAAATCAGTGTTTTCTTTAATGTGTTTTAAAATATTATTTATTCCAATGGCAAAGCCAAATTTTAAGCAGCTATTACTTTAGTTTTCAGTGTCAAATGATCTTTCAGAAAACATTGTAATATCCTGATTTGATGCTTTAAAAAATATTTATTCTTATCAATGTTGAAAACAGTTGTTGGAAACAGTGATACATTTTTTTTTTCAGCATTGTTCAAGGAAGATCAAAAGAACATTTGAAAACAGAAATAGTTTGTAACAGGTCTTTACTGTCACTTTTGATCAATATAATGCATTCCTGCTTAATAAAAGTGTTAATTTCTTTTCTTCCAGGCCGGAAGAGGTACAGGCCTTGATCAGTGGCAAACTGGCTCTGCGATATGCAGGGCGACAGGTAAGCTTATTAAAATTCCAGTTACTTTTTATAGATGAAATTGCTGCTTACAAACACATGCTCTGCAGTGGTTCTTCGTGCAACAGGCTTTTATGTTTGAGCATGTGCTTTTAACAACCTGCTACACATTTGACATTTTTTTCCCCGGAGCAAGTGCTCATTTATAGTTGCGCCCTGTAATTTGTTCTCCATCAGACTGATGCACTGAGATGTATAGCACAAGCCAGCAAGAACAGATCATTAGCGGATTTTGAAAAGGTACGATTTTGACCGTCTGTATATATTTTTAAATTGAAGTCTTTGATGTCATGCTCAGCTTTCTGTTTGCTCTTTCACACATGAAGGCCCTGACAGAGTACACTAAAGAGCTGAGGGACGACCCCATCATCAACACACATTTGGCCAAGCTTTATGACAATTTGCTGGAACAGAACCTCATTCGGGTCATTGAGCCTTTTTCCAGAGTACAGGTAGTGTATGCATAGATATTTTCCTCCTCAAGTATATCATTTATTTTAGTTTTTTTTTGTTAATATAATTTTTTTTAAAGAACCAACGCCTACATCCTTTTCATGCTGTTTTTTTTTTCCTCTCTTTTCTCTATTTTCAAGATAACACACATAGCAGGCCTCATCAAACTCTCGAAGGTACGAACTGTTCTTTTCTGTTCAAAAGTTTTTGACTCTCATACAAAGTATCAAGTTAAGTATGAGGTCACACAGCACTGTTTCCAGGTCCAGATGTTCCTTCAGCCTTCAGATGTCAAAAGCATACAACAAATAGTTTTACTATACACTCACGGTGCAATGTAGCACTGTCAAAAAAGGTGTGCTATAAATGTACTGCGCTCATAAAGAGGCATGGACATGAAAACAATATTATTGGATGGTCAATAGCTGACTTAACAAGTGGATACGTTATAGCTTTAAAGGGATACTTCACCCAAAAACGGGTGAAACAAAACAAAAAATTCTGTCATTAGTCTCTCACTCTTAAATCTATCCAAACCCGTAAGACCTTTGTTCTTCTTGGGAACACAAATTAAGATATTTTTGATGAAATCCGAGAGCTTTCTGACCCTGCATAGAAAGCAATGTAATTATGTTGTTTAAGGGCCAGAAAGTTAGTAAGAATATTGTTAAAATAGTCCATGTGAAATTTTCATTTTTGGGTGAACTACCTCTTTAATGTTTTAAAAACGGATTGCAACCCTCAGTGTCACCACAAAAACCAGTGAAATAAGCTATAAAATAAAATAATGACTGTATTACCATGTATGCATGATCACTAAAATTGACATCTCTCTTTATTCCACAGGATGATGTGGAGAGGAAACTGTCACAAATGATCCTGGACAAAAAGTTTCATGGTTTGTCTATTTTTTTTTTTTTAAATAAAATATTTAAAATATTGACACATAATCATAATATTTTAAAATAATATAATATTTTAGAATATTTTATTTTATAATGCCACTGATATCCGTGACACTACAAGCACTGATTTCATTCTCGAATTTTAAAGAGGCCATATGAATTCATGTTAAAAAACAAAACAAGGCAACATGCATTATTGCAGCACCTTCATTCTGGGTCTGAAATGCTCTGATTGAGTTCCAGTTTCTACAAAGCTTTTTTTTGTTGAAAATCTCAGAGTTCCCTGATTGTACAGCTGACCCAGTGCATTGACACTGGCCAAACATTTCAAGCGAATGTCAGAAATGTGACATCCCTTAACATAATCAGCTTTTGAGACTTCTAAAGTAGTTGTAAACACAAACAGTTAATAATGGCATTGTTTTAATTTGTAACATTTTGAGCCCAAGTAAGTAATATCTAGACTTCAGTCTTTCGTTTTGGGTAGGTCTAGAGCAGTGTTCTCTGTTAGATAGAATAAATCCATATTGTGGGAGACAATAAGCTTTGTAAGCTTGCAGATCTTATACATGCACTAATAGATACATTACACAAAGGAAAAGGAAAACTTTAAGCATCATATGGCCTCTTTAAGAGTTTATAACAAATATTTCATGACTGAAGTCCCCTAATAATTTCCTGCCTCTCTACAGTGTGTAACTAAATCTAAGACAGTGGCAAAATCCCCAAAATATCTTGAATTTATTTGCCTGATTGAGTTCTACTGTTGCAGGCATTCTTGACCAAGGTGAAGGAGTGCTCATCATATTCGAAGAGCCCCCTGTGGACAAGACTTACGAGGCAGCTCTAGAAACCATACAGAACATGAGCAAAGTTGTGGATTCACTGTACAACAAGGCTAAGAAGTTAACATAGGTGAGGCACTTGAAAAATTAAATGCACATATAAATTATTTTGTATCATCAAGTTTGTATCATTCAATTCTGACTTTATTTCTCGCAGTTTTGACTTTATATCTTGCAATTCTGATTTTCTCACAGTTGCGAGTTAATATCCTATAGTTCTGACTTTATTTCTCGCAATTGTGAGTGTATATAACTCAATTCTGACTATATTTCTCACATTTGTGACTTTATATCCTACAATTCTGACTTTATTTCTTGCAATTGTGAGTCTATATCACTTAATTCTGACTTTATTTCTTGCAGTTGTGAGTTTGTCTTGCAATTCTGACTATATTTCTCATATTTGTGACTTTATATCCTCCAATTCTGACTTATTTTTTGCAATTGCGAGTTTATATCCTACAATTCTGACTTTATTTCTTGCAGTTGTGAGTTTATCTTGCAATTCTGACTTTATTTCTCGCAGTTGTGAGTCTATATCACTCAATTCTGACTTTATTTCCTGCAGTTGTCAGTTTGTCTTGCAATTCTGACTATATTTCTCACAATTGTGAGTTTATATCCCCCAATTCTGACTTTATTTCTCCCACTTTTGACTTTCTTACAATTGTGAGTTTATATCTCTGTTTTGACTTTATTTGTTGCAGTTGTGAGTTTGTCTCACAATTCTGACTATATTTCTCACATTTGTGACTTTATATCCCCTAATTCTGACTTTATTTCTCACAATTGTGAGTTTATATCTTACAATTCTGACTTTATTGCTTGCAGTTGTGAATTTAGATCTCACAATTCTGACTTATTTCTTGCAGTTTTGAATTTATATCCTGTAATTCTTACTTTATTTCTTCCACTTTTGACTTTCTCACAATTGCGAGTTTACATCCTGCAATTCTGACTTTATATCTCACAATTCTGAATTTATTTCTTGCAGTTGTGAGTTTATATCTTGCCATTCTGACTTGTTTTCTTGCAGTTGCAAGTTTATATCTCGCAATTCTGACTCTTCTTTTTCAGAATTGTGACAAACTCACAATTGAGAGAAATAGTCCAAATTGCAAGTTTGTGTCTCACAATTCTGAGAAAAGTATGAATTGTGAGGAAAAATTCAGAATTGTGTAATAAAAAGTAGCAATTATCTTTATTTTATTCATTGGCAGAAACGGACTTCCATATTAAACATCAATGTTTGTGATAAAATATGGTTCAGTGGTTAAAATGATCTGATTTTCTAAGCGTGTCTTTGTGTTTCTCTCCCGCAGAATAAACGTCAGAAGCCGCTGCTGTGTGAAATGGTTGTATGCGTGAGTTTGCCCGTGTGTATGTGTGTATGGCCAACATGTGGAACTTTTTTCTCACAGCAAAAAGGGACAACATTGAGAAAGATCTACTTGTTTTCCCCAGTTGAGAGTTTTTAATGTTTCTTTTCTTTCAAATGGACAATTTCATCTTTCTGATCCTCTGAATTTTTTTTTTTGTTCTTCTCTGTATCTCTCAACGGCCAACACAGGCCATCAGGGAATGTTGTACAACTACAATAAAATCCTAAAATGTCATATAGAAATGTATAGCTCTTCTACATTTAAAGTTTTTTAATTACAGCAACTTTGTGATACAGATTCTTGGGTTTCGGTTATCTGCGGTTCATCGGTTGTTTGCAGTAGTGCATATCTTTTTCCTTTTTTCTCATTTTATGGATGCACATTCTAATGATTGTTGTAGATGAGAGATTTAAAGGAACTTGGCTGTAAGGAAGAGGCTCTGTAATAAGCACAGTTGCCAATCAAATTACCACACACACTAGAAAATGATTTTCTAAGTTCGTATAATCAAGAGTATTGTTTGCCGTTTACTTTTGCAGTATACCGTCTTTACAGTTTTGTATTTACAGTGTACTGTTTGCCAAGTAGGGTGGTTATATTAAACGGCCCAGTCCTACAAAGGTTTTAGTCCTCTTTGATTAAAATAACCTTTAACCCCCACACACATCTATGTCTGCACTGACATTTATTCTGTTTTCATTTATTCTTTTGTTTGTTCTTTTCAGATCAGTATCTCGATGCAAACTCCATTTCTAGTTTGCCAGCAATAGACCATCATATAAGTTAAATACCTTCAATATTGTTATTTTAAAATTCAATGTTTTGTACATTTTTTTTTTTTTTTAATCTCATTGCTTTCCTGTAAATGTATACATCCACACATCCTTTGCAGAAATAATTTATGTTTTCATTTATTGTTTAGTGTGCAATTATAAATATTCAACAACAACAAAAAAGTAATTTCTTGTGGGAGAATGATGTTTTTAAATGACTTTTTAAAGTCCAGTGTTGATTTGAGAGCTTCCTGCATGTGACTGTGTTTGATTTGTAGTGGAGATCTAGCACTGATCATTGACATTGAGAATTTAGTGAGACATTAAACACTTTGGAAAGTAATGTTTTGTGCTTAACATTGAAAAGTTGTGGTCCACAAAATTCCTCTATCCAAAGCACAAATTCTCAATTATTGAAATCTTGGTATAAGCAGATTTCAGTTGAAGGAAAATGACTTTGTTTTATTTTTGTATGAGTTGGCCTGTTCACTAATTAAAGTGTTTTGATTACATTTATTTGTTTTGAGGGGAAATTATCCTTGTAACCTTGTATGTACATAAATATAAGCTAGACAGGACATTTTTTTTTTTTTTAATTTGGAAGCAAGTTCGTTCTGCTATGTGTTTTCTTGTGACAAATACGTTAAGTTTGAAGTTCAGACAAGTTCAGATCTTATACACAGAAATGCCTTTTTAGTATAACTTACTGCTTAAGATCAGACTAGCTCAGGTTACTATATTAAACATGAAAAAGTTTAAAGCTGGAGAATTTAGGCATTAGTTCGTTTCTCTAGTTATAAAGATTTATCAATAAAACGGCAGAGGGCAGACAGAAGTGATGGGACTAAAATAATCAATGAGCAATAATTAATAAAACAACAACTGAACAACTTAACTAGTTGGGTAAATAAGAGTGCACGTTTGTCGTTTTCTACTCCATATAACAGTTTAATGTAATTCACTTTTGTAATAATTTCATAATTTGAACGGGCTGACTGGGTATAAAGAATTCAGTCCAACATGTACGAATAAAAGCTTTTATTTTGAAATAATCCTTAAGAAAGATAATGAATAGGTCGCTTTTTTGGGAATCTTCCAATATAGATTTAGTAATTCGAATCAGTTATATGTTATAATAGCCGTTACACAATTAATCCAGTAGCATCCAGAAATAACATTTGAAATATTATGTGTAAACATGCGGGACTTTTATTTTGACATTCCAAATGTCCAGCGTTTGACACGACGTACTTGCGGACGCTTTCACACTGGACGCTTTCACAAATGGCAGTTCAGTAGACAAACATTGAATGAAACGAAACCATACACGTGTTATGTTTATGCACGCAGACAGGTATATTAAATAAACATGACTGTACAACGACGAGGAATCAGTAAAAACCCTGAAAGTAGCGCCATTGAAAAGAAAATTAAGAGGTAATGATTTCAATTTCTGAAACTTTATGAACTTTGCATTGCTGCAGTTAATGATTGATACTGCTTCAGAATCAGATCCTTGTTTACATGCATAATACTCCCTACTTGATGTCAGAGTAAATGTACATTTCACTTTTTCGTTTCGTTGTGCAATCTCGTAGTCAAATGCATGGAAAGCAATGCACACCTGTCAGTCCATCGCACCTGTGTTCTCTATTCACATGGTGTGTGTTCATTCAGGGGAAATGCGCAGAGACAGGCCTCTTCTTGGAGAGGGAACGTCATCACGCTGTTGCTGCTGACAGGAGCCACTGGACTAGTGAGCTGGATGTATTTCACATGGACTGATGACTTTAAACACACATTGGTTTCAAGAAGCGAGACCCTCACTCAGCCCAGAGTGTTCACAGTTGAGTGCTCGGAAGACTACAAGAAGTACAAGTTCTTTCCAGGTATGCCGGTTCATTCATTCATTAAACTCCACTCGCCAAACA
Source organism: Labeo catla (assembly GCA_012976165.1). NCBI lineage: Eukaryota > Metazoa > Chordata > Actinopteri > Cypriniformes > Cyprinidae > Labeo > Labeo catla. The sequence continues at coordinate 519,668 of VONZ01000157.1, read as the reverse complement.
TGCAGACCACATTGCAATGTTTATAGGAAATTACATTATTGTTTTTGGTTTAAATATTATAGGGAATTTCCTAAATTGTATGATAATTTAAACTGATAGAAAGTGAGCTTCCAACAATGTTTTTGTGATATTTGCATATCGATCCGTAATTGGTCTAATCTATATTGCATATTATTATCAAAAACTTCTTACTCCCTCTGTCTATATTTTATTACAATTCTTTTGCTACCTTGCAAGTAAAAACTTACTTGATTTGCATATATTGAATTTATAATACATGTACGCAACCAAGATTTGTAATGTTTTTTTAAGTCTCTTCTGCTCACCAAGCCAGCATTCATTTGATACAAAGTACAGCAAAAACAGTAACATTTTGAAATATTTTTACTATTTAAAATAGCTGATTAAATTTGCAATATAAAAGTTATAATTAAACTGTAATTTATCATTCTTGAGCACAGTTATTGCCAAAAGATTGTGAAAATATTTTGCTTGGTATTGAAACTACATTCTCCTTTAAATGAAAAACAGCTAGTTTATTAAACTGATTAATCAATCAGTTGCCTGGTTTGTTATGAATTTTTTTTAAAGGAGTAGTTCACTTCCAGAACAAAAATTTACAGATAATGCACTCATCCCCTTGTCATTCAAGATGTTCATGTCTTTCTTTTTTTAGTCGTAAAGAAATTATGTTTTCTGAAGAAAACATTTCAGGATTTCTCTCCAAATAGCACACTTCTAAGGTTCCCTGAGTTTAAACTTCCAAAATGCAGTTTAAATGCAGTTTTAAAGGGCTCTAAACGATTCCAGCTGAGGAAGAAGGGCCGTATCTAGCAAAATAATCGGTTGTTTTCTAAAAAATTACAGTTTATGTACTTCTTAACCCCAAACACTCATGTTGTCTAGCTCTGCGTGAACACAGTGTATCCCAGTTCGTGACAGTTAGGGTATGTCGAAAAACTCCCATCTTATTTTCTCCTCCAACTTCAAAATCATCCTACATTGCGGCAGAAGTACCAACCCAGTGTTTACAAAGTGAACATGCAAAGAAGATCAAACACCCTTTACAAAAAAAAGGTAAAACAGCAATGTAAGATGATTTTGAAGTTGGAGGGAAAAAAAGGGATGGAAGTTTTTCGACATACCCTAACAATCATGAACCGGAATACACAGAGTTCACGCAGAGCTAGACTAGACGAGCGTTTGAGGTTAAAAAGTATATCAATTGTACATTTATTTTTTTATTTTTTAGAAAATAACTGATCGTTTCGCTAGATAAGACCCTTCTTCCTCGGCTGGGATCGTTCAGAGCCCTTTGAAGCTGCGTTGAAACTACATTTTGGAAGATCAAACTCAGGTGGACCATAGAAGTCCACTATATGGAGAGAAATCCTGAAATGTTTTCCTCAAAAAACATAATTTCTTTACAACTGAAGAAAGAAAGACATGAACATCTTGGATGACAAGGGGGTGAGTACATAATCTGTAAATTTATGTTCTGAATCAAAAAATGTACATACTACTTTTGTTTGTGCATATTGGATTTATTCAGAATAACACATTCTTTGATTTCCTAGACTGATCCCTGTATGGCTAATGGTTTTGGTTTGCATTTTGCAGACACTTGCATCCAAAGTGACTTACAATAAAAGGGAGAAAGCTATTTGTCAAACAGTATTCGTAGTACACAATGCCATATTATTACGTAAGATAGAGAAGAGGAGAAATGCAAAGTGTGATTGTGTGTAAGTGCATTGGTTAAGATGTACCCAAGCTATTAGTTTGCTATTTGGATTTTTGTTCCAAAAATTCTGTGATATAACTGGGGAAACCTTTGAACCAAAATGCATTATTGTATCAGATGAAAACCCGTTTCGAAGCAACTTCTAGGAGTAGAAAGCTTTACTTGAACAAACTCAGCACCTGCGCATTCCATCGGCCTAAACCATGAATTTAGGTATTTGGTGGGAGGCCAGATCTGTGATTGACAGTCTGAAGCCTCCCGCATAGGACTCATTACAGAACCTCACACTACCTTCAAAAAGCTCTAGGCACCATGAACAAAGCAAGTGCTGGGATTAACAAGCGCTCCCTTGGCTCCGGTTCATCCCACACTCTTTACGACGGGCGTAAATAAGCTTTGGGAAAGAGAAAGGAAAGAGGGAAAATATATTGTCCTGAAGCTAAAAGTAGCTGTTGTGTTCTTTTTTGAATTCCCCCAGGAATTCCTACTGGATTCTACCAAGTTGCATATGGATCTGTGCCAGACTGCTGTATACTTATTTGATTGGATGTACAGCCTTGTAGTCAATTGAACAGTCTGACAGCACCTCCTCTCTGAAAGGATGCTGGAACAAACTCTACAGAGTCATTATGCAGTACATTTTGCAGGGCAAGCTGCATCACTGAATGTATCATTGAATATGCAGTTTGAAGACAGAATTTGTCAGAGGCATAGAGCCAGTTACTTTAATCGCTGTCATAATTAATGAATCGATATGAAAGGCTAATGCATTCTGTCCTCAGGTTGCACCCCAACTAAATGCGGCAGAGCCATTACAGACAGTGTTGTGACTTTGGAGGAGGCACAGAAGCTTAGAAGGTACACATGCACACTGACAAGTATCTTGATATATATACACACTGCTGTTCAAAAGTTTGAGGTCAGTACGAGGTGTCTTATGCTAACCAAGGCTGCATATATTTGGTCAAAAATAGAGTAAAACAGTAATATTGTGAAATAAAAAAAAAAAAAAGTTTTCTATTATAATATTTTAAAATGTGATTCATTTCTGCGATGGCAAAAAAAATACTCCAGTCTTATAGGGATAGTTCACCCAAAAATGAAAATTAGCCCATTATTTACTTACCCTCCATCCTGCATCCTAGGTGCATCTGACTTTCTTCTTTCAGACGAATCTAGTTGGAGTTATATTAAAAAATTATCTTGGCACTTCCTTCCACTTCCAATAAAGGCCTCCTGTGGTGGATCAATGCATATTTGTATGAAAAATATCTATATTTAAAATTTAAGAATCACTAGCTAGCGCCGACTGGTCGTACACAGAAGCCGTCGAATGTTGGCGTTGCGCATGCGTCGGTGAGTTTCGCACACACCAACATTTGTTTACAGGAGCAAAGGAAGCAGAGTTTCCTTACTTTAGCAAAGTATTTCTGACATGTTTCTTTAAAAATTCTCTTTTTGAAGTTCTAATTTGTGAATGGTGCTGTGTTTACCTCCCTCGACGGCGTATTCGCATTGATCACTTCCGAGTGGCGCATGTGCAAAACAGACTTCTTGCAGAGCTGCTTCTGTGTACGACCAGTCGGCGCAAGCTAGATTAAAGCGTTTGTAACGCTTTATTTAAATATAGATTTTTTACAAAAATGTATCAATTCGCTACATGAGGCCTTCGTTTTACATTAACAATGTAATCAGTATTCTGTTTATTAAAGCCAAGTATGAATCTCATCAAGTTAGTGTTTCTAAGCATTTTACATTTATTTCAAAATAATAACTCAAGTCAGTAACAATTTAAACTGTATGTTTTATTTGTGATATATTTACTTATACAGCTTTTCTTTATGATAGTTAACTTTTAACTGTTTTTATTTTTTTATTTTTTGGATCATCAGTCATCAAAGCTCTGTTAATATTGGTCACAGACACGGAGATTTACTTTAAATTTTACCAAGCTGATTACTCCCACAGATCATGTTTTCATACCATTTTAAGTCTTATTTTGAAGTAACAAAGTTGTTAAATGAGTGTGTGTTACTTTTTTTTTTATTAGTCTTCCCATTAACGCCATTAGCATTCATTCAGACTGATTCGTGAACACAGAACGCACATGAACACGAGAGTTATATCCAATCGTACTGTGTGTTTTACAATTTGAAATTTTATATTTTGTGATATTGCTGATGTTTGATGATTTTTTTTTTAATGAAGAGACTCTGCCTCCCTTGCCTCCTTGGAGGAAACGCCCCGGTCTTTACTGTTGACATTACAATATATGCATTTTTGCATAGTAAACGTATTAAGTTCTTACTGACCCCAAACCTTTAAATATTAGTGTATGTGCATAAATAAGTGTTAGTTCTCCTCTTATTTTACAGGTTAGCTGAGCGGGGCTTATCACTTGCTGGCTCAGATGGTGGTGTAAGTAAACACTTTTCAGGTCATATGCTTGCATCTCTGTTTGAAAATTGTGTTAAATGATTAGACCAATATTTGTTAAAACATTGGTCTATCACGGAAGCAGCTGCTTAAGAACACAAGAGGGCAGTACACACTACGGTTTTGACTTGAGCTGGGATTCAAAAGCACTTCTTTTCCATTATGTGTCTAGATGGCACCATATTGTTTGGTATGATTCAGTTTCCACAGGAAGGCACTCTCATTAATAGAGCATTTGAGAAAAATCACATATGATATGTGGTTGATTCTGGAATCAACTGTTATGTGTTTGACGGGAACAACATGTGAAATTCTCAGTGGTTGTTGAAATTGCATTTCGCATTAGTAACGGATTAAACTCAGCTCACCAGTTCATCACTCTGCTGCTTAATGGGAAAATACAGGAGAAGATCATTGTTGAAAAGTACATGTGGTGCTGAAACCTAAACCATATTGTAAAATAAAAAAAAACCAGATACAATTTAGACTAAATCTAAAATCCAGTATTGCTTAAAATGTTACAGCCACTGTTATAAATAACATCTAATTTAAGACATTTAATCAGCTAGTTTGATTGGTTTTCTTCACTGATATTGTAGATGATGGTGTAGTGGCTTGGAAGAATAATTTAAGAAAATTCTTGTGCAAAAAGATGTTCTTTGGAGCAGTCCCAAATCAGGCTGGATAACATAATCAAGATGTCCATGCTAGCCTAACTGCATTTGTCAACTGAAAAGTGAAATACCAAAAAAGATATTGTGAAATTTGCATATTACCATTCAAAAGTGTCGGGTTGGTGTGTGTTTGAAAATTATTTTGAAAGAAGTCTTATGCTCACCAGGCTGGTAATAAAATAACTGATTTCTGTTTTAATGTATTATAAAATCTAATTTTTTCTTGGGATGGCACAGCTGAATTTTCAGCAGCAGTTGCTTAAGTCTACAAAACATGTAAAATACATCAGAAATCATTCTAATATGCTTATTTGTAAGATCAAAAGAACAGCATTTATTTGAAATGGTTTATTATTTTATTTTATTATTTGTAATTTAAGGCTGTCAGTTTAACGGGTTAATTAATTAGTTATGAAAAAAATAATGTGATTAAAATATTTTAACGTCGTTAACACACTGGCCCCGCCTCCAGACCTGTACATCATTTTATATTTTAAATAGTTGACTGTTGACAAATATGATGCAGGGCAACAACTCCATAAATGCAGTTATGTACTAAAATTCAAGATATGATAAGATGCAAAAAATGCTCTGTGTGTATTTTGTCTCATATTTTTATATATCACATATCGCACAGGCAGCAAGAGCAATATAACAAGAGTACTAATTTTGTTCTGATCTATCACAAGCTTAAATTTGATTTTATACAACAGTTCAGTAAATAAGAAGTTGATATTGTGTTATATTATGTGTTTTGCTCAATTTTGCAGAGAACAAATTACCTTTGAAGCCATAGCAGAATTGTTGTGTCTCAGCAGCACAGCAGTGTTTAGATTGGTAATGAATCCACGTTTTGAACGAATCGGGTGAATCAATGATTCAAAGGCCCATTTAAAAAGAGAGCCATTTACTTCATTCCTGAATGAATCAGGCATTTGAACAAATCGAATGAATGAATAAAGACATTTACCGCCACCTGCTGGCAGATTTAGTTTCTTATTTAGAGTATAATTTCTTAAAGGGGTCATCAGATGCCCATTTTCCACAAGTTGATATGATTCTTTAGGGTCTTAATGAAGTCTATAACATGCTTTGGTTAAAATTTCTCAATGGTAGTGTAACTAATGCCCTTTTTACCTTGCCAAAATCAGCTCTGCAAAAATCATCCTGTTCTGGTTGAGGTTGCTTTAAATGTTAATGAGCTCTGCTCGCCCCGCCCCTCTCTTCTCTCTGTGGAGTGACGAGCCTGTTTACTTTAGCCGCATTTAGCCGCTAAACTTGCTAATTAGCACGTTATTAGGAAAGGCAATCGTGAAGATTCATAAAAAAACCCTTGTATTCACTTCTGCTGTAAGTGAAGCTGGATCACGAATGATTCGCGCGAACACAGACGGATATATGTAGATCGGCAGGCGCATTCCCTTCACAAACAAACGTAATTCACTGCATCTTCAGAGATGTCAGGAGTAAATGACGACCACTATGTTCATTAATACATCCAGCAACACAACACCTTTATCGCTCAATCTGAGATATTCTTGTCTAATTTACATCCCTGCTCCAGCATCGAAACAATAGAGGTCGGACTGTTACAGATTTAGGCGGGTCTGAGGTAAGACCCTCATGTCAATCAACTATCGTGGGAGCGGCCTCTGTCTGTGTGACGCCACACACAATTGTCACTTTTGATTAATTTAATGCGTCCTTGTTGAATAAAAGTATTCATTTATTAAAAAAAAAAAAAAAGTAAAAACAGTTTTTCATCCAAACTGTGATGATGATAATACAATTTGTAACCTTACAAAATGCAGAATTGAAGCATGTTTGCGTGTGGTGACTTTTGGACCCTTATGTAAAGACCATAGATTATTTTTATGAAGTATTCACTCTATTTTGACCTCACTGGAGTACACAGAGAATATTTAATGTTACATAAAATGAATTTTAAAAGTAGAAACCTAGTCTTTAGATCCCACCAGGCAAGAAGGCATTTTATAGAGTGTGACCAGTGAACTAAAAGAGGGTGTAACAGAAGTTCCTGCTGAGTTTTTAAGACGAGATCAGCCCCATCATGATGATTTATGAAGTGTGTAGAGACAGAGAGCAGGGAAGAGCAGGGAATACCAGGACTGAGAAGAATCCATCTGTTGACCTTATGATGGAGCACGGATAACAACAACCTCAGCAGTGCAGTCCGGCACACAGGGTAGATGCAAACCCTTAGTGGTTGTCTTTGGAGTTTATTCAAACCATAAACACTAGGGAAAACATTGCTTTTTTGCTAGATATTGACAGTTTCCTCTTTGAAAGTGTCTTTATTCTTTTTTTGCTGTGTACAGGCCTCCATTCTGGACCTTCACTCTGGGGCATTGTCGATGGGAAAGCAGTTTGTGAATATCTATAGGTGAGTATGCTGTGCGGCTTCATACAGAGTCTAACAGGAAGTCGTCTCCAATTGAACTTCAACGACAGCTTGATCTATTCGAATCACAGCTCTATCAGACTTCTCAAGGTGCGTTTCATGTGCACATCAAAGTATACCCTTGGGCCTGTGGAGCAGAGCAGAAATCAATGACAGCAGTGATGGAATGACTTTCTAGCTTCAGCTGCTAAAGATCATGTGTTTATATGGGGTTTGCACTTTGGTGCCCACACACAGGCTGGTACTGTCCTGGCAGTTAATGAGTACAGCTGGCTTGTATTGGCACGATCGCGGTGACACTTTGGTCCTCTGTGTGTGAATCTGTTGCTGCCTGTATTACAGTTCAGTATTTAAATGGCTGCCATCCTACAAATGTTTAAGGTGGTGTGTTTGATATTGATTTTTATTTTCATCTTGAGTTAATCTTTGTGTTCTTTTTTTTTTAAATTATTTTTATCTCCAGATATTTTAAGAATGAGATAAAGGACATTTTTACAGAAGAAGATTTTGAACTGTACAGGTGAGTGATGTGAAAATGTTTGAAGTAACTAAAAATCTATTAATTACAACTTTAGTTTAATTTAATTTAATTTATTTAATTTTTTATTATTTAATTTTTTAATTGAATTGAATTGGATTGAATTATTATTATTATTTTATTTAAATTTGTACTGGTACAGGTGAGTGATGTGGAAATGTTTGAAGTAGCTAAAAATCTATTAATTCTAAATTTAATTTAATTTTTTAATTTAATTATTATTTTTTTTATTTTACTTTGTTTTATTTTAATTAGTACTGGTACAGTTGAGTGATGTGGAAATGTTTGAAGTAACTAAAAATCTAATAATTCAAAATTTTTTATTTTAATTATTTTATTTTAATTTGTACTGGTACGGATGAGTGATGTGAAAATGTTTGAAGTAACTAAAAATCTGTTCTAAATTTAATTTAAATTTAAATTTATTTATTTATTTAATTTTTTATTTAATTTTACTCTATTTTATTTTAATTAGTACTGGTACAAGTTAGTGACTGGTACAAGAAGTAACTAAAAATATATTCTTAATTTAATTTAATTTAATTTTTTTAATTTAATTTATTTTTAATTTAATTTAATTTTTTATTTTATTTTACTTTATTTTATTTAAATTAGTACTGGTACTGGTGAGTGATGTGGAAATGTTTGAAGTAACTAAAAATCTGTTAATTCCAAAATTTATTTTCTTAATTTAATTTAATTTAATTTAATTTTTTTTTGTTTTATTTTACATTATTTTATTTGAATTTGTGCTGGTACGGATGAGTGATGTGGAAATGTTTGAAGTAACTAAAAATCTATTCTAAATTTAATTTAATTTAATTTAATTTTATTTTATTTTATTTTATTTTATTTTATTTTTTAATTTAATTTAATTTAATTTAATTTAATTTTATTTTATTTAATTTAATTTTATTTAATTTTAATTTGTACCGGTACAGATGAGTGATGTGGAAATGCTTGAAGTAACTAAAAATCTATTAATTCTAAATTTTATTTACTTTTATTTGAAAGCATTTTTGTTCACACAAAAATGAAAACTTGTCGAAAATGTACTTATCCTCGGGCCATCCAAGATGTAGATGAGTTTCTTCATTGGAACCGACATGGAGAAATTTAGCATTACTTCACTTGCTCAGCACCGGATCCTCTGCTGTGAATGGGTGCCGTCAAAATGAGAGTTCAAACAGCTGATAAAGGAATGATAGTAATCCATACAACTCTAGTCGATCAGTTAACATCTTGTGAAGCAAAAAGTTGCATGATTGTAAAAAAACAAAGGTATTTTAAGGTATTTTAACTTTAAATTGTCACTTCTTGCCAAAATCTGGTGAAAAAGTCTGTCCGTTATTCTCCTCTCACATCAAAATCCATCAGCATATTTGTTTAGAACTGTTTTTGCTTGTAACCAGTGCTTCGTCTGTGCATATGTCTGTCCTGATTCAGAAATGATGACTTCTTCACTGGAGAAACGAATATTAGCGATAGAGGACAAACAAACAGCTTTTCGCTTCACAGGATGTTATTTAATTAATAGATGTGAATTACTGTGATGTATTTATCAGCTGTTTGGACTCTCATACTGATGGCACCCATTCACTGTAGAGCAGGGTTCCTCAAATCTGACTTACAAGATCCACTTTCCTGCAAATTTTAGCTCTAACCCTAATCAACCTTCAGGATCATTCAAAAATTAAAGGTAGGTGAGTTTGATCAGGGTTGGAGCTAAACTTTACAGGAAAGTGGATCTTGTGAGCCAGATTTAAGGATCTCTGCTGTAGTGGATCCATTGGTAAGCAAGTGATATAATGCCCAATTTCTCCAAATTTGTTCTGATGAAGAAACAAACCAACCTACATCTTGGATGGCCTGAGGTTGAGTACTGCATTGGAACGGATTTTAAGAAATTAAGCATTACGTCATTTGCTCACCACTGAATCCTCTGCCGTGAATGGGTGCCGTCAGAAGAGTTCAAACAAAGATATTTCAAGGTATTTTAACATTAAACTTGCCAAAATCTGGTGAAAAAGTCAGTCCGTTATTCTCTTCTCACATCAAAATCCATTAACATATTTGTTTAGAACTGTTTTGGACTGTTTTTGCTTGTAACCAGTGCTTAATCTGTGCAGATATCTCATAATTCAGAAAATATGACTATTTTTTATTGGAGAAACTAATATTAGGGATAGAGGACAAATAATAGATGTGGATTATTGTGATGTATTTATCAGCAGTTTGGACTCTCATTCTGACGGCACCCATTAACTGCAGAGGATCCATTGCTGAGCAAGTGATGTAATGTTATTAAAACCATTCAGACAGACATTTTTAATCAGTTTCGTTGTGAACAGTGCTGTTTTTTAACACCATGAGCATTGCATTTTTAAGATAATGTGTCAGGTTAAAAATAGTTCTACTTTTCTGAACACAAAAATGTGTCAGGTTTAACTGTCAAACCTAATTATTCAGGGCTTCCTTAACTATTGGTCAGCTGTTCTTTGTGGCAGCCCACCAACTAGTTGGCTTTGAAAATCTGTGGTTTTATGATACCTATTATGGATATGGATGAATAAAAGTATCACAAGCAAATGTGTACTATATTAAGACATTTTATGCACTCTGTTTTAAACCAGTGATGTCCGTAGCCGAATTCAAAAGGCAATAGCAGAGACATTTGGTATGGACTCCAAACAGATGTACCTCACCAAGCCCACCTTCTTCTCTCGCATCAACAGCACCTCTGCCAAAACCACTCATGATGAGTACTGGCACCCACATATTGATAAGGTAACGTGCACATCCAAGAACACTTTAGAATCTAGCTTTTAACTCATATCCCAGGAATGTTCAAGAACTCCTAATGTTTATTCTATGACCAGTGTTCTGAAACTGCCAATCACATTGGTTCCCTCAGAACATGGCCCAAAAATATCTCCACACAAGGGACCAGATGTTTTGAGCAAGATTTAATAGGTCATATTATTGCAAAGTTGACATTTATAAATAAATCATGGTTCACATCAAATTAGTTCAGAGACTTGAAATAAAGCAGAATTTGAAATACTTGACTAGGAAAGCAAATCTTTACAAATGGACTTGAATGTGAATAAAAGGAGTATTAAATTCATGATGTAACCAAGCATCAGATAATTATTATAGATATAAAAATTAATTGGTACTTCAATAACTGGTGTACGGGAGATCCCCAAAGTCCAGTGGTGCACGGCTTCATGAACCAGTTACAGCACTTGGTATTTACACTGACATTTATTACTGCACAGATACACAATCACAGAAAACAACAATATGCTTCAGTGTGAACCTGGACCACAAAATCAGTCATAAGTAGCATGAGTATATTTGTAGCAATAGCCAACAATACATTGTATGGGTCAAAATCGATTTTTCTTTTATGCCAAAAATCATTAGGATATTAAAGAAAGATCATGTTCCATGAAGATATTTTGTAAATTTCCTACCATAATTATATCAGTATTTAATTTTTGATTAGTAATATGCATTGCTAAAAACTTCATTTGGGCAAGTTTAAAGGCGATTTTCTCAATATTTAGTTTTTTCACACCTTCAGATTCCAGATTTTCAAATAGTTGTATTTTGGCCAAATATTGTCCTATCCTAACAAATCATACATCAGTGGAAAGCTTTTTATTCAGTTTTCAGATGATGTATTAATGCACATATGCATGCTGATTTATGTGACATTTACGCTGATTTGTTATACATTGATAAAAAATATTCCAGCACCAAAGTAGCAAAATAAAAAGAGAGAATTATTTAAGAGAGGGCTGAATTTGATTTTAAACTACTTCGTACTTACACTGACTTTTATTGCCTTGTCATCCAAGATGTTCATGTCTTTCTTTATTCAGCATTTATTAAACATTTCAGCATTTTTCTCCATATAAAGGACTGATATGGTGTCCCGAGTTTGAACTTCTAAAATGCCTTTTAAATGCGGCTTCAAATGATCCCAAATGCGGTTGTAAACGATCCCAGCCGAGGAAGAAGGGTCTTATCTAGCAAAACGATCGGCTATTTTCATTTAAAAAAAAACTATTTAAATACTTTTTAATCTCAAATGCTTGCCTTGCTCTGCCTAAACTCTGTGCATTCTGACAGTTAGGGTATGTCAAAAAACTGCAATTGTATTTTTTCCCTCAACTTCAAAAATGATTTCAAAATCATCCTACATTGCTGCAGAAGTACAGACACAGTCTTTGCAAAGTAAACATGCAAAGAAGATCAAACACCCTTAACAAAAAAGGTAAAACAGCGATATAGAGTAATTTTAAAGTTGAGGGAGAACATGAGATGGGAGTTTTTCGACATACCCTAACTGTCATGAACCGGAAAAAAACAGTTCATGCAGAGTAAGACAAGATGAGTGTTTGACATAAAAAAATATAAATTGTATTATTTTAATGAAAATAACCAATCGTTTCACTAGATAAGACCCTTCTTTCTCAGCTGGGATCGTTTACAACCGCATTTGGGATCGTTTGAAGCCGCATTTAAACTGCATTTTGGAAGTTCAAAATCGGGGCACCATATCAGTCCATTATATGGAGAAAAATGCTGAAATGTTTTCCTTAAAAAACATAATTTCTTTACGACAGAAGAAAGAAAGACATGAACATTTTGGATGACAAGGGGTGAGTACATTATGTGAATATTTGTTTTGGAAGTGGACTTCTCTTTTAAATGTATTTATACAGCAATCACACTCACAGGAAACAATGACACGCTTGAAAGTTGATATATTGATTTACGCACATGCCTGCTGATTTATGTGACATTTATGCTCACTTGTTATGCATTAGCAAAAAATATTTAATCACCGAATTGGCAAAATAAAAAGAGAATTATTTAAGAGAGGGCTGAATTGCCCCCAAAAAACATAACTGTCTGTCTTAATCAGATCCAATTACAAATAGTCATGCATAACAAGCCCCAGGAGGGGCCAAGACTTGCGGTACGCCACTAGCCCTTATGCTTGGAGGATATTTAAAGATATTCTCTAAATTTCCATTAAGATGGGAATGGTTAGCAATATTTGCATCCAAAACAATAGTGTTTGTTACAGCATAGTTACATCCTGAACTTTTCATTTGGCCAGGCCGCTTTCATCGCAACAACATTGCCTTTAAAAGACATGATTTATTTTTGAAACAAAGCGTAATGTTCTTTCTTCACTTTGGAGCTGTTGAAATGAGGTCTTGAGAGAATCTAAAATCAGTTCAAGTTCGTTTATGTCTGGTCTTAGAAATGCAGCTTTGATCTTTGAGTATGTTGTGCATTTATGAATGTTGTCATCAGGGTGATTTAATCAAAGTGATCATTTCACTTTGGAGGCAAGGTTTATATGCGGGGCTGTAATACATTAGAGGAATAAACTGCTTACATTACAGATGAATTGCTTTTGTGTTTTAAAATTTCTTCATGTTGCATGAGAGGCAAACAAATAAACAGATTATCCAAAGGTCATTGAAGTTTGTAGCTGCACCTGTTGCTTTGATTTGAAATGCAATTATCCGTATTGCGTCATAATCCGTCATTTGCTTATATGGTTTTACAATTCACAGTTTGTGTTTAGACAAAAATGCATTACGCCATAGTGATAATGTGCTGTGCTGGTAGGGTTTAGCCTTATGGGATGTGGGATGATATTTTGGCATTTGTAGCATAATAAAAACAAATAAGCGTCTCAGTTGCTGAATGTACTCCCTCTGCGGTAGGTGTATGGAATATTCTTTATTAATCCGTCTTTGAAAAACCACTGGAAATAACGGGTGGCCGCCAAAAGACTGCCAGTCTTAAGCTCTACATTTGATTAAAGTAGTTAAAAGTGTGATTCGACATGCTGAGCAGTGACGCCTGTGTGGTTTGGGATCACTAAAGAGATTCCCCTCATAAAGCCGAGCAGAGTTTAAAATCCCAGAGATGTTGTTAAGTTCTACTGTTTTTCGTAAAGCCAGGAAATCTTAGGCTTTACTTGAGGGTTCTAAATAAATTGGTGAGTAATAAAACTGTCAGTCAATTAGAGATGAGCTTGATGTTTTTTTGCTCATAACATATCAAGAGATCATGATCAGTTTTGTTCACCCTCTTCCCCTCAAGTGCAAAATTAGAATTCCACTAACTAAGATAAATTATTAAAACCTCCTAATTAGTGCTTTAGGGCTCATGCTGAAATTTGTTTGAGGTTTTAAGGAAAAGAAATGTTCGTGTTTTTTTAAAATGTGCATATTTTTTTTTAACAGGAGACTTATGGATCTTTTGACTACACATCTTTGCTCTACTTGTCTGATTATGGGGTGGAATTTGGAGGTGGACGGTTTGTTTTCATGGACCCCAGTAGTAACCGGACGGTGGAGCCACGTGCTGGTAAATATAGTACAAATAATATCACACACATCATCTGGGTTTGTATAAAAACATGGGAGTAATGCAATGTGTTCAAACATGATAAGCTTTTAATTAAGGCTGTCAGCTGACGTTAAAAACTAAATCAAATTAACGACACGGTTAATTAAATGACATGCTGATTAATTAAATTAATCAGCATAGTAAATTATAGTAAAAAGCAGATTATTGGCATGGTGTTTGCATATAAATGTGTTTTAGCAGTGTGTGGACATAACCACTCTACAATGATAAAAAAATTGTCAAAAAACCTACACAGTCACAATTATCAAGCTGTTTTGATTTTACCCACACGGGTTTGTCCCGTATTAGCATATTTCTACCCTCAGCCTCAGTTGTACGCTGTCCGTCATTTTCTTCATGCTCGAGCAGCTGTAGCGACAACGTCTCGTATGCAGTGCAGGTGTTTTGTACTTGGATGTAAAAGTGAGCATAAGAATTTTTATTTTCTCCCAACATCAGAACCACTGAGGACGCAGTGGAGTAATTTTGTTTTTGATGGAAACGTGCCACCGAATACACTAAAAAATGGAGGAGAGGGGCGGGGTGAGCAGTAGCTCATTAGCATTTAAAGAGACATGCACTCAAAACAGGTTTCTTGTTTTTGACAAGGAAAAAAGTGTGTTGTTTTACACAACCATAATGCTTTTTGCAGACATTTCACGAAGACCCTAAAGAATCATACCAACGTGTGGAAAATGGGCATCTGATGTCCCCTTTAACATTTTCTTTAAGTAATTATTTGTGCTGATTAACAGTCTTGAATATAGACTGGTGATCGATGGTATCCTTTTACATTTTTACAAAGAAAACTTTTAAATGATTGCTGCACTTTTGAACTTTGTTATTCAAAGAGTCATTGAAAGAAAATAGTTTGAGCAAAAATATTAAGCAGCACAGCTGTTTGCAACATTGGTGATAATAAAAAATGTTACTTGAGCACCAAAATTTAGCACATATATTTAAATAGAAAAATATTTTAAATATTTCAGTTAAAATAGATATTGTAGTAATTTTTCACAAAAATTACTGTATTTTTATTTTAAAAAATTCAGCCTTAGTAATTATTAGAGACTTAAAAAAAGTATTAACTTCAAACTTTTGAATATAAATGAAATGTACGTTGAATATGTGCGAAAATGCTTAAAGATAAAACCTTGTTGGATTTACACCTAATACCTACTGGCAGTTTTATTCATTTCTATGCTCCTGAGTATTCAAATGACCTCTTGCAAGACATGGTGTTATGTCTGCTTAAATTAAGATCAGTCATGCTCTGCCTGGTACTTGTGCCTAATGCGGAAAATAATATGCAAAATAGAATGAATGATTCATTGTTTTGTCTAATGTGTGTAAAGTTTCCAATCTCTGAATTCTATTGGGAGGGAAAACCGCATCTTAAAGGAATAGTTCACTTTCAGAATTAAAATTTCCTATTAATTTACTCACCCCAATGTCATCCAGGATTTTCATGTCTTTCTTTCTTCAATCAAAAAGAAATTAAGGTTTTTGAGGAAAACATTTCAGGATTTTTCTCCATATACAGATTGAAGGTCAAAATTGCTGTTTCAATGCAGCTTCAAAGGCCTCTACACGATCCCAGCCGAGGAATAAGGCTTGGAATGATCTGCCATTTTCCAAAAAAAAAAAAAGAAGAAAATGTATATTCTTTTTAACCACAAATACACGTTTTGCAATAGCGCTGCAATGCACATGTGCGACTTGACCCATTACGTAATCGTGTAGGAAAAGTCACGCGTGATTAGCTCTTCGTCTGTGTACTTCGGTACAAAAAGGCAGGGTAGGGCGAAAAACTCCATCTGATTTTCTCCTCCGACTTCAAAATCATACTTTTCAAATTTTTTTTTTAAAGGCTGTTTGACTTTCTTTGCACGTTTGCTTTGTAAACACTGGGTCGGTACTTCACGTCACACATGACCTTTCCAACGTCACTACGTAATGCGTGAGGTTGGGCTAGTGCGAGATGAGCATTTGTGGTTAAAAAGTATAGAAATTTTATTTTTTCTTTAAAAATTACCCTTTTTTTTTTTTTTTTTTGCTAGAAAAGACCCTTGTTCATTTGGACCTTCAACCCATTAGCTCCCATTGAGATCAACTATATGGAGGAAAATCCTGGAATGTTTTCCTCAAAAACCTTATTTTCTTTTCCACTGAAAAAAGAGATGAACATCTTGGATGACAGGGGTGAGTAAATTATCAGGGAATTTTTGTTCTGGAAGTGAACTAATCCTTTAAAGTTCCAAGAAGTATACCTCCTGTATTAAGACAACAAGTAATAAATACTAAAACCAGTTAATCTGTCATGAAGATACATTGCAGGTAATATGTATAAACTTTATGAGGTTAGTAATTGGCACCACTGAGGTTCTTTCGCACACTAGAGTCAATTTAAATAAGCATGGCTCAGCGGTAGCATTGAAGTGTGAAAGCATTAGCATTAGTATCACTTTTTCATTTGTATATCGCCATGCAGTAACATGAGATTTCGTTAAGACTCTTTCCTGTGTCGCACCGTTTACAGCCACACTCCACACGCTCTTTATGACTTGTTTTACATACCTGCTGCATGGAATAATTGTTTTGTTTCCTCCGCCTGGCATTTTGATAATGTCCCCATGATGACGTGATCCGTGAATAGCTGCCTGATTATTTGGTCTGCATGGAGAAGCTGCCTCGTGCATGTGAATTCATTTACCTTTCAGCTCTTTATTAGGATCTGTCACTTTTGAGTGGATAATGTCTGCTATTTTCCAACTCGGTTAAGGTGCACTCGGATAAAGTGGCGTCACACAATGATGATAGAAACTGTCAGGCTCCTTTCTTTTAAAATCTTTGCCCACGCGCTGAGAGGTGTTTTGCCACGTAGCGTGACTTTTGATCACGTCGTGCACACCGAGCCTGATAAAGAATGATGGCAGGTGATGACAGGTGTCTGCATTTAAAATATACTTTTGCACGTATACGTATAGATATAAATATTTATCTATTGAGCCATATATGTATAAAATACTATGTGTGTGTGTATGTATTATTTCATATATTGGGATCGATAGATATATATTTATATTTCGATCCATATATATGAAATAATATATGTGTGTGTTATTGAAGGATTTAAAGGTGAAGTAGCATTTTTTTTTTTTCTTGTTATATGTTATTTTGTTTAGCTTTTTTTTTTTAGCATCAGTGTCACTTCTCGGCTTAAAATACTCATAATGCATAATTCATCAGACCCCAATGTTTGCAGCTCTGGATTTCTCCCTCCCGTCGTGCCCCGTCTCCAGCTAGCGTGATGAGTTTTGAATGTCTGTTTCCAGTTTTAAATGAATTAGGATACATTGTGTTGGATGTAGCAGCTGGAACGTGTTCCTGTTCACTGGGTGGCAGAAGCAGTGCGCTCTGTCGGTGTGTTGATTATCCATCAGGTGTGGCTGATGAGCCCTGATCTTCGCTGAGGTAATTATTAGTCTGATGGATAACTCTGTCGAACAGGCTGTAATTATAACTAGACTGACAATCAACCTCCCTCTTTCATGATGGATGCAAGCAGGAGAGATATTGGCCTGTTGAGAGACACAGAGCTAAACACAAGAGAGGAGGACAGAGGTGAGATGAGAAAGGGGAGGGGGTCTGCACAGACATAAGAAGAGTGTGAAAGATGACGTGGTATGTTAGAAGATTAGATTGGGGGGGAAAAACACTTTAGTTTTGTCGCACTGGGAAAATTGACGCCTGGCGCTGGATGAATCCACTGGGATCACAGCTGCATCTCCTGATTTGAGAGTCACAGAGTTGCAATGTGCTCTTAGCCCAGCAAGCGCCTCATACATTTAGAACCAGCTGAGGAGTTTAAAGGAGGTGACAGGTGCGTTTTTATTGTCAGGTGGAAAAACAAAAGCCTGCATTTTTGGCTGTGTTCATTTTTGTAATAGCAGACGAAAGCATTTGATATGCAAATACAGTATGAGGACACTTTTTAAAAGCTGGAGACCTTGAAGTTGTGAAATACAGTAGGTGTGTGTCTTTACGGCATGCATTTAAAGGGTTTCTCTTATGTAAAATCTTTGCATTTAACCTTTATTTAAACTTTATCCAAATAGTAGGCCCGTCATGATTAAATATCAATGACATATTTTTTATTATGCACGTTCTAGAGTCAACAAACTAAATCAGGACTTTCATTCCTACATTATATTGAAAGTTGCATTGACTTGCTTTAGTTTTTCTTATAGTGGCCTGTTTCCTCCCCCTTAAAATATGCAAGACTATTGCTCATTAATTTTTGTGGCAATTTCCAACCTTGCACAACACTAATTTATGCCGAGGCCAAACTTGTTAAGCGATAGTTCACCTAAAAATTACAGTTGAGTCATCATTATGAATTTCTTTGTGTTTGACCAAAGAATACGTGTTAATGGTCCCCACTGTCTCTTAATAGTACTTTTTTGTATTTAAGTGTTACATATTTTTTCGATTTCTGTTGTTAAAGGAGTCATCGGATGCAAAACTTACTTTTACATGTTGTTTGAACATAAATGTATGTTGGCAGTGTGCGTACACAACCACCCTATAATGATTAAAAATCCACCCAGTGGTATTTTTTTTTTAATCTTTATAAGTAATATCCCCTTTTTCAAATCAGGCCATTCTTAGCTTCTTGTTTGTGACGTCACACCAACAAAGTCCACTCCCACGATAGTTGATTGACATGACCGTCTTACCTTAGACCCGCCCTGACTGAGGTGAGTGAGCTGAGAACAGTCCAACCACCGTTGTGTCGACTCCAGCGCAGGGGAAGACAAGAATGTCTCCGATTGAGGTGTTTTGTTGTTGGATATAATAATGAACATAGCAGTTGTAATTTACTCCCAACATCTGAGCCGCTGAAGATGCAGAGGATTAACGTTATTGTCATTTTTGAAGAAAATGCACCCAGCAATCTGCATAAATGTGTTTATGTTCGTGCAAAGTATAAGGGTATTTTTATGCATCTTTGCAAATTGCCTTTCTTAATAATGTGGTAGTTTCGCGGCTAAATGTGGTTAAAGTAAACATTACTTCTCGTCACCCCAAAGAAGACAGGGGCGGGTCGGTGCCAGTAGCCTCGTGGTTAGCGCATCGTCATATAGCATCGTTGCGCTGCGGGCGTCCCGAGTTCAAATCCCAGCTCGTGGCCCTTTCCCGCTCCCACCCCCTTCTCTCTCTCCCAGTTTGCTTCCTGTCTACATAAAGGCATAAAAACCGCCAAAATAAATCTTTAAAAAAAAAAAAAAAGAAGAGAGGGGCTGGGCGAGTAGAGCTCATTAGCATTTAAAGGAACATGCAACAGAATGGCTCGCTCTAAAAAGGGCTGATTATGACAAGGTAAAAAAGTGTTTTTTTACACTACCACTGAGAAATCTTAACCGAAGTATGTTATAGACTTCTCATTAAGACCCTAAAAAATCATATCAACTTGTGGAAAATTTGTCTCCGATGACCTCTTTTAACTGGTAGCTGGAACAAGGTGTGTCAAAAAGTCTTGTGTGATCTTGCAGAATTAGAACTTAAATGCAGGTCCCGGTCACACAGTCAATTGAGAATTGATGTCATGGACCAAATTTCAATAAAAACTTCAACATAAAATTAAAAATGTCTTGCAAAAAGAGCACTTATAGTCTAGTCAGCACCACTTGGGGTCCATCTACCAATCTTTGTTTTATAAGCATTATAAGCATGTTGATTCAAAGACTCGATCATATGCTGCTTTTTTCTGTTAATTTGTTTCCACTCTAAACATTCTTTTCACTCCTGATTAAACTCATTTCCATGGAAACACTATTAAATCACATCATTAGGAACTCTAAATTAATTGCCATTTTATTGTTTCACAGTGAATCAAGTTACATGACAACATGCTGGCAAACCCTGTGCTCTTCTCTGAGCTTTTCATGCTTAGTTTGTCGATTCATTAAATTTCTAAAGCATTGAACCTGATGGTCTTTTTTTAGCTAGTTTCTCTCTTGCATGATATCAGCCCTCTCCTAATTTCCATGCAAACACTGTAATCAGGATTTAAAATTTCCCAGCCCTAATACTCCAGATGTCCTTTAGGCATTCTTTCATCTTGCAGGTTTTATGGCATTAGACACTTTCCTCCAGCAACGTAACGCAGTGCTTTATTTACACATCCATACCGATCCTAATGTGTCATCTTCTCAGATGTGCAGTAACATTTGAATAATATTCAGTGGAACTTTCACAATCAAAATGGTCAACGAGGCCAGAATGAGGCAGACACAACGGAGGTAATTTGCATAAATATCCTGTTTAGCAAATGTCTCCTTATGCATCTTCAGTTGAAGTGTACAGAATTAGACTTGGCTAATTAGCATGGAGGCAGCATGCGGCTTTTAATAATTTCCTCCAGCTTTAACCTGCATGGGTCACTGTAAAATCTAACATTTTATAGAGGAATGTTTTTGCTGAAAATATCTAGTTTAAAAAATATGTTTTTTCCTCCTACTGATATCCCAATAATCAGTCCATCAGAAAGTAATTTACTTAATGTGTAACAATTAATCTAAATTTTTTGTTTTGAGAATCAATAATGAGGTGGATAAATGGAATTAATTTATATTAAGACTTTATATTTCTATTAAAATTTTCCTGTACTGACAGAAAAGATATATTGTCATATGATTAGTTATTATTATTATTATTATTATTATTTATTATTATTTATTATTGTTACTGGTAATCATTGTCCTAAATGATTTTGATGCCACAATTCTACTCCCACATATCATTAACAGCTCAGATCTATGGAAGCCCATTTCTGACACTGATCAAAAAAATAAAAAAAGGTAATCGTGACTTTTTATTTCACAATTTTATTTCAACATTTCACAACTGCGAGTTTATATCTCGCAATTCTGACTTTTTCTAAGAATTGTGAGATACAAACACACAATTACATTATAAAGTCAGAATTGTGAGATATAAACTCGCAATTCTAAGAAATGAAGTCAGAATTGCGTAATATAAACTCGAAATTCAGACTTTTTTCTCCAAATTGCATGATATTCTGAGAAATATATTAAGAATTGCAAGATAGAAACTTACAATTCTGAGTTTTCTCGAAATTGCGTGATAAACTCACAATTGTGAGTTATATTATGAATTGCGAGACAAACTCACATATACTGAGAAATAAACTCGCAATTCTTAGGAATATAGTCAGAATTGCAAGATATAAACCCATAATTCAGATTTTTTTCCCCCTGAAAATTGGACTTTATAACTCAAAATTGTGAGTTTATATCTCACAATTCTGACTTTTTTTCTGACTTTAAGTCAGAATTATAAGAAAAAAAACTTGGATATAAAGAAGGATATAAAAAATTGTGGCATATAAACTTGCAATTGTGAGAAAAAAGAATTGCAAGATACTCGCATTTGCGAGTAATGTCAGAAGTTTATCACTCAAATCTGACTTTATTTCTCACATTCGTGAGATTATATCAAACAATTTTGAGGAAAAAAATCAGAATTGTTACTTTATAATCTTGCAATTCTGACCTTATAACTTGCAACTGCAAGTTTTTATCTAACAATTCTGAGAAAAAAAGTCAGAATTGTGAGATATAAACTCTCACTTCTGACTTTTTTCTTGCAATTGCAGTTTTATATCTTGCAATTCTGACTTTTTCTCAGAACTGTGAGTTTATATCTCTTTTCATTTTTGACTTTCTTTCCTAGAATAGTGAGATATAAATTTGCAATTGCAAGTTATAAAGTCAGAACTGTTGCAGTAAACAAAAAGACAAAAAGTTGCAATCATTTTTATTTTTTATTCACTGCCAGAAAAATATTTAAATATTTTTAATAATAAATACATTAAAAATGCCATAAGTACTTTTTTTTCTGGAATAAATGCAATTTGATTCTCTAAATGAGAATCAGATTGGGCTTTGTGTTAATTCAGAGGAAAGAACTGGTTCAAAAAATGGCATTCCTCTGTGTCAGACTGCCAAAATGTTGTAATATTAAATTAATGTAATATTAATAAAATATTAAAACCTGCTGTGTTTCATGCAAGAATGATTAAGGATTTTTTAATGTTCCAAGTTAATTATTTCTTGTTGACCTAAAAAAACCCTGTTGTATTGTCTTAGCAATCTGTTAGTTGTGTAACTGCATGCCTGCTTACATATTTCTTTGAACATGGGTAACAGTAAATTAATGGATTGCAATTTTAATATCAAGCACGTTTTGTTTTTTTTTTTTTTAAGGAACTTTGGTTCCTTACGCAACTGGTGATTACTGTAAACAGTATTACAATGTGCACAGATGTAATTTATTGTCTTAATATTTATTCATCTTTTTTTTTAAATAGGGGCTTTATGTAAAATCGCTTTGTATGCCATACTTTATAGTTTCCCCATAAGCCTGTTTTTATAAACAACACATAAAAAAACTGAATGCTCTTCTATGGCACTGGTATGTTGATTAGTGCATTTAATCATACTTTGCTGACACTCCTAAATCACAGAGCATATTTCTGTTAGCCATTTTCTCTGCTTTAACATGTATCGCATAATCCCTTCCATCCGTTTTCACTACACAGTTCCAATTGCATTGCCTAACGCTTCCGATTTCCCCAAGCTTTCATCAAGCTTGAAGGATCTATGTTGCATTATGGATATTCCACCAGCAGTGCACTTCCAACATAGCATTTATTCATAGGATTTTACACATGCGTTTCCACTTCTAAAAGTCAGCTTTTCAAAAAAACATGAACATTTAATCAGTTTCAGTACAACTTTCATGATCAAGAATGGTCTACAAAGGTCAGTACCAGGCAGACATAATGGTGGTAATTTACATAAATCTTAGATTTAGCAAAGGGCTTGCTGCTTCGAATGAAATCAGCAGTCCAAGTAAAATTAGGACATTTATGTAATTATCCCAGCACCAACTTGTATTTAGAGATACTTTGGAACCACTTTCCATCAGCACTCAGATTTTCCGCGTGCTGGTCAGCGTTAAATATGACAACTGTAAACACAAACATTAAACTTCAGATACAGTTAGATTTTTAACCATCAGTCATGAAGAACAAAAGAATCTGTAGAAATTTTTTTTAAGTATTCTTACAGTCTGAACATTGTTGATCAACTTCAGGCTGACGTTAGCATACTTCACATGCAGTTTTTCAGCATGTTACTTCCCCTTTTTCTCTCTGTCATAGTCCATCTTCTTTTATCTCCTGCAGGTCGGGTGTCTTTCTTCTCATCCGGTTCTGAGAACCTCCATCATGTGGAGAAGGTCACTTGGGGTACGCGATACGCCATCACGGTGTCCTTCACATGCGACCCCGATTATGCCATTGATAACCCCTCCCTGCCGTAGGATCCACCCGGCTCTAAGGGGCGGATGAGTGACAGGAACCCTAGGGCGAACACACAGGAAAATGCTAAAGCAGCAGTCGGTTTCATGGCATAAAAACCCTTCTTTTGCCCCGTTAGAAAAATGTTTGGTATTTTCTATGCTCAAATGGATTTTGTCTCCTTTATGTTTTTAATTTAAGTGGTGTTTTGTATTTTCAGGAGATTTACTTGAATTGCCGTCATTTTGAAGACATGCATCTTGTGGGTTTAATGTTCGTTCTGAAGGTGCTTCTTTACAATTGAATTCTCTCTTTCCTGGCTTTGCTTTGCTCTTTAAAATCTTTTATATTATTATAGTTAAATCACTGTCTAGACAGGAGACACAAGTGGGATAAGAGTACAGGTTTATGTAATGAAAACAAGAAGCTGGAAACCCAGTTGTCAAATATCTCTGTTTATGTCACCACCTGAAAAATGTTCTTTGTAGAATTGCTTTCAAAAACTACTTATGCTACTAATGAAACAGCAATGTATCAGATACCCAAAGAATATATCATTCCTTCAGCCATGCATTCCTACTTGTGTAAGAGTTTAAAAAAAAAAGCTTTTTTGATATCTTTGATAAAAGTGTTGTAATATTCCAAGAGAAAAGAAAAGTTTACTTTGTATGTCTTTTATTCTAAGGTCTCTTTAACTTTCCAGTGCCAAGTATGAAATTTTGTATGAGCTTTTGGTAACACATTCTCTCCTTCAACAGTGTTAGTTTTAATTACAGTGACATTATGTGGTAAAAGTCAAGTTCAGGCAGTCACAACACATTTGTTTTTGACACTTCGTTTTGAGATGTAACAGCTAATTGGCTTCTGTTTACAGACCCATGGCCCAAAACTGAATGTTCACTCTGTTGTGTGAGAAGAAGTGAGATTTAGAACAGAAGGTTGTTACTTCTCATCTAAACCATGGCTAACCATCAAAATCTTCTCAGTAGTTTGTTTTGCTGTGAATCTTTTGAAAACCTGTGGTGAATCTAAGGGAACAACACAAATCCGCTTATACTTTTAATGCTTGTTATTTAAATGCATGCATCAGCTTTATTATAATAAGTAGAGAAGTCTGTTTGCTCTGTACTCATATGTGATGATTCATGAATTTTGTCTGATGCCTAATTTGCTGTTCCCGTTGCATCACCAATAGCTTAATTGCAAATCTCTGTTGGTCTGTAATGTTCCTTTTTTCAGCTACTAATTCATTCATGCTTTAGCTACTGCAAGGATGAATATTAACTAGTGTGCAAAGACTCTTTCTAAATGTATCATTTCAGGTTTATGCAAATCAAATAGGTTTTGCC
The DNA here is from genome assembly GCA_012976165.1 of Labeo catla. Lineage (NCBI taxonomy): Eukaryota > Metazoa > Chordata > Actinopteri > Cypriniformes > Cyprinidae > Labeo > Labeo catla. Next base: position 494,670 of record VONZ01000157.1, on the reverse strand, counting down.
AACAGCAATCAGAGTTTTGTGTCTCAGGGTAGATCACCTCAGCGACTAGGCTGAACCGTTGATTTATTGCCACTGTATACAATAGATTGAAATACAATCCGTCCATATCTTGGGGAGTTGCTTATTTATCTGTGATTTGCTCGAAAATTATGGGGTTGGATGCGTAGGTTGTGCGTCATGGGCATAAATGTGCTTGTTTGTTTTGAAAAATGCAGAGGATGTTCCCTCCTGTTCAAAAGTATGGGGTCAGTAAGATTTTTATTTTTTGTAATGTTTTTGAAAGTATCTCTTAGGCTCATTAAAGGGATAGTTCACCCTAAAAGTTCTGTAATTAAGTTCTGTCATTAATTACTCACTCTCATCTCGTTCCAACACCTTTGTTTATCTGCAAAACACAAATTCATTTTACCCCTGGAATTGGGCTACTTTAACATTGTTGCCACAGGATTTTTTTTGTCCATTGATTGCAGAGACCCCAATAAATGAATGCAAATTTTACTAGGGGAACCCCACCAAAAAACATGTATTTTACCCCTGAATTTTTACCGGGGGATCCCCCTGAAATACGATTGGGCTAGTTTTGAGTTGCAATTGGTTGTATTTTGTTGTGAAAACCTGCCAACCCTGACAGCTACACAACTACCACGTTCAAGGCCCAGAAAGGTAGTAAGGACATCGTTAAAATAGTCCATGTGATATCAGTGGTTCAACCCTAATTTTATGAAGCTATGAGAATATTTTTTGTGCACAAACAAAACAAAAATATCGACTTTATTGAACAACTTCTCTTCTGTGTCAATCAAGCGCATAGCGCTGAAACCCTATTATAATTGTTAGAATGGCCAAGGATCAGCAATCTTCATGTAAAACTGAACGTGCCGACCAAACCGTAAGTGGTAGAGACTTAAAAGTTGGAGGGATGTAGTACTTACACCGCCGACAATATGACCAAGGCTCACACCAACTGGCCTGGCGGGGGCGCTACAGCGATCAAAAGTACGAAATCGCTCGTAACTCCTAAACTGTCAGTCGCAGGCTCAAGTGTCTTATGTCAGTGGAATCCTTAGTTCACACCAGACAAAACACATTAGATTGTGAGGCTGGCAAAATTTCCGGGTGTTTTGGATTTTTCGAAAAACCTACTTTTGCGAACTAGTCCTAGGTTTTTCGCCTGATCGGAACCAAACCAGTGCAGAAAGATTCTCTGGAGAGTGAAAATCAATAATTAAAAAAAATGTTGAACTTTCCACTTGTTACGGAGTGACAGAAGCTTGAAGCGGGCGGATCCAAATGCGAGCTTTTATTAAATAACAAAGGCAAAGACATGGTCATATACAGGCTTGGAGTCAAATGGTCATGCAGGTACAGGTGTTCAGGACCAGATTCATGACATAGAATCAGCTTCCAGACGTTCCAAAGGGCAAACATTCCAGGGGAGCGGTGGGGCAGGGGCAAGACAAGGTGAGGGTTGGAGGGCCAGGTCCATGTGGAGGACCTGGGGACTGAGGCAGGACTGGCAGAGCAGGGATCCAGGGTGGAGCCAGCAGGACAGGCGAGGCTGAGGGCCACCAGAACAGGACAGACAGACCAGGAGCCCACCAGGGCGGAGCAGACGGAGCGGGACCCCACCAGGGCGGAGCCGATGAAGCAAGAGCCCTCCAGGGTGCAACAGTCTGTGTAATATGATTGGCAAGGTGACCTCTGGTGGCGAGCGGACTGGTGTTCAGGACCAGATTCATGACACCACTCACTGTCGCAGATTTGTTCTATCAACAAAGGAAAACTCAAAACTTCACAAAACCTGGTGAGCTCATGCGGCAGGTGATTCTAAACAAGCATACAAAGTTTTAAGGAGGGATCACAGCTGGAGCTATAACAGTCATAAACATTAAAAAATAATAATATTTCTATGGTAAATTACTTGGATTTGCTAATAATACTTTTTTAAATCATTGATTTGGTGGTTACGGGCTTGCTAAATAATGTCTTTTTTCATATATGCTTAAAAGTGCTTGAACCCCAGCAACTGCAGCTTGCAGCAATATTTTTTATTTTTTTTGTGCACAAAAAAGTATTCTTGTAGTTTCATAACATTATGGTTGAACCATTGATGTCACATGGACAATTTTAACAATGTCCTTACTATTCTGGGCCTTGAATGTGTTATTTTTGTTGCTGTCTATGCAGTGTCCGAAAGCTCTTGGATTTCATCAAAAATATCTTAATTTGTGTTTTGAAGATGAATGAAGGTCTTACGGGTTTGGAACGACGTGAGGGTGAGTAATTAATGAACTATTCTTTTAATACTTTTGTGAAAACAGTCATTTATACAGTTTTGTCAGGATTCCCTAAATAAGAAAGCTTAAAAGAACAGCCCTTATTTAAAATGAATATTTCTACGATGTAAAAGTATTACTTCCTTAAATAAATATGTAAAATCTTACTGACACCACATATGAATCAACATTTTGGCTGGATACTGTACATTTGCATAAGAGTATTCTCTTGGTTTATTTGCGTTGGTCCTGTTTTAACTCTGATATTGTAATCCTCTTAAGATCTTACTTAATCTCATTACATTCTTACATATTATCTAGTCCTAAAGATTAAAATTTGCCTGATTATTGGCAACTGCTTGCGATGTTAAGGCAGATTTTCAAACTGAAGTGCAAGTGCACAGCTGATAAGTACAGAGAGGTTTTGCCAGTGGGTGTTCTGGATTTGAAGAACAGATGTTGTTAATTAAGTGATACAACAAAATAAAGGATGGACACATTAGATCTTGTAGTTCGACCACAAGCAATTGGCAAGAATCTCTGGATTGATGGCTACAGTAACACAAGCTTCCCTCTGGCGATATGGTTTACACTTAAGTCATGCAATTTCCTATGACTACTCACTTGCAGAGCCCAACAAAAACACGTATGGCGAGATTGCGATTTATTTAATTTCTTGAAGAGACTGATGAATAAGAAAAGAAATGTGTAACGTTTGACTGGCGCCTTCAATCTGCTGTTGTGCAATTTGTTATTAAACGGGCTTTGTTTAATATGAGTGCTTTCTCTACAGTGTCATTAAGTAAAGTGATACACTCTCTCTTGACATCAGACTCAATTCTTCCACTTTTGAGCTAATCTTTCCATGATAAATGTTGCTTGGAGTGTTTTGCCAGCATGAGGCTTGGCACTTAGAGCTACTTAAGAACACCCGGAAAGGTTTTGACCCCAGTCTGAGCATCAACAAATCTCTTGAGTTTGATCACTGCATGAAAACGTCAAAGCCCAGTTGTATGGCTTCTGTTCTTTTGTCTCCAGAGAAATACTGAAAGACTGCAAGAATCATTTTTGTTCATCCACATCCTTGGTTCTGCCAGAGGTAGATAGAGTGAGTGAATGTGTTTTTTCCACTCTACACAACTGAAGGACCGTTGAGTCCTTACTGACATTGAGAACCAAAATAGAACACGACAGGGGTTGGTTCTCTTAGTCGTCCAAATGGATTATCTAAGCAACTGGCATGTATTGTTCATCTTGATGTTACCGATCTGCAATGCCATTATGAATTTCCTTCTTATTAATAAATAATAAACATGAAGTCCACAGACTATCAGGATGACCTTTGTCGTAATTTCTCTAATTTTCCTGGCAAGGTTGCGCAGTGTCTATTTTGTGCTAAGGATATTGAGCGTAAAGAATCGCTGTACCCACCTGCTATTTTTTCCTGTGTCAGTTTTTCCCAGAAATACGCCACACTCATTGACTGAGCATAATGCATTAGTGCTTGAGGAACAGAGATCAAATGCATGAATATGCATAGGCCAGTTTAGCCCTAAGCGGTGAATGCCACCATATGGAGTGGGAGTGATCTTTTTTGGAATTTGCAGATAATTTATTTCTTATTGTGTGTGCAATGACAGCTGAATGGACTAGTGATAAGTAAGCACTGTATTAGTGCACTAATGTCTCAGATTAGTGGACCATTTGTTGTTTTCTATTGTTAATTGTAGATTGGCTATATGAAATCTCGCTGTGAGCTGACATCATTGTAAATGAATGTGTCAGTGTGTATTATTACAATGATATGGACCCCATGATGGATTTGAGAATAGAATAGGTTCATTAAATTTCATTTTCAAGTATTGTACATTTTTTGTTTTCATCATCCACATGATTGCAACTCTGTGGAAAATAACATATTTTTGTGATAAGATAGCATTTTGACATACTAGACATGCATATATGTGGGGAAAGTTACTCTTGGCACAATCGAATTTATTAATAGTTCTAATAACATCCTTTTCCATCTGGACTGTGTTTGCAGCAATATTTTTATTCAATTTTCTATCCATGTGTAATTTATTCAAGTGAAGTTGTGGGCTGAATGTATCTATCATTGGTACAGCATTCAGCATTAAGTTGTCTACACGTCAAAAGATCCAGCTTTCCACTTCTGCGGTTGTAATTACAAATGTGTCACATTCACTTTGGAAGTTCTGCATATTATTTATGAAAATTTCTGGGTTTGTCACTTAATTTCAATGGAGGTATCAAGGCCTTGATATCCTGACAGTCCTAGGTGTGACTTTTTTAAAAAATGTTTCCTTATACACTGGAGAAAAAATACTGTAGAAATAATTTTCACTCAGAAATTGCTGGTAAAATTCACAAAAGTGTAAGTAGAAAGACTAGTATAGTATTTTCTTTATAATCTTTGTTTCATCTACACCTTTGTACAAAATCTATGTATCTATCTATCTGTCTATCTATCTCATTTTAAACAGTGTACAAGCTTTGAAAGTCAACTGAAGGACATGACATGAGGTGTATTGGTCGAATCAGATTCAAGCAAATCTGGAACATATAAATGAGTAAGTTGTTTGTGAATGGAGGCAAGCGTGTTTAATCACACATTTGTGACCCTGGACCACAAAACCACTGTTATGTAGCACAGGTATATTTGTAGCAATAGCCAAAAAATACATTGTATGGGTCACAATTAACAGTTTTTCTTTTGTGACAAAAATCATTAGGATATTAAGTAAAGATCATGTTCCATGATTTCCTACCATAAATACATCAAAACTTTTTTTTGCACCCTCAGATTCCAGATTTTCAAATAGTTTTTTAAATAGTTCAGAATAGTTTAAATAGTTGTGTCTCAGCCAAATATGATGTATAAATCTCAGTTTAAAAAAAACTGACTCCTGTGACTGGTTTTGTGGTCCAGGGTCACATTTAAAAGTAATTCTTCCACTGGGATAGTTTACTGCAAAGAAGTAATTTTTTTTTTAAATTTCCTCTGTTACAACATTTGTTTTTTCATAATGATTAGGTCAAGGCCTAGATCAGCCTTCAAATGGATATTAATATCATGTGTGATGGTGTGGAAATGTAATATTATGTATAATCTTTGTTATAATTAGCCAAATTTGAATGCTTAAAAATGAAGAAATGATTGCTTGTGGATTAAAATCCATGTTTGGTAATGACATCTGGCAGACAATAATGTTATTAATAATAATATCTACACTCCAAACTGTCACTGTGCTGTTCTGTCGGATATCCCTTGCCATTTCTTCTTTTCTCATTTCAGTCATAAGAGGTTATTAGGTTAATTTATTTTTTGAGTGGAAGTGGGGAAATATTGTTTGTATAAAATTATTTTATGCAATGTCTGGTGTGATAGTAATGACAAGCAGTATTGAGGACGTTGATAAATAAACCAATAAACGTTTATAGCTATTTCAAGCTATTTCAACACACGACATTTAATAAATAGTAATTAAAGTGACAATAACAACTGTGCATTTACTTTAATACATTCTTCAAATCTAGAATGGCCTGTTGTGAAAGTCACCGTTGGCCTGTAAAGTTCCACTAACTGAAGCACCATGCTTACCTTTCCACGAACGGGTTAAGCTTTCCAATCTCTTCACTGCATCACCTTTAACTGCGCCATGACAAGCGTCTCAGAGTTGAACTCAAACTGATTACTGGATGACGCAGACTTTCCCCAAGAGTACAAGCTCGGTGGACGCTTTTTGAACGATGACGTGTAGCGGTAAAAACTCTTGTGGCGGTTTTTAAGATACTCCCGATAATTCTTGGTGAGGAGCGTGTAAAGAAACGGGTTGATGCAGCTGTTGCTGTAGGTCAGACTCGCCACGAGATAATTGATGCTTGTGTGCGTGTGCGAGGCGAGACTGAATGGCTTGTGATACAGGGGCACAAGTTGCCATATCCAAAAAGGCAGAAAACACGCCCAGAACACGAGCACGATAGTGAAAATCATTATCAAAACTTTCTGTTTGGGCGAGCGCTTGCTGCTTTTATTAATAGCCGACGTTTTTTGCGACTCTAGGTACGTCCTGGCTAGTTTTGTGTACAGGTAACCAATGACAAGTCCTGGCGCCATTATGCTAGTGCAGAACAGGACGGTCAGGTACAATTTGTACGCCTGGGGGGCCCAGGTGGGCGCACACATCCTTTTCACCCCTCCATCTGCTGTTGTTTTAGTAGTCTGGTTAACCATGACCATCATGGGAAGAGTTAGGACGAGGGACAAAATCCAAACTCCCCACGCCATAGCTTTTCGGTAGCTCTTGGAGCGTTTCACTGTATCCAGCGGTTTAGTCACTGCCAGGTAGCGCTCCATGCACATCACTGTCAGAGTAAAGATACTCGCATGCATAGTTAACAGGTCCAGACTCAACAGTATCCTGCAGCCCACATCCCCGAAGTACCAGTCTTTCAGAAAGTACGTGCACACCACGAAAGGAATCGTGGAGAGGTAAAGAAGATCCGCCAGCGCCAGGTTGATGATGGAGATGTACATAGAAGTGGCGAAGCGTATGGAATGACACATGACTACCAGCGTGTAGACGTTTCCCGAAACTCCAACGATGTAAACCAACGACAGCAGCGTCCCGAAAGTCGATGTTATCACAAGCTCGTCCACCGAACCGGAGTTGCCGCTACGGGACGGACCGCTCACACTGCCAGACTTGTTGTAATTCATTGCGCTCGAGGTGAATGTGATGCTCTGCACGGGAACTTTATGCCAGGTGCGCCAGACCCCACATACTGTTTGGATATTTGACAGCTGTGTCTGAGCGCACTCGCCGGTGTCCGCAGCTCCTGACGTCAAACCGATGCTCCGCACTTGCCTTTTCGCCGCTAAATATTTTCGGAGAAAGTTTGGAGAGAGACATCTTGCATTTTATTTACAGTTTTTGTTAATGTCTTTTTACTCATATACCCTTAATATTTAAGGGAATAAACCGCTGGTAATGTACATAGAGCAGAAATGTCACAAAAAATAAAAATAATGTTCAATCACAAAAAAAAAAAAAAATCATATTTATCAGATCTTATTCTCTCAATCAGGGTTATAAATTTGCATTTTACTAATGACACCTGCTTTACGCACGGACACGTTCTGAAATCGTATTATTATTTCTATGCCTTCTCTATATTGTTATTCTGGTGTGAAATATAAGCTATTTCTGAGTATTTTCCTCCTCTGCATTGGCGTGTGGCAAATGACGTTAACCCCATTACCACGGCGCGCCTGACCTTGGGTTATTCCCACAGATCTGCACCGTTCTCATAAACCTTTCCTGTGAAAATCTGGGCTGCAGAATAAAAATGACTAGGGAGCCATTACTTGCTAAAATGAGACATTTAAGAGACAAATTACTTCCTTCTCACTCCAAACCACTCCAAACAGATCAGAAGTGCGTAGCTTGTATGCTTTTAACAGTCACTGCTGTCAGACGTTTTCGTGTAGAATACAATGAATTAATTTACCTCTATGAACTAAGGAGCTTTTTTCTAGCTGTATTTAGCAAAAAAGAAAAACAAAAGTGTTCCAATTTGACGCTATCACTATATTAATATGTGTATCTGCCCTTACGAAAATTAACCATGGTTTTACTATAGGAAAAGTGTAGTAACCATGTTTTTTGGCATATCGATTACCATTTGTACAACCACAGTTTTACTACAAATACCATAGTTAGCACAGCAAAACCGTAGTTAATTCGTAGTTACCGTGGTTTAACTATAGTAACCATGTTTTGTTTGTTTGTTTGTTTGTAGTAAAACCATGGATAATTTTTGTGCCACATAAAAATCTGTTTTGTAAGAATATTTCTGCATGTCATCTACCTTTGAGTTTCACTCTGCAAAAAGCTTTGTTGTACTTGATTCAACAGTACAATTCAACATTACTGTTAAAAAACATTTCATTAAAAATATGGTATTAGCTATTACACGGTTCATTGGGGTGATCAGCTGTGAACGGCTCTGATTCCCATTCTGATGCCAACCGTTCATTCACAATGGAGTTCAAAACTGCTTGTGAATATTAATGATTGTCTCATTAAAAAGAAGTGGTCCATAAGAGTCATTTGTTTGTGAATCGGACAAATACGCACACTAGAGATTCAGTTGTGCTGTTGTACAAATACGTTACAATTAAAGCATGTTTGAAACCCCAAAGAATGAATATTCAACTAGAACTTTGCCTTAATGTCTGTTTAAATGTAGCTACATTTAATGTCTGTCAGTAATTTCCTTCCTAAACAAAGGAAATTAACCAAAATTAACCAGTGATCCCAGTCTATCAATGGTTGTTGAATTTTGCAGTCTTGATTACATTGTTTTACCTAATATGAAATTAAGTTTTTTCTTACATTTAAAACAAGCAGAAATGTTAAGAATGCTGTAAAATGAAACCCCCTTTTCTAAATATCGCTCCTGAGAGAAAACGTTAAATTCAGTTTATGCAGTCCTTATAAAGCTGTGTGATGCACTACAGTTATTTCCCCAGTGGTTTGGAGGTGTTCTTGTTTCTGTTAAGCATGGATTTATGTTTTGGCAGTCCACATGCATTAAATGTCATTTTGATATCCCAGTGTAGAACTTTGAATAACACCTGTTGTTTTGATATGGCCTATGAATACATTTCACTTTTATTATATAAAGCAGTCATATATTGAAAGATATCTCAAGAGGCTATGAAGTAAATACCAAAGGTTAGTGATTTATATTAAAGCTTTCACCACACTTCTGCAATATAACTGCTTTATGTTTGTGAATGAAGCCGCAGCACTGCATGAAGTAAAGAATGTTGTTATATACAGTAAGTACACTGTGTGCATGAAGTTGAGAGCTCTCTGGGTATTTGAGACACATGATTGACAGGGTAGAACTGTAGCAAAACAGTGGGAGCTGAATACTGATGATGCTTTATGAAAGCTGCTGAAGAGGAACTCGCAGTCAAGAGGGCCAATTCAAGTACACGAGGCACAGGGAGTTGTTTGCGTGTAAGCACTTCCCGTAACAGTTCTTGATGTTTTGATTACTTGTGTGACACTTGTTTTCTCCTGTTGGGAAAAACATTCTTTTCAGGTGTGTTAATAGGGAGCTGTCCATGGTCCTGTCCTGCAGAGAGCAGCTTTTGTAAAGGGCTTAAAGTTGTCAAGGCAGACTAGCTTTTACTGCATGCGATCAATCTTCACAAATACAAAAAGCCTTAGAGGTCTTTGTTTAGTGTCTGTCTCATCTGTACAATGAGATCATTTTTGGTGGTTATTTCGATTCCTAAAGCACCTAAAAATAAAACTGTGATGAAAACTCCTCCTTGGGGCATCCATGATATAGATAAATTTGTTTCTTCATCAGAACAGATGTTGAGAAATTTACTGTTATGTTACTTGCTCACTAATGGTTGCAGTGAACGGGTGCCATCAGAATGAGAATCCAAACAGCTGATAAAAACATCGTAATAATTCACAAGCAATCTCCATCACCAATATTGCTTTCTTTAGTGACAAAATGATCTGAATCAGGGGAGAAATATGCACTGATCAAGCACCATTTGCAGGCAAAAACAGTTCTAATCAAATATGTGAGACGACAGCAGTGGATGGTATTTTAGCCAGAAGCGACTGTTTAAAGTTAAAATGTCTTAATGATGGATCTATTTATGAGAAATCAAACTTGCCTTGATCTTTTGGCACATAAGATGTCTTTGCATCATTAAAACATCCTGCAAGTTTCATATCTTACAATATCCTCCTCATTATAAACTAAGTATTTATTTAATCAAGCTCCAAAAATGGCTCATTTGGATCTGAGGTGCGAGATGTCACCCAGGCACCAACATTTGCATAAACACCACCTCCAGATCAAGGCATTGGCGATTAGTCACCTTCTCACCATAGGCCCCGCCCACTGGCACTCAGTAGTTCAATCACTTGAATATGCTGAAGGCGAGTGTCGAATCGCGTTGAAAGCAAATAGAAATTAAAATCACTGCCGCTATCTTGACTATACTGGATACAGAATACAGATGCACGTTCGCTTTCCGACACAGTCCATGTGCTTGAGTCTGTCACCAATAGGACAAATGGAGTAAAAGAACATTTGTTTTGACGCGTTTGGTTTAAACAGCATCTCTCTCTATATAGCGACTTCAATGGTGCCTGCGAGTTTGAACTTCCAAAATGCAGTTTCAGTGCATCTTCAAAGGGCTCTAAATGATTTCAGCCGAGGAAGAAGGGTCTTATTTAGCAATAAAATTGATCATTTTCTAAAAATGAGTGAACTCTGTGTATTCCGCTTCAAGACAGTTAGGGTATAGGTCGAAAAACTCCCATCTCATTTTCTTCTCCAACTTCAAAATCATCCTACATCGCTGTTTTACCTTTTTTCGTAACGGGCATTTGATCTTTGCAGGTTTACTTAGGAAACACTGGGTCTGTACTTCTGCAGCGATGTAGGAGGATTTTAAAGTTGAAGGAGAAAATGGGAATTTTTGTTGGCCCATCCTAACTGAACTGAACCAGAATACACAGAGTAAAATTATATAAATTGTCAATTTGTTTAGAAAATGACCTATTGTTTCGCTAGATAAGACCCTTCTTCTTTGGCTGGGACCTTTAAACTGCATTTTGGAAGTTCAAACTTACAGGCACCATAGAAGTCCACTATGTGGAGAGAAATCCTGAAATGTTTTCCTCAGAAAACAATTTCTTATCGACTGAAGAAAGAAAGACATGAACATCTTGGACAACAAGGGGGTGAGTAAGTTATCTGTAAATTTTTGTTTTGGAAGTGGACTTTAACTCCTTTAATTGATATCATGTGGATAACTTGTGGATTATTATGATGGTTTTTTTATGCTGACGGTACCCATTCACTACAGAGGATTCATTGGTGAGCAAGTGATGTAGTGCTACATTTCTCCAAATCTGCTCTGCTGAAGTAATAAACTCATCTACTGTACATCTTGGGTGGCCTGAGGGTGAGTGCATTTTCAGCAAACTCTCAATTTTGTGTGAACTACTCCTTTAACTAAACTTGTCAGTATACCGCATGTAACTTTAAGATGTATGTAAGTGTGTATTGTCATGTCAAGGAAAGGACACTCAAGGCGGAGTGAAATAGGACAGAGAAGACAGTCAGTACTGCAAGGCAGTGTTTGTGGTCTTCATGCTGTGTAGTCAGCAAAGATCAAATCGAACAGCTCAGCTCCTCGGCTGGGATCATCTCCAACCAGTTGTGTACTGCCCCTTTCTCTTCACACGTGCTTGGGCGCTCGCCTGTATGGCTAGAAACACTTCATGAGTGCAAAGATCTCCCCATCACAATTCAAACAGTGGAATAATTTTTTTGAACAGTCATCGCCAACAAAAACACTGCTTGCAGCTGCTTTTTGTTTTATCTTTTCAGCTAGTGCTGGACTATACATACTTTTTAAAATTCCACAATGTAAAATCTGGTTCTTTTTGTCTGCTGTTTTCATCTGTTGCATTTTTCTTTTGAATTTTATCTTACTGTACGCTTTGCATTCATGCATCTTTGTTTTTGTGCGTATAAAAACTCTGAGAAAACTGCAACGTTAAACTGTTGTAAATAGTTTTTACTTTCTGTAGAGTTCAAAAGGCTTCTGACCTCATGTCTGGTTAAATATGCAGCACGATGGGGTTGCAGAAACATTTGCCTGTTTGACTCTTGGAGAGAATCAATGTTGTTTTTTGATTAGGTGTTAGCAATTGACCTTTCAAATGCAGCAGTTCAACTGATTATTCATATAGCTGGCGGTAGGAAACATAAGCTATTAATCTATATTAATGACCATGTTAAGCTCATTACCATGTGTAATAGGGAGACTAGAATGATTTATTCTAGGATAAAGATACAACCAACAAAAAAAAATGAAAAGAAAGAATCTTCACTGTTATAAATGATAACCCTGCCAGGAACTTTTCTTGTCTTGTTTGACAGATGTAATGTCGATCATAATGGGGCATTTATCTTGAGAAAAGGATGATGTCTTAACAAGGTCTCCACAGATATCATTAAAACGTGCAAAATTATTCCATTTTAAAGTTTCTCCCGGGTTTTCAGTGCTGCACGGTGAACACTAAACCTAATGATGTGTGCAAGGAGAAACCAAGGTCAGAATTCATCATCTGTATATTTTTGGATATGCATCTGAGCTGTCTTGCTGCAGATATCTGCTGGACTGCTTTGGAATTTTCCACTGGTTCCTACAGTCAAATTATTTCCATTTATCCTCAGGTGCCTTTTGTATAACGCTGTTTTGGTGCTGGAGTGTTCTCCTCTTCTCAAGGAGCCATATCAGGCCTTGCCTTTTGATGTGACTGCCCTGTAATCCTGTTTTGTAATCAATGTAGTGATTGAACCCAGGGGGTGCAGGGGGAGGTGCCAGATGAGAAATGCATTGGAGGTCTCAAAGATTGAACAGACACTCAAAGATTTCTCTTGATGGACACACGCTTTGATAACGTCCAAAACATCACCAAGGATTGTATTTAAAGTAAAAACGGTAAAAAAAAAAAAATTAGTTCATGTACTTCATGCATATACACCCTAGTGAAAAAAAAATATGCTAAGTATACTTGCAGCCAGACTAATTGTCAGTATACTTCAAGTGTGTTACTGATTAGTTAACTTGAAGTGTGCTATTTTGGAACAACTAATTTTGTGCTAAGTATATTTTAGTTGTAATTAAATTGTAGTAAAGCATAACTGTAAGTGTATTTAGTGTACTTTTATGTGCTAAATTGGAACAACTTCAAGTATACTTAATATACTTTAAGTAAGTATATGCTGTAAGCTAATTGCATGCTTGATTAGTGATATTAAAGTGTACTTTGTTTGTATTACAAGTATATTACAAATTAATTAAGGGTGTCTTCAAAATATACAAGAAACACACCATAAATATATTATTTTTGAGTAAAAATATGCAAATTTTTTCCCCAATGCTGAATGCACTGGTTGTCAGGGTCATTAAAACAGTGTGAGTGAAATTCAATTGTTGGCCATGCAATAGTGTTTACTTGGCTGTACTTGTGACATCACAAACTAGTAGCTGAACTTCCTGTCCAGTACACTGTAAATCCTAATAAGTTCAGCTTACTTAAAAAAAAGTTTGGAAACCAATTGCCTTATTTTGTTAAAGCAAACTTAAAGGTAAAACTAAAGTTAATTTAATAATCAGTTTAAAGTAAAGAAAGCAAACTCTTACAGAGTAAATTAACTAATAAATATCAAGTAGGTTTAATGTCATTTCTAGTTAACATACTCCAGGACATTTACTAATCTTACTTAAGATTTAATAGTAAGATTACTTTATTAATTCTATTTACCTAGCAGTGTTATTTTGTGTTGTGCAAACATCTTAAATGCTGTTATTCTCAACATGGATTTAATCTGCCAATTTAAGCTATGGGAACTTAAAACATTTCGTGCAATCGGTTTCCACATTTTCTTTAAGTAAACTGAACGTATTTTTATTAGTTCAACCAGCATGAAATGAACTTAACACAAGTTTGAAATTCTCAACAGTTTATTTTTGTAAAAAACTTTAAGAATATCACAATAATAAAAATTAGCTTTTAAAAAATCTGTGTTCTTATAATACTCTTTACAGACTTCTTAACTAAACAGCACTTTGTTGTCATAACATTATCTGGACCCACTGGAACACTGTTAAACAATAGAGCATTTTCAGAATGGCATGCAAACAGAACAGCAAAAATAAAATACAGGCCTTTAAAACCCATTCATGACAATTCTTCCCTCCATGATTGCCTTTATTGCATCCACAATGAGGGCATGTCCTCTGGTAGAACTGTGAGCAGGTCTACAACTGCTTGACTGAAGTCTGCATCCACATCCTAAGTAGAGAAATAAAATAGGTAGAGTGTAAATTTCTTCATTTCAATACTGGAAATGTTCTAAAAGCATATATTGACAAGGAACTTTTAATTCTTTTAATTTATAAGCAAACTGATTCATATTGATGACCAGAGTGAGTGTACAATGAGCTGTGCAAACATCAAGTACAAGGAAATGTAATTAAGCTTTAAATTATGATCACCAAAGAGAGATAACGAGATTTATAGTGTGACAGTGACATTTCACAATACATGATTTAAATCAGAGCAAAAGTGTAAATTATCATTTGTGTCAACTATTACTGCATGCCTTGTCTTGGAAGTCTTGGAATATAACACACAAGTTCCATGGACTAAATGTTTTGTACATTGTTTTCAACATTATAGATGTGAATTCACAGAACTTTTTTTTTTTTTTTTACAACATGCTAAGAATGCTAAGAGCATTTTCTCTCGTGTTATGGAGTGATGGATCACACCCATCATTTACATGATTTTATCTTAAAGGGTTTGTTCACCCAAACCAAAGATTAAAATTAGCCCATGATTTACTCGCCCTCAAGGCATCCTAGGTGTGTATGACTTCATTCTTTTAGACCAATCCAATCAGAGTAACATTTAAAAAATGTCCTGGCTCTTCCACGCTTTCCATGGCAATGGGCAGGTGTTTCTGTTCAACAGTTCAAAAGGAGTGCAAGAAAGCGCATCCATCCATAATAAAATGTGCCTCACACATGAATAAAGGTCTTCTGTAGTGGATTGATGCATTTTTGTAAGAAAAATATACACATTTAAAAAGTTTTAAACACTTTTCTCTCACTTCCACTAACTGTCATACGTGCAAGCCTTTCCAGGTGGATGTTGTAGGACGTTTGTGTGCATGTGCTGGTGTAAATATGCTAGTCGAAATGTAAGTTTCGACTAGCAAAGAAAAGTTTGTTTACAGGAGCAAAGGAAGCAAAGTTTCCTTACTTTAGCAAAAGAAAACCAGTCTGCTCTTGGTTTATATTGAAATCCTCCGACATTCTTCTTTATGGATCTTTGTTTTATACTTCTAATTCGTTACTGGTGTTTCATTTCGCTCTGTCCTGTGCTTCCATGTTTGTCACTAATCACCGGCGCATACGCACACGTACATCCTACATCAGCTGCCCGGGATGGCTTCTGCCTATGGCAGTTAGCGGAAGTGAGAGAAAAGTGTATAGTTTTAAATATGGACATTTTTCGTACAAAAACATATATTCGCTACAGAAGGCCTGTATTCACCTCTCGGAGCCGTGTGAG
Source organism: Labeo catla (assembly GCA_012976165.1). NCBI lineage: Eukaryota > Metazoa > Chordata > Actinopteri > Cypriniformes > Cyprinidae > Labeo > Labeo catla. Next base: position 479,171 of record VONZ01000157.1, on the reverse strand, counting down.
GCACGTTTTATTATGGATGGACGCATTTTACTGCACTTCATTAAACTGTTGAACAGAAACAGCCACCCACTGACATTATAAAGCTTGGAAGAGCCAGGATATTTTTTAATATAACTCTGATTGTATTGGTCTGAAAGAAGAAAGTCATATACAATAGTGCTGTACGATAAATTGCATGCGATTGTCATGCGCATCTTGTCAGTAAAGACGGTTATGTGATTACACAGAGCCTTAGTTCACTGACAAGCTACGCAATATCGCGTTCATACGCGCAGGTGAATCGCATTCGATTATGAACGCGATATTGCGTAGCTTGTCAGTGAACTAAGGCTCTGTGTATTAAATTCCGCTCCATCTGAATGCATGTGATAGAGATTTACTACTAATCACAGAACCATCTTCACTGTCGAGATGCACATGACAATCACATGTGATTTATCGTGCAGCCCTAATATACACCTAGGATGCCTTGAGAGTGAGTAAATCATGGGCTAATTTCCATTTTTGGGTGAACTAGGCTCTTTATTTCAAGAAGTTTATTTCAAAGTGTGTAATGATGTTTGTGATCACTAAACACAATTGCACGAATTTAAAGCATTTACACCAATTTCAGTAATAAACTGTTTCACAAAAGACAAATATAGCATCTACTGTAAAACTAAAAAAAAAAAATACACAGAACCTTTGACAATTTTTCATAACCAGAACTATATTCATATTGAATAAAACAAAATGATGAGAGCAGAAAATCCAGTAATACTTACGAAACACATCCTGTAAAATTCCTGTGGGTCATCCTCCAGGATGACTGAAAGGCCCTGAAGTACTGCAGTGGAAACATCAGATGACTATGAAAAAATAGAGACAGGCTAAGGATAACAATCATAAGCAAATCATGATTTAAAGATGACAACTACAGTCAACATGATAAAGAAATACCTTTTAATTAACTTGATGTGAAATTTAAAATCCTTTTTTCTAGAAAATGTCAAAAGTGCAGAGTCTGTGTCCAGTGCTGCGCAGAACTCAGATCCGAGATATGCGACTGAATCCTGCAAAGATCTAAGAACAAACATTAAGTGGCTATTAACATTTTGAAGGACACAATCCATAAACACACTTTTTGAAAAGGAATAGGGTTTTGAAAATTTTGGAAATGAAAAAAAAAACAGGTTCACCCAAAAATAAAAATTAGCTATTAATTTACTCACCCTTACGCCACCCAAGATGTTCATGAGTATTTTTCTTCAGCAGAACAGCAAAGAAGATTTTTAGCTGAAAATGTGGCCTTTGGTGATTGATAAAATTTAAGTCAGAGACTGTCCATTTTTGGAGGGAAAAAACATATCAAGGAGCACAAAATTAATACCTGTTGCTCCTGATGATATACTGAGGTTTTATCAAGATGATCGATCTGTGGAAGAAAATGAAATAAATGCTTTTAAGTCTCATTTACTGCATTCATCTTACATTTATCTAAGTAGATCCTCTCTGCAAAGTATAAAACACAAATGTAAAGAGTGTCTGTTATGTCACAAACATAGCACTTGTAACAAACATAAACTAAAGCATCTGAACTTACATTTCCACTGCACAGCAGTCATCAGCTGGTATTCTAAAATAATAAAAAAGTGTTATCCATCAATCAAAAATCAGTGAACAATGAACAAACAAAACCAAATGTATAGAGTATTTTTTTCTTATGTAATGTAAATGGAAACATCTGGTATTTTAAAACTAAGATCGTTAACTTACATTTAAATAAGTTTCAATGTTATATATACTCTGCTTGAGGAGGTGGGGGTGATGGGTCTGCTAAAGACTCGTTGACAATCTCAGAATGCGTATTGTTTGTTACTGCCTGCACATTACCGTAATTATCATACTAAGCACGCATACTATTTTCGTCGCAACCAGGTATTTCTAACAAATAATGCTACGGCTTGACTACAGTTTAGCACTCATGGTAGCTTTCAAAATCGCCGTGTCAAGTTAAAAAGAGTTATTTTAAAAGAACCCGTCTGAAGATGTAGCGTTCTTTTCCATCCGTTATTTGTACACTGACCGGATTGCGCGCTCTCTAGCGTGAATGCGGCGGTGTCTCTGAGCTTCTCATTCGAATGTACCGCGTCCAGAATAAAATATCCTACAGCATATGCTAAGCGTTTACGAAATTAAAAACGATCTCCTCGTTTGAAGTGTTTTGTTTACTTCTCACTGAATTTTGAATTCTGCAAAACGTCACATGAAACAACCGTCGTTCAAATTACTCCTATTCTCGTAACTTATCACTAGCACGAATGGATAACATAGTAATTAATAGACAACCAGGCAGCTAATTTTACAGATATGAAGTGGACATTAAGTTAAGTGGTTTGAACAGAAATCGCTTCAAATAATGTGCAGGGTCAACCGTGTTTGAGTTCTTTGAATGGGCTAAGATGTTCCACAAAACAACATGCAACAAAGTGCATAAAATCTAACCATCATAAGGACTAGCAAGCAGAAAATGAGACTAAAATTAAAAGCCTTTACCTTGATTTTACCGAAATAGATCCTCTGCAAACACACGTTGAGTCTTCAGCCGTTGTGCTTCTGCGACGTGGGGGAGGGGCAATTGTCGCCCAGTGCGCATGCGTAACAGCATGTCTTGGACATTTTGAGTAATTTTACTTAAATTTCATTAGTTATGGGAACTATCTGTTGTAATATTTCAGCAATGAAAAAAAATTAGTAAACTCAACATTTTGGTTAAAATAGAGTAAACTTACTAGTATTTTTATAGCAAGGAATACTATTTGGTTTTACAGTCTAGAACACTTTTTCTAGTGTTCGTATGGTGTGCTGTTGGTATAAAATTATAAATGCATTGATGTACATGGACCCCTCTGTGACATTGTATCAATTTATTAAAATACTTAAATCACAATTACAAGAGTAGCATTTTGTATGTATGCATACACTTCATTTAATAATGTTTTAAATGGGCTTTAAATGCATTTATCATGTTTTATTACTTTCTGTTGTAAGCATGAAGTACACTTAAAAATTACTCCAAAATTTTACTTAAAGCATACTAACAAGTTCTTTAATAATGTACTTTAAAAGTATACTTTCAATGCATTGTTACATTTCAGCACACAGTTAAAAATAATACTAAAATATATTTACATAAAGTGCAAATAAATACACTTTTAAAAACAAACAAAACTACATTTCAAGTATATTTTTAGAAAATATATTTTTTTAGAAAATATACTAAATTACAATTATTTTAAAGTGTGTTAAAAGTTGTATTGTGAAAATAGGTAAAAGCATGGTGGTAATACACTTATAATATATTTAAAGTTAGTACAACTTTTGGTTAGTATATTTGCAATGTACTATTGAAACAGGAAATATATTACAAATACAATAAAGTATACTTTTTTTTCACTAGGGCATAGTTCATGCATATACATACGCATATGTGTGTTTAAATATTTTATATATATTTAAATATTTATATACATTAATACATATTTATACAATCTATGGGGCATGATTAAAATATTTATCTTCACACATAAGGAATTTTCCTACCATCTAAGCAATTCGAGCTTAATGTTACCTAAATGTTAAAAAAAAAAGAAATTGTGCACTTGTGTCATTTTCTTAATTTGGGAAATGTATAAAATATTAATATACTCTACTTTTTGTAATTAATTAATTACCATATATTTAAAAAAAATCATATAATTAATTTAATTAACACCTAATTCGTATATATAAATAAAAACTTACCAACTAGTGTTAATTTTGACAGCTATTTTCATTTTTAGTGTTAGTCTTAGTCCTGTGTTAAATGTCCTTGTTAGTTTTTATCATATTTAGTCAACGACTAAAAGTCTCAGCATTTTAGTCTAGTTTTAGTCAATGAAATCTTTGTCCCATTTTTGTCATGCTGTTTAATGGTTAAACTGTAAAAATCATTTTTGCTCAAAACTGAAATCATACCCTGGTGATAAAACCAGAAAATGCTGGTTAGGTATGTTTTGATGCTGGTTTAAGCTGGTCCATAGCTGGTTTATGCTGGTCATGTTGCTGGTCAAGGACCAGCATCAACCAGCAAAGGACTAGCTTAAACCAGCACCAAAACATACCTAACCAGCATCCCAGCATCAAAACATGCCTACCAGCATATGCTGTTTTTTTCACCAGGGTAATGATTGTTGTCATTTGAGAAATGTACTTTTGCATTTCAGGCACAAAGCAATAGAATGTCAACTCACACAAATGGTTTATTTAACCTCATCGAATGTACTGATTTATTATAGGCTATTTATTATATAAATTGTGACGAGTCGGCTGCCTCCCCCTACTTATCAGCTTCTCCCCGTCCCTTAATCGCCGCGCTTCAACCAGGCTCCCGACGGGAGTGGGCGTGCGAGAGAGGAGGGGCGCCGAAACAGCCAGGTCTGCGTGTGATGAGGCGCACCTGACGTCAATGAAGCCTCATCACCGCCGCGGTTGAAATGCTGAGCGCGCATGCATGCACGCTGGTGTCCACGTGGGTCCATAAAGGGAGCGTGGAGGGGGTCGAGCGCCGTCAAAAGCAACGAGCTGCCGGACCCGCAGTCCGGACGAGTACCGCACCTGTTAGACGGCTGACGGGCGAGGATGCCGGGCCGTTGGATCCCCCAGAAGTGCCGTGAACCAATGAGGACGTAGCCGCTAAAGGAAGCCGCCGTCCCTAGAGCCGAGGACTTGAGAGGGGCGCGCCTGTGGCCGCCGGACTCCGCCCCTTACCTGGACCCTTCCCTTCTGAACACTGCCCCTCCTTCACGGAAACACCAGCACGACGAGGACACCAGATCCCCAGTTTATTTTGGATACTTTTATCTACCCTTTTTGGACACTTTTGTTTATTTTATGTTTAATAAAAGGCTTTCCGAGGCCTGACGCCCACGCCCACTGTGTCTGTCGTTTGCTCGTCAAAACTAACACAAAATTAACATCAAAGACTTATGCACTCTCTCTGTCTACATTATAAAAACTGGTAAAACAAATGAAAAATGTAACCATGAAATTCCTAATAGTACTTCCAATAAATTCAAATTGCAATAGCCTATATTTCTTTATTAAAACAACAGCAGTTAAGTGCAATTATTTAGCAACCACAGTTGCAAACAATATAGTCGAGATCTCATGACAGAAGATAGACTGACGAACACTTTCATTTTGAACGCTAAACTCCAGCTTGTTTATCAGTGTTTTCATATCATTGCTGGCAGCGCTTCTGCAATGAAGAGAGCGCTTGTGCACATGGTTACCAGGTTGCAAAAAATAAGCAAAGCACTCGGCAGAAAATGTATCGGCACACATGAAAACTCGTGTAGTAGAGGCATGCACAGCAGTCTGCAATGCTATTTTGTCTGCTTTTTTGATGAAAAGTAAAAGATATTTTAAATACATTTTAGGTTTTACATTTTACATTTACATCTTACATTTTAGTCATAGTTATCGTTTATTGAACTTCTGTCCTCTCGTCTGGTCTCGTTTTAGTCATGGGAAAAAAGCTTGTCAACAAACATTTTTCGTCATAGTTTTCATTAACAAAATGTATACTACTTACTCAGAAAACGTGAAAAAGAACAACCCAATAGCTTTGTTTTGGTAATCCTTTCTCTGCAAGCTTGTGAAAAAATGAGCCGCTCAGATTTTGCTCTCCCCATGACCTAGAAAGGGGATCTTATTAAAATATTACAGCCCCTTAATGTGCACATTTCCATCAACGGTGCAACCATTGTGTTTTTGCAAGCGACAAAGGTATAGCAGTTCTAACGCCATGGCAAAAGTCCGAGCACAGCTTCCTAATTATTCTGTTGTTGGCTGCACAGATGAGCACAGAACACTATTTAGAGTCCCAATCTTAGAAGAGACAAGAGAGTATTGATTTATTTACTATATATTACACTTCTGCCACACAGATGTAATATAAACATGCAATTTCTTTCCCAGCTGTTCACCTTCACAGACAAAACCAACTGTTTTTGTACTCACATGCCATGTGACAGCTGCTTGCTGTGCACGTGCTTCAGATATGTGCCCTCAGAAAACCCTATATCAGAAGTTTAAACTAATATGGCTTTAAAACACTTGATATTAATGCAATATAGTAGTCAATATTTGAAGTGGATCAAAGTTGTCCTAAAACCGAAACAATACCTGTTCTTGTCTTAGGACAACTTTGATTAACTTTTTTGATCCACTTCAAATGTTGACTACTGTAGACATGATAATTAAACCAAACAGATGTTTCTTAGCAGAGTATTGGAGGTATGAGCTGTAAAGGCACAGCCCTATTCTGGAAAAGGGGGTGGGGAACAGCAGCTCATTTGCATTTAAAGAGACATGCACTTCACAGAAACATCACAGACAAATTCTGGGGACACCTGAGACTTATATTACATATTGTAAAAAGGGGCATAATAGTCTCTTTTAATTGCCATATAATTGAATAAATTCTATAATTAATTTGACTAATTTGTGTATAAAAATGAAATGCAACTAATCCAAATATTTGCAGTTATAATAGTTGTAGTTTTACATAATGGCTCATTAAAACAGTTACTCCAAAGTAAATTCTAGACTGTGAACACTTCTTTTTTTAGTACCGCCCCTAACAGAATACACTTCAGCTAATATTTAACCTTTGGCTGTTCCTGTGCTTGAAAAGAGTTATTATTATTATTATAACAAGTAACTATAGTCAAACTAGATGAAAAGTCATCAGGTTTTCTAGACTTTCAATTACCTAGTCCTGGTAGGATTCTGACATTACAGCACCCAAATGTGCTTTAGGCATAATACCACTATTTTGGCAGCTTAATTATAGATGTAGCGCAAAGTGCAAGTCTGAAATGTGTTTAGCATACTTCCTGCTTCTAAGAGGAAGCAGTATGACTTCATTAAGGCATTTTGTGTGTAACTCTGTGTGTGTGTGTGTGTGTGTGTGTGTGTGTGAGTGTGTCCCTGTTGGTGGAGTGCGTTAATATACCACTAGTCGAAAACCACAAGGAGCCTTGCAATAATTCAAAAAAAGCCCTTATCAAAACAGACATGGCTACAGGCAATTATTAAATAAATTGGCTGGAAGTGATTTCAAAGAGCCCATTTAATTTCAATTCAGTTAATATGCAGAGCAGTAGTGTCATCACAAGTTTTCAAAAACTGATGCTTTGTGAAGGTTGTCAACATCTGCTGTCATGGCAACACTTCAGTGAGAAAATCTCAGATGCTCATTAATTATGCCATTTGTTCATTTTAATACAACTATTTTTTCTGAATGGACAAGTGCTAATATTTCTTACTTTTCACAGTTTTTCCAATCACAGTGTTTCAGATAGGCTACCAGTTTGTGTGTTGCTGGATGAATGGTGAATACTTTGGCATTTTCAGAACACATGGTGTTAAACTAACGAAGTTAAAAGCATCACCCTCATCAAATAACACACAGATGTCTTTAAACAAATGACCTTCATGCTGTTTATAATTAGATGAGCAAACTGCGCACTTCTGTCAAGATTGCAAGGTTTCATACTGCGGTAATAACTCTTAAAAGAGCACTCAAAATTGGTTTGATGAATGCAAGGGTTAGAAACACTTTTCCAGTCTCACATAATGCATCTGCATGCTCTAATGAATGGTGAAATTATTTACACATTGATTGTATGTCTATTAACACTGATTTTAAAATTATGACCCTATAATGAATATGTAATTTTGTGTCTGGTCTGTGGAAGAAATGGTTGTTAAATAACAGGACCAGTGGACAGTTGCACCAGCACTGCATAAGTCTCAACTTACATATTTACATATATATATAGATTTCCAAGAAGTTCTTAAAATATAATGTAGATACTTAAAAACAAAAATGATTTTATTTCACATTGTATTTTAATGGAATTGTACATTCTCATTGGAAAAAATGTGCCTGTGGTGACATTTGTGCAAAATTATATTTTCGTTGCTTCTTAAAGGGACAGTTCACCCAACAATGAAAATTCTGTCATTAAAGGGGTCATCGGATGCCCATTTTCCACAAGTTGATATGATTCTTTAGGGTCTTAATGCAAATTCAATAATATACTTTAGTTAAAAATTCTCAATAGTAGTGTAAAACAACACCCTTTTTACCTTGTCAAAATTAGCTCTGCAAAAATCAAACCATTCTGATGGATTGTTCTTTTAAATGCAAATGAGCTCTGCTCGCCCCGCCCCTCTCTTCTCTCTATGGAATGATGAGCTGTGCTCTGAGAGACTGTTTACTTTAGCTGCATTTAGTGTATTTAGCTGTGATACTAGTATGTTATTAGCACGTTATCATGGAAGCGGCCTCTGTTGATGTGACGCCACACCAACAGGCATCTGAGAATGGCTTGATTTGAAAAAGAGGATATTATTTTTACAGTTTAATTAAAAACCACTGCATGGATTTTTATCATTATAGGGTAGATGTGTACATACACTGACAACACACATTAATGTTCAAACAACATGTAAAAGTTGACCCTTTTAATTTCGATGATCCGATGACCCCTTTAATTTCTCACCCTCATGTTCCTTCATTCATCTTCAAAACTTAAAAGATATTTTTGAGAAAAACCAGATGCACTGTGCTTTGTTTACGTAAAACAGTCATTGATACCTTTCTTACTCCCTTGCCTTGAACATTTTAGTTGTGTTGCTGTCTATGCAGGGTCAGAAAGCTCTTGAATTTAATCAAAAATATCTTAATTTGTGTTTCACATAGAACCGGTTATAGGATGTAAATGTCAACATGTATTAGTTTACAAATAATGTTTTAAGGTAGTAACATAGAATTGTACAAGGAACTGTGTAAAAATGAGTTTGTACTAATTGATAATCTGCCCCTTTAATCATAGTTTGTGTGAGAAGGAATAACAGTTGTTGGTTTTTTATTGCCACTAGTGTTAATTTCAGTTGGAAACTGCACTGAATTGTATATTGGCCAGTTTTACCAATGAACCTATGTTGAATTTATTACCATTGACAGTTATGTGAGGCAGAAAAAAACTGAAGCAAAACCTGCAACAACAGCACAAATCAAATGCTTGGCTTTTCAATACTTATATTAGATCAATCAAAGTAAATGTCATTTTATGTTGCTAAGCATTACTTTACAGAGAGCTTATGACCTGCTAACTAAATTCTGTCTTCTGTCTCCTCGCCCCTTTTCTTCTCTTACATCTATCCATTTTTCTGTTGAGTTTTATTCTTCACATGATTAGCATGCAGCTCTTCTCTGAGCTGGTGTTTGCAGGTATGCGCTACACTCTGCATAGCTCAACTTCATTGATCTGGCCAAAGTGTTCAAGTTGAATGTGCCGAGAAGTTCTTTTTGTACTATTTGATTCATTCTGCTTTCATTTATCTGAGATTGAACATATCTGAAACAACTCTGTGTACCATTTTGCTATACTATATGCAGGAAACATAAACTGGTCATGAAGTATTTGTTTGCTTACAGGTTCTGCTGCGCTTTTCTGGTTTCTGATTGCTTGTCTTTGTTCTCTCTCTATATATGTTTAGGCCTATATTGGTGCTTTTAAAGGGCTGTTCATTGATTGTCTGCAAATGTGATTGCCTGACAGACTCCTGCTGCCTGCGCAATTACTGCAAACCAAAATGAGACACCATAGAGTACATGCAATCTCTTGTTACTGCTAAAAATAGCAAGCCTCTAAAAGCATGATTATATTCAGTGTTCCCAAGGTCCGAGTGTTATGTTTATTTTAAGGGACGTTTAAAATAAGACCACAATAATTAGCTGATTGGCCCAATGCAGTTTCTGTTGGAACAATATCTTAACAGACTGTACCTTTCTTGTTATAGCTGTAACACCACAGGACTGAAGGTGCTATATGGATATTCACACCAAGTTAGTTTTTATGTCCCATGCGTTATGTATCAGCAGAATGCCCTATGAACGGGACGTCTATAGTAAACTGATAACATCAGCTGTGACGTATTTGCCTTTATCTCCATGTTGCCACAATTATGCCATCATTGTCATTATTTTCCGTAGGCTGTTTGTGAGTGATGTCAAATGTGGGTTTTAATCACATCCTGTCTCAGCTGCACAACACATTCACCCTTGACTTTTTCTCACACAATAACTAATAAGCGTTACGCAATGTTCTACCACTGCTGTCACCAGGGCTCCAGAAAAAAAAAACAAAAAAAACAACAACAACTAAAAAATGACAACAATAGTCTCAATAATCCAGTCTGGAAAACATTATGGTTTGTGTCCACATGTGGTTTATCATTAGTTCATTATGAAGTTAGAGTGCACATAAATGTTTGCACTCAACAACAAACAGTGTGAATTGGAGCTTGACATACTGACACAAAGGATTTGTGAACAAATAATTCCTGTGAACAAAATAAATCGCAAATTACGAAACAGTCGTAATTTTGCTTGTGAATTAGCGGTTTGACTCATCAGTAAAAACACCCTAGTTTATTTAGCTTAGACACTGTTTAAAATACATTATATGATTTGTTAACAAGAGTGAATAAACAACTTGTTTGTTTGTATAGCCAGAGGCAATTCTATTGTCATTGTATACACAAGGCTTAGTCCAGATTTGGGCTATTTGGCACCATGCTTTGTTGGATTATTATATGTGAATAAATGTTGACGTGTTTTATACTTTTAAGGAATGAAACCTTTTTTTATCACTGGAGATTAAACTAAAAGGGTCTGTTTGTCCCTTGAGGGTTTCTGTAGTCCGGTGTCCAGGTAGTGCAATAACAACAAATTTTGACAGGAATGAAAATAACACCATGTCTACACCAGATGTGAACAAGGGGTGCGGCCCAACGCAACAAAATACTATAGAACCCATTATATTCAGTCAAGCTTTCTACACTGTTAACTGATTCGTTGCTGTATTTATGACATACTGACACAAAGGTCAAATGATTCGCAAAGACCAACCCATTCTCATGGCAAGTTGTACGTATTTTACAAGGTGGCAAATTTGTAGGAATTTGTCCGAATGACCACACGTAAAGCCCTGTTCACACTACACAATTTTAGCCCGATTCTGCTTGACGTAGGGTAAACAACAATGGACGCTGGGACGCAAGATTCAATCGCTTTATCTTGTGTAAAGTGTCATAGTGGACAACAACCAATGCCACGTCTGCAACGCTTCACAACGTATGCTAGAAAGACTAGCAGGTTTAATTTTTTCCCCATTGTCCACAACGAATTCTGTCACATCTGTGACACTGGCCAATAGGAGCCCAGAAGCGCCTTTGTACTAGGGCTGTCACGATTCCTCAATTCAATTCGAGTACTCGATTATAAAAAAAAAAATCCTCCAATGCATTTTGCCCGTGTCGAGTAACGTGCAAAATACCGGAAGTCCCTGCTGAAAAAAAATAGCTAAAACCAGCCTAGGCTGGTTGGCTGCTGGTTTAAGCTGGAAGTAGCTGGTTTTAGCTGGTCTCCCAGCCTGACCAACAAAGAAAGTGGCCAAAACCCCTCTAAAATCAGCCTGCTGACCAGCTATGACCAGCTAAGGCCAGGCTGGATGACCAGCTAAATCCAACCAACCAGCTTAGGCTGGTTTTAGCTGTTTTTTCAGCAGGGGTGGCACATTCCACTGATGAGAATCCATGAAATGCATAATTAGACCACTGTCTAAGGCTGCATTATATATTACACCCATTAAAGAATCATAATAAAGCATATTGTGAATTCACAAATGCTACAATTCAATTTAATGAGTATATGCAATGTAGGTTTAATATATGCACTTTAATTATTTACATGTGTGTAGATTATGTATTTGTCTCAGAGGGGCTCTATTCACAGTAAATACTACTCCAGACCAACATCATTTACATGACTTAAACTCTATCTCTGCATATTGATGTGAGTTTGGGTTTATTATAATGTTCATCTGGAAACGCGAGGTGCGCCATTTCTTCAGATTTGTAAGAAAAATTATTTATAAACCTACGCAAACACAGGAGAATACATCATTATCTTTCATCGCGATTTCAAAATAAAAGCTCAAACCCTCCTCTGAGTTTACACGTTTTGATGTCCACAAATTCAAGAAATTACAGTGGCTGTAGCTTTTCTGTTGTAAAGAAATGGCCAAATATTAACGATAAAGTGGACGTTTGAATTAAATGTTGTTTAGTCAATATTAAAGAAGGATTATTGTGCAGTAAAGTGTTGGCGCCCTCTACAGTATTTTGTTAATGCATAAGGTACATGAGTTATTTTGTTTACATTATGTACTTCAACAGTTTTGTTCAGTAAAACCATCTGATTGCTTGTGTTTTATACTTTATTTGAACCGATTATTACTGTTAAATTCCTGTTATGTATTTTAAGTAATTAAACGCTATTAATTAATAATCATTTGATTGTTTAGGTCTGTTTTTATTATCTCAAAAAAATTCATTATAATTGTTCGATTGCTAGTTATCGTCAGAATCGACAGATTACTCGATTACCAAACTAATCCTTAGTGACAGCCCTACTTCATGCATGCAAGCCAAAACGAAAGAGAGACAATGGTATTGGTCCTGCCAGGGGCGTTTCTACGATTTTAAAACATCCTGGGCTGATGTCAAAACATCAGGGGCTAGTGGTGTTGGGTGGGAGCACACATAAGATTTTGTTAGACACAGGTGGTTGAACCTGGATGGGGTCCGGGGGCATTAAACTGGGTTTTAAAGACCTTGTCACACTCTGAACAATAGTAAATAGTAATCACTGCAAATAGCAAACATATCAAAACATTATAACAAAATTTTACAAAAATATGTTAGACAAATAAAATAATAAATTTGAAGATGTATTCTTAACTGTAGCAAATATATAGTTGCATGCAAAAATAGGGCCCTATTTTTTTCCCCAAATTTCATTTATTTTATTTTTTTTTTCGTTTTCTGGTTTAATTTTCTGGACTTCTTTTTAATGGTTAAATTTAATTTTATTAATCAAAAATGTAATTAATCATGTGTAATTAATTAAAACCATGAATCTTATAAAATTTACCGTCAATTTATCAAGAGTTAAGAAAAATTACATGTTTAGCACCCCATGAAATGTTTTATTTTTTCTCACCTTACGTTTTATTGTTACCAAATATGTTTTAGCATGTCTGCTTATTTGAATGCATAAAAACAACTTTTATTTATTTTTGCAATAGCCTTATGGAATTCTGTGTTGTGTATTTTTCTGGTTATTTAATGAAGGTATAAAATATAAAAAAAATTGATCTTCTAATGAAAATTATATTTTATTTTTGGCAAATAAAGGGGATTTACCATTTTTAAATTGTATAAATATAATTGTATAAATATTAATTAATTAATTAATTAATAGTAGTTGTAGTAGGCACGTACATTATACTGAATGGTTAATAAAGTTAAACCGAACTTTTACTTTGACGGGTTGCCGTGAATACCTGTAAATTTCTGTGTGTATATTTGACGCTTGTTTTACTCAAATGAAACAGTGAAATGCTCATGAAGTGACTCTCAGAGCAGTTCTGGAGATGTTGTTAATGTATTTATGTCCTCATTTAGTGAAACTGCAGACGCTGAAATCACTGCGAGCGTCACACGCGCATCAGTATTACATGTAAAGAAACCGCACGTCCGCCCCGTTCATTCATAAAAACACACGCAGAACATTCGGGGCTGAAGTAAAAACATTCGGGGCTCCAGCCCCGAATGATTAGACCTAGCGACGCCCCTGGGTCCTGCTAGGTGTAATTTTACACTGAAGGAAATGTTCGTGAAGCTATGGCAATGATATTCCTGCATTTATAATGTTTCCTCGAGGGGCTACCGCGAAAAACGGTAAAATAAAAACTTATTTACCTCAGTCTATACTGTCCTCTTCATGCAGTTCAGATTTGTGTCCACTGTCAGGTTTTCTTTTTACCTCGTAATATACGTACGAATTGGCTTTAAAATAGCCTTGGACAGGCTTGTTGCTGTGCTGGTGTTAAGCTGTGAGAGATTTAAGTTCAGTGCGTTCCATAAAACAGTTTTGAAAGTTGTAATAATTACTTGATCTAAGACCTTTAAACAGTGCCATTTTAAAGTGTACATCTATCCATCACAGCCTCATTTTCATTCATGTTAAATTCAATATGCTGTCTAACCTGCATAAGGTCTATAAGGTGACTAGCATTTTAACTTTGTAGATAAGGTAGCAGACTGTTTAATTGACTGCTTCTAAGAATAAATGGTTCCAGGAATTCTTATATATGTTTTGCTTTTTTATCAGAGTTATGTCTGTTAAATATTTAATGCTTACAGCTGGTCTGGAGTGCAATTATGACCTGAAAGCCAACAAATCATCTAGTTTCTTTAGGGTTGTGTGCAAAATAAATCGAAGGCACAAATGAGCAGTCACAAAATAAACTAGTTTGCAGTGGATTTTATGCCTTAGTAGCAGATTAACATTAAAGGGACAGTTTACCCCCCAAAAAAATGTTATTTATTCACCTTCATGTCCAATACAGAAGTCAGTGGGTACCAGCAGCTGTTTGGTTACAAACATTCTTCAAATATCTTCAACAGAAAAAAAAGAAACTCATACTGGTTTGGAACAACATGAGGGTGAGTAATTAATGACAGAACTTTCATCTTTGGCTGAACTATCCTTTTATTTGTGACTTGAGAAGGACAATGTAACAAAAAACGTTCCCCTTTGTATATAACATCATTGGATTTGTTGCGTGGTGACATCTAAGAAATGTGCAGTGAAATTTCTTGAATGGCTTGGTTGGTTTTGTATATAAATAATGTAACTTGGATTGGAAGGATTTAGAGGGCTGCTCTGTGAAATCTATTTGTGTTTCTGGCATTTATGACTGAAAGTGTGTGAAAATTGCTCTGGTGGGTGATTCATTTCATGGTCTCTTCCAGTCCACATCAAATATTCATTTCACCTTTTCACATTTGGGAGCACCTTTGATCTTTGTAATTCTTGCACACAGAAATCTGGAGAAAATCGTGCTGTTCACAAAGTGTTGTTCACAAATGAAGCAATTATACTTCTCAAAGGACTTCTCAGCTCACTTCAAATAATAATGCAAGATGAGAATATAAATGCCGTGAAACGGCATTTCAAATATTAGAAAATCACAAACAATTCCACAGTGTTTGTTTTGAAGAGGTAAAACAGAATGTCGTGTTTATCAGTACAAAATGCAGGTCTTGGCACATATCATGTCCTGTAAATGTTCATCCACCCACATGTGCCCTTTTTCTCCATGAATGATTGTCTAAAGGTTCATTTTTCTACATCCATTTGCAGATTCGCATCTCATCCTCATTTGCAGCTTTGAATTATATAAATAATTCTAGACCAAAGCTTGTCTAACACGGTAATTAGCAATGCCTCATCCTTTAAACTTCCATTGATTCAGCTTCACGCCACAGCCAAGAGTACTTTTCCAGCAAATGAACTTACTAGATTCTGTACTTTATAAGACTGGAACAGTCATTTGTTATTATGACCAAAGGCAATATCCTTGTAAATGTCTGTGAGTCATCTTTGGAAAAGAAACTCCTACTAAATGACAGCTTACTATTACTGTAATAATATTTGCAACTCTTGCAAAGCTTCAACTCCAATTCAGTTTCAATGACATAACGGTGCAAACTGAACAGATGTTTCAAAACTCTTTCATATAAAAAGTGATATTTCCTGATGTTCCATGTATTGGGAAGGCATTTGGTCCATACTGTTTGTGTCTATATGTATTTTTTACAGCGATAGTTCACCTAAAAATTAATTAATTACTCACAAATTAAGATATTTTTAATGAAATCCAAGAGCTTTCTGACCCTGCATAGACAGCAATGCAACTACCATGTTCAAGGCCCAGAAAGCTAGTAAGGACATCATTAAAATAGTCCATGTGACATCAGTGGTTCAACCGAGAATACTTTTTGTGCACAAAGAAAAGTGGTTGTTTATGTGCTCAAAATGGAAAGGGTTTTCCCTCATTCAGTCGTGACTGGCTTGGATAACCAGACTCGCTGGCATTTATATTGGGTCACCAGCTTTAAACACTGTTCATGTAATCACTCCCTTTGAAAGGGGGATTGACAGCGTGAACTTTAAAAAGAATGGTTGACATGAGACACTGCTGTGTGCTGTGCACCCTCACAGCAAGAAGCCTTGCTTCAAACTTTAAATTACGGCCAAAATGGGCAGTCATTTCAAGCCCATGTATGACAGTTGTTCACCACTTGATTTTTGAGAGTCTTTCACTAGCTCATAGAACATGAGATTGCAGCACAGATGCTCGACACTCAACTCTGCAATGCACCTTTTGTGCTTTGGCACTGTTGTTGAGAGAGAGACAATCCTCCGCTGACAGACCTTATTTATGGGGCCTTTTGATCATAGAGGAGCTGGTTTTGTGACAGTCATTAGTCTGTAGTGTGCTGACTACAGGGACCAAGCTGTGTCTGCCATGTTACGCTCCCCCTTTATCAAAAAGAATGAGTGGTTGGAGGGAGTAAGGGACTCGCTTAGAAACCACAGCCGCTCTGTGATGTGGTCGAATAATGATGCCCCCAAAGAGAGTTGGACAAAACAGGCAGAAGGAAAAACAAATGTGGTGTTTCATTAAACCACAGCAATAGCTGATTTGAATGTTGCATAAATATTGAACACTTAGAGGCGTAGAATAGTCCCAGTTGCTGTTTGAGGAGCCGCATGAGGTAAATTAAGGTTAAGATATTTTAATTAGTCTCTAAATTGAGTTGACATTGACCCCAGTTTGGGTATCAAGTCTATTTTACTTACAGAGTCTATTAATGTCTCTAAATTGGATTTTTGTGTCTCGCAACAACATCATCCATTAAACTGAATTTCAAGGGTTTCAGAAAAATTCCCTCAAGGTTAATATTTTTCAAATTAAACCTTCAAAATAGTTAAAATACACTGATTTTTGAATAAAACAGTAATGTGGCATGTCCTCACCTTAAATTAAAGGAGGTGTCACTTGGCGGATATTTCACTTGTCTGGCTGGTTATTAAATAGCGCATTGCTCGTAAAATAATAGATTTTTCCCTCCCACAAGGACTCTTCTGAAAGAAAGAACAATCTGTTGCAATGCTTGAAAATGGTTTGAAATCACATTTCAGTTGTTCAATTGTTGTTTTGAAAAGCTACAACTGGTTTCAATAAAAAGTTTTCTGCGGTTGTTTTTGCCACAGAATTTTGTTCTAAAAACTTTTACACCTGACACTTTCATTATATCGAAGTAGGATATTGTGAAGACTGCATGAATATCAATAACAGGACATAAAATGTATTCGCAAAACAGTACTGATGACGGACAAGCATGTTAATTCATTTAAAATGCTTGTGAGGCCCTTCATGATTCATGTTTTCATGGGGTGTGAAGAAATCATCTAAGAGACGTTATAGTAGGATTGTGAGAGTTAATGTGCGTCAGCTGCTTCTATGTTAGGAATGTTTTTATTGTTTCTGTGGCTGAACTTTGCTGATACTCAGTATTGAATTTCGAGCATCAAACCTGGAAGACAAGGCTTTTTAAATAATTGATGTTTTTTAATGTTAAATGAAGACAATTGAACAATAAAAATATTTGGGTGTGAGGAACAGAGTAACTGACAAAAAGAAATACATGCAATACTACTGGGCACAAGCTGATTGGTTCATGTTGCATACACAGCCAATGAACTTGCTGCTTTACATTAAATTGCTGGTTAGCATTACCTAGAGCATTTCGCAGCACTCTTTCAGAGTTCCTCTGAAACCCTCCACCTCCCCAGCTCCACCTGTATAGATCTGCTACAGGTTATTATACAGTGATGGCCAAAAATATTGGCACTCTTGCAATTCTGTCAGAAAATGCAACCCTTCTTTCAAAAAATTGTTGCAGTTGCAAATGTTTTGGTACTCACGTTTCTTTTTTTCGTTTGCATTGGAACAACACAAAAAAACTGAGAAGAAAAGTCAAATCTGATACAATTCCACACAGAACCCAAAAAATGCACTGAACAAAATTATTGGCACTCTTATCTTAATATTTGGTAGCACCCCCTTTTTAAAAAAATGTATGAAATCAATCACTTCCTGTAACCATTAATGAGTTTCTTACTCCTCTCTACTGGAATTTTGGACCACTCTTCTTTTGCAGACTGCTCCAGGTCATTCATATTTGAAGGATGCCTTCTCCCAACTGCTGTTTTGAGATCTCTCCACAGGTGTTCTATGGGATTCAGATCTGGACTCATTGCTGGCCATTTCAGAACTCTCCAGCACTTTGTTTGTAACCATTTCTGAGTGCTTTTTGAAGTGTGTTTAGGGTCATTGTCCTGCTGGAAGACCCATGACCTCTGGTGGAGATGCAGCTTTCTGACACTAGCCACTACGTTGCGCCACAAAATTCTTTGGTAATCATTAGATTTGATAATACTGTTCACACACATCCAGTGCCATAAGCAGCAAAGCAACCCCAAAACATCTTTGAACCTCCACCATGTTTGACTGTAGGGACTGTGCTCTTTTCTTTGAAGGCCTCATTTCTTTTTCTGTAAATGGTGCCGTGATGTCCTTTACCAAAAAGCTCTACCTTTGTCTCATCTGTCCACGGTACGTTCTCCCAGAAGGATTGTGATTTTGTCACTTAAGTTTTGGCAAACTCCAGTCTTGCCTTCTTATGCCTTTGTGTCAGCAGTGGTAAACCTCTTGATGATATTGCGCACAGTGGACACACGAACATTAAGATATCTGGAAATGGACTTGTAGCCTTAAGATTGTCCATGTTTTTCCACAATTTTTTTCTCTCAAATCCACAGACAACTCTTTACACTTCTTTCTTTTCTCCATGCTCAGTGTGACACACAACACAAAGGTTGAGTCAACATTTCTTCATTTTAACTGGTTGCAAGTGTGATTACTATATTGCCCACACCTGTTACTTGCCGCAGATGTGTCTAAATACAAATTACAGGAGCATCACATGCTTGAAAAGCAACTATTTCTTACAACTTTCACAAGATGCAAATAATTTTGTTGAGTCCATTTTTGAGTTGTGTGTGAAATTTTATCAAGTTTGACTTTTCTTCTGTTTTTTGTGTTGTTGCAGTGCAAACAAAAACAATAAGCACATGAATACCAAAACATTTGCAATTGGAATAATTTTCTGCTGCTTTTCCATGTTTTCACAGCTAAAGAGGCTGTTTTGGTGCTGTATCTCCCTGAAAGCTGAATCTGCCTATCTATCATTAAACAGGTGTTGATGAAATCTGTTGTAACGTGTGGAAAATGAGCCAGCACCGTTTCAGAAATTATGAGGTCTAGCTGAAAACCTCAAGAGTCTTGTTATAAATCCTCATTTCAAATTCTGGGACATAATCAGAAAACCAGTTCCTTTGTTTACCATTGAATTTTTGGCTTGTTAAGATGTCCCATTTTGTTTTCATTTTGTACTCAAATCCTTTCTCTTTATTTCTTGATACCTCTGAATCTATTAAATAAAAATTGTCCACAATCCAAAGACTTCTGTTATTGTGAACAAATCCCTTCCTTCCACACAAATCAGATTTAAAGCCAGCACAGAATGAAAATACCATATACACTACTGTGCAAAAGTCTTAGGACACTAGTATATATATGTATGTGGATATTTATTTTCTGTTGTAGTCTTATTATGGACACAGCTGAAAAATTAATAACTGTTTATCTAGCATGCATGCACAGATCAGCTGACATAAGCAGCTAGGTAGCAACTAGTAACAGCTCATTTGTCTTCTCTAACCGATGGCGCTTCTATTCCCGTTATCTGAATGTAATTGCTTGGGTCTAATTGTGGCAGCATAATTGCAAGCACTTGATTCTGGCATATGCATTTGTCAAATGTGGAGGGGTGACCTAAAATTCGTCAGCAACCGATTAAGTAAAATGCTGTGCAAAGTAAAGGGCAGGGAAAAGAGGGTGAGAAAGAACAAGACATTTGCATAAAAAGTTGTCGGAGTGCAGAAATTGGAGGGGAGTGGGATTTTTTTGACAACTTTAGGATTCTGAATAAATAATCAAACCAGTTTCAATTCTGAGAGAGTCAGTGTGCAAGAAAATTGATTGAATTGTTTAAAAACATAAAGGACCTGAGTAATTTGAAAGTGTCACCTATTTTTTGAAAAAAATCCAAACTGTTATTGTTTCTGTATTCTTGTCATTTATAATGAGGTTCTCTCACTATTATATGCTCCCAGTGACTCTTTGCACTCAGGTGTAAATAGCATCTGGTACAATAAAATGTAAATTTTACGTCAAAGACGTGGCATAGAGTTATATTTTCCATAGTGGTGCTTCGGTTTGGGTACATACAGCAAAACAGTATTTAAAAATGTAATTTATTCTGTGTTGGCAAAGCTGAATTTTCAGCAGCCGTTATTCCAGTGTTACATGGTGTTTAAGAAACATTCCTTTTTATTCTTATTTTTATCTTTAGAATATTGCAAACAACAAAATTTTGAGGTAAGCATGATACCCTACCTTTCCAAAAAATTTTTTTAAGAAAATAGTACTTTTATTCAGTAAGGATGCATTAAATTGATCAAAGTGGCAGTAAATTTTTTATCAGAGAACCCAGAAAAAGAAGTATCACAGTTTAATTATAATATTAATATTAAAATATTAAGCAGCACAACTGTTTTCAACACTGATAAAAATAAGATCCATTATTATTAATTGAGCACCAACAATAATTGAGAACCAAATCAGCATTTCTGAAAGATCAGGTGACACTAAAAACTAAAGTGATGGCTGATGAAAAATCAGTATTGTCATTACAGGAAAATAATATTTGATTTTTTATTGTAATATTTTACAGTGACAATATTTTACAGTTTTTACAGTAGTTCCGATCAGTTAGGGTATGTTTTACCTTTTTTGTTAAGGGTGTTAACAATTTTTTTTAATGAAAATTACTGATTGTTTAGCTAGATAAGACCTTTCTTCCTCAGCTGGGAACGTTTGAAGCCACATTTAAACTGCATTTTGGAAGTTCAAACTCGGGGCACCATATGAGTCCATTATATGGAGAAAAATCCTAAAATGTTTTCCTCAAAAAACACAATTTCCTTACGACTGAAGAAAGAAAGACATGAACAGCTTGGATGACAAGGGGGTGAGTACATTATCTATGAATTGTTGTTCTGAATTGTTGTCCTTTAGTGAAACAGAAAGGTTCTTCAGATGTTAAAGGTTCTTTATGGGAGCATTTAGACAAAAAGGGTCTTCTATGGCATCGTAAAGCACCTTTATTTTTAAGAGTGTTAGTAAGAATAAGGGACTTATTTTGAAAACATAAAAAAGGAGAAGTTTACTTCCAGAACAAAAATGTACAGATAATTTACTCACCCCCTTTTCATCCAAGATGTTCTCATCTTTTCTTCTTCAGTCATAAAGAAATTATGTTTTTTGAGGAAAACATTTCAGGATTTAAAATTTAGTTCTGGTGCACTTCTCCTTTAATATTCCAACCTTTTAAACGGTAGTAGCTTTATATATATTATATAAGCCAAACAAGTCATTTAATCATATTTATTCAAAACGCTGATAACATCTGTTTTGCCTTATCTATAGCCTCTGGGTGATTTGTGGGTTACAACAACAGCTTGATTCATTATTCTTCTCTTTTGTTTTATGAGTGAATTTTTTTTTTTTTAAAGACACACACACACTCACACATACACAGCTGCAGCTCTTTTGTAGCTGCTTTTGCATTCATTCCATGGTTTACCTCCATTCTGAATAGATGCACCATGTCTTAAGTGGTGCCAACAATATCTTATGCCAGACACATGTCTGAATTATCGGTGACACCTGCATGAACTGATTTCCATTTTTTCCAAACAATGATATAAGAACATCTGTATGCAAAGACTATGTGCTGTGTATGAATGAAAGGCCCAAAAGTCACAAGCTTGTTTTGTCACAATATACAATGTTCTTTAGAAAACCAAGACACTGCAAATTAAAATAAAAAGGCTGTTATATGCTTGGATACCTTGACTAATTTCCCCATAGACGTAGGCAGTAAAAGACCCTGAGCAGCCGTCTTTGACTAGTTTTTCAATAGTTTTTGAAAGTTTCAAATAAGGAAATATAAAACCGTGTGTATGAGAGAGAGCAATTACATAGGGCTGCTAACAAAAACTATTTTTCCTTTCAGTCAACCCTTCACTCAGCTTGAATAGTCACTGTAAGACTCATACCTAGACTCTCTGTATTGTATTATGCTACTCTGTTCTTAAACAGCCTGCTTCTTTATTTGAAGTGGCACCCTACCATTTTTACATCCTGAAATCATTAAGACAGACCTGCCACTAATGACTTCTTCTTGACTTACGCTGATATGTTCCCTGGATGAATGGGGGGAAAGAAATTGACTCATAGCCTAACGGTTTCTTGATCCAGTGATAGCTTCCCTACACTGGCTGCTCAGGACACATATCTGGCCTTGGACACAGGCAGAAAGTTGACATACTGCTCTTCTCCTAGATGCAGTCTATCGTCTCGTAATCCAGCCAAAAGCCCCGCAGTGATTTCCCCCACAGCAGGCGCACTACTGCATAGCTAGACAACTGTCACCAATCATCTGGGATGTCATGAACACTTATGCAAAATACATTGTGTTGGATAATGTTTCAGAGAGCTTTGATAACTGAAATTTGGGTGTCTTGAGAAAAATATTTAAGATGACAAGACTATCTTTTAAAGCAGACTTCTTATTTTTGTAAGAATACATCTTCATGCATATTTTAAGACTCCTAAGAGCTTTAAATGCACATGATTGATAGTTTATTAGAGTCCGGGATATAATTTAAGACTAGGATTTAATAAGTTAATAAGTTAAGCTCAATCAACAGCATTTGTGGTGTTTGTTACAAATGATTGCTACCAAAAAAAAAAAGCCTCATCCCTCATGTTCTCTACAAAAAGCAAAAACTGAGATTACAGTAAGGCACTTATAATGAAAGTAATTGGATCCCATTTTAAAGGACATTTAAACGTGGAACTGTGAGGCCTGTAGTTTTATAAAGGCATTTACATTAATTTCTTCTGTTAAAACTTGTATTATTCGAGCTATAAATTTGTTCTCATCTTTTTTATGAAAAGGTTAGCAAGCATTTTTCTCCACATTAAGTTTTTCCCCGCCACTGATGTAATTTTACATCATTTATGAAACAACGCTTCCCTGCTTCTGACAGAATTTTCTAGCTTTCCGTGTTTTGTTATATGATGAGGGGGGTAAAATTACACATCTGAGGCAGTCGTGGCCTAATGGTTAGATAGTCAGCCTTGTAACCCAAAGGTCGCGGGTTTGAGTCTCAGGTCCGGCGGGGATTGTAGGTGGGGGGAGTGAATGTGCAGCGTTCTCTTCCACCCTGAACAACCACGACTAGGGTGACCACCTGGAAATAAATCTGTTGCGGGACAGTAGATGTGATTTTGCGGGACATGTGTGAGACAGATATATTTACTGCTGTTTTGCTATGTAAATACTGATTTACAACTGTTGTCTGTTTTGTATGAGAGTGAAGACCTGCAAGAGAATTGTGCTCACGCATTTTCACAAGTAGGGATAATTTTGAATCATCATGATGTGCTCTCGCATTACAATAATGCGCTCTAGACGTTTGTCATTAAAGGAGAAGTCCACTTCCAGAACAAAACTTTACAGATAATGTTCTCACCCCCTTGTCATCCAAAATGTTCATGACTTTCTTTCTTCAGTCGTAAAGAAATTGTTTTTTTAGGAAAACATTTCAGCATTTTTCTCCATATAATGGACTGCTATGGTGCCCCGATTTTGAACTTCCAAAATGCAGTTTAAATGCGGCTTCAAACGATCCCAAGCGAGGAAGAAGGGTCTTATCTAGCAAAACAATCGGTTATATTCATTTAAAAAAAATACAATTTAAATACTTTTTTTAATCTCAAATGTTCGTCTTGTCTTTCTCTCCCTGAACTCTGTGTATTCTGGCTCAAGACAGTTAGGGTATGTCGAAAAACTCCAATCGTATTTTCTCCCTCAACTTCAAAAATCTTTTCAAAATCATCCTACATCGCTGCAGAGGTACCGACTCAGTCTTTGCAAAGTGAACATGCAAAGAAGACCAAACACCCTTAACAAAAAAGGTAAAACAGCGATATAGGGCGATTCTGGAGTTGAGAGAGAAGTTTCGCTAGATAAGACCCTTCTTCCTTGGCTGGGATTGTGTACAACCACATTTGGGATCGTTTGAAGCCGTATTTAAACTGCATTTTGGAAAGTCAAATTTAGGGCACCATAGAAGTCCACTATATGGAGAAAAATGCTGAGATGTTGTCCTCAAAAAACATAATTTCTTTACGACTGAAGAAAGAAAGACATAAACTTCTTGGATGACAATTGAGTACATTATCTATAAATCTTTGTTCTGGAAGTGGACTTCTCCTTTAACATAACGCCACAGAAACCGGCTCAAACAAACTATTAAAAAAACCCCAACAAACTAATGAAAATGCGGGACACTTTCTCAATATGCGACATAAGGGACAAGGGGTGAAAATGCTGTGCGGTACAACGCAAAGCGAGACAGGTGGTCACCCTAACCATGACTGAGGTGAGACCCACTGCCCTGGGTGTGTGTGTGTTTGCTCACACAAATTCCAGGTATCGTTCCTTTTCTTTCCTTTCTGCAGGGTTGCCAAGTTTACGTTTTTTCCGCAAAACTGTTGCTGTGGGTTGTTTTTGAAGTCCACGGGTTAAATCGATCTCCCCAGAATGCGATTTAAACTGGGTGGACCCTTGACGTAGAGGAAAACACTATTGGACTGGATATGTTTCACAGACCTGGCAACCCTGATCTTCTGAAAGAGTACAGAATCTCTGGATCAAAACAAAAGCGAAGAAGAAGCAGAACATATGCATAAAATAATGCAATCATCAAACATTAAACAGGATATACATCAAAACTGCTAACATTACAGAATGAAACACTGGCAGAGAAAGAGAAATCATTCTAAAATACCTTCACTTTCAGAAAAACCTTGACAAAATCTTACCTTTAGGGTGCATTTTAGTACCTTAGTAGCAATATGAGGTAATAATATTCACTCTTATGGTGCTACTGTAAACCCTTTAGGGGTAAATAAGGTACAAAGGTGTGCCTTTGAAGGAACTGACAAGCATTTGTTTCTCAGAGTATTTGCCTTGTGGATATACTATTGACAGATTGTCCTCATTCAGCTCTTTTTTATAGTGCTTCATTGCAGCCCATTTTGGCTAAAAGTCTAAATTAATGTTTGTGTTGTCTACTAATTCCATGCATCTTTTACTTTTTCTCACAAAATTGCATGCATTTTTCACATTAAAAAAAATAATAAATCTGACACGTAACATTTCAAGGCCAAGCTACATTTTTGCAAACAACAGTTTCTACAGGGATGATATATAATAGCTGTCACTCATGACTCATCCCAATGTTTATACACACAGTCTTTCCACCGGTGATTCACATCCAAGAAAAGAGCATCTGTTTGTCGCAAACAATGTGAATGGATTGACAGGGTACACACGCAGCTGTGCTTTTGACAGACTTCCAACTTGATAAGTGTTGATAGACCTTCTATTCAGTGATTGATTAAAGCAGAGGCAGATGAGAGGAGCTGGCAAAAGGAGGCGAAAGTCAACTCACCTGACAGCATCAAACGCAGATGGAGGTTGTGTGGAAACACAGCGGTTCAAAGCTAAAGCATATTAATCTAATCTAATTTTGATTACAGAGATGGTTACAAATGTTTCTCTACCTTTTTTCAGATACTGAAGACTGAACTGGTTTTTGTGTCCTTTATGCAGTCTGAAGGGTTGCCAAATGTTAGAGGCATTCTGCACATTTTGCCAAGTTGGAGTTTGCAGATTTCATTAACAAAAAATTGATGTTTATGAACATAAGACTACAGTGTTTTAGCTAACATGTTTGATAGCTTGAGATGATTTTAAAACACATGTAATATATCTCCTATTGCATGTTTCTGTGCGAATTTGTTTTTAAAATGACTTGAAAGTGTACAAAGCCCAGCTTTTCTCTGTAACCACTTATTAAGTTGGTAGTGCTTGATACCAGAAAGTCCTGTTGTATATTATTGCCTTAAAGTTAGCTAGTTAACAGCTGCACATTCTTTGCGTTTATCTCAGGTTGGTGTTGGTGTTCATACAGTATGTGTGTTTTGCCCCATTACGGTCCTGTTTTTATTGGGCGTCTAATCCTTTAAGTGTTTTATTGGGTGTGTAGTCGCTAGTGTCAAGACGTCTGGTATTTCGTATTCCTGCACACTATCTGTCTGCCTGAAAATCGTCTCAAACATATGCTTACTTTGCCGCAGCCTCTTCCAATATGGCAGAAGAACAGAACTGGCATTGCTTTTCAGCTGCTACTTCAACATATAAAGATTTCAGATGCTGAATCCGCCTCCATCTGGCAAAGAAATAAAGGTCTTCGCCATAAGACATAAAGGCACAAATTATATGAAAGTGGCTCATAAATATGCTGTTAAATGGAAATAATCAGGAATTAGTCACACTGATGTCTGTCATCTTTTGGCCTAACTGCAACATCGTTGGAACCTACCCAGTGTCTGTTCAATGATCTAAGCAGAGTTCTGCTGGGCCGATGTGATGTTTTTATGGACACACCGTTTCCAGACAGTAAAAGTCAACAGTGCAGCGGTTAATGGTTGGAATCGTTAGGGCTCAGACGGTGAGCCTTTCTCTCTCTCTTTGTGATTTATGAGTTAGGGAGGAATTATAAAGGTGGCCCTGAGTCTTTACCATCGCAGCGGATGGCGAGGACGGTGAAGGGCAAGCTGCCCAGTGTCTGAGTTTGCGGAGCAGGGGAAATGAGTTTGTCCACCCACTTCCTTTTCCTGACAGGACTGTGACAGATTTGTGCATCTTACTAAAACCATCCATCAGGGTTTCTCAACAGAAGAGCAGCGAAGGAGAAATAGTGCTTTAACGGATTACTTACATGCGTTCCCAAAGCTGGGCGATTTCTCAAACACAAATTGAACCCAATTATTGATGTAATTGCAGTGTCAATAGTTATTTTCTGTTTTATAAGGACCACTGCTTCCAGGACAAACTGACTTTGCTGTTAGTTGCTCAACCTTTTAAAAACAGAACACCTAATTATCCACTAATCAACAAATAAACTAGTTCAACAAAATCAGAAATTTGAAAATGTCAAAATGATGTATGATATAGTATCTGTTAGCACAGAGTCGTGCCTAAGCAGGATCCTTATTTTCTCTATATTCCTTATTCATTTGTGAGGTCCAGCCTTTGTTTGTCCTGCACGTGGTGTTCTGTCACTGTTTACTCTTCTATCATATTAGTGTTGCCATGTGTCCTCTGAGAGGATGGTCACTGAGTGTTCCCGGGAGCTGAATTAATGTTGTAAAGATTTAATTAGATGCTGTTTTATTGTTTTGCATACAAATGATGAGAGCATTTAAAGTTGTGTAGTAGATTAGTAGCCATTTAAGTAGTAAATCAGCAGCTCGGCTGCTTTCAGAAGAGTTTTCTTTTAAAACTTTCTTTCAGACTTCTTTTAACAAGTGTTGGAAAGCTCAATTAATGAACATTGAATCGTTTCATTTTAAATGGTCCTATCTTTCGTTTTTAGCTCTGGATGGTTCAATTCATTCTAGTGAATTGGTCTGTCCTACACAACCCTTACATTGTGTGTAGGATAAGAAATTTAGATTCAAATTGATTTTTAGCAAATTTATTCATTCTAAATGGCCCTCTCGCTCTCATTGGTTGTGGCTGGGTATTGGTAGGAGAAGTGAAGCTTTCTGAAATTTAGAATCAGTTGAACCAATTTCTTCGCAAAATGATTTACTTTTTTGAAGTGCTTTAAACTCTGCACACTGAGGACATCTGCTGATTAAAGCCATGCAGATACAAGACATTTTAATAATCGAAGTATAATCAATAATAGTAGTGTCATCTGTACAATATTTATCTTTTATTGCCTAATAACACTTCATTTGTTTATACTGATATGCGCTCTGAACCACTGCTTCTAATCAAAAGATTTACAATAGCTTCAAAGCTTTATGAAACATCACCAAATTTTTTCCTCAAGAAAAAACGTCTTTACGACTGAAGAAAGACAAGGGGGTGAGTAAATTATCGGTAAAATATTGTTCTGGAAGATAAATATTTATCTTTTATTGCCCAATAACACTTCATTTGTATATACTGATATGCGCTCTGAACCACTGATTCTAATCAAAAGATTTACAATAGCTTCAAAGCTTTATGAAACATCAAATTTTTTCCTCAAGAAAAAACGTCTTTACGACTGAAGAAAGACAAGGGGGTGAGTAAATCATCTGTAAAATTTTGTTCTGGAAGTGAACCTCTCCTTGGACTACTTTAAATGATAAGGCACTTGTAGCTTGACGAGTTACAGTTTCAAAATAGCTTTTCCAATATTGCAGTGTTTTCTATTTTTGCTAACTGGTCAAGGACAAAAGGGTGCATGTTCAGGCAGGTCATGCATGCACAGTCCTACGGCAGGGCTCGAAATTGCGACCGTTTTGGTCGCATATGCTCCCAAAATTTAATCTGTGCGACCTTAAAATATATTTGGAAGCATTTGTGCGAGTGCCAGAAATTGTTGTGGTGCGACTTGTTTTCATTTCTTTACAAAACTTTCGCTAGCCTAACTACTGCCCAGACTGCTGTGAACTGATACAGTGCCAGGTTTGCCGTTCTCTCCAACATTACATAACTAATTAAACTTGATCTTTACATTCTTAACTTTAATGCAGAATTTAGATATTAGCCGTTAATCACTCCCTGTCACTGACACTGCGGTCCGCTGAAACTCGGAACCGGCCGCTTTTTTCTCTCTCTCAACCAACCTTTCAAAGTTTCGAATTTGCTGATTATGACGATTTTTGATTGTGGACAATTAAAATGTCTTCACAATCTGCTTTTGAAGAAATGTACTATATTTCGTGCTACAGCGCACATTCTGTCAGACGCAATTCTGGCGCCTCCGTCTCAATATACTGTACAACGCGGCATACATTCACATTAAATGATAACTCAGCTTCAGAGTTCCACTCAAGCAGGCGCGTAATTTCCACTGGGGACACACTTTTCAAAATCCCGATTGTGTCCCCCCAGTTTCAAATAGTTTTGTTAAATTAATGTCTTGTATTGTAGAATGCACGCTCAGCACCGCCGAGAGTTTTGCGCCATCGTTAAAACGAAACCGAAAGTTAAACGCGCACGCGCACGCGCCTTCAAAAGCTATTTTAATACCACACGTTTAGAGAGCGACTCCCCAATGTGGGCAAATTGGGCTACATAACATAACTAGGCTGTAGGCTATAATAGGTTGTGTAGTTGTCTATAGCTCTGTATCATGCTTGAAAAATTCGGTCTCTATTTGCACTTTGAATATTGAGAGACTAGCCTACTTTGATTATGGCTGCATTTATTGTTTGCACTTAATACGACTAAGAAAGAACTGTGCCGTTTATTTTTTGTTATTTGTACTGTAGATTGTTTAAAAATGCAGTGGTTGCCTCTAATTTAAATGGCTCTACATGTAATAGAGAAAATAAACATCTTATTCATGTACTCATATTTTCATTAATTCTTGTCCCTTGCTTAAGGCGTAAAATAAATATTTAAAAAAAGGCTTTCAGAATCAGCCCATTTGCTTGTAAAAACATCGACAATCAGAATCGGTCATGAAGAATCAAGATCGGTGCATTACTACAAAGAAATGCCGGGCAGAGTGCTGGGTGTTCTGCTCAATTGGCAGTTGTGGTGCTCCTTAATATTTATTTGGTGCTCCTAAATTTTTTTTTGGTGCTCCTAACTTTTTGAAGTTGGGAGCACCAGTGCTACCAAGTAAAAAAGTTAATTTCGAGCCCTGTACGGTCACACTTAGTGTGTTATTCTAGAAGGAAGAGATCTTTTTGAAAATGGCTTAGGTCATCTGCCATAATGGAAAGCTTTAGTAAAACAATATTATGCATATATAAACAGGGTAAAAGTAGATCCAACACTTAATTTTTGAAACTTCACAGAACCTTTTCTTTTTGTGTGTGTGTGTGCTTTTAAAAATTTCTTGGAGTTGTTTCATTGTGAATGTCCTGCCCTATAATAATAACTGCATGAATAATATTCTATCCATAGTCTTGTGTTGATTCTCTTTACATTTAAAATCCTATGAATTTTTAATGCATGCCTTCTTGCTGCTTTTTTTGTTTTTTGTCAAAAACCTTGTAACAGTTTATATGATAAATTCAGTTAAGCGATAACTGGAATCTCTGCTTTAATACAGTAGTCAACATTAGAAGTGGATCAAAACCTTTCATTAATTTTGTCCTAAAACCAAAAAGAATACCTGTTCTTGTCTTAGGACAACTTTGATGAACTTTTTTTGATCCACTTCAAATGTTGACTGCTGTATATCTGCTGCAATACCAGCTCTCATGCAGCTTGGGAATGAATGACCTACTATGATGCAAAACCAATGCAAAAGATTTTTTTTTTTTTACATTTATAAGCGTTTGTTTCTACAGTGTAGTCAATGCAGTTTATAGAATTTATCTCTGTATCTTATCTGTACCTTCAAAACAACAAGAATTACTGCCCAATACTTAGATGTGATCCATAGGTGTTTGTCGTGCTGTTATTTGTGGTGGCTTGCAGTCTCACTGGGACTACTCCAATTTAGAGCTGGCTCTTAAGCTTCTGTGAAGAAACACTCATGCCGTTTTGCACCTATGTGCTGTGCTCAGGTTATATTGATGGCTTTATTTAGACCCCCAGACCAAATAAATCTTTAGAAACAAAGGCCTGTCTTCTTGACCAAACCATTTCACAGATTGCATGTGTACACGTGAATATAAACTACCGTTCTGGGCTCAGTAAGATTTTTAAAAAATGGTTTTATTCATTTATGATACACTATTAATTGAAAGTGACAGTATAGACATGTATAGTGTTATAAAGGATTTCTGTTTACAGACTCTTTTCAATATTGATAATAATAAGAAATGTTTCTTCAGCACCAAATCAGCATATTAGAATGATTTTTGAAGGATCATGTGACACTAAAGACAGGAGTAGTAGCTGCAGAATATTTAGCTTTAAGGATATCCTTAGTAGGGCTGGGTAAAAAATAATGATTTCTCGATTTTAATTGATTCTCATTTTTATGAAACAATATAGTTTCTTAAATGACAAGAACTGATTAGTCTAGCCTGTTTTTATTTAATGAATGGAGCATTGTAGCGCACCTCCCATACTTTTACTTTTGATATAAAACTAATGGTGTGTTCACACCAAACACAAATTTAATTATTCACGTGAGTAGATTACATACAAAGTCAATACAAAGATGTGAATAGAGGCGAATTTGTGCCAGGCAACGCAAATGATGCGAAATGGGTGTTTGCCGCAAATGCATAATATTCATGCATATTCATGAAGTTCAAAAATTTCAACTTAAGTGGAAAATTCGCATGACGCAATCTCGCCCAAGCCAATCAGTGAAGAGCTTATTGACAAGTCCGGTTGAATCAGAAAATTGAAGAGAGCATTATTGTAGCCCGAAATTTATGATATAGGTATCTGGAACATAGAAAACAATTACAATCAGTTGTAGTGGTAGTTGTATTTTATTAGCATGGCTACAGAGATGCTGCTATCAATAATAAAAAAAAAAAATAATAATGTCAGTGTATATACAGTTGTAAAATTTAACACACATTAATGCAGGATCCATTTTTGTGTGACGCGAAAAACATTGTGTGAATAGTCTAGAGCGAGTGGTGTTTGGTGTGAACACACCATATGTCCCACATTTCAAATTCTGTCTTTTTTATTACAGTATTCAAACAATAAATGCCGTTTCGGCGCTGTTTAATATGGAGTGATTGATCGCTATACACTCTTCAAAATAAAGGTGCTTCAAAAGGTTCTTCAAGCGATGGCATAGAAGAACCATTTTTGGTTCCACAAGGAACCATTCAGTCAAAGGTTTTTTAAAGAACCATCTCTTTCTTACCTTTTTTTTAATCTGAAGAACCTTCTTTCACCACAAAGAACCTTTTGTAAAACTGAAAGGTTCTTCAGATGTTAAAGGTTCTTTATGGAACCATTTAAACAAAAAAGGTTCTTCTATGGCATCGTGAAGCACCTTTATTTTTAAGAGTGTAGCGCCTTAGTTCAAGAGAAGCAGCAGAACTATTCTACTCCGCTTTAATACCAGTTATAACACAAAAACATGGATAAACATCTGAAGGTATGTTCAAAGAAAGAGTACAACTTACCAAAATCCATATCCTGTCTCATGTAATCGTTTAATAAGTGTTTCAACTGTGCAGTAACACCTTGTAAACAATATATCACATTTACCTCAGAAAAAAAAAACATATACGGTGACCGTAAACTAGAAAAATCAACTCTTACAAGGAGCATTTTGCTAAATATACGCATCACATAACATATTCAAGTTTTTTTTATGACAGCCACGATTTAAATGTTTATATTTTGACGAATTTGAGTAGAAATATAATTTTACAAAGGTTTATTATTATAAAAACATAATTGGATGTCATTTAAATGTTTGTATACAAATCAGTTCATTTAAACCTTCAAGCTGAGTAAATAAGCAGCAGCGTTTTGGAAGAATGGAGAAGGAGGCAGAATAAGGTAGAATAGAAAGAAAAGCCCCTACATGTGATGTACTGCAAACAGATAGCAGAAGTATAACCTGTGGGGTTCGTAAATCCTTCCAGTGTTTAGAAATTGCTGGACTGAGGGAAACACACAGGCACTAATCATGACAGGACAAGAACAAACACTCAGCACCAGATCACTAGAGACAGGGGTTTACAACATCAAAAAAGACCTGAGGTGCTGACTACAAAGAAGCTCCTGGGGCAACCTACAACACAAGATGCAGACAGGAACAGCACAACCAAATCTATAGGACTGTATGTACAAACATATGAGCTTAGGTGGAAACCAAGATGAAGTCTGCTTTCCCCTCAAGTCAGCCTATCTATCTATCTATCTATCTATCTTAAACTACTAAAAAATGACTTCAGTGAGTGATACGTATAGCAGTCCAAATGTATAGCAGAAACTGTCAGAAGAAAAGGATGTGGAAGTAGGAATAGGAGAAGCTAGAGAAAAGCCCAGAACTAAGGGATTAGGGTTTTTTTTTTAACAGTTGTCTTGGGGCACTTTTCTGTGCCACCCAAACAAGAAGAACAGTCTCATCAAATCCAAGAAAAAAAAACTTTCATATCTACATTCAGAACAGTGCTTTTTACTGCGGCAAATCCTGAAGCTTTGAAGCTCTTGGTAGAAAATATGAGACGGAGGGAATATCACCCACAAGGCGAGCGAGGAGGGTGTGACCCAGTGTCTTCTCATGCACACTTATAGTTCTAAATCATATTTTGCCATCTGACTTATGCACGCCGTAGATAATTGTCTTTGCTGCACAGAAAGACACTGATGCCGTAAGTCATGAGCTCTTTCATTTCTCATCTTTTATGGGCATACCTTCCTATTGTAGTCACAGTCTCCGACCTACATATGAGGACCACCAGGACATTGCTGTAATTTTCATGCTTCGAAGACACCTTCAAGCAGTTCGTTAAACTGAATTTGACATGGTTAGTTTCAACAATGTCAGTCCAAAGAACACCAGGGTGTCATCAGTTCTGCAGAATGCTTACATTATTCATATGTGATGTGAAACAGTCACAGCACTTAGGCCACCATAAATAATTACATGTTCATTAAACAGTCCTAGTAAGTACTCTGGGATGATTACATCAATTGCTTATAAATATTGAGTATAATCAAAATAGGATTCCTTGTGCACTGAACAGCATTCACGTTTCTCGTTTAGTAAGAAATGTAAAATTATGTTTTACATCTTTAACCATACAGCCCACGTTTTTGTTGAGGTTTCACTAGTTGTTTTTTCTAGTGGTCTTTAACTTCATACTGACACCCGTTGGTGTGGATGCATTCATTTTGCTCCTTAACTGTTACAAATAAAGTATTTTTTGTCTATTTTTTGTCTATTTTTTGACTATTTTGTCCTTCTCACACATTATTTTTTCCTGCTGCATTGCACCAGTCTTCCTTGATCTCCCTTACACCTCTGCTTATATTGTGTATACATCTTGGATGGAGCTTTTTGTGGGATGTGCTTCTATTGTCATGTCTTCACTCATGCTGTTTGAAGTCCTACCATGGCTTTGTTTGATTCATTGCTCCCGCAGGCACCGCTGGTTTTATTATTTCGTTTGGACCGGTCGATTGCACACATACTGAATCATATCATCCCTCTAGTATGCGTATTATGTTTGTTATTATGTATTTTAGCTGTACTTATGTTTATGCTTTGTAAAGTACCTTTATTACTGGAAAAGTAAGCTTATGATTAGAAGTAGTAGTAGTAACTGTTGAATTGCAACATGTTTAAAACATGGAAACATTGCACCTTGCAGAAAAAACACAGATTGTAAAAGTACTTTTTAAAAATTTTTTTGCATGTATTAAATCTTCACAATTCTGACTTTTTTTCTCGCAATCGCAATTTTTGTATTTTGCAATTCTAACTTTTTTTTCGTAGAGTTATAAAGTCCAGATCTGAGAAGAAAAAAAGACTGATATGTTCACAGATTTGTGAGTTTATATCTCACAATTCTGACTACGTTTCTCAGAATTGCGAGTTTATATCTCGGAATTATGACTTTATAACTCACAATTGCTCCTTTATTTCTCAGAATTGCAAACTTATATCATGCAATTCTGAGAAAAAAAGGCAGAATTGTGAGATAACGTCGCAATTTTTTATTCAGTGGTGGAAATGGGCTTCCATAATTCTAATGAATCCATTGGGCTAAAGCATGAATTAATGTTGCTAG
The DNA here is from genome assembly GCA_012976165.1 of Labeo catla. Classification (NCBI taxonomy): domain Eukaryota; kingdom Metazoa; phylum Chordata; class Actinopteri; order Cypriniformes; family Cyprinidae; genus Labeo; species Labeo catla. Next base: position 444,087 of record VONZ01000157.1, on the reverse strand, counting down.
ATAATCAAATTATTCTCTCTCTATAAATAGTGTCTGTGTGCAGTATCGCTCTGTTGAATATATTCATATTCTTTTTTTCCCTCAATGGAGATGACTCACCACAGGCATACACACACATTTCACATTTCCTGTAGAGTGCTCTTCATTAGCCAAAAATCAGGCTAAATTAATTGAGATACATTTCTCATGCATCACCTCAGTGTCTCTGACGTCCGACAGGTCTTTCATTTTGACGCTCTGTTGATTGGTGCTGGATGTAGTGACGGTGTGCCAAAGTCTGTTGAATAATTGCTCATTTCGTAGCAGTGATGTGTGATTTCTATATTTACTATGTTTGACTGATGGGGAAAAAGCTGGATCGCTTTTATTTTTGCGCAGATATCTGTGCGTTATTGTACTGTCATGCTGGAAGTGATGCATGTCTTTGTCCGTCAGTGTCTGCTTTCAAGTATCTAACACGGCTGACTGACTCAGAGTTTACTGTAATCAGAAAAACAATGTAGGGGTGCAAAACAGAGTTAGAGAGTTCATCAAAGGCATGGTGCACATCTGAAACAGACTGATTCCCATAGATCAAGCCTTGTTAGCATGGCTCCATTAGCTCCTGCTGGCAATTATGCCATCTGAGCTCAAAAAGCATTTTTAAAAAAAAATGACAATCATTCAAAAGTAGGTCTGTATTCAGTATACTTCTTTATTTTGGAAAGCAAAATGGAAATGTTTTATTATATTATAGTAGTTTATGTTATATTTTATTATGGGGTTGATACTTTGATAATATTTAATTCAGTGTTGTCACAATGAAATTTTCCAGCTGCTTCCAGAGCTATTAGTCATATGTCAAGTAAAGGTAATGAATATGTATTTTCCTATGTTTTAGTTTGACATTTGGAAAAACATATTCCAGATAATTACATTACATTTTTTTGACCAAACATGATTTTGACCATACAAATTTTGCATTATTATTGGTCTACGGTGACTCATGTTTTTTTTGTTTTTTTCACTGAGAGAAGAAAAACCTTTCTCTTTACTTTTAACTCAATTGTCTCTAGTTTAAACACTGTTCCGATTTTCAGAGATTGCTTTGTGGTTTTATATTGGAAGACTTTTCTAGGATATAAAGGGAAACAAGAGAAGTAAGAACTGCATTCATCATTCATGTGCTCCCTGAGTAGAATATGCTGGAGAATATTATTTCATAGTTTTGCAACTGTATTTCAACTTAATCCAATGTTCAATATAAAGGGGAAATGTTAATATTTACAGACTGCATATTCATCTAAATGAATGTGCTTTACCCAAAAATTCTGTCATTTACTCACATGTTCAAAATCTGATTTTATTTCATTAAAAATAAATAAATAAATAAAAATTCTAATTTCAATACCTTGTTTGTGTTTTATGCAAGAAAGAAAGTCATACCATATCAGAGTGAGCAGGTATGACAGAGTTTTGATTTTTCAGTAAAATATCAATTTAAATCTGATTTGAAACTACAATCAAGCATACATAAGAAAGATTAAGGTTAGGGATGTGCTCAAAGTGTGAATCTGAATAGAGGATTTGCACTTACTGTAAGTCAGGCTATATTAGAGATATTCAGATGTAAACAACAGAATGGATTGCATGATTAATGTACTACTGAATTCATTGTTCTGCTAATTTATGCTGTCTAAACCACGGGGGAAAAAATGTGTGGAAGCTGCTAAATCATTTAGAAGGACTTAGTAAGCAGGAAAGATCGCAATATTTTGACAAAATAAAGTTAACAGGTGGTTAACATATACGTACAAGCAGTATTAATTAAGATATTAGCCTAATATTTCACCTACTTGACTGGAAATTATAGGAACAAACACGGATGTTGTCAAGATTCTTCCCCTGGAAATCCTGGTTCAGTTTGGCCAACCACAAAAGCGTTTTGTTCCTCAGACAGTTTTTAACACTCTTCTCCTTGATTTGTTAAACATTTGGCAGTCTGTTGTAGCCAGAATGCCTTTTCCAGTCCGACTGACCATTTTTCAGCAGGACTAATCAGCAAAATATGCGAGTTTAGTTCGGTTCAGAGGCATTGTTTACATTCAGTGCTGCCAGATTGATGACGTGTTGTGAAAACCTTTATTCAGAAAGGCACGGAAAACAAATAAGGCGTTCAGAGCCACTTAAAAGACATGGTTTGCCATTTGCTAGCAGCAGCCTGTTACATTACAGTGCATTTGATTTCACTTACCACATAAACAGAGTAATGAGAGATGACTGATAGGACAATGACAAATGATTTGCAGATCCTGAGCACCGCTGACAAAGATCTAATCTTGTAAAATGTGTGGTAAGTACTGCCGCTCAGAGAAGCGACAGAGTAGCCAAGTGTGATCACAAATCTCAAAAGTGAAAGTAAAAAGCAAGCGCGACTTCAGTGCCCCACATATTAACAGCGCCTCCCTGATGCATGCAATTTATATAATGTATAATTACTAGTGGTGTAAAAATTAGTCCGTTAAGCAAGCGCAATTACATTTTTTAACGTAATTAACGCAGAGTCGGAGCTAGGTTTGCCCACCCCACCCACAACCACTAAAGAATTGCGTTTAACACATCAAACGCAACAGCACATCAAACGGGAGACTTTTCAGGCGCTCGCTCCAACGCCACCTCAGCGCCAGGCACGAGTAAAACGAGCGTTGAAACGGTACCGGTGACGAGGAGCTTCAGTAAAACATAAGTGAACCGCGGTCAGATGAGATGTTGTCTGGTCATATGTGACCCTGGACCACAAAACCAGTCATAAGGGTCAATTTTTCAAATTTAAAGCTGAATAAATAAGCTTTCCATTGATGTATGGTTTGTTATGATAGGAAAATATTCGGCCGAGATACAGTTATTTGAAAATCTGGAATCTGATGGTGCAAAAAAATCTAAATATTGAGAAAATTGCCTTTAAAGTTGTCTAAATGAAGTTCTTAACAATGCATATTACTAATCAAAAATTAAGTTTTGATCGATTTACAGTAGGAAATTTACAAAATATTTTGGAATATGATCTTAATTTCCTAAAGATTTTTGGCATAAAATAAAAATCAATAATTTTGACCCATACTATGAATTTTTTGGCTACTGCTACAAACATACCCCAGGACTGGTTTTGTGGTCCAGGGTCACATATGTCAGTAAAAACGAATCTTCCTGTCCTGTCAACCGTTATATTGTGTCTCTTCAAGTGCACGCACAATTATGCCGGCGCGCGCTGTATTGGGCTATAGCTTATTAAAGCGCTGTATCATATTCAAACCCAAACAAAACTACAAGTATGTCGTTACTCGTAGTTATTTTGTCAGTTAAGTCATTAAGTTACAAAAAAGACGATTAATGCTGATTAAACCTGCCTTACAGTGCATGTCAGTGTTTATTATTTATCAGTCACATTTAAAGAAGTGTCAGATCCGCTTCAAATTCAGCAGCGGCAGCTTTTAAAGTATCAGCAGCCAAAATATCCCAATAAGCAGCTGCTGTGATGTCTGTTAATCAAAGAACAAAATTAAAAAAGAGGAAATCAATAACTGTAGTTTTAAGCTTTATCTTTTATTTAATTTAGATTTTAGTGTTTGATAACTTTATTAAATATGGCTATATTTTCTTGCTGAAGCTGGCAGTTATTATAATGGGTTTATGTGAAGATTAAGTTCACTTAAGTTACAAAGCTTTCAATTATTCTGTAATGTTGAATGGCTAGTCAATGATAAATATTAAGGAAAAAAAATTGAAAGAGACATCAGTTGGTATCAGTGTTAAACAAATATCAAAACATCAAAATATCTTAATATAGTAATTTGAAGATTGTGAAATTATTGCAATATAAAAGTATATTTAAAAAATGTAATGTTAGGTGGGATTAATCGCGATTAATTTCAGAAAAAAAATGCAATTAGTTATTTTTTTAATCGATTGACACCACTAATAATTATCCAATGATATAATTACAAGAGAAATCGTCTATTGCACAAATTTAACAAAAATTTCTCACTCTCATTTTTTTGTGTTTAATGCAGGAAAACAAAGTAACATGACTTGAAATGACATCAGATTGAGATCATTTTTGGATGAAATATCCTTTTAAATCATGTTTCACTCTAACACAATCACACATTGTTAACTCTGGTCCAAAGAAGCACTCTCCGTCCACAGTCAACATACACCTCCAATCTGGCAGTGGAGTAATTGTCTCTCTAGAATGTTTTAAGGTTCTTTCCCCCGTCAATAAAATGCTTTAGTGCTTATCCAAAAAGAACAGGTTTCTGTACAAGTAGGCACAATGCTGTGGGAAAATGTGTCCACCCCTTTTATAGATTTCTGTAGTAATCCTGCAGGTGTGGAGATAGAAGGGAGTTATCAGCTCACTGCACAGATCCCAGATGTGTCAAACACTGACATGCCGGAAAAAGCTGATAACGCACAGCTGCTCTGAAACTCAGACTTGAGACTGCCACCATGAAACGATTCCCTGGCGAAACTATTAATGGAATAGCAATGATAGGTGTTATAAAAGCAGATCCACGCTGTTATAGCTCATGTGCATAGCCATAAGCAAGTACTTCTTTGATCTAGAATAAAGCAGCACTTGAATTTTAATAATTACAAAAGTGCACATAGAGTTCACTTTAACAAGAATTAAAGGAATAGTTCACTTAAAAAATTAGCTGAAAATGTATAGTCACCCTAAGGAGATTAGATGAGTTTGGAGTTTGTTTCTTTATCAGAACAGATTTGGAGGGATTCAGCATTGCATCACTTGCTCACAGCTGGATCCTTTGCAGTCAATGGGTGAGTTAAAACTGCTTACAAAAACATTTTCACTGAAGGAAACGTTTTTAGGGATTATGAGCTGATAGTTTGAAGTTAAAAAGCTTTAATGATGGATTTGTTTCTTTGAAACACGCAGCTTTTCATGAAGCATGGACTGGAGTCATGTAGATAACTTATGTTTATAGCTGTTTGGACTCTCATTCTGATGGCACTCATTCACTGCAGAGGATCCACTGGTGAGCAAGTGATAAATCAAGTGAAAAAGCAAGAAAAAGCAAGCTAAATTTCTCTAAATCTGTTTCAGTAAAGAAACAAAGTCATCTACATCTTGGATGGCCTGAGGGGGAGTAAATGCGTAACAGTTTTTCATTTTTGGGTGAACTATTATAATTTATTAGTTTGCTCCTGATTGATTGATAGATTCCCTCCAGTGTTCACTTACCTCACATGCTCTCAAAATTTTCAAGCACCTTGGGAATAACATTAACAAACTGCTTTCTTTTCCATGAGCATTCTATTCCAATTAGAATTTATTACAATAATTCTCATCATGTCCCAAACTTTCATCTGTACAAATAATATTTGCATAAATTAGCCCACAGGAAAGCAATTTTGGCCAGGAACCACACAGAAGAGGACATTTCTCTCAGAGAAAAACTAAGATGTCATTATAAGATTGTGTTTGTCTTCAGCTTATCGCCCATTACAGATAATTCATTCATGTATTTCTACCCCATGCGTAATTATGTATTACCGTTTGAATGAATAAAATATCTCCATTACTCAGTGTCAGATATTAGCAGCGATTAGACAGGATAGTGAAAATATGACAAATAAGACCCGCTGAATGGAAATTGACGTGCCCTTGAAACGCATGATTGCTCATTTCTTTAACTTTTCAGGTACGACAAGTACTGCTGATTAATGAACACATTATTTGAATATTTGTTCAAATTATGAAATTTATCGCCACGTTAAAATGGTTACAAAACCAATTTGACAGATGGATCATTGTCCTTTCATGTGCATTTCATTTTGTCCGTCCTCAAATATGAAGCATAATTTGGAGCAGAATGTCTCTCTTCGATAGGCACAGAGAGGGAATGAATGATAGAGCAACGCAGCTTGATGTCAGACCTCATCAGCTACGTGCTGACTTGCAACAACATGCAACATTAAGCCCATTCAGTGAGTATGTGGACTTAAATCCATTACTCCAGCAATTGAGGTGATTTGCTTTTATACTGGCCATTTTGTCCTCTTCCTTTCTTTTCCTTTCTATTTTTCTCATTCTGCCTTTGTCCAACAGTTGGTATTCTCATTTGGTTCAATTACGTACTGCTTCAGCATTACACGTTAAACTAATTACCCAGTGACCACACTGAGTTATGCGCTGTTTCAACACATACTTTTGCTAATTGGCTAGCATAATAAAGATTGCTGCAATGCTTAAATAGCTTTCAGAGGCATCTCAGGTTGCCTTTGAATGTCTAACCTGTGGTTTAATTCAGCTTTTTTCATAGAAAAATACATAATTAAACCTAATCTATAGCTTGTATCGCACATTATAGTGTGCTTAAGAGACCAACTCTTTGTTACATACAGCTTTCAGGATTTTAAAAGAATGCCATTTATTGCGCTGCTCAATAAATCAATAATAATTTTCTTCAGTCTAAAATGACAAGGTCAACATCACCCTGTACTACATTCAAGCATACAGAACAAAGATGAACAGTGACATAATAAATAAACATGCTGACGAACATAAATTCAGTGAAATCCATTTTTTTTTCTTTCATTTTTGTTCTACAGTGTTTCAGGAATGACTTTTGAACAGTCTGCCTAAAAACAAGGGAAGACTTTATGTAGTTAACCATTAATATATTAGGCATCATGAATTAACAATGAACAGCAATTTACAGCAACTGTCAATTTATGTTTATTTCTAAATGTACTATTCATGAAACATTTAAATATAATCTTTTAATATTTAATATCAGGTAACTCTTTTACATTGTTCTTGTTAAAGGTGCGTGTATTTACTATAGGGGTGCGCGGGGCACAAACTAACGCGGGGTTAATTGTAACACATGTGGTTTAAATATTTCCACACACACTAGCATAACCAAATTTACGGTATTTACTAGTTGCCATAGCAACATTATACAGAGGAAAAAGTGCGCCAAAATTCAAAAACCTTTTGATGATATCGCTGAATATATATTTTACCATAGTAAAAGTAAATTTCTGGCTGAAGTAGGCTTAATTTTTCTTCTCAGTTTTTAGTATTCATTTAAAAGTTTTTAATAACTAGGTGGCACTGATATATCTGACAGATAAAATAAACACACCATAGCTTGCACATTTTGTGTGTATCTCAGATGTCTGTTCTAGTTTGATTCCAGTTTGAAGACAGCGTATATGTTCCATTCAACGAGCATTAAAGTGTGTGACATGAAGACAGAATTTAAATTACATTTATTTACAGAGGTATATTATGTCATGCTTCTCTAGTAAGTTTAGTCTGTGTGTAAAGACGATGCAGGTGGTGGCGTAGTGCAAATCCATGAATGAAGACAGTAACCAGTTTTATATTCCAGTCGCGCTGATGAGGTACGTTGTAACACTGCGTTACAATCTGCCCCGCTATATTAAACTAATTCTATTAGCCATGCCATTTTCACTATTTACTTTTATGGATTTTTAAAAAGAAACCACAAGAAACATGTGAATAAAGACTGGCAATCGATGTTTAATGTTGAGAAATTATTATTTCAAGAAATGTAAAGCATTTTGGCTCGTTTATGTGTCTCTATGAAAGCTGAGTTTGGAGGGAGGGGAGTGTTTTTTGAATGTCTGAATGTGTTTCATCTATTTGCGCACATTGTTTTGAACTATACTTAAATCTACAACATTTTTTTAAAACCTCAAATATTAGATCAAGTGAGCACAGAATTGACTTTGCGCTGCTGTCCATGATCGCGTCAAGCATCAGCCAGGGGTGCGTTTCCCGTACAACGACGTAACTCGCTGATTAACCTCCATAGTACGATGCATTGTTGTGGAAACGAACTAGCTAGTCACGACTGTTTCCCGAACACGGTCGCATCTCCGTCGTTTGAACCACATCAGTTCAACAATGTAGGGCAGTTGTTAATGACGTCACCGAGTAATAATTTATGCTATTTAACTTATCAGAGATCTCTAAAATATATTAAACATGGCACCTGATGACTAATTTACTATATTTTGTTTCATGTCATTTCGCTTTATTTGATGTTTGATTCATCCCAGGTTCCCTTACGTCATACCCCGGGGTTCCCGTAGGCACTATTCAAATACGTCGCTTGCAGAGGAAGCTTAAAAATACATAAATTAAAAGGCATTTGTATTTAGACTGAGTAAAAGATATAGATTGTACTGCATGTTAGCTTGCTTATTGTGCCCAAGAGCATAATTTATTGAGCCCATGTGTCTAACAAGGAACTACGCTTCTAACCACAGGTCGAGAGCTGTTGTTCCAACCACGTAAGTTTGTGACGCTGTTTTCGAATGTTTGTTTGAACTATGTTTTCGGGAAACACCGAATCGTTAAACTATGTTGGTAACGACAGAACGCACCCCAGATTTGTATGTGAATCTTGAAAAGCGGATGTTTTGAAAAGTGCTACGCCACGTTTTTCTGCCATCTAGTGTATACCCCGAGACCGAAGCCAGGCCCATAACATTTACAAATGGCTGCATTTTTTTTTTATTCAAGAAAAAAGATTGAACATTACAAAAATATTAACAAGTAAATCGAGATATAAAATACAACAAATGGCTGCATTTGTAAATAAGGTGGTACAGACGTGACGTAATGATGCAAATACCAATGACGTGAACTGCTCAAATTAGAAAAGTGTGAATCAGGCTAAGGTTCAGGCTAATAGTTTTGAAAAACGATTGGTTATGTACTTGCTCATTAATTGATTTTTCATTTTAAAAAAGTTATGTAATGCAGCAAGTGTAACTGAAGTTTATAATACATTTTAATACAACTAATGTTAATTTATATTGAAAATGGAGCATAAAAATTATAAATATGTTTGTTTAATTGGATATTTTTCCCACATGGTTGTTTGAGGCAGTACCATAAAATGTACTATTTGTCTGTTTATTCTTAGTTATTTATCTTGACCTACAACTCGGTAAGCTTTAAGCTTAAGAAGCTGATTTACTTCCTTTCTATCTTCCTGTGACCTCTATGCACGACTCAAACGCTTTAAGGTTTTATCAAGCAATGGGCGATCCTTTCCGTTTTTGATAACGCTTGGATTACCTCTGAACACTTTCCCAGCTTTAGTCAGTCTCAGACCGAATGAACCAAGTTCCAGAATCTCTCCAAAATCCCCAAGCAGTGGTTTCTCTTCTACCTTACTACCTTAGGAAATTATCAAAGGACAGCATTCAGCACACAACTCTACTATATGAAACAAGTGCATTTATGAATTTTCGATCAGCATGAATTCTTGCTATGTTGTGTGTGTGTGCTGGGAAGGAATGGGAGCAGGAGAGGGGAAATGCTCCTTAAGATTGTGTGAATCAGCCCACGGGCTCAGTGAGCAGACAAGACATAATGCCAGAAAACAAGAGAGCGAGGAAGACGGAAGGAGGGGCAGAATGTGTGTGAACACTTCCAAATTCGTAACGAGATGAAGGTTTCACACTTCTGATAGGCTGATCGAATCAAAGAGAATTCTCAAAATAGGCTTTCCGGCTCATTTACCTCATTATCAGGATTTTTTGGCTACAAGTATAGAATAGGCTGCCAATGGAAGAACACTGAATGTACATCCAATTTCATATGCAATCCAAAGTTAATTAAAGTTGATCTGTGCTGCAGGAGCAAAGCGCAGGAGAGTAAAGAGAAAAGAAATCGCTTGTTAGCCCCTGTGTGATTTGTCCTCTGTACTGTATATCAGAATCAGAAAGATGTTAGTTAATGCATTAACTTTCCCCTTTCCTCCTTCTTAACATTATATTTTCTGCAGATAATTTCTGCTATAACTATGAATTAGTTATGAAAGCTTTTACCTGCCAAGGGAGTCAAAAAAAATAGAGCTTTTATTTTTCTTACTAGAATGGACTTGAATGGAAATTACTCTTTTTTTTCTTATGCTAAAATGGTTATATCGTCAGTGACAGCTTTTCATTTAGAAGTATATAAAACGTCAGTTATCTTTTAGCTGCTAAAGGGCATTTCAAGAGCAACGAGACACAAGAGATTTGAAAAACAGGTCTGCAGTGAAATGCTTCAAAATGACAATGCATGTAAATGCAATTTTTTTTGCCCCAATCTAAAAATAATCAGTTACCTAATTCAGTATGAATAGGTAAGACATCTATAAATAAATTCAATGGCTATGAATTTAATTTGAATGTGACCTTTCGCTGGTATAGAAAGGTATTATTAGATGCATTTAATTTCCTTCCCTGCATGTCAGTAACATTCCAGTCAAAACAAATCATGGTATTGTATCTTCTCACTTTGACTTTTAAGTTCCACTTTGTTCTGGATTTTTTTGTAACCCAAGGACCCTCATTTGATATTCAAGCCCGTGCAGGGAGGTGGCTTTGTAGTTTATAGAGGTTTTGATGGGGTCAGTTCAGTGCTTGTCTGTGTCTGTGACAGGCTGACACAAATCAAATGCGTTCTGATGTTGTGTCAGTGATAACAATGGGTTGTATTATGGAAACTGCGAACTTCAGACCACTGCCTCGCGTTTCACTTGTCACAGAAAGATGTGACGAGTGAACGACTGACTTCATAATCTGTCAATAAACAAACAGTACAGAGTTTTGAGAACATATTTTAACACCCGAATTAATTAGAAGCAGTATTATAACAAATCAGTTCATGTTATGCAAGGCAAAGCATTTACATCACGCAAAACGACCGTTGCTAACGCATTTGGCTGACTGACATCTTGCCTGTATGTTGCGTTGTGTAAAATAAAATAATTTACAACACAATAAAGACTTTATAGATAAAATAAAACATATACAAACCTTAATTTCCCTGAAGAAGTCCACTAAATCGGTGGCGCTGAGGACTCGCAATCTCCTGAGGAGAATGAAAAACCTGTGCGCTGACTATAACCCAGCAGCTGGGTTAAAGTGCCCATGCTGGGTTATTTCGTCGGGGGGAGGGGGAGGAGTGTATAGTTTAGTGGTCAGTGAGATTTACCCAGCCACTAACCCAACAGCTGGGTTACACAAAAAAACTACCCAGCACTGGAAAAATAACCCAACATAATGACCCGACAGGCATAACCAGCAATTGGGTTTAAAAAAATAACCCAGCATTTTTTAGAGTTTTCTAGAGAATGAGAGTGTCTTAAATGTGTTGCTGTTTGACAGCAGTATAAGCAGAAGACTATTTCAAACACTTTCACGCCACATTTGTTGCATTTTCCACATTTTATACATTTAATACATTTGTTTACAAGAATGTGAGATGTTTGCAAAACACACATGCATGCTGACAATACTGATATCAATTGAATTTTCTGTTTTCCATATAATAGATCTGATGGGTGAACTATACTTACTTCAATTTAAAGGATTCCTCCTTCTTGTTAGCAAGATCCAAACGCCTTTTTCTCTACTGGATATTAAAAAAGTTTTTATGTTCAAGCTGAACTCTCTGAAATTCAAATATGCTGTTTAAAATGCATTAACCCAAATGATAACTTGTTCCTACAGTGAACTTTTTTGGGGAAAAAAAAAACCCTACCTGAAACCCTAAATATTCTTTTTGTTCTCTGCAAAATCTAAAGACAGACATATGTTATTCATTGGTTGCAGTTGAAAATAAGACCAGTTGTCCCACTTTATAGTCCAGTGAATATTTTTTCAGGGTAGGTTTTATTTTTACTTTTGATATAAGCTATTGAACCAGGAATATCATAGGTTGATGGTTTTGTTGTCATACTATATGGGTATAAAGCATAGACAGTAAAAAAATATGGACGTAGTGTCCGTGATGTCACCCGTAGGTTTCTGAAGAGCATTTTAGTGGGCGTTAGTGGGCGGGAGTCGGCCGTCACCATCTTGGAATCGCGTCACTGCATGTCACTCCCGGATAATCGAAAATGGGCAAAGAGGCGGGACGTGGGTGGAGCTGGTTGCTGAAACCACGCCCGCCTAGCGCGACGGTGGTGACAGCAGCGGCAATCCACCTGTCACTCAAGTGGCCACGCCCCACATTATGCATAACTTTAAGGCTTAATATAATTTAAACGGATGAGTTATAAAAAAAATTCACCACCCTCACTGTTGACAGGAAGGGCAAAATTAGCTATATAGACCAAAACCACTTTTTGTAACAGGCTGTAAACATATTTTTCACTTCAAGCAGAAGGTTGCCGCTTGGTATAAAGCTGTCACAAACCTGCCAAAAAAACTCATATTATATGCATTTTCAGCTAAAAGAGAGACAGCTCGATATTGTGTTCACTCATTCTGCTATTACAAAAAAATATATAACGATACTGTAATTTTAGTTTCAAGATTTATTTCCCAAAATGAACTAGATGAAACAACATGCAAAAGGGGAATTTAGCTAGTTATACATTTTTTTGCATTTTATCAACAACATGAATAATTTTCAAGAGTGGAGCGAAACACATTAATATTCTTCTGGTAAGTTCACTCTTGGCCAATCTTCAGATAATGTAGTCAAGTGCATTGTTACGTTTTGCTCTCAAGTGTTTGCAAATAATATATTTCAAAATGAAAAATCAGCTTCGGAGTTTGAATCCTACCTTGGCGCTCAACCAAACCACTCAGTGTGTTAGCCGCAGAGATGATGGGGAAGGGACTGAACAAAAGACTCATAGCAGATGTTTTATGAGAAAATGAATTATACCAGTACCAGAACAGACAGAGATGCTTTTCCTGGTTTGACCCAGAAAACTCTAGAACTTCTCATTTACATGACAACAGAGAACTTCAAAAACAAACACAAAGATTTAACAGGCAAACAATTACAACATTTCTTGTGAATGATCATAGGACAGCCCTGACTCAAGCCTGCATTGTTTTCCCATAAAGGGCAGATTTGAGTCTCAGTGATGAGCAAGCCACTGGCACCAGAAAGGTACATTGTTGTCTCATTACATGTAATAACAGACAGAACAGCACTGGACAAATTAAATGAACCCATGAATCACTGAACTCAAAAAGCCTTGTATCATTTTATTTTTATAACCCCCTAATTTTCTTTTCCTATTTTCAATTTAATTCTCATGTGATGGGTTTTACATATCCCCCTTACGATTTTACAAAGTCTACACTCTAGTAGTGAGCGATCATGGCTGTAATGTTTTTGCTTTATTTTTAAAAGCCTCTGAATCCAGAAAATCCACTGAGGTGGTTGGTTAATTCCACAAACAGCCCACCAAATGTTTGATACCATTACATTATTGGCATGTGCTTCTCAAAGTTGTGAAGCTGTATATATAAATTAATGTATACAGTACACTGTATTTTTCTAATCTAATTACAAAATGAATGTATTTGTAATTAGTTACAGTTACTAGGAAAAAATGTGTAATTAAATTACAGTTACTTTTGAAAATGTTAATGATTACAAAGGGGGTTATATCTGATTTTTTTTTTACACACACATCCACATAATTGACTTCTTTCATAAATTCAAACTATACGTTTGAAAGTTTTCCTTGGTGGAAGCTTTGTGTTTGGTTAGTTAATAAAATATTAAATCTCAATTCAATATTATGTGTACAATTTCTTAATTCTGTCATCCTGGTATCGTGGACTCGCTCTATTGTTTCATACAAACGCAGCTGCTGCCATTTTATCCACAACGTTGACATCAGCAAACCGCTCACCCACACGACGCCATACACGCTGTCTGCCATCTGCCCTGTACAGTAAAGACAGGGATTTTATTGTGGCCAGCCTAAGGCACACCTGTGCAATAATCATGCTGTCTAATCAGCATCTTGATATGCCACACCTGTGAGTTAGATGGATTATCTCGGCAAAGGAGAAGTGCTCACTAACACAGATTTAGACAGATTTGTGAACAATAATTTGAGAGAAATAGGCTTTTTGTGTACATAGAAAAAGTCTTAGATCTTTGAGTTCAGCTCATGAAAAGAAAGTGTTGCGTTTATAATTTTGGTCAGTGTAGTTACTCCCCACTGCACTTTTGTAGTTAATTATATTTAATATACAAAACTATAGTAATAGGATTGACTTTTAAGAGAAGTTCCTATAGTAAAACACAGAATGGAGTCATAAAATGATTGAAAAAAATTGGCACAAGAGAATGTTACGACTGAATGTTTCTCTGTTCATTGCAGGTTTGTAGCACAAATGGTTTGCAAGGTAAGTAATTGTCTGTGGGTATTTTCTGCGCACGCAATGGCAGATGTTGATTAATTGGGCTTAAGGCTCAAGCTGACAATAAGGCATAGGGTCCTCTGGGCCAATTTTGTCATTTGCTTTTACTGACAACCAAGGTTGTTGTAAAGCTTGGGGCAATTCTGTAATCATCATTAAAATGCATATTCTGTACCACATTTCCACTGAAACTGTCTCTCTTGTTGTGACTGCAAAATAGTAGGCTGTGTATAGACATTAGCTAACACAGTATTTTCAAAGTCTCGAGTAGCAGCAAACTCTCAATCAGTAGCATAAAGCAACACTATGCTCTGTTTGGCTGCACTAGAATGCCATAAAAACACTTTTTTGGAAAAATAACCATTTTGTGTTTCAGTGACATTAAATTTCAGTGCTTCCAGAGGGAGAAATAAACATGCTGATGTTAAAGTCAGGAAATGAAGAAGTCGCAAAAGCACAGCAACACAGTGGTAGATCCCAGTGCAATTTCCCTGCAAGGTTTTATGGAAAATGTGATTCGAACTCGTCTTTTCATACTGATATTAAAGGAGGTAAACACTTCAAGCAGCCCCTAATTACCAGACTTTTAAAACATGGTCATTTTTTCCGAAGTGGTACACTACATGGCCAAAGTATGTGGACACTCACTTATAATTAACAGGTTTGGCTATTTTTGTGGCACCTATTACTAACAGGAGCAAAAAAAATCAAGCATGCAGGCATTAAATTTCCTATCCAATCATTTATAGACGAATGTGGTGCAGTGGCTTTCAACACAGCGTCTCATCAATTATAGGAAACCGGTTTATGGAGTCTGGTGTAGCAGAACTGGCCTCACAAAGCTCAGACCAGAACACTTTTGAACATGGATGATTTAGAGCACAACTGGGAGCTAAACCCGTCACCCAGCATCACTACCTCACTGATCTTGTATCTTAAAGGGATAGTTCACCCAAAAATAAAATTTCTGTCAGTTACTATTCACCCTCATGTCATTCGAAATCTGTAAGTGTTACGTATCGTGTGAGGAAGGGGCGAATGAAGACGGAAGTCAAAGATAAAGTCTTTATTATATTCCACAGGTTATTCCAAAACAGGTAAATCCACAGGAGGAGGGTAAAAACACGCATACATTGACAAGACCGGACACCAAACACTGAACAGAACGCAACTTATAAAGACAGGTTAATGAACACAGACAGGTGTGGATGACAAACTAATAATGACTTGACAAGGACAGGAACAGGAAGGCCCAAAAATGGGCAACAGAGGGAAAAACCAATTAAACAGTCCACAGGGGTGTGACAGTAAGCCGTTCGTTTATCTTTGGAACACAAATAAAGATATTTTTGATGAAATCCAAGAGCTTTCTGATTCTATACTACCACAATCAAGGCCCAGAAAGGTAGTAAGGACATCGTTAAAATAGTCCATGACATCAGTGGTTCAACCTTAATTTTATAAAGCTACTAGAATTTTTGTGCACAAGGAAAACAAAAACAATGACTATATTCAACAATTTCTTCTCTTCATGGATGGTTTTAATGACTACCTTTCTGGAACTTGAACGGTAGTTGTGTTACTGTTTAAGCAGGGACAGACAGCTCTCAGATTTCATTAAAAATATCTTCCTTTGTGTTCTTAAAATGTATGAAGTTCTTACAGGTTTGGAATGACTTGAGGGTGAGTAATTAATGACCACATTTTCATTTTTGGGTGAACTATCCCTTTAACTGTGGCAAATCTCTATCCATGTTCCATCATCTAATGGAAAGCCTCCCCAGTCGAGTGGAATCTGTTATAACAGCAAATGATGAGCCGGCTAACTTATTAATACCCATGGCTTTCAAAATTAAATGTTCAAGAAACACATTCAGTGGTCCACCTATGTTTGTAGCATATGAGGTTTTATCTGTAAAGTGAAGTATTACTTTATTAATTCAGGCTGTGACCTGGTGAGGGGAGAATGTGGCCTGGACTTTTGATCCTTACATCAAAAAACATTCATCATCTGATGGTCAGTGGGGTTGCAATTCTAGAATCATCCTGCTGCCAGTGAGCCAGAGAAGACTCTTCACACAGAGTCTATAAACGTCAGACTATAGGATCTTGTAAGATGGAAGTGCAAGTTCAGAACTGCCTTTTGTCTTTTATTGTGTTTTTTGCAGTCCACTGCAGTATGTTCTGATTGGGGTTTCTTGGTCATACAAGTCCTAAAGAACTCTGGCACTGTCTAGTCTGATACAGCCAAGGTTTTTGAAGACAAGGATGCCATTTATACTGTATGAAAAGAATATATTACACAGTATTACAAATGGTGTTATTTTTTTTTTATTTATTTTTAGTGATAGTTGTTCATGAGTCCCTTGTTTGTCCTAAACAGTAAAACTGCCCGCTGTTCTTCAGAAAAATCCGTCAGGTCCCACAAATTCTTTGGTTTTTCAGCATTTTTGTGTATTTGAACCCTTTCCAACAATGACTGTATTAACTGAGGGACTCATATGCAACTATTACAGAAGGTTTAAAACACTCACTGACACTTCGGAAGGAAAAAACTGTGCATTAAGAGCCGGGGGATGAAAACTTTTGACTAGAATGAAGATATGTACATTTTTCTTATTTTGCCTAAATATCATATTTTTTCATTTAGTACTACCTTTCAGAAGCTACAGAGGATACTTATATGTTTCCCAGAAGACAAAATAAGTTACAATTACCATGATCTTCAAATTCAAAAATGCATTGTGCTCCCTTCTGGAGCATCAGTGAGCATTTGAACCTTCTGTAATAGTTGCATATGAGTCCCTCAGTTGTCATCAGTGTGAAAAGATGAATCTCAAAAACATTCAGTCATTGTTGCAAACGGTTCAAATACACAAAAATGCTGAAAAACCACAGAAATTGTGGGACCTGAAGAATTTATTTGAAGAACATCAGGCAGTTTAACTGTTCAGGACAAAAAAGGGGCTCATGAACAGCTATCACTAAAAAAACAAAGCACACAGCTACACAGTATTAAAAATCAAGCATATGTAAACTTTTGAAAAGGATCATTTTTTATAAATTCAACTGCTATTTTCTATTATAGACTATTTGTAAATGTCTTTTATGTGAAATATTATTCAGGTCAGTACTAAATAAAAAAATAACATGCATTTTGCATAATCCCTCTTATTTTATAACATTTAGCAGATTCTGCAAGGTGTATGAAAACTGACCTCAACTGTAATTGTCTTTTATATTGTCACCTTACTTATGCCAAAGCAAATGATGATGATGATGATAATTAATTATAATAATAATAAAAACAACAGCAGTCATAATTAAATGTTTGTATATTATTTGCTATTATTATTTACTAATATTTTACATCTTTGTTTTTACATACTATTAAAGTAAACTTTTATATAAAATTTAAATGTAAAATATACATATTTCAATTCAGATTTATTTTGACAGCCCTAAAAACTTCTTCCCAAAAATCTTTTTCTTTCCACTCTATTTTCTAGCACCCCCTTGTGGCCCCCTGGGAATCCCCGGAGCCTAGTCTGGAAACCTCTGTTGTAAGCATTCAGTGTTGGACTCATTGTTTTTTCCTATTGCTCACCCAGTCCTTCACAGTGGAATAAAGGTATCACTGAAATGACATAATTTCTTTACACTATGGTCATGGAAGCAGTCCGAGATGTGAGCTCAGAGATGGTTGGTTCTTTTCACAGCCAGATGTTTTCCACCAGCATTCTGGAACACGGCTTGAGAGGTTTAAAAAGATAATAGATGTGCAAAAATACTAAGAAGCAGTAAATAGACCAATCAAGTCATACAGCTTTTTTATTTACTACGAACTCTCTGTTGTCAACTGTTGTTATTAATAGTTACCTTTTTTTGGTGCATTACTCAGCAAATCCTTTTTTAATTTAACCAGTCTAACTGGTCTCTAAAACAAGGCTCAGTCCTCATTTCAAGTACATTGTGATTCAGATGTGAGCAAAAGTGGTGTTGTCTGAGTGGGTTCAGTCATTTATGTGATAATTAGTCAATCCATTTCCACCAGTTTAACCCATTTAGGCTGGTTTGTGAACATGAGAGGTGAACATTATCACATTAAGAGGGTTATCAGCTAATCATAGTGATGAAGAGAACATGATAGGCAGGCATTATCTCATCGATGATAACAAACCAGTAATAGCATTGTGGAAGTACTACATTCACCTGCATAACTTTTTACCAGAACTTTGCTGACCTATGTTTGTGTTGTCATCCTCATTTTTTTTAAGAGACATTTTTGGACGTTGGGTTGCCCAAAACCTTGAACTGGAATGCTACAAGCACTATAATGCGTGCTGGCAGCAGTTGAGAAACAGTTGGCTCCTACAGAAGTGTGTAGTGGTTGATAAAAGCCTTTTAAGAAAAAGATCTAAAGTATTAATGCGAAATCTTGGTTTTGTGAGATTAAGGTAAACGTGTCCTCCTTGAAAATGAGCATTCTTCCACTTGCTGAAGCATAGCAACATCTGGCAATGCTTGTGGAAGAACATGAATTCAATCGTAAATAAATGAAAAGGGTTTGATTTGGAAAAAAGGAGGCCATAAAAACTGCAAAAGAGAGCTTGGATTAAAATCAATAGACTGAATATATTGAAATGACACCCAAAGTACAAAGAAAGAAGTGTTTTACAGAGAGTGCGAACAGATTTTCTCAGTTCACTGTTGGTAATCATCTCGAGGGACTTTTCACACAAGAGTGAGAAAATGATAAAACTTTATTTACAAAAATTGTTGTTATTTACCTTCATTTTATAACCCCAGTTTTACAACCAGCAGCAAACAGCAAAAAAAAAACAACCTTAGAATTGAGCCTGCTACATTGCAAACCAGCTCACATTGGAGTTCTCTTTCAGAGAAAGCAAAAATTACTAAATTAAAATGTTGTCAAACTATAAAAGGGTTTATCAGATCCTTATTGTTTTGTACTAATCCACTGAATTTTTGTATTTTAGCTGCGTTATAGGGTGACTGGACTGAAGTTAATGTTTGCAATCTCGAGTCTGATTTGTCAGAACAACTCAGCAGATAGAATCTAAATTTTCCCATTGTGAACCTGATTGAACATTATATCTCAGAGACTTGAGGACCGGCTGCAGCTACAGAACCATCATTCAAGAAAAAAAATATATATAAAAAGGACCTTTCATGTTAATGTACCATAGGCTTGAATAAAACATGGCTGGTGTTATACAAACTGCTTTTGTGAGAAACAGACCGAGGCTTAGACTATATCATTATTGACTGATAATGTTCAACTCCAGTGGTAGGATTTGAAAGAAAAAAATATACATTTTCTGATAATTTACTTAGCCGTAAGCCATCCAAGATGGAATGTCTTTCTTTCTTCAGTCGAAAAGAGATATATAGTGGACTTCAGTGGGGATCAGCAGGGTGAAGGTCCAAACTGCAGTTTCAGTGCAGCTTCAAAGGGCTCTAAACGATCCCAGCTGAGGAATAAGGGGCTTATCTAGCAAAACGATCAGCCATTTTCTAAAAAAAAAAAAATAATAAAATTTATATAGTTTTTAACCACAAATGCTCATCTTGCACTAGCTCTGCGTCCACAACTTTATACATTACACAGTCACGTTGAAAAGGTAATGCATGACGTACAGTAGACGGAAGTATCAACTCTGTGTTTACAAAATGAACATGCAAAGAAAGTCAAACTGCATTTAAACTGCAGTTTGGACCTTCAACCCGTTGATCTCCATTGAAGTCCACAGAAAAATCTTGGAATGTTATCTGTTATTTTTTTTCAGCTGAAGAAAGAAAAACATGAACATCTTGGATGACATGGTGGTGAGTAAATTATCAGGAAATTTAATTCAGGACTGAACTAATCCTTTAAGAGATTTGAATCCTGATTTGAATGGAGAATGTACTTCACAACGTCTAGGTGGAAGATCATTTGTTCTTTCTTAAAATGACAGCCAAGGATTTCGATGATTCAAAGCAAATAGCTTTTGTTATATTAAATCTTCTGCTGTCACCTGAATGAATGAATGAATTTTTATCACTGTATTTCAAAGCAGGCTATTGACAGAATTGTTCAGTGTTTACTGGAGCAAAACTCAGAGGCATTAATGAACCAATAAGCTTGATGGACAGAAGCTAATAAACAGAGAAAGGCTGTAATGATCTTAAAATATGTCATTGGATATTTTAGTAATCTTTTGTTATCAACACATTGATAATTATTTTCCTTTGTCATTTAGATACTTTATATCAATCTTGCTAATTTTAACACTATTAATCTCAGTTTGCACAAGAGGTCATGCTGTCACCATGGAAACTGAACTACATGTTTCCATGGTGTTTCAGAATTTTCACTTATATACTACTATATTGGGTTGAATCAATGCAACCTGAGTCTATTTTTGCACTTTCAACATCTGCAGTTTGTTGTGATCACATTTTAGAGGTCCAACATTAGATTTTATCTTTGATTTACTTTATGTGTTTATAGGGACCATTGAGAATATATACTAAAATAGGTTGTCTAAATTGTGTGTATGCACATGGAAACTATAGGACCCAAAAGGAACAGTTGATGTTTATATTTTTGTGGGAGTGAATTGGTGCTGTCCTGTGTAATTGTATGAGGGTATGGGGTTCCCTTATCTGGGAATTTCTATTTTTAGATATCAAGGCATGGTCTGAATGTCAGAGGTCTGGTTACAACATCTGGAGATCTGGGCATATTATAGCTTCAAACTTCCTGACGTCTGAGTGAATTCTCCTACATACTACAAAGTAAACAGGAAACTATTACACACTAATTGTTTGGTGTATTCTTAGACGTGGGAGCTCAGATGAGCGCAGATAAATTCAAAATTTAAAGCTGAAGTATGTCATCTGTGTGTTAAAATACTTTCTCTTATCCCAGCTTAATATGCAGTGCACTAAATACAAAAAAAGGCAGTTGTAAAGCTGGAAGAAAACGTAAACTTTGACTCTGTGTTGTAATCATAACATTGCTTTGTTTATTTAAGAATTCCAACCAGACTGGCACGGCAACAGTGGCTCAACCAATAGTTTGAGTTGGAGGCGTGGCTTACTGCTTTTACAACCAGTGAAAGACAGGAGGTATGAGAAACATGTTTGAAAACAGTCATTACTTTGGTGATAAAGTTCAGAGCATGAACTATGAATGGTATTTCAGTATTTGATTTAAAGGTACCATGATAATTGGTTAGACAATTAGCTATTTCTGAAAGAATAGTGTAGTGTTTTAGACAAATGATGCTGTGGTCTACTTGGATATGGGTTTCATCCTGTCAGTTTTTTTTTTCTTTTGCTTTATATCTCTTTTCTGGTGTGAATACACTGGTATCATTATTAGGCTTATTGCTGTATATGGTGCATGAACTCTTGAGCTGGCCATCCCACTGACAGTACAAAAGAAAATAGGAAATACCTGTCTTCCCAGATGTCAGAACGAACACTCACAGGCCTTCAATTACTGTAAGAAAACCTACCACTAAGCTCCAAATTTCGAGCTCAGAGATCTATTTTTTCCCAGTCACTATATCTTCACTTCAAGTTGTTTTAGAGAGCTTCGCCAGAGTTCGGATGTGCTGGTCACTGATAGATTGTTTGTACCCAAGCAATACTTCAGGACGTCTATGGTGGCTCTGTACCATGAAGCCCATACCAATTAAAACTTCCGGAGAGAATTTGGTCTGAGAGCAAAAGTGCAGGAAATTCAAAGCTTCTTTCCCAGTCATGGCTTGCTTCCCTCTGAGACTTTGAGGTAAAAATACAAGGTTTCTACTGACATTTGAAAGCTGACAATAACATACTCTGACATTTGCTCTAATTAAACCAGGCATCCGTACAGGAACATTTAGATTGTGTTTTCTCATGAGGAAGAACTCATCTGATATTTATTCATCTTTAAGATGACAAATGCACACTGAGGAAAAGATGACTGCGACTTTCACCCGACATGTGTGTGATCAGATTACATTCAGATAGCACTTAACCACATTAAATGTCGGCTGCACATGCATCCACGTACATCCTCTTTGTAAGCAGATCATTGAAACCACATCCAAAGGAGGTCAGGGATGGATTCTGACTGCAATTAAAGATGCAAATGCTAATGTATTAGCTGCATATATGCACTTGACAGATTGAGCTGCAAATATACTGTCATGCTCTACTTGTATCTCAGTAAAATTGTAATGCTTAATGTTGTAACTCTGAAATTACAAGAACTTATGATACAAAAGCTCTTGTAGCCTAACCAAGCTCTGTGTTGCATAGCATCAGTTAATGTGAAAACATCTCAAATTATCCTCCAGTGTTTTTCAAATTCACAATAATTATGGAAAATGTCTCTAATGTAGCATGTAAGTGGCGTTTTCCATTTTCAATAGTTAAGTGCAAGACCAATTACATTGGACACACATTTAGAGGTGTAGATGCAATCCAGCTAAAGAATGTCCTGTTTGAATATAATTTTTTAATGGCAAGCATAAGGGGGCCTATTTAGTACTTATCACAAGAATGCCATATAAGAGAGACTATGTGATTTTCTGCTCATTTTTCCTCGAAAATGATGTTGTTTCTTTTGGAGTTAATCCCATTTCTTTGTAGGCACAGAGGCCATTTATCTGACTCTGTCTTTTCGTACCATTCGTTGCAGTAGCCAAGGTTAAACCCTCATTGTGAACCCTGTCAGTCCCAAAAGTGAGCTATGCGCTTTCCCATGTATGTACTTGAAGATCAATTGCTGTGGTTTTGTTCAGACTCTTAGAGCACTGTTACACATTGCATTAAAGCGTGTGACCTCAACATGCAATAGAAGTCATCTGTCAACACGTAAAATGAGAGAGTTTTCAGGAACGGAGGCTTTACTTTCAAAGTCCAGGCAAAGCTATCGCTCGTTTTTCTTTTACGCTCCTGATTGCCTTAAAAGCGCTGCCCTCTGCTTTCTGATTTTTAGCAAGAAGGTCATTTGGTTGGATTGAAGGTACATTTTTCAGTTTTTCCAACATTATTTTGGCACAAAGCATCAGTTCTTGTTATGAGGTACATAAACACACACATTCTCAGTAATTCGGTCTTTTTGGGAACAATTGTGTGGTGAGAGACAGAAAACAAATACGAAAAAGCCTGCGCCTAGCTCTGTTAAACTGTAAAATGTAGTTACAAGCTAACACGTCTCTTGATTGTAAGCACAGCCGTATCCTTTTAAGGGTGTTCAGAAGTGGAAATATATCCAGTGGACTGAAGTGATCCGAGGTGAACTTCTTTGAATACAAAGTAAACTTCACACTTTTATGTGATTACATCAGAGAAACAGTTTGAACCCAGGAGATGAACTCTGTGCACGGCATATCACGCTCACATATGGATCAGCGTGAAGATGCATCAGCATTTACGCTGAATCCATTAATACGGTATGTGTTAGGAGTCGTGTTACCTTCTGTGCTGCCCAATTCTCATTTTAATCTTTGGCCCAGAGGAAATGTGTAAAATCCTTTCGTATGAGACAGTTTGTTTCGTATTATCGATTTGCTCTGCTGCCTCTCTCATTATTCATTATGCTAATACAACAACATGAGACACTTCCAGGCCGTCCAGCAGTCATCTGAAAAGAATACATCTCTTTGCTCTTTTAATAAAATCTCCCTTGGGTTTCAGATGGCTCTGTCATGCCTTTTTAAAGAGTAAATTATTAGAGGAGACTCTGGCTCTCTCTTTCTTTGCTCTAGTTAAGCCTGAAAACCCAATGATATGACATGGAGCAGTAGACACTGAGCTGGCGAACAGGTAAAACACTCAAGTAAACCAGACAGCTATCCAAAAATGGAAAATAGAAATAAAAATAAAAACTAAGCTGTCTGTGATTTTCTTCTCACTATCGCTTGCAGGTGTTTGTTCAAATGTTCTAAATTTTCTAGGAATTATATGGCGGCTCTAGCTGATCGGACACAGATGTGCGGTTCATTTGTGTTTTCTATTATACAATACGTGTTATTGCAGCTCTTAAAAATGACCACCCACCCACTTCTTGTCCTCTACATTGTTCATTAGGTCTCCCGTCATACATTTGGTCTTGCTTTTAGGTGCGAGAAATGTCTTTTTAATAGTGAATTATTCTGAGTGCTGGCAGGAGTTTCTCACATAGAGAACCAGCATGAGCTGGCTTCAATATGTCCGTCTTATTCTCGGGGCTCAGCTGGGACCTACCTTTGGCCTCTGATCGGTCCAGCTTTAATGAGGCAGAGAATATTATCCGTCACTCTCCTTCATTCTAAACCGGAGACTAAGCATGCTTTGATTTGTTCACAGATTGAATTTTGAAAAAGCATTTCCCCAGATGCATTTCATTTCTTAGTATTGCCATTGATGATAAAAGTATCTGCACAAGTGGTGCTTCTCGTTACACTGAGATGGAAATTTCACTAAATAGGCCAAGCTTGCTCCTAGTTTTTGTTGGTGATTGTCTACAGCCGAACAGAACATTCATGCTGATTGATAATGGCAAAATGGCAACGTTTAAGGCTGCTCTTATGTTGCATTTTATATTTCAGAGCTAGTATATTATGCATCCTACAATGAAAAAGTTGTTAAGCATACATTTTAATTTAGTCATTTTTATAGCTCATACATCAGCTCAGTTATATTGAATAGATTCCAGTATATTTAAGTCAGTGTTTTTAAATAATGAAAAGACCTGTTAGTGTTTCATATTCATTTATGTTTCTGCAGCACAAATAGGAAGTTACTTATCATTGCAGTAAGTGAAGCATACTTTGTAATCTTAATATATGTAGCCATACACAGTCCAACCATAAGCACAATGGTAACCACAAAAATGTCAACATAACAGAAATTCTATTAAATGTCAAACATAATTGAACATTACATATTACCTGGTCTTTCCCTTCACTCAAAAACAATAAATAACACTTAATTTTAATGTTTACCTCCCTAATGTTTATAGCCCTGTGCATAGCATGCTATGAATTAGAAATCCATTAACCAGTTTCAGTTAATGCAACAAAAATTACTGATGTAGTCCCACCATAAATTAAGTAAACATCAATTATACAGTACATATATTTAAAGGATTATACAGTACATATATTTAAAGGAGACCTATTATGCCCCCTTTTACAATAATATCAGTCTCAGCTGTCCCCAGTATGTGTCTGTGAAGTTTCAGCTTAAATACCCCACAGATCATTTATTTTATCATTTTGAAATGTCCCATTTTGAGTGGAAGCAGAAATGCGGTTTTCATGCATGTCTACTTAAATGCAAATGAGCTGCTATTCCCCGCCCCCTTTTCCAGAACAGGGCTGTGCCTTTACAGCTCATACCTCAGATTCTCTGCTAAAAAAAAACATATGTTTGGTTTGAATTATCATTTCTGTTGTGCTGAAATCATGCATTTTAAACCATATTAATTTGACTACTGATATAGGTATTTGTAAGGGCACATATCCGAAGCACACACAGAGAAAGCGGCTATTACACGACATGTGAGTACTTAACTAAGTTCTTTTTCATGTCTTATTGTGCTTAAACTGTCAAATACACACAAGTATATGTTAAAAACACACAGGAATTACAAAAACAGTCGGTTATGTCTGTGAAGGTAAACAGCTGGGAAAATCGTATATTTATAGTAGATCTGTGTGGCAGCAGCGTAATAAAGCGTACAATAAATAAAAAATAATAAATCCATTAGTCTCTTGTCTCCTCTGAGGCTGGGACTCTAAATAGTGTTCCGTCCTTGTCTGTGCAGCCAACGACAGAAACGTTAGCATGCTTCGCTCAAATTTTTGCCATGGTGTTGGAACTGGTACACCGTTGTCATTGTAAATGTGCAGATTAAGGTGGTAATATTTTAATAAGATCCCCTTTCTACATCATAGGGGGTACTACATTTTTTCAGAAGCTTTCATAAAAAGACTTACCAAAACAAAGTTACTGGGTTATCCTTTTTCACATTTTCTGGGTTGGTAGATGCATTAGGGACACATTATAGCACTTAAACGTGGAAAATGTCTATTTAAAATTTTTAAAAGGCTTTGTTTTGTACATCAAAACAAATACAAGGTCAGCTTTCATCCTAGAGTTAAAGCTAAGTTAAATGCAAATGCACGTCTGTTATATTCAAGAAGCATCACTTTTGATGACGACTGTCTAGAGTGGATTCTTTTGAATTAGCAGCAGTTTTGCGCAATGGAATTTTCAAATGTTTCTTTCCACAGGTGCTTTTCTATTCAGGCTGTGATTTTAATCCTACGCATTATATGCATCATTTGAGCTGCATATGGTAAAAGTAATCTAGGGTAAATAGTGCTTGTGCATTTTACTGTAGATTTTTTGTTCTCTTATTTATTTTTTTTTTTTAGATCAAAAATGGCAAATGATGTTCATAAAGTGATCTACTGATGTTTTTCAGATATTTGTATATAACAATAAAATCAGTTTTGAACAAAACGCATCCACACTGTAACAGAAGCCCTGCAGATCTCTGCAGCTTCTGAAACACTTTTATAAATCTACTGAAAGTGCCCGGGAAATCCTTTTTGAATAGGGAACGTTAAAGGAGTAGTTCACTCAAAAATGAAAATTCAGTTATTAATTACTCACCCTCATGTCGTTCAAAACTGGTAAGACCTTCGTTGGTCTTCGGAACGCAAATTAAGATATTTTTGATGAAATCCGAGTTCTTTCTGACCCTAGACAGCAAAATAATTACCACAATCAAGGAAGTCAGAACATTGTTAAAATAGTCCATGCAACATCGTAATTTTAAAACTACATTAGCAGAAATCAAAATAACTTTATTCAACAATATTGTCAGTCAACGTTCGTTTTCAAGAGTACCATGATTCATTATTATGTTTATGCATATGTTTAACTGACTGTAACACTAACTGTTCCTTTTATTGAACCAAACTATTTTTTATTGCCTGCATTAATCTTTTATTTGTTAAAGGTTGTAAATGGCTAAAACATCCCTCGCTTATAAGATGCACGGCTAAGTGATTTGAAATTGCATTCTTCTGGCAACATTTGAGACAAGTAATGCAATGAGCAGAACTGATTTCATTCATTTATTCATTTAAAGTCAGCTCTCTGGTGAAGGACATTGACTCAAATGGGTTTTTCCAGAGTAACAATAAATGGGTAACATCTTTCCATCCTATGTGTTTTTGTGAAATTTTCTTTACTATCTTCTTTCTCTTCGTAATGTGTAATCAGTTGTTTTCAGCAAATGCCATCACCTGAGAGCATCCTTGGTTCATGCAAATACAGCAGTTTAATTAGTAACTTCACATCTGAGATAATCTATTAATTAATTGCCATGTCAGTGCTGATGTTCATCAAAGGTACCTAACATTGTGACCCACTGAGGGCTCATCAGCGGGATGTTTTGAAAATTCAGCTGCACGCCAAAGTCAGAGGAAAGGTGGGACCCTTAGGGAAGACTGTGGTTGAGGTGCTCAGTATTCATTAACTAGCTGAGGTCATCTGGTCACACTTCATTTCAGTGATTCTGTCTGCACACAAGCGCATCAATCATTCAATCAGTCTCTTACAATTTCATTATTCATCCATGATGGTGATGGAAGCTGGCACTTTGTTATCCACCCCCACACATGCACTTCCAAACATGTGTCATCACAAACCATCCAGTGCACCCACATCAAATAAATCTTTTAAGATGAGCTCTTAAGTTGAACGCTCTAAGGTGTGCAATTATTTTTATGGAAACGCACCACTAAAGTAGTTCCAGGCAGGTCTTGACCACATTATACAGTGCCTTGCGAAAGTATTCATACCCCTTAATTTTTCTTTTCATGTTTTATGTTGCTCCCTAATGTTAAACTGATTTAAATTGCATTTTTTCCACATGAATACACACTCCATACACCAAGCAAAAACAAAAAACAGCTTTTTACATCTTTGCAAATTAATTAAACATAGAAAACGTAAATGATTCCATTTCATAAATATTCATACCTGTATCCAGGACAGCTGAAATTAAGCTCAGGAACATTCACATCACTTGTAGATGAAGTTAACCTGTGGCAAATTCAGTTGAATAGGTATGATCTGGAAAGGCACACAGGTCTAAATAAAAGGTCTAACAGCTGAAAATGCAAATCAGAGCAAAAACCAGAGGTCAAAAGGTCTGAGGTCAAAAAAAAAATGCCTGTAGAGCTCAGAAACAGGATTGCATCAAGCCACACATCTGGGGAAGAGTTCAGAAAATATTCTGCTGCATGCTCTCTCTCTCTCTCTCAAAACTGCATTTATAACTGCATTAATCCGCTATCAACTGAATTAGCAATGCATGGGATGATATGCGTACAAAATTAGTCCTACACATAAAGCGTTTCAAGGACAAAAACCTTGCAAATGTCTTGAAATACAACACCTGAATAATGTAAAACCTCAGGTGTTCATTATTATTTTTTTTTCTAATAATTCAATGTCCCATTGTCAGTTATTTTCTTACTTAAAGTATTGTAACATTTAAAGTTCATTTAAAGTGTTTAGAAAAGTGTTTTTATCAAGTTCATCAATATTCTGTTAGATTTCTGTTAGAAGTTGTTTTTGTATGCATGAATTAAGTAAATATATGAATTTCACTCATAACGTAGCCTATATGTGACCCTGGGCCACAAAACCAGTCATAAGTAAGTATTTGTAGTAAGCAATAAGTAAGTATTTGTTGCAATAGCCAACAGTACATTATATGGGGCAAAATTATTGATTTTTCTTTTATGCCAAAAATCATTAGGATAATAGGATAAAGATCAAGTAAAGAACGTGAAGATATTTTGTAAATATCCTACCATAAATATATCAAAACTTACATTTTGTATTATTAATATACATTGCTAAGAACTTCATTTAGACAACTCTAAAGGTGATTTTCTCAATATTTAGATTTTTTTTTTTTTTTTTGCAACCTTAGGTTCCAGATTTTTTAAATAGTTGTATATTGGTTAAATATTTTCCCACCCTCACAGATATACATACATAAATAGAAAGCCTATTTATTCAGCTTTCAGATGATATATGATGATGAGATAATGATTAAAAAATTGACTCTTATGACTAGTTTTGTGCTCCAGGGTCACATGTCACATGGGCCTATGTTTGTGGGTTAATTTTTAAATATGTTGTTGATTATGTTTGTGCAAACATGCATACATACACTGTAAAAAATGACTGTGAATTTAACTGTAAAAGACTGTAAAAATGCTACAGTAAAATCCTGTTAAATGGTTTACGGTAAATTCCCCTACTATATACGGTGAAAAACTGTATTGGACATTGGATGTAATTTTATGGTAGTATACAGTTTTTCGAAGCGGAAAAAGAACGTAAAATTTACAGTGAATAACCGTAAATTGACATTCCCAGAATTCCCTGCGTTACATTTCAAATTTGATGTTTCTTGTTGTCTTCTTAGTTACATCCAATGTTGTTAAATTAATGTTTATTACATTATTTCAGTTTCATGTGCGTTACCATAATGGTGTTTAGTGTTTGCGTGAATGACACTGTGCACCTTCTATATATATGTTAGTATTTAAAAGCTGCTTGTGATAGGCTTTCAGTCATCATGTGACTTTCTCATCACTACCTGTTTTTGGTGGTTATCACAAAGGTACACCACAGATTTCAGTACTTCAATATGCTGGTTAACATAACGTCGGTTAATGAATTATGATATTTAAATGTAAATTTAAGATAAAACTGTAAAACCTAAAACGTTGCTACCATATTTTAACGGTAAAATTCCAGCAACCACAGTTGCCGTTTTTTTACCATAAATTTTACAGATTTTTTTTTTTTACAGTGTACAGTACATACATACACAAATTTCTAACTAAGATACAGGATAATTTTTGATAAATCAGGGATGTCCAAAAGAAATTTGTCTGGATGTTTATTGGTATAGACCAGGGGTGGCGAACGTCAGTCCTGGAGAGCTGCAGCCCTGCAGAGTTTTGCTTTAACCCTAATCAAACACACCTGAACAAGCTTATCAAGGTCTGAAGGGTTACTATAGGCAGGTGAGATTTTATTAGGGTTGGAGCTGAACTCTTCAGGGCTCCGGCTCTCCAGGACTGGAGTTCGCCACCCCTGGTATAGACCTTATCAGATGAATTCACTGAACCGAATTAAACTGAGTTTGACCTTTTGGGGACATGTTTTAGGTCCCCATGAGGAAACAGGCTTATAAAGCATGCAGACTGAAGTGTCTTGAAAATCTAAAAATGTTTTCTGTGAGGGGTAGGTATAGGGGTAGGGTTAGAGTAAGGGGATAGAAAATACAGTTTGTACCACAGAAAAATAAACAAAAACATTATGTATATGTAATGTCCCCATAATGATCAGAATAGCAGTGTGTGTGTGGTCCTGGTAAACCCTACGTTATGGGGACAAAATGTCCCCACAAGGATAGCAATTTCCAAAATCCTATCCTTGTGGGGACATTTTTTATTTTTGTATTTTTTGGTCTCCATGAGGAAGCAAGCTTATAAATCATACAGAACAGAATTTTTTGAAAATCTAAAAATGCATAAAGTTTCCTGTGAGGGGCAGGTTTAGGTGTATGGTAGAAAATACAGTTTGTACAGTAGAAAAATCATTACCGCCTATGAAATGTCCCCATAAAATGTGTGTGTCCGCATGTGAACTGTGAAGCATCTTACTGTTAAAAGGATTAAAGGCTGATGTGGCAAACTTGAAAGTGTCATTAATTAAAGAGTTTATATTCCATAGTGAATGTACATCAATAAAACTATTCCATAGGCACAGTATATAAAGTGATTAAGATCTTTGTCTTTTACCCATGGGAAGACCCAAGAAGCTGCTGCATTCTAAAAGCTCATTTGAAGAACTGTTTTTCACTTCTTGCTATTTTTCCTAATTATTCTGGGTATAAAGGCTACAGCTAGCTCAAAGTTGTGAGATAAAAATAATGTTGCTTTTTGGCTCATCTGAAATTGCCATGCATAATCATTCTTCTAAGAGTTAAAGACATGTTTAAGGTGGATAAAACAGTTTGTAATTAAAGTATTTTCCTAAACAGAGTAGCTTGTTCTTATTGGCTGAGATTATTTTAAAGAATCCGAAATGCAATGGGCAAAAAAATGTATGAAAAATATTTCATTCTTTTAGAATTGAAAGATAAAGTGTACATTGTTATTCAATACCATTCAGATAAAGTAAGAATAATAATTCCACTATTAAAAAGTAATTGCACAAATAATTGGATTGAGAAAGACAGATTATATGTTAGCAAAATGCCAAATGTCTTTTTCAGAAAAAGTAGATGACATGGAATGGACAGATTTGACTTTTGAGGCAGTTAATGTATATTATTTATACAATAAAAAAACGAATGTAATTGCATTATATAACAAAACATAAAATGAGTGAATATTTTCAAGCAAAACATTCCACTGTCCATGGCTATGTCTAGGAATTCTGTGATATTGTGTATTGCTTTGGGTCCCTTACTTTTTAAATAAAATGTAAATATTGACACGGTTTGGTGGACATTGCACATGGTTTGATATTTGCGTCATATTACACTGTAAGTACGTATACAAAATATATTTTACTTTCTGAAGACCCACTTTTTTTGTGCGTTTTACTTTGTGAAATAAGTTGTTAATGGACCACCTAGGTAGTCTAGCTTCATTCAGATTTCTGAGAGCTGCCACTGTGAAACTAAACACTGGCATAATAAATTTGAGTTAGGAGCCATGCTGTGTTATAGCGTGTTAGCCAGACAGTTTCATTTCCTTTATTTTATTCTTATTGAAGTTATATAATAACTTATAATAATGAGCTCATTTACCATAGGTCCTTGGAGAGGGCTAAAACGTCTACTCACTGCTAAGTGATCTGACAACAGACAGAAAAGGAATGTGCACCTGGTGGAACACTTTTCACTACAGCATGTTATGTTGTTAGTAAGCCCTGCACACGGGCGAAGGTAGATCTCATATGCATCATTCACAATAGGGGCATGAGTGCATGGCTGAATTTTTTATTTTTAATGTGGTGTTTAATGGTTGTAGCATTAAGTAGAAGTTTCTCACATTTTTTTCTAATCCCAGTTGCTTTTCTGAAGGTCGCTATCCATTGTAGTAAAATCCCAACGCAAATGTTGTGTACATTTCAGGTTTGAATTAGAAATGAGCAAATATTGTACTACACATCCATCACCTGATCATTACATAGACTACTTATCGAAACCGTTAAAGGTCATTTTCAATGATTCATGCATAATTTAATTAATATTCATGAAAGAAGCTGCTGTCTCCAAACAACGCCCATGATTATATGTGAAGCCCGTGTGCAAATCAGTAAGCGATTTTAGGTTTATTTAAGAAAATTCAGAACAGTGTTGAATTGCATAACTGTACTTTTATGTCCTCAGTACATTATATATTCAGGGTTTCTTCAAATAAATGTTAACTGAAATAAAATCTAAAATAAATTAATTAATTAATTAAAATTATTTTATTTTTATTTCAGCTAGTTTCCAAAGTAACACTTCTCATTTTCATTTAGTTAAACCTGATGTACTAAAATAATTACAACAAAAACTGAAAAAATCAAATTAAATAAAAACTATATCTATACTGAAAATAACTAATAAAATAGATGAAATACACAATAAAATGACTAAACGTTTGATTGAAATTGAAATAAAAATAACAAAATAATAAGCACTAATTCAAAATACTGATAAAAGCTATAATAATATCTCAATTACACTAAAACAACACTGATATTAAACTGTAGATTTTTTTTTTTTTTTTTTAGAGAAGTCTTTTCTGCTCATCAAGGCTGCATTTGCTTGATTAAAAATACAGAAAAAACAGCAATATTGTGAAAAATTATTGCAATTTAAAATAATGTTTTTCTGTTTTTAATATACTTTAAAATAGAATTTATTCTTGTGGTGCAAAGATGAATTTTCATCATCATTATTCCAGTTTTCAATATCACATGATCCTTCAGAAATCAATATGCTGATTTATTATCAATGTTGGAAACAGTTGTGCTGCTTAATTTTTTTTTATTTTATTTTATTTTATTTTGCAACCTGTGATAATTTTTTTTCAGGATTCTTTGATGAGTAAAACATTAAAAAGAACAGCATTTATTTAAAATAGAAATCTTTTGTAACAATATACACTACCATTCCAAGTTTGGGGGCAGTAATTTTTTTCTTTCTTTCTTTCTTTGAAAGAAACTAATACTTTTATTCAATTTTATTCAAGAAATTAATACTTATATGTGTTCAAGTGATAAAAAGTGATAGTAAAGACTTACATTGTTAGAAAATATTTAAGTAAATGCTGTTCTTTTTAAAGTTTTATTTATCAAAGATACATTTTTTGGTCACAGGTTCGAAAAAATATTAAGCAGCACAACTGTTATAGTTATAAAGCATCCAACACTGATAATAAATCAGCATATTAGAATGATTTCCGAAGGATCATGTGACACTAAAGACTGGAGTAATGGCTGATGAAAATTCAGCTTTGCATCATAGAAATAAATTATACTTTAAAGTATATTAAAACAAAAAACTGCTACTTTAAATTGCAATAATATTTCATAATATTACTTTTTTCTATAATTTTGATAAAACAAATGGAACTTTGATGAGCATGAGACAGTATATGTTTATGTATATATGACAAATATACATCAGTGACAGTGTGAATATGTCAATGAGCATTTCAGAACAACAGAATACTAATATATTTTCATATAGCAGAAATAAAAAGGGACCCCAAGCAAATACTGCATGCATACTTGGCTAATATATATGTAGATGCAATTCAGTGCATTTACTGAAAAATGAAAAGTATCTTATCTGAATGCAGACTTCTTGCTTCTCTCTTTATTTTTGTGCTATTTGGCCATTCTGTACCTACTGCACTTCTCTTGGTGGCTGATGCATTTCACAGGTGACTTAACCTTATCTTAATTGGAAAAAGACTTGGCTTCAGATGTGAAATGTAAAGCTTCCATACAGGTTCCACAGTGTTTATATGACTAACCACAAGGCTTTTTTCTTCGAGGAAAATATGACTAATTGCATGTCTACGTCAGTGTTGGCTGATGATTAAATTGGTAATCAAAATGGGTATAGTGAATATTTTACCTGGAAACATCTAATTGCCCTTTCAGTGATATTATTAGAAATTCACACAGTATGATATAATGGCCTTTCATTATGACACATACAAAAAGATATGTTGTGGTTGCATGATTCATTGTCAGATATTAGACATACTGTATACTAATTTCTTTCACTCTTCATTAGAATTTGAGAATTTAAACACATAAACAGATCAAATTTACTGCATATTTATAAATGTATAGGTATAGGTCTAAGGATATTGTTATAAACACTCTTTAAAGAGATACTTTCTTTGGCAAACTAACGATATAAAAAGTTTTAATAAACCCCTAATTGGGTTGTTTTTAACATGGATTTTAACCGTGTATGCTTTCAATTTGAATCGTCTGTGCAAAAATGAGGCTTTAATGCGAAAACTGGCACTGAACATTTCTTCAGACTAACATAATAGTTAATGAAAAGACTGCTAATATTACTGTAAATCACATTAGTGGATAAAACAGCAATATTTCCATTGTGCTGTCCATTGGCTGGCTTTTAAATCAAACAAACCTCTCCAAGCTTCCGATGACAACATCTGCTTAAACATCTGGCTCATTAAGTCTCCTGTGAAATCTGAATGGCAGTTCATTGCAGCAATAACATTTCCAAAACAAAAGCTTTTAATTCAGCGCTGCCATTTTAAGGCATGGATATCTTTTGTACTTTAATGACGGCAAACTACCGGTCCAGCGTGACTGAATTATATTTCATTATGTATAAAGACCTAATAGTCAATTATTGCCTTTATTAAACTGCTTTTTTCACCCTGCCCAGAAAATTACGTTACTGTAAAATGAGTATTAGTAAGAAAAAAAAAAAAGTTAAAATTTCAAGTACTGACGCTGTTTACTGAACATGTTTATTGAGTGCATGTAAGGTACATTGCTCAGCAAGCATCATCGGCTCTTTAAATAAGCTAAAGTGAGAAATTCTGCAATTGCACATAGACTAAATAATGACAAATGTGGAAAAACAGCATCACCACATCACAATAGCAAAACAAAGACACAAAGAGAAACCATATTTTCAAAAAATCTGTGTAGGCCTCAACCAAACAACTTTAAAAATAACATTCCTGCTTTGCATTTTTAATTGCCTCTGGTTGTTTGTATTTGCACACCAAATCCTCTTCCAAAAGCATGTCCGTTAAAGTTTATATTAGAAATAAATTAACTTGCTAAACAGCAGTCCAAAAAGTGTACTGTTTTAGTCATTTGGAACCAACTTATTCTCCCTTGAGGTACGAAATGCAACTTTGGAGCCATGAATTCACTTTGTGGAAAGCATCTCCCTCTGATTTACACACACACGTGTGTGTGTGTGTGTGTTGCAATAGGTGCAAAAATATTTTTCTTTATATATTCTTTTATATTTCATATAATACATATTTTACTTCTCCTGATCTTTGATTGCCATTAGCTTTTGTGTAAACAAAGAAGTAGGCAACAATTTAAATAATACAGCTGAAATATTTACAAGAAGTAATCTGCCCACAGAAATTTTACATAAATACAACATGTACATAAAGTAAATGGTAACACTTTACAATAATCCATCGACATTAGTCAATGCACCGTTATCATGAGCTAACAGCATTTA
Source organism: Labeo catla (assembly GCA_012976165.1). NCBI lineage: Eukaryota > Metazoa > Chordata > Actinopteri > Cypriniformes > Cyprinidae > Labeo > Labeo catla. The sequence continues at coordinate 408,011 of VONZ01000157.1, read as the reverse complement.
TTAATATAGTTTAATGTTCTAGGTGTAGTAACATGTAATGCCATATCAATATTTTTAGCATTAACCCTAGATTAATAAGTGCTTTATCATTAGTTTATGATAGCTAATGCATCCCTAATGCAATTTGTTAAATATTGTTAAGACACTGACCCTTATTATAATGTGTTACCAAGTATTTTTAAGCTCTCTGTACAAAAACAAAATAGGCATTCCTCAGATTCAGCAAACCAAAGCAACATACAGACTTTGGGCAGCACTTTCCTGTTTATCTTTTTTGTAAAACAAATACGGAGTCCAACAATAATAAGCGCCAATTCGCCATTGTGCATTAAGATAAATAATCTGTTCCTTTGGAGTCACAAAGTTCAGTTCAGTTTCACTCTGCAATGCTCATATTGTGCACATCCTATATCTGTAGGACCTTCCATATGGACGGGCACTGACTTGTCAGTATGGAAAGTATAAATGTCCAACTCATTAAAAGTCAAATCCGAGCATCCTCTGCAACGTTGTTTGGAGAAACAGCTCTCAGGTCAGTCTGAGGCCAACGTAAAACCTCCAGTCTTGTTAGGCCTCAAGGAAATAGAATGGAAGAGACAGAATCCTCACTGATCAGAGAGAATCCATTTGACAGTCCCGGGGAATGGAATACAGCGCTCTGAAAAATAAAAGCGTTCTCGGAAGTCCTTCTCGCAGTGTTCTAGAAGGCTTTCCATCGCCACTTAGTACCCTACAATGAAGATCATCAAATCATCAAAGCCAAATCAAGCAGAATAGCTTCATGTCAAACGCAGCCCATGAGATCAAATAGAGAAAGACTCTTTCATAAATACGAGAGAAACAGATTTTGTACTAGGAAATACGCCTCCTTTTTGATGTCATCTTTTGCGGGAGTCATGTTCGGAAAGATTCTGATAGCTACTATTGCAGTTATTTGAAGGAAATGACTCTCATCAAATTGAGCCACTTGGGAGGGGGGAGATGAAAGTTGTCACATTTTTCTCTTGGTTATCTCTCTGCTTTGATGGCAAAGTTTGACGAGTGATCAAAAAATAAATAAATAAAAAATATATATATCCCCAGTTCACAGTGATAATAGCCCAGAGTTTGAGAAAACTGATGAACTGGGAATTGGTTTTTCCCTCTTAAAAGTCTTCCGAGATCAAAACGAATCAACAGGTGAGATGACGGCAGCTCCAAACCCACATTGACCTCTTAAGTTGGGGATAGTCTTCATGCCGTGACTTGCTTTTCTTTTCTCACCCGCTCTGCTCCTCCTTTCCTCTCCCTCTTCTGTTTGGAGGAGGGAGATACCAGCCGTCTTGGCTTGCTCTGCTCCTGTCTTGCCCCAGACAGTCGTCTATCCCTGTAACGGCAGCAAAACAACCAGTTAAACTATGTGGAGCTGATTTGGCAGATAAACATACTCTACGTCTGTCAGTTCGTGCTAACCCAGACCACTCTCCCATATGGTCAGGTTTCGAACAGAAGGGAGAGAGAGAGAACAGTATGTGACTGAGCAAACTCTTCCCTCTGTGTGGAATTGATTAAGCAGTGCACGGAGGCCAAGACTCCTGCTTTATCTAGCTTTCATTTTCCTATATTACCTATTACGGTAGTGCTCGATTACTACAATGCACTGCCTACAGGTTAGGATCCATAAAAATGGGTGGTTTATAGATTCTGGCATCCAGTACAGTGAAATAAGGTATCATTTGCTTCACTTCAGTCTTTTAGAGACCTGGCACTATAGTGGCATTTCCCAATCTGCAAATTGTTTGAGAATAACGGCACTGCAAACAGTATGATTTACTTGACATATGAATGACAAAGAAAATCAGCTCTTTTTTTCTGATTATTACTTCCAAAGCATTCATTTTGTTCTTAGAGACATTTGATGATATTTCTAGTTGTAGTTTATAGGTTTTCTCTTAAAAATAACTAACCTTATAATGAAAGAAAACTATACTGCAATAAAATCTCTGAGTAGTTTTGAAGTTAAGTGCAGAAAAAGTTCCAGTTATTCGGTGTTCATATTGTCCCCTCAGTCCAGTCCCACAGCTTTGTTTGCATATGAATCTGAGAATAGTGTGGAATCAAACTCCTACGTGTCATGACCGCAAGCTTGTCCCATTGCCCAGGAAGGTGCTGACACACGCAGCAGCTGGTGTATTTTGTGTCTTGTCATGACAAGAGTCAAAATCTGCCACAACCCTTGAAGCTATCTGAAGGTGAGATATAGGCCTGTGCTTTAAATAACACAGTAATAATAGAATAAGCCATTCGGCTTCTGTAAAGGTTTGTTGACCTAGTGAACTGAGAACCAGTTCTGTGCATTTGTGTAAGCACTGCTTACTCATATACTTGACTGTGTTCAGTCCTGAAGGTCATTTGAGTAATATAATATTAAACACTGAGCAACTTCATTGCATTTTTGCCATGAACCTACACAGGAATATTTACTTTAGCACTGTAGCATATCAAGATTATTTTTTTCAAACGGTAAGGCATCAGTTAAATTATGTAAAAAGCAGATTGCTTCCACACTGAGACACATGTACCTAATTATACAATGGTTACTCCTGGTCTTCGAAATTTGATTGGCAGATGGAAGTTCCAAAACTAGTAAGTGATACTGTTTGTATCACACTGTGTTTACAGATTCCAGACAGACAGTCAGTGACTCTTTGCAAGTTGAACTGGTGACAGGTGTCTTTTTGATTTGTTTAAAACACTGATTTAATTGGGAAATTTGACAAAATCATTGACTAGATCGTTCAATATGTCAGTATTTCAACAATATGTTTAAAATACAGATTCATTCTGTAACAAAACAGTGAGTGGCTTTATGAGTGTGTTTTTTTAGTCATTCAGCCAATCAATTTGTTCAGAAGAAACAAAATGAGTCAATGAATCTTTTGCGCAAACTGTTCAATTTAAACACAGACTAATTAAGGAGTTCTATTAAAAATGTTCTGGCTCTTCCGAGCTTCCAAGTTGATGGCAGTGAATGGGGTTTAAGATTCTGAAGGCCAGAAAACTGCATCCATACGAATAAGAAGCCTTTTGAAGTGAATTGGTGCTGTTGAAAAATGTATAAAATTATAAACCATTATCTCTAGCTTCTGCTAACTGTTTTACACACGTTCCAGAGTCCCAGCGGATGACGTAGAATTTAGATGTGATTATGCTAGTCTCGTGAGAACCAAATTTTGTTTACAGCAAAAGAAATATATATTGAAATTTGACATTTTTCTTTACAAATCCTCATTTTGTACTTAACTTTTGTACTCATTTTGTACCACTAATTTGTGACCGGTGTTTTGTTTTGCTCTCTCCTCTGCACTCTGTCACTTCCAAATTCATCACCGTGTTCGTCTACGTCCTGCGCCGTCAGCTGGATTACCACTATCAAGTAAATGTGCATACCACAGTTACCGCAAGCTAGAAATTACAGTTGATAAAGCTTTAAATATGGATATTTGTCTTACACAAATGCATCCATTTACTTCAAAAGGCCTATATTAACTCTCCAGAGTTACATTTTATGTTGTATGGATGCACTTTTTTGGGCTTCAAAATCTTAGAGAGGTCATCAGATGCAAAATTCACTTTTGCCGGTTGTTCGAACTGAAATTTGTCTTGGCAGTGTGTGTACACAGCCACCCTATAATGATAAAAAGCCACCCAGTTTTTTTTAAATCCCAATAAATCATAACCCTATTCTCAGATCAAGCCACTCACAGATTCTTGACAGAGTGATAAAGTTCTGCACAGGCCCCTCCCATGATTGTTGATCGACACTGGCGTTTTATCACAGACCCGCCCTGTAAACAGTCCACTATTGTTTCGACGCCGGAGCAGGTGTAGATAATAATGTCTCCTAAGCGTTACAATGAACATAGCAGTCATTTACTACCAACATCTGAGCCGCTAAAGACGCAGTGGATTACTTTTTTTGTCATGTTGTCTGCATCATGTGACATACAAGTATCAGTTGCATCACTTTCAAGTATCAGTTGTATCACTTTCATGTACATCACTTACATCATCCTCTCCCTTGTCTCCTGCTAGTAAAGTGCCCATCAGATGCACATTTCAGAATGTCATCCAAAATCTCTTCTGTTTTATGAGTACTGTGAATTCTACTACTCTGTTCACATACTGAACAGAAGAGAGAGAGACTATATAGACTATATCTTACTATGTAGTAGGGAAGTATGCAGTTTTGTATACAGCCACTACTAATTCATTCAGAAAGAGGCGCCACTATTATGTGTGTGTTGCTTATTTGGCTTCATTTAGAAGTGTTTTCAGAGCGGATATAAGAAAATAAATGGAAATACTGTGTTTAAAATTTAATTTCCTCCCTATTAACATTATTTATGGCACTGTTGTAGTACAACCGCAGTAGGCGCACATTTAGAAACACTGGCACGAATATCAGCACTTGCAAGTCTTGTGCTATTGCCTAAATAATAACACCTTAAATAAAAACCAAAAATGACAACACAGCAGATGGTTGCAACCACTTTAATCATAACTTACAAATAGGTGAAGTAAATGTTTGTAACCCTAAATCAGAGGGGTATGTGGCTATATGTGCAGCTGTAAGTGGCCTAGCAGGCTATTACTCTGGGCAATGAGAGAATCACCAAGTCCCTCATCCGAGGAATTATCACAGTGGGATTTCAGCAAGGTGACATCTGCCGGACAGACCAGCTGCGCGAAGCCCTGCCTATCACAGATTAGCGCACAGATTGTTTACACTGCAATCGATCTCCAACTGTTTGAATTCCATTAGCTGTGCAACGGGCTTCCCAAAAATCTCTAAGGTCCAACCAACCAAAATCACGTCTAGTCCAGAACGTCCTTTTGAAATGTTTTCCTCTCAACACCTATGATAAACTGCAAATCTGTCACCAACCATTCTGTGCATATTTTGGGTCAAATTTATGCTCTCCATTAGTTCTTGTTTAGATTTACCAAAATAGACTTCTCTCCTGATGTGCGCAATAAGCGATTGTTCTCCAGAAAAGTCAAGAACAGGAAGACGGCATCATTATATGCCAGCAGTCTTTAGAAATGAGCCCAAAATAAATGAAGCTTGTGCTCATTATAAACAGAATGACTTTGCATCAGGGCCAGAAGATCAGGGGCTTGAGCAGCCAGGCAGAGCAGCCCACAATCTCCTTGCTGTGATTACTAGGAAATAGAGAAGAAATGTCATTACTGAAAGAAAGAGCGGGAAATCCAATAAATTAGATTTAGTCAGGCACCAAGCATAATCTGGCCTGTTAGCACCTACACTAGCATTGTATGAGCGATGTCCTGAATTCTGAACATGTTCTGGTTGGACAAAATGTATCTCCTTTGGGGCAGTTGTAATTTTGTACGGTCGTTTCACACTACTTTAAGTCAGTCCAATCACTAGAGAAAATACAATGCAGAAAGAATATGTGGAAAAAGCTTTTGACAATCTCTACTTCCAGGAGCACAGCTGACGCACCACTCTAAGTCTGTTCTTGGGCTTTGGTTAATGCAGTGTTTAATTTTTAGGAGCTGTTGTAACTGACATGAATTCTGTTGAGCTCTCTCCAAGCTTTCATGTTTAAGGGACTATTTCCAACACTGTGCTGCCTACCTTAATCAAAAAGAATTATAGTTTAAGTTTATTTCATTAAGTATACTTAAGTAAAGTTCAAGTATATTATTAAGTATACTTTATGTAGTGAGTATGCAAATGTCAGTGTACTAGTAGTACACTTGTAAGTGTACTATTTCAATACTCCTTGGGACTAAATTGGCCCAAATTCTAGTATATACTGTAAAAGTATACTTTAAGTATAACAGCAGTAAACTTTGAGTACACAACTAGTTTACATCTGTTTTAGTTTGTACTGCAACTATACCAAAAGTGAACGTATAGGTATACTGATTGTATGGAAGCCTGTTTCCGCCACTGAATAAAAAATTAAAAAACCTTATCTCACAATTCTGACTTTTTTTCTCAGAATTGCGTGATACAAACTCACAATTCTGACTTTTTTTTTAGAATTGTGAGATATAAACTCACAATTGCAAGTTATAAAGTCATAATTCCGAGATATAACGTCGCAATTCTGAGAAATAAAGTCAGAATTGTGAGATATAAACTTGCAATTCTGTGAACATATCAGCCTTTTTTTTCTCCTCAGAACTGGACTTTATAACTTGCAATTGCGAGTTTGTATCTCATAATTCTGAGAAAAAAAGTCAAAATTGCGAGTTTATATCTCTTATAGTTTATATATCTAGCAATTTTGACTTTATAACTCGCAGTTGTGTGTTTATATCTCACAATTCTGAGAAAAAAAGTCAGACTTGCGAGATGTAAACTCAAAATTGCGAGAAAAAAGTCAGAATTGTGAGATAAAAAGTCGCAATTACCTTTTTTTATTTTTTATTCAGTGGCGGAAATGGGCGTCCATAGATAGTTTACTAATTAAATTCTTGTAGCATTTTTAGTACACTTTGAAGTATAGTCTCAGGAAACTACTAGTTTAGTAGATTTATCCTGCAAGTATACTCAAGTTTTCTTTCAGTGAACTTTGCATCATACTTTAAGTATACAACTATTTCCCTATCTAGGTATTAATTTGTATATATTTTGTTATATGAATATCTGAACATACAAAACATCAAAAGAAAAAACAGGGCATCTGCTTGTAGACAAAAAGATTTGTGCATTCTTTTTTAGAAACACTTGAATGTGAGTAAGTTTCATAAACAATAATAATAAATAAACAACATTTTGAACAAAAAGATGAAAAAAGACTATGAATTGGATTCAGGGTGATAAACAGTCATTATTACCTCTTCATGGGTCACATTTTATTCCATAACATTGATCATGACTGATAAACATGTTAAAAACATGTGGAAGCATCTGTTGGTTTGGTTTCTTCGCTTATGTTTTGGAAATTCTGTACAGTAGATGTTTAATAGCGCCCCTAGCGTATAACAATGAAAACGAGGATTCTCAGAAAACAATATTGCTTAAATATATTTAGATTTTTTCCCAAGTACAAGTCAAGTATACTTAAATGTCATTTTAAGTATATTTCTGAGAAGTACATAAAAGTATGCTTTCTTATTTTTAGTTTAAAAGAAGTATACTAATAGCACACTTGAATAAACTTTTTCTGATCATCATAGTACCCTTCGTTTTCTTAGTGTGCCTAATTATTTATAAGGCATGTTTTACAATGTAACGTCCTATATATGTTTTACATGGACAGTCCCCTCAGGCCAGCTGGCCTTGTTTCAAGGATCTATCTAGATGAGAGATCCCTGTTATGGTTTAGATCATACATCCCACTCTTTAGGGGGTTGAATGCACATCCTTTGAACTTCTTTCATCATCAAAAAAGTTGTAAAGAAATGAATGGTGCTTTTCAAATATGTTTGAAATCATGTGATTCCACAATGGAATTGAATCATATGAGTAGCCTATGCCTTTTAAATGCAAAAGGGTTAAGAAACCCCTTTACCATTGTTTGACTTATCTATTTTTCAAATGACCCAGAATGCTCTGCGCCTTTATTTGTTATCTGTCCTCCCTGTTCCTCTCTGTGCTTTGTACATATTTGTGCATATTTATAGAACACAAACAGTTTTATTTCTATTTCAACACCAGCCAGATATAAGCCTGTTTACTGCCACATTGATTAATTTCTCAACAACAATGAAAACCACTGGCTGATTATAAAAAATATTAAAATTTATGTTTTAGGGAAAGTCTCGCAGGATATTTTTCCAAATGGTGGTGTTCGTCATCCAGGTTTTCGCTTGTCTTGCCTGAAGGATAAGCCTGTTTAATTTATCTCTCATTTATCTCTTTAGAATTTAACTGAATTAGAATAGGAATCTGTGAAAAATAATAGAAAAAAATAAAAAATAAAAGCAGGTATTGTTTCTGTGGTCTGATTGATGTTCTAATGTATTGCACTACTAAATCTTTTGTGTTGTTTCTGATTAGATCAAGCTGTTGGAATATAGCATTTGGCTGGCAGTGGAAAACCATAATACAATACATTGTGATGCGGTCTGTGGAATGACCTGAAATGCTTTGTAAACCAGTGAGATGCAGACAGAAAGAGACAGGCTAGAAACCGAGGGCAGGGCAACCAGCCAGTGAGCACATAAGCAACAATCGAATGTCAACAGGTGCCATGATTCTCTCTCTCTCTCCTTATCAGCTGCGTTCCATCTATCGTGTGCCGGGCAAAGTAATCCTGGCCAGTACACCCCTGCAGCATGCCAGCTGAATCGCATTGCCAAAGCTTCCTCATCAGAGCGCTTTCTTCTGCAGGTTAGCAGGGAGGAACTCTACATAATACGAAAGAAGGATTTCTAAATCAAGTCCTTGTGTTACGTGCGAGAGAATTCATAAAGAAAGTTATGCCGTTATTGTGAGGATTATGATATGTGTCACACATCCTCCTGATATAGAGATGGTATGTGGGTGAAGTGTTTGTTCCACTTCATGTCACGAAACCTGGTTTCCTGCATCACCTCCAACCCGTTCTCATTTCAGTTAATCCCAGCGGATTTCAGCCCCTGCGCTTATCGGTTTTCAGCAGGACACTTCTTCACTACATCATCCTGTGTCTTTGGGTTTCAGCTGTGTGTGATTATGTGTGGTGACAGCCCTGTGAGATTACCTTGCTTAGTGACACTGTGATTTAGTCACATTTGGTTACCATACAAGAATGACATATCACAAGAGGGGTTTTGCCCTGACAGCTTGAGATATGTATAAATGGAGGTCTAAGGCAGCTCCAAGTGGACAGGGCAGCTCCAGATGGGTTGTACACACTAACTTGAAGGTTTCTGCCTATTTGTGGCCACATGTATGAGGTTCTCTCGTGAACGAGTGTTAAAGACTGACATGGAAGAGAAGAAATTGTTGAATAGTCATTATTTTTGTTTTCCTATGTGCAAAGTATTCTCGTAGCTTCATAAAATTTAGGTTAAACCACTGATGTCACATGGACTGTTTAAAAGAGAAGTCTACTTTCAGAACAATTTACAGATAATGTACCCCTTGTCATCCAAGGGGTTCATATCTTTCTTTCTTCAGTTGTAAAGAAATTATATGTTTTTTGGGAAACATTTCAGCATTTTACTCCATATAATGGACTGCTATGGTGCCCCGAGTTTGAGCTTCCAAAATGCAGTTTAAATGCGGCTTCAAACGATCCCAGATGCGGTTGTAAACGATCCCAGCCGAGAAAGAAGGGTCTTATCTAGTGAAACGATATTATATTTTCATTAAAAAAGTACAATTTAAATACTTTTTAATCTCAAATGCTCGTCTGGTCTTACTCTCCTTTAACTCTGTGTGGTTCAAGACAGTTAGGGTATGTCAAAAAACTCCAATCGTATTTTCTCCCTCAACTTCAAAAATCATTTCAAAATTGTCCTACATCGCTGCAGAAGTACCGACCCAGTCTTTGCAAAATGAACATGCAAAGAACATCAAACACCCTTAACAAAAAAGGTAAAACAGCAATATAGGAGGATTTTGAAGTTGAGGGAGAACATGAGATGGTTTTTTTTGACATACCCTAACTGTCCTGAGCCAGAATACACAGTTCAGGGAGAGTAAGACAAGACGAGCGACATTAAAAAGTATATAAATTGTATTATTTTTATTAAAATCGTTTCCCTACATAAGACCCTTCTTCCTTAGCTGGGATCAAAGAAAAAGGGGTCAGTAACACATTTTAATGTTTTTTGATGAATGTTTCAATATATTTAATGACAGTAGAAGTTACTATAGGATTTACAGGATGTCTTAACATTTTATATCTGGTTTAAAGGTGCTGTATGTAATTTTTTTGACTGCAAAGCATAAAAACACCATAATACATTTACAGATATTTAAGAAACATGTTCACATACTTGTTTCTCCGAAAAACAAAGCTAAAACCAATTATTCTACTGCATAAATGTGCATTCTGTGTGGAAATGTGTTGGATTTGGGTTTAGAACAGCATAATGGGTAGTAATTAATGACAGAATTTAGATTGTTGATGATGGCAAAAGTCATGTAAAATCTAAAAACATGACCGTTAAAACGGGGCAGTAACACTTATTATATTTTCGAATTGTTTACGGTAAAAACAGTAATAGTGAAATATTATTATAATTTTATTAACTATTGTCTGTTTGAATATTTGGCAAAATTTGGATTGCAGCCATTACTAAAGTCTTCAGTGTCACATGATCCTTCAGAAATCATTTTAATAGTTTGATTTGGTGTTCAATAAACATTTCTTATCATTGTCAATGTTAAAAACAACTGCACTGCTTTTTGTGTAAACACTGATCTTTTTTTTTCCTGCAGGATTTTTTGATGAATAGAAAGTTTATTTAAATTTGCAATATTTTGCAGCCTTATAAATCTCTTATTGTAACTTTTAATCCATTTAAAACATCCTTGCTAAATATATTTGTAAATATATTGGCTGACACTGATAAAAAAAAAGAAGAAAGAAACACACACATAATTGTGATTATTGGGATATAATTGTGTGTAATTATGATGAAATTGTGAGATTAAGTATGATTAAGTTGTTATAGAATTTGCAGGATGCTTTGAGGTAACATTTTACACCTGGTTTAAAAGTGCTGCATGTAATTTTTTTTTGACTGTACCAAAGAATAAAAAAAAAAGTTGATAATATTTTGGAAATTTGCTAAGTTCATATACTTGTTTCTGTGAAAAACAATGCTAAAGCCAGTTATTCTACTTTGAAAATGTGCGTTCTGTGTCGAAATGTGTTTTATTTGGGTTTGGAACAACATAAGGGTGAATAATTAATGACAGAATTTAGATTTTTGGGAATGCTATCAGTTTAAGTTAGGACTAGATGATGGCAAAAGTCATGTAAAATCTAAAAACATGACTATCACAAAGGGTTCAGTAAGACGTTTTAATATTTAAGAATTGTTTACGGTAAAAACAGTAATATAGTGAAATATTATTATAATTGTATTAACTATTGTCTGTTTGAATATTTGGCAAAAGTTGGATTTTCAGCAGCCATTACTCAAGTCTTCAGTGTCACATGATCCTTCAGAAATCATTTTAATAGTTTGATTTGGTGTTTAATAAACATTTCTTATCATTGTCAATGTTAAAAACAACTGCACTGCTTTTTGTGGAAACACTGATCTTTTTTTTTCCTCCAGGATTTTTTGATGAATAGAAAGTTTATTTAAATTTGCAATATTCTGCAGCCTTATAAATCTATTATTGTAACTTTTAATCCATTTAAAACATCCTTGCTAAATATAAGTATTTGTAAATACATTGGCTGACACTGATAAAAAAAGAAGAAAGAAACACACACAGTTGTGATTACTGGGATATAATTGTGTGTAATTATGATAAAATTATGAGATTAAGTATGATTAAGTTGTTATAGAATTTGCATAATGCTTTGAGGTAACATTTTACACCTGGTTTAAAAGTGCTGTATGTAATTTATTCTTTGACTGTACCAAAGAATAAAAAAGATGTTGATGATATTTTGGAAATATGCTAAGTTCATATACTTGTTTCTGTGAAAAACAATGCTAAAGCCAGTTATTCTACTTTGAAAATGTGTGTTCTGTGTCGAAATGTGTTTTATTTGGGTTTGGAACAACATAAGGGTGAATAATTAATGACAGAATTTAGATTTTTGGGTATGTTTTGTTTAAGTTAGCACTAGATGATGGCAAAAGTCATATACAATCTAAAAACATGACCATTAAAAAGTTATTACTGGGATATAATTGTGTGTAATTATGATAAAATTATGAGATTAAGTATGATTAAGTTGTTATAGAATTTGCAGGATGCTTTGAGGTAACATTTTACACCTGTTTTAAAAGTGCTGTATGTACCTTTTTGACTGTACCAAAGAATAAAAAAGATGTTGATGATATTTTGGAAACATGCTAAGTTCATATACTTGTTTCTGTGAAAACCAAGCTAAAGCCAGTTATTCTACTTTGAAAATGTATGTTCTGTGTCGAAATGTGTTTTATTTAGGTTTGGAACAACATAAGGGTGAATAATTAAAGACAGAATTTATATTTTTGGGTATGTTTTGTTTAAGTTAGCACTAGATGATGGCAAAAGTCATGTAAAATCTAAAAACATGACCATTAAAAAGGGGTCAGTAAGACGTTTTAATATTTAAGAATTGTTTACGGTAAAAACAGTAACAGTGAAATATTATTATAATTGTATTAACTATTGTCTGTTTGAATATTTGGCAAAATTTGGATTGCAGCCATTACTCAAGTCTTCAGTGTCACATGATCCTTCAGAAATCATTTTAATAGTTTGATTTGGTGTTCAATAAACATTTCCTATCTTTGTCAATGTTAAAAACAACTGCACTGCTTTTTGTAGAAACACTGATCTTTTTTTTTCCTCCAGGATTTTCTGATGAATAGAAAGTTTATTTAAATTTGCTATGTTTTGCAGCCTTATAAATCTCTTATTGTAACTTTTAATAAGTTTAAAACATCCTTGCTAAATATAAGTATTTGTAAATATATTGGCTGATACAGATAAAAAAAAAGAAAAAAAAAGAAACACACAGTTGTGATTACTGGGATATAATTGTGTGTAATCATGATTAAATTGTGAGATTAAGTATGATTAAGTTGTTATAGAATTTGCAGGATGCTTTGAGGTAACATTTTACACCTGGTTTAAAAGTGCTGTATGTACTTTTTTGACTGTACCAAATAATAAAAAAGATGTTGATGATATTTTGGAAACATGCTAAGTTCATATACTTGTTTCTGTGAAAACCAAGCTAAAGCCAGTTATTCTACTTTGAAAATGTGCGTTCTGTGTCGAAATGTGTTTTATTTGGGTTTGGAACAACATAAGGGTGAATAATTAAAGACAGAATTTTGATTTTTGGGAATGCTATCAGTTTAAGTTTGCACTAGATGATGGCAAAAGTCATGTAAAATCTAAAAACATGACCATTAAAAAGGGGTCAGTAAGACGTTTTAATATTTAAGAATTGTTTACGGTAAAAACAGTAATATAGTGAAATATTATTATAATTGTATTAACTATTGTCTGTTTGAATATTTGGCAAAAGTTGGATTTTCAGCAGCCATTACTCAAGTCTTCAGTGTCACATGATCCTTCAGAAATCATTTTAATAGTTTGATTTGGTGTTTAATAAACATTTCTTATCATTGTCAATGTTAAAAACAACTGCACTGCTTTTTGTGGAAACACAGATCTTTTTTTTTCCTCCAGGATTTTTTGATGAATAGAAAGTTTATTTAAATTTGCAATATTCTGCAGCCTTATAAATCTATTATTGTAACTTTTAATCCATTTAAAACATCCTTGCTAAATATAAGTATTTGTAAATACATTGGCTGACACTGATAAAAAAAGAAGAAAGAAACACACACAGTTGTGATTACTGGGATATAATTGTGTGTAATTATGATAAAATTATGAGATTAAGTATGATTAAGTTGTTATAGAATTTGCATAATGCTTTGAGGTAACATTTTACACCTGGTTTAAAAGTGCTGTATGTAATTTATTCTTTGACTGTACCAAAGAATAAAAAAGATGTTGATGATATTTTGGAAATATGCTAAGTTCATATACTTGTTTCTGTGAAAAACAATGCTAAAGCCAGTTATTCTACTTTGAAAATGTGTGTTCTGTGTCGAAATGTGTTTTATTTGGGTTTGGAACAACATAAGGGTGAATAATTAATGACAGAATTTAGATTTTTGGGTATGTTTTGTTTAAGTTAGCACTAGATGATGGCAAAAGTCATATACAATCTAAAAACATGACCATTAAAAAGTTATTACTGGGATATAATTGTGTGTAATTATGATAAAATTATGAGATTAAGTATGATTAAGTTGTTATAGAATTTGCAGGATGCTTTGAGGTAACATTTTACACCTGTTTTAAAAGTGCTGTATGTACCTTTTTGACTGTACCAAAGAATAAAAAAGATGTTGATGATATTTTGGAAACATGCTAAGTTCATATACTTGTTTCTGTGAAAACCAAGCTAAAGCCAGTTATTCTACTTTGAAAATGTATGTTCTGTGTCGAAATGTGTTTTATTTAGGTTTGGAACAACATAAGGGTGAATAATTAAAGACAGAATTTATATTTTTGGGTATGTTTTGTTTAAGTTAGCACTAGATGATGGCAAAAGTCATGTAAAATCTAAAAACATGACCATTAAAAAGGGGTCAGTAAGACGTTTTAATATTTAAGAATTGTTTACGGTAAAAACAGTAACAGTGAAATATTATTATAATTGTATTAACTATTGTCTGTTTGAATATTTGGCAAAATTTGGATTGCAGCCATTACTCAAGTCTTCAGTGTCACATGATCCTTCAGAAATCATTTTAATAGTTTGATTTGGTGTTCAATAAACATTTCCTATCTTTGTCAATGTTAAAAACAACTGCACTGCTTTTTGTGGAAACACTGATCTTTTTTTTTCCTCCAGGATTTTCTGATGAATAGAAAGTTTATTTAAATTTGCTATGTTTTGCAGCCTTATAAATCTCTTATTGTAACTTTTAATAAGTTTAAAACATCCTTGCTAAATATAAGTATTTGTAAATATATTGGCTGATACAGATAAAAAAAAAGAAAAAAAAAGAAACACACAGTTGTGATTACTGGGATATAATTGTGTGTAATCATGATTAAATTGTGAGATTAAGTATGATTAAGTTGTTATAGAATTTGCAGGATGCTTTGAGGTAACATTTTACACCTGGTTTAAAAGTGCTGTATGTACTTTTTTGACTGTACCAAATAATAAAAAAGATGTTGATGATATTTTGGAAACATGCTAAGTTCATATACTTGTTTCTGTGAAAACCAAGCTAAAGCCAGTTATTCTACTTTGAAAATGTGCGTTCTGTGTCGAAATGTGTTTTATTTGGGTTTGGAACAACATAAGGGTGAATAATTAAAGACAGAATTTTGATTTTTGGGAATGCTATCAGTTTAAGTTTGCACTAGATGATGGCAAAAGTCATGTAAAATCTAAAAACATGACCATTAAAAAGGGGTCAGTAAGACGTTTTAATATTTAAGAATTGTTTACCGTAAAAACAGTAATATATTGAAATATTATTATAATTTATTAACTATTGTCTGTTTGAATATTTGGCAAAAGTTGGATTTTCAGCAGCCATTACTCAAGTCTTTAGTGTCACATGATCCTTCAGAAATAATTTTAATAGTTTGATTTGGTGTTCAATAAACATTTCCTATCATTGTCAATGTTAAAAACAACTCCACTGCTTTTTGTGGAAACACTGATCTTTTTTTTTTCCTCCGGGATTTTTTGATGAATAGAATGTTTATTTAAATTTGCAATATTCTGCAGCCTTATAAATCTCTTATTGTAACTTTTAATCCATTTAAAACATCCTTGCTAAATATAAGTATTTGTAAATATATTGGCTGACACTGATAAAAAAAAAAAAGAAAGAAACACACAATTGTGATTATTGGGATATAATTGTGTGTAATTATGATGAAATTGTGAGATTAAGTATGATTAAGTTGTTATAGAATTTGCAGGATGCTTTGAGGTAACATTTTACACCTGGTTTAAAAGTGCTGTATGTACTTTTTTGACTGTACCAAAGAATAAAAAAGATGTTGATGATATTTTGGAAATATGCTAAGTTCATATACTTGTTTCTGTGAAAACCAAGCTAAAGCCAGTTATTCTACTTTGAAAATGTGCATTCTGTGTCGAAATGTCGAATTTGGGTTTGGAACAACATAAGGGTGAATAATTAAAGACAGAATTTAGATTTTTGGGAATGCTATCAGTTTAAGTTAGCACTAGATGATGGCAAAAGTCATGTAAAATCTAAAAACATGACCATTAAAAAGGGGTCAGTAAGACGTTTTAATATTTAAGAATTGTTTACGGTAAAAACAGTAATATAGTGAAATATTATTATCATTTTATTAAATATTGTCTGTTTGAATATTTGGCAAAATTTGGATTGCAGCCATTACTAAAGTCTTCAGTGTCACATGATCCTTCAGAAATCATTTTAATAGTTTGATTTGGTGTTCAATAAACATTTCCTGTCATTGTCAATGTTAAAAACAACTGCACTGCTTTTTGTGGAAACACTGATCTTTTTTTTTCCCTCCAGGATTTTTTGATGAATAGAAAGTTTATTTAAATTTGCAATATTTTGCAGCCTTATAAATCTCTTATTGAAACTTTTAATCCATTTAAAACATCCTTGCTAAATATAAATATTTGTAAATATATTGGCTGACACTGATAAAAAAAGAAGAAAGAAACACACACACAATTGTGATTATTGGATATAATTGCATGTAATTATGATAAAATTATGAGATTAAGTATGATTAAGTTGTTATAGAATTTGCAGAATGCTTTGAGGTAACATTTTACAAGTTTAAAAGTGCTATGTCTTTTTCTTTTGACTGTACCAAAGAATAAAAAAAAAAAGTTGATGATATTTTGGATTTTCAGCAGCCATTACTCAAGTCTTCAGTGTCACATGATCCTTCAGAAATCATCCTAAAATTTGGATTTGGTGTTCAGTAAACATTTCTTATCATTGTCAATGTTAAAAGCAACTGCACTGCTTTTTGTGGAAACACCAATCTTTTTTTCCTCTAGGAAAACCAATATTTTGCAACTTTATAAATCTGTCATTGTAACTTTTAATCAATTTAAAGCATCCTTGCTAAATAAAAGTATTGGTAAATATATTGGCTGATACTGAAACATTAAACACACACACACAACTGTGATTATTGGGATATAATTGTGTGTAATTATGAAAAAATTATAGAATTAAGTATGATTAAGTTGTTATAGAATTTGCAGGATGACTTGAGATAACAATTTTAACCTGGTTTAAAAGTGTTGTATTTTTTTTTTTAATGTACCAAAGAATAAAAAATATTTTGAAGATATTTTGAAAACACGCTAAATTCATATACTAAAAAAAAGCTAGCCAGTTATGATACTTTGTAAACGTGCATTCCATTTTGGAATCTGGTGGCAGAAAATGACCGTTTTCAATTAGCAGTCTATGGAAGCCATGGAATAAAAGAATAATCTGAGTTTAAAATTAAAATTTGGACTATTCTTGCAATTCCAAGATTATATCTCAAAATTCTAATAAGAAAAATCAGCTTGTCATTTTCTCTTTTCCCCTCCACTCAGAAACATAAGTTTATATCCCACACTTGTGGCTTTTTCCCCTCAGAATTGACAAACTCGCTTTTGTTGAGTTAAATGGAGTTATAAAATCGGAGATATAAACTTGCATTTGTAAGAAAAAAAAGGCAGAATTGTGAGTTAAAATAGGTAAATGTAATATGTTATATGTTTAAACTCTATTTCCTGCTGTAACTGTAGGGCTAATATAATATGTCCTCTTTGAACGCAAATGTGAATATTATGTAAACCTATTGTTTAAGTCAAATTTATACTTTAAAAGCAGAGTAAACATAGCATGTTTCATCCATTAGTCTGTCCGTTTAAACATCTGTGTTTAGCTTCAAATAACGTCTTTGACGACAGTATTCTATAAAAATGATTTGAATTCTTATTCTGACATCCAAAGGCACAACAATTTTATCTCTTATTCTGTGGATTTTACCTGTTTCACTCCACTTGTCACCAGTTTTTCTGCCACCACAAGTGATGTAACTGTGACGTCTACTCCAAATTGGTCTATTTCAAAACCTGGGTTGCGTGCGGATGGAAGCGAGCAAACAAACTAGGTCAGAGATTGCAGATTCTGTCTGAGCTAAAAAGCCTCGGCATCAATCTAAAAAGCTCAAGCAAACGAGGATAAATCAACTCATAAACTTACAGTGTAATCTCTTGTTTAATTTAAAATGTAACATCTACTTGTCAATTATTTCACCTTTATGTTACAAAAATAGAAAGTAACAATATAACCAGTTGGTAAGGGTTGTAACAGTACTGTCAAGAATCAGTTATTTTCTTAAACAAGGGGAATGCTTTTCAAGGACATTCTAGACTTATTGTAATGGAAAAATCCACAAAAGGTCCTGCAAGGTTGTGTTTTTGATACACCTCATGAATGGATAATGTAAAGCTCTGTATTGGGTGTCTCAGTGGAAGTCCTGATGATGGCCGGTTCAGTGTTTCATATGAGCAGCGGCTAAAGCAGCGGGTAGACGTGTGTACACCAGTGCCACTGTGTTCTGTTTAAGTAAACCCTGCAGTGAAGTCGCTGTCGCTGAGATCAGAGGAAGCTTTTTTTCCCTCAGTTTCCATTTCCTTAGTTATTATGGCGGTGAGGCATGAAAACACTAGCTCTTTGTTGTTTAAAGGAAAAACAGCATTTCATAGAACTTGAAAAGATTTTGGTAGAGAAGTGTTTGTGTTTTTCAAACTATCATGTATTATACCAGTGATGTGTGGAGGGTGAGGAAAAGTTCTTCTGTATATTTCAGATGGATGCTCCATATGGTACATCATGCATCAAACAAGTGATCCTGGGGCACTAATGTGTGATTCTTGTTTCTTCCTTTTTGTGACTCATTCACTCAATTATCTCCATCTGTAGTGCTGTACCGTACACACATTCACATATACACACTCAGATGAATTAGCGCGCACCTATTGTGTATACACAAAAATGCTGTATACACAATAATCACTACATTGTGTGCAAAACTGGTCCACCAGGATATTGGAAAGTTGTTTTTGTTTGTTTGTTCTTGTTTTTCCATTTGAAGTGCTTGGTATTGAAGCCTGTTTCCACCACAAAATGAATTCATTAAAAAAGGTACTGTAATTGCGTAATTACCTTACAATTTGGACTTCGTTTCTTGCAGTTATGAGGGGGAAAAAAGGCACAATTGCACGACATAAACTCACACTTAAGAGGGGGGAAATCAGAAATGCAAGATATAAACTCAAAATGTATTTTAATGCCACAATTGTTTTTTTCTCTGAATTCTGAGTTAGTTTACATCTCACAATTTTTTTCAGATCTTTCTGATACGTCTATGTAAGAACGTAAGCATTCTTTCAAGAACATTAAAAAATAACTTCACAATAAGGTTCATTAGTTAACATGAACTAAAAATGAACAATACTTGTACAGCATTTAATCTTAGTGTTAATTTCAGTATTTATTAAAATCAAAAGTTCTGTTTGTTAACATTAACAAAGATTAGTAAATACTGTAATAAATGTATTGTTCATTGTTTGTTCATGTTAATACATTAACTAATTGTAAAACCTTACCAACATCAAACTGTACTGTCTTAAATCATTATTAAAGGCTACAAAAACACTTTTTTGCCACAAGACAAAAAGACAATTGCAACATTTTATATCACAATTTTGACTTTTCTTTCTCTAAATTCCGAATTATTTTTTCAAAACTCAGAATTACAAGAAAAAGCTTGAATTGTCTGATAAAGCATTGCAACTACCGTTTTATATTTTTATATTATTTATTCCATGGCGAAAAACAGGCTTGGTAATTTCTGATCTTTAAGCACACCTTTTCAAATAACATCCAGCATTTTAGATACCAGCCCACAGCAAGTTACTTCAGCATCAGCAGCTGACATTTATCTGCTGTGGTTTTAATATGATGGACATTATCTATTACAGACTTGAACATGTTAAAGAAATGTATCTGAAGAAAAAGTAATCACACACCATCCACCGAGTCGGAGGTAGTCAAATGGTTAACTATTATTGTGCTGTTGAGATGACAGTGGGGACACATTGAGTTCTCAATTTTGCTCAATCACAACGGGACCCTTGAGCAAGGGTCTTCACCTCCGATTGCTCCAGTCAGACCGCTGTGGCAATTAGTCTGCTGTAGGCTGCTGCAGTTGAAAGGCAGGTCGCGAGTAACTGAGTACATGACGTATTTGTCAATGACAATTTACACTGAGTCCGTGTCTGAGCAAAAATACCAGCTGACAGGGATAACCTTTTTACTCCACTATAGCAGGGAAGTGATGCATCTTGATGAAGGATTAGAGTTTCATCAGAAATACTGAGCTCACGTGTGTTTTGTGAACCTTTTTTTTGTTGTTGTTTTATCTGTTTAACGTGATGTCCTGTATATCTTTGAAAGGTTTTTGCTAAGTGAATTGCAAATGTTTGGATCACATTAAAAAAAATCACATTAATTATCGTAATTCTTTGAAATCCATTTGTACTACTGTTTATTTATGACTCAGAACAACAATTTCTAACCTCATTTAAAAAGAATCTTAGGACAGACGGCGTCTAGACTCACTAAGCCCATTTTAGGCTTAGCTGAGCAAGCAATTGAGCCAAAAGCAGTTACCTGCTCTGGTAATTGCCATTTATGTGATTTGTGCAAATCGTTTTGGTGAGAAAGTGTTTGCTAAAAAAAAGTAGAAATCACATAATATATGGTCGGGTCCAAAAGTCTTAAAAATCTGTCAAATGAATAAGAAATATTTGCTTTTCCACACTATTTTTTTTTCTGCCAGTAATCAAAAGTTTACAGTTTTTAATATAATTTTTATATAATATAAAATCTAAAAGAAATGTATTTGTATATAATATGATTTCATTTTTGTAAAACTATGGACTTTTTTTTTTTTAATTAATTATTTTTATTCAGCAAGAATGGTTTAAATTATAAATTGCAGAGTTTATTTGCAAAAACATAACATTAAAATCTTCAAAAATCATGTTTTTTAAATTATATTAGTATGTTTGTATTGTTTTATTGTATTAGCTGTATTTTATAGTTATTTTTATTTAATTAAAATAACCCAATCACAGTTCGATCGAGATTTAATCAATGTTTAAAAGATTTCTACTTCAAATAAATGTGTTTCTTCTAAAAAAAACTTTCAGTACATAGCAGAATCCTGAAAAAAAAAGCTTCGCTGTTTTCACACAAATATTGTTTTTAACACTGATAATAATAAAAAATATTTATTGAGCACCAAATCAGCATATTATAATGATTTCTGAAGTATCATGTGACACTGAAGACTGGAGTAATGATGCTGAAAATTCAGCTTTGATCACAGGAATAATTACATTTTAAAATATACTAAAATAAAAAAATGTTAATTTTAATTTTAATGATATTTTACAGTGTTACTGTTTTTACTATACTTCTAATCAAATAAAATCTTGAGCATAATATGTAAGCATGTAAGCATTTTTTTCAAGAATATTTAAAAATAACTTTACAATAAGGTTTATTAGTTAACATTAGTTAACTACTTTAGTTAACATGAACTAAAATTTAACAATACTTCTACAACATTTGTTTGTTAACATGAACAAAGATTAATAAATACTGTGATACATGTATTGTTCATTGTTCGTTCATGTTAGTTAATAACTAACATTATACTACGTGGCCGTTAAATGCTTGAATCTGATTGGCTGACGAACGTTTTAAGGTGTGCAATTATTTTCAGGAAAACGCACAGCGAATGTAGTTCCAGGCAGCTCTTGACCGCATTACGTGTATATCACTTCGCCACATGATTTCAGTTATTACGAAGGTCCTTACAGCTTAAAACAGCAAAATAACCAAAACCCACAATGACACTGGCCAAACAAATAAATACAATAAACAACAGAATAAGAACTTACAGATTATTTTCATGTTTTGCCACAAAATGACATTTTATTACGTATGGAAAGCACATGCTCTATTTCTCCCACTCTCTCTCCCTTACAGGCGCACACACATATAGTTTGCACAAACGTTAACATACGCACTAATGTTGTTAGCGCTGCTCTGATTTTATCAGTAAAATAGTTTAGCAACTTAAAAACTACATGACTTCTCACAAGCGAGGTAACAACGGCACTGTTCCTGAAGAAAATGAACTTAAAGTTTCACTATTAGTAGAGACACTGCTGCTATACATTGTTGAAAGACGCACAGATTTAGAGGTAATTCATCTGCTTAATCTCTCTCTCTCCCTCTCTCTCTCTAATAACTTTGTTATTAACTGCATTAGTCTGTTATCAACGGCTCAAGCCTCTGTTACTAGGTCTAAAATGAGGTTTTTACATAAAAATGATGTAATCACCTTGGGTGTGCATTATTTTCTAAGAATTCAGCGTCCCGTCGTCAATTACTCCTTACTTAACTAATGGAACCTTATTCTAAAATGTTACAAAAAACATCTTACAGACTCTAAACTGTCTTAAATCATCATTAAAGGCTACAAAAACACTTGTAATTCCCCAGCAAGAACCTTTCTGGGTCGTAATAAAACTGCGTAACACCCTGGAGTATAGTAATTTCTATTTACATAATAGTTTAATCACATAATTGTCCTGTGCAGTTTCTTTCACATTCCCATCAGAGCTTGTTCCACAGTCTTATGTGCCTACATATAATATTTTTTGCCTTAAAAGAGTCATTGTGTGCTGGCATTCTGTATAAATTACCTGAATCTCATCAAAATTCAAGGGTGAAGGATTTGGCTGCCGAGCTCTCAGGGTCCCCGCATTTGTATTTGTTCTGGTTCTGATCCTGCCCAACAGGAGCAGTAAAACTAGAAACACTGCAGCAGACTTGCATTACTTACGTGCCACCCTTCAATAAGCAGAATGTCGCCGCATACGGAACCATGCAAAACAAAGACCGAGTTCAGTAACACAAGTGGAAAGTAATATATGACTGTATTTTAGAAAAAAAAACCTTGGGGGAAACTCAGAACACATGAGGAGACCGAATTGTATAATTAAATACTGTTTGTCTTTTGTCCAGGATCTACGATTGAAACGCAAGTGGAAAAAAGATTTCCAAGCAGCTTTACAGATGTTCTTTTAATTAATCTCAGGTTGTTTACGGCGTGTGTTGCACACATGTAGCCATGAAGAACAACATGTTATCAATGTTAACTTTTAGGGGAAACAATAATGTCATCACGTCATGTTCTAGGTGTCCTTTTAAATGAATGCTTGCCATAAATAGCCATTGTGCCCGAAATCTTTTTTCCATTAGTGACTTTTCCATGGCAGAATTTCTTAGAAGTGCAGAGATGGGAAGGGTGTTAATTGGAGCACATGATCTTAAAAACAGAGGTGATTTATTCAGAGGTCAAGGCTTTTAATGCGTAAAGGAGATAAGGAATAGGAGGGTACCTATACCATGAGCGGTTTCTGGCAAACAGCTTGGCGCATTTATGTGTTTGCTAACTGACCCATATCAAATAAAATCTTAATTAGTTCAAGAGGAAACTTTCATCTGTGCCATTAAAATATTTCCAGCCCAGGTTTATGCTCACAAACATAGCAGTTTATTCACACCACAGGTGCTCTGAATAATTACCAAGGATGCAGGAAATAACAGGCAGTATCTCAGCATCGCAGAAAGAGCACATCTGTGATTAACATTGCAGAACCGGTGAGGAAAAAGACTAATTGAAGAGCAGCCAGTCCAACAGCCATTTATTAGCGCAGTTGGATAAGATAAACCATGTGCGGACCTTGATGTTCTTGTATTCTTAAATGCATTTCATTCAACTTTTTGCAGCTGGATCTTCTGATGTATCATTTCAGTCTGTGAATGATGTCTCTTTTGTATAAGCCATTACCGTCTACACAACAGAACTGCATGTTAAAGGTTAGTTAAACAAGTGTGACTCCATTCAGATTTTGAAAAGACTAAACCAGACATGATTTCGTGGACAGCTTGTTTATTTTTCAAAATGAGCAATCTCACTTTACATGGAAGCTCTTCACAGACATTCCTTTTGAATTACTTCCAAATCAACAGTGGCTAATCCAGTATACATTAATTTTCTAAGAGTCCTTCCTGATTAAAATAATAATGAAGAGTGCCTGTAATTCATCTTAAGAAAGAATAACATCGTTTTGTACTGATGCTAAAGAAATCACACAGCATTGCACCTCTTTGACTTGCATTATATGGATACTGAAACATTCTTCATATTGTGTTCGGCAGAAGAAGAAACGTCATACTGTTTTGGAACGATAAAAGGGTGAGTAAATGATGACAAAATTTTTATCCTTTAAAAAATCTCCCACAAGAACTGATTGGCCATTTTGTCCCCCCAAATTCCGTCTTTTTCCGTTTTAATTTTTTCTATATTCCGTTTTTTAATGTCCCTACACTCTGTTTTAATAATTAAATTACATTTTATTAACATCAAAAAGCATGTCTAATTAATTTAAATCATGAAACTTACAAAATTTTACAGCAATTTAATAAAAGTTTAATAAAAGTTTTATTTTTTACTACATTCAGTGCTTTTCAATAAATTTTGAAATCTTGAAACTTACGCAATATAACAGCAATTTAATAAAAGTTTAACAAAAATTACATTTTTAAGGCCCTATGAAAACCCTTTTTTTCCCTGCAATTCAGTTTTATTTTTTACTAAATGAAGTGTTTTCTATTCATTTTCTGGATTCCATTTTAATGGTTTCATTAAATTTAATAATCAAAAGCATCTCTAATTTAATTGATTGTATTAAAAAACAATATATTATTATTATTATTATTACTACTATTATCTATTTATTTATTTATATTATTATTATTATTTTCAGAAATACTGTTGTTGTTGTAAGTTAATTTTTTTCTGCTTAATATTCCTTAAAAATAATATTTTAAGAATATATTTTAATAATTTTATCATTATTAGGAATACTATCATTACATTAAGTCATATCTGTCACAGTTTCTTCAAGTTAAACCAACTTTTATTTTGACAGGTTGCTGTTTGTATATGATATGGTGATCGTTTTTCTCAAAAGAAACTGTAAAATGCTCAAGAAATGACTGTCAGAGCAGTTCTAGAGATGATGTTCGTATGTTCATGTACTCATATATTGCCGCAAGAGAGGCAGAAAACACGTTGTCACGTGTGCTTCAGTATGCGTGTAGTAAACGAAACCACGAATTTATGCCATTCATTCACACAGAGACACGCAAAATTTGCAGGATTCATATTGAAAGTATTCTTACGGCTTAATATTTGTTTTAGTTTAGTGTACTGATCTGCTTTAGATTTATTCGTCCAAAATTTGCCAAATTCTGTGACATTCTGGATTATACAGTAAATTCCATTTTCATGACTAGATTCCGCAATTCCATCCCTCGGGCCCTAGCCTAGTTTCAGATGCCATCCTAAGCTCTTGCAGCCCACACAGTCTACACTTTAGTGACATAATGATGCATAAACTGTCAGATAGTAGTCTAATGTAGCGTCAATATCACTGCATGCTTGGCTGAAGTGTGCATCAAGGGCATATAGCGGTTGCAAGGGCAGCAGCCATGAGCACTCTTCTGAAACGTAAGATGACAAATGGGACACTGTACAGTGTGAAGGATTCCAAGGACAAATACACATGGCCATCTTAAAACTGCAAGTATATGTCATGCGCAGAGGTTGCACTAGACTTTAACATTATCCGTCATTTTGATGGACTGGGTCGTAAAAATTCTGTCATAATCTATTACTACCCATCATTTTAATTTTCATATTTGAATTAGAATAACACATTTAATTGCTTTTATTTTTGTTCACATTTTAATTTTTAATTATGAACCTGTAGTGTTTAAAAACAACAAAATACGCTGAAAAAAACTAAATAAATAAATAATAAATAGATCTCGATTTTAATAGATTCTCATTTTAATGAACCAATATCGATAATTAAATCACAATCAATCTTTTGGTCTATGCTGTTTTCAGCTGATGAATGAACAGTACATAGTGTGTCTTCCTTCCAATAAATATCAATAGGCTAGGCTTTGTGTTTCTTTTGATATGAAACAAATCTCAGATTTCAAATTATGTCAATTTCATTAGGAAATTCAAGCAATAAATACCGTTTTGGCGCTCTTTAATGTGCCGTAATGGTTCGTTGCAGCTTCTGTGTTTTCGCCTGCACGTAATCAAATGCATAGGAAAACATTCGTGACAGTTCCGTTTTTGTTCTGGATCCAGTTCTCTGCCACGACACAGGAGCGCACTCGCCACCAACTGGACAGGGGTGGGATTGCAGCTACAGTTTACAATAGATCACCCTCAGTGTAATCTGTCAAAATGACAGACAGCCTTCAAATTTTTCCATTACTGAAAAAAAAATTCAGTCAATGACAGAGAATTTTTGGTTAACGCGACCTCTGGTCATGTGTGCCATTTGGGACAGGGCCACTCTCATGCCATGATTTTACCAAGCATTACCATGTACATATTCTGAATAGAAACTAAGACTAAAAGGCTAAGACTGGTGATGTTATTTAATGCCACTTAGTTTGTTTCGCTCGGTAGAGGTGGATTGGCTGGATGCCTTCTTCCGTAGGAATCCAGGGAAGATCCAATTAGAAAAATTCAGGCACCATTTCAACCTTCAACTCCTGTGAAGAGATTTTAATAAGCTTTGCATCTGCCAGGCACCCACTGGTACTCACACATGGTGTTTTTTTTCAGCCAGTGTCAGATCATATGTTGTTTGTGCTTGCTTTTGTACTTTCATGTTTTCAGTATAGGGTTAATCTTCAGTCATCATCTTCATTGGATGTCTGCCAAGTTTCTTGAGCAATAACCTACTGCACTTCATAATATTACACATTCCTGCTTTTTGGACAGCTTTCATGCAGTCTAGTGTATGACAGCTAGTCTGAGCCACCACTTCTTTCTTAGGCTTTTACCCAAGTCATTGGGAAAGACATGACCCATGATCATTTTTAAATGGCTTAGTCAACCGGCTAAATCCAGATGTTTTGTAGACATCCCCCGTTGCATTTCAATCATTTCTGAATACACATACAAATCTATTTCTGTATCAATCTTTATGAAACCAATAATCATATTAAAAATAGTTTGCTATTGATTTTTGAAGAAGAACAGAATGTCAAATACTATTTTTCTCAACAGCATCCAGTCAGAATTAAAACCAGACAGTCCAAAGAGGTTTTTACAAATGGAAAACGCAAGACCACCCAAGAAAGGCTTCAAAAGCTGATGGTCTGTGCAAGGTAATAGCTGTTATGTAGAAATTACATCAACTTAGTGCCAAGCAAGTAAGGATTACTATGAGCTGGAATGTTCCGGAAAGGCAACTCCACAAATCGGATTTTTTAAAAGAACAATTTGATTATGTATTCACATGTATTTGAGTTTCAGCATAGGCCATTTAACACATTTTATCACGTCTTTGCATTAGAGGGTTCCCTCATCTCAGAAATCCAAATTTAACTCATGCAAGCATGTAATTTAATAAATGAGGATTAAGCAAATGAAGTAATAGACCTTATAACTGAGACAACTGTTTGGAATATTCCAGTAATAGCGTTCACTGGAATCCTCGGGATAGCAAATTTAGTACAGATGTGATCGTTATAGCAAGTGTTATGTGGCTTTGTGATGTATTTTCTTAAGAAGTAAGTGATTATTGGGATGCCTCGGAAGTCTGACCACAGAGGAGACAGTCAGCTGTGAATTGAAGAGCATATCTCCGGGGAACATTACATAAGCCTGCAATATGATCTGAGCCAGAGGGCACGAGAACCACATTCCTTTTATAAAGCTGCTTGACACCTCTCTCTAGGTCACTTTCCCCTGCAAGGACACACTAAAGGCAATCACAGGCCATCAAGAAGCTCTCTGACTAAAGATTTCAATTTGGAGTGTGAAAATCCATGAACCAACAGCTGTTAAATCAGTGTCTTTATTTAGGACATTATCACAGAGACATATGGGTGTACTAAATAAATTACCCTCCCTTCCTCTACGTTATAAATATTAATGCAAGGTATAGCATTTACATCATACAGAATAATGACACTTATTTTTTATTTTATTTAAATAAGCTGGTGCAGATGTTAACCATAGTAAAAAGGTAATAGATTAATAATAATTTAAATATTTAAATATACCAGTGTGATAATAAAATTACCCTGCAATTGTAATTTTAGTATAAGTACATAAGTACGTGCATTATTTAGTATATTGATTTTTTTTACTAGGGAAGAAATACAGTTTTAATGAGTTCACAAATTACATTTGAAATTTATGTAGATAGTTGCAGTCAAACTTAATATTCTGTATTTTAAAAAAGCCTAGTTTTTCACCACCACTTTTTAAACCCTTTGTTTATTCACTATTTAATTTCAGGCAGTTCTGCAGTGTGAACCCAGCCAAGGAAGAAGGGTCTTATCTAGCGAAACGATCAGTTATTTTCATAAAAATAATACAATTTATATACTTTTAATCTCAAACGATCGTCTTGTCGCACTTTCCTGAACTTCTTTTTCCGGTTCATGACAGTTAGGGTATGTCGGAAAACTCCCATCTCATGTTCTCCCTCAACTTCAAAATCGTCCTATATCGCTGTTTTACCTTTTTTGTTAAGGGTGTTTGATCTTCTTTGCATGCTCACTTTGCATAGACTGGTTCGGAACTGCTGCAGTGATGTAGGATCATTTTGAAACGATTTTTGAAGTTGAGGGAAAAAATACAGTCAGAGTTTTTCAACATACCCTAACATTGAACCAGAATACACAGAGTTCAGGCAGAGCAAGACAAGACGAGCATTTGAGATTAAAAAGTATATACATTTTATTATTTTTATGAAAATAACCGATCGTTTTGTTACCTTCTTTCTTGGCTGGGATAGTTTACAACCGCATTTAGGATCGTTTGAAGCCACATTTAAACTGCATTTTGGAAGTTCAAACTCGGGGCACCATATCAGTCTGTTATATGGTGAAGAATCTTAAAATGTTTTCTTTAAAAAACATAATTTCTTTATGATTGAAGAAAGAAAGACATGAACATCTTGGATGACAAGGGGGTGAGTGCATTATCTGTACATTTTTGTTCTGGAAGTGGACTTCTTCTTTAAGTTGTACATACATTTGGATGTTTATTCATGGTGATAATGGTGATAAAATGGACAAAATTTGAAATCTAAGTCTTTGTTTCATATAAAAAGTAACAAAGCACAAAGCTTATTGCGATTTATTGGATGGGAGGTGCGCTACACTCTTCCCTTCATTCAATGAAACCAGGCTAGACTAACTGATGCTTGGGAGTTAAGAAACAATATCGTTTCGTAAAAATAAGAATTGATTAAAATCAAGAAATCGATTTAAATAATTTATATGTTATTAAAATATAGTGTAGCATGTCACACTGTACAGCAGGACACTGTCACTGATCGGTGCCCTGAGTAAGTTTAAATCTTTTTTGCATGATACGTGCAGTGAAATATCTACTGATCAATGAAGATATGAGGAAGCATTAAATATGCGATCATTCTAAGCTAGTCTGATAACTCACAGATCCTGTGAAGAGACATGTAACAGGAAGTGAGTTAAAGTGTGTACTGTGTGTTCAGACTTCCCCTATACGCGATTATCCATGTAGATTGATCATGCAAATCAAAATTTGCAATTTCACAAAAAACCCACAGTCCCTCCGTGCAACAAATAATCTCTATTGCACTGCGATTATCAATTTAGAGTCCATGTGGCTTGGACAGCATACAGCTGTTATTCAGCGCTAGTGTGAAAGTGCATTCGTTTTTCCCATTACCATTTCAAGGCTGGCGTACAGGCACACACTCAAATGCACAGATACGTCAGCTCCATGAGTCACCTACAAGATAATTCACCATGAAGGTCTCCAATCTCTTACAATGTCCAAATTTGGGGTGCAAAAAGATGTGAAATCTTAATATAGGGATACAATCACATGAACCATTTAACCTGCAAAACTTTTCACTCTCATCCAGCTGAGATAAATTGCGCTGATGTTCTTCCCGAACACAAACGAACAGTCCAGAGCAATTAAACCACTGATTTGTTGTGCAACAACAGTAATTTTATAGAGGACAATGTGTTGATAAGTTAACTACAGAGAACACGATCGCAGCACCGTCATCATTGTTAAATTCAGCTTGTTTTTTCCCCACTGAATCTCCAAGGGCAGAAGGCCACACAAAGGTTGCTTGTGCAGATTTTATTTGTCTTTCTTGGACCGTTCATCATGGCCATATATCATCCGTGAGTTCCTGCTGCCTTAATGTCTCTAGCACCTGAGAGAATACCCACTGCAGCATTGCCCTCCCTCCCTCAAAGCACTTACAAAAACAAAACCACTCAAAGCGCAGCACCTGGAATCAGTGTGGAGCTATAACTCTCCTAAGAGACACCCTGCCCTATCCTGTGTTCCCTGCCCCGGGCTTGCACTGCAGCAGCGTCCCAGCTCACAGTTTTCCTCTTTCCGCTCCTCCCGGACACTCCACATAACTAATTATTGGCCCACCCTGCTGATCCCCCTAAAGTTCAGCTGCAACACCTTCAAGGACTTCCTCTCCATTCAAAACAACCCCAAACGCCACCACTTCACTGCTCTAATCTGTGGGAAAAGAGAAACTCACAGCATGGGCCGCAGAGATAGGATTATGGTAAAATTATGAGGTGTGAGTGTGTGTATAGATGTGTTAATGTGTGTTACTGGAGCCATCAGCCAGATTTTCAACTTCCAGAAAGCCCTAAGAGGTTGCCAAGGGGAAATAGCGCTTGTTAAGAAATAACAAGAAGTCACTTTTTCCTCTTGAGACTGTTATATGTGTATTTATTTGTGCCGTAAGTGACTTTTTGGAATGCCACACATTAAATTTCCCCACATCCTTACAGGGAGCAGAGAAATTGGTGTCTTGAGGAATCAACAGCTCCACAGAGAGACAAAACCAGACACAAAGCGATGAAGACACAAGCAGCAAAAGGTATGGAAATCTCTACGCGTTGCCAGTTGCTTGTTCAGGCTTGCAGTCATGTCTTGGGAAGTTTTGGAGAAAGGGCATACGGTTGGGGATGGGGGTGGCTAACTCTGGCAGAATTCACCTACAGCACCTTTAAGGTCAAACTCAATCTATTTTCAAATTCCATTTCTGGGGAAACAGAAGTGTCACAAAGTTTGCAAAAATTCTCAAGTGGTGACTTTAAAGATAGAAAAGAAAAAAAAAAAATCAGCAGAAATAATGAAATGCTTTTATATACAGTTGTGCTCAAAATTATGCATACCCTTGGTAAATTGGTATCATTAATCCTTCTGATCTTTTATTTAAAAAATTCACAAAAATCTAACCTTTCGTTGTGGAATAAACAAAAAGAAAAAAAGTTTTTCTCTAATACACATTGGCCACAATTAATCACAATTAACCCTTTTATTCATTACTTTCTGCAACCTCCTTTGCCAAGATAACATCTCCATCACCATAGACTGTAAAAAACATGGACGTAGTGTCTGTGACATCACTCGTATGTTTCTGAAGAGCATTTTAGAAGCCTTAAGTGGGCGAAGCTGACTGCCGGCATCTTGGTAGCAGGTCACTCCCGGATAATCGAATATGGGCAAAAAGGTGGGATGTGGGTGAACCTGAGGTGCCTGGTTGCTGAAACCACCCCCCCCAGCTCGACAGTAGTGACAGCAGTGCTGCCGTGAGAAAAGCCTTAGCCTTTTAGCACTTCTGCACGTGTGAGGATTCAAATGCCGTGTCAGTGTAGGATGTATTACACATAAAATCAGTAAGAGTTTAGCAACTAAATCCCATTCCTACCTTTTTTTGTAACTTGATAAAATCCAAGGACATGAACGTCAATTCTGAGCATTATTCCTACTTGCTGGCGTTCACATCAGTCCACAAGTCATTCTTATATGTTAGGCTATTTTCATTCAGTTCGATGTAAAACAATACGCTAAATATGTCTTGCATATTTTTTGTCATTGCAAAACAGTATCCACTCACGTTTTAACTTTTGTTTGGTTGTTACGGTCAGAAAAAAACTGAATCACATTATAGCCTATCAGATAACCAGATGTTGCTATAATGATTCTGTAAATGGTGATCAGCATGCAAATATTGTATATAATGTGGCAGTTTCTGCCTATTGCCTTGGCGTGACATCTCACCTTTTGCAGACAATGCAAAGGCAGAGTACAATAACTTCAAAATAGCAGTAAAAATCAAGTTTGAGACATTTTATTAAAAAATCTAATTGCCAGATTTCCAGTGACCTACCTATAATTAATCTTTCTGGAAAAATAATCTTTAAAGCCATTTTTCTCAGTTTCACACTCTAACAAGTTTTTCTAACAAGGTTTTTTGACTTGTAGGGCAAGTCACTCAGTGGCCACGCCCTTAATTATGCAGAATTTTAAGGCCATATATAATTAAAACGGATGAGTTATGAAAAAAGTCACCCCCCTCACAGTTGTCATGAAGGGCAAAATTAAATATAATTAAATATAATTAAAATATAATTAAATATAAACCAAAACCATTTTTGTACCAGGCTGTAAACATATTTTTTTCTGCTGTAAAATTGGGGATTTTAACATGGGAGGTCTATGGGACTGACTCCCTGACTTCCCTTCTCTACCGGCCAGATGATGAATTGAAGTTTTAGTTACTTCTGTGTTGGTTTCAATAGAGAGACTGAGAGGTTGCCGCTTGGTCTTCACCTATAATGTCTGATAAGTTTAGAGAACATCTAACAAGAGATCAGAGAACATTCCTTCATACAGAATCTCTCCAGACCCTTCAGATTTCCAGGTCCATGTTGGTGCTTCTCCTCTTCAGTTCACCCCGCTAATTTTCTATAGGGTTTAGGTCAGGGAACTGGGTTGGCCATGGCAGAAGCTTGGTTTTGTTCTCAGTGACCCATTTTTTGTTTTGATTTTGATGTTTGTTTGTGGATCATTGTCCTGTTGGAGGATCCAACCACGGCCCATTATAAGATTTCTAGCAGGGACAGTCAGTTTTTAATTTTTTATCTGTTGATATTTGTTAGAATCCATGATGCCATCTATCGGAACAAGATATCCAGGATCTCTGGCAGAAAAACAGGCCCACAACATTAAAGATACAGCAGTATATTTCATTGTACACATGGGGTACCTTTCATCCCTGTGTGCACCAAACCCATCTTGAGCGTTTGCTGCTAAAAAGCTCATTTTTTAGTTTCATCTGACCATAGAACCCAGTCCCATTTGAAGTTCCAGTAGTGTCTAGCAAATGAATCAATTTTTGAATGAAAGATCAAATGGATAAACTGCCTTCCTTTGATCATATTTACCAAGGGTATGAATCATTTTGAATACAACTGTAACTTTTGGTGTGGTACTGTCTCCGGTGTTTCTATTAATTTTCTTTCTTCTGCCGAACAAGGAAAGCAAGAACTGATCTTGAATGTGTATCTTGAATGCATGTACGTCAAAAGCATAAATGTAAGTAGATATTTTGAAGAATGTTAGTAACCAACAGTGTTGGGGGTAACACATTACAAGTAATGCAAGTTACATAATAATAATACTTTTTTCACGTAACTAGTAAAGTAACGCATTACTTTTGAATTTCGAAGAAAATAGCTGAGTTACTTTTTCAAACAAGTAACGCCAGTTACTTTTTTCCCCATTTATTGATTGACAGGACTCCTGTGGGGAAATTGGGAGTAAACATGATGTTACTGTATTCTAGACTAAATGTGAACATGCATTAATTCATCTCACTCACAAAAAACAGATTCAGTTCCTCAAAATGAATAAAAACAGTGAAATGCAAACTCAGAATATGATGCAACCCTACAATAATTAAATATGTTAAATCAGATATCCTTTATGTATTTAATTATTTTATTAACCAGTGTCTTTGCTGCTGACCTTCAATGATGCAATTCAGCCATACCAATAAGCAAAAATGACTTTAGAAAAATTTTACATTAGAATTGTTTTATATTAAAAAGAAGCAAGCCCTGCCCAGATTTAAAAAGTAATGCAAAAGTAACGTAACGCATTACTTTCCATAAAAAAGTAACTAAGTAATGTAATTAGTTACTTTTTCAGGGAGTAACGCAAAACTGTAATGCGTATCTTTTAAAAGTAACTTTCCCCAACACTGGTAACCAATGACTTATAACAGAAAAGAAAAAAAAATATCTTTTTATGTTCCACAGAAGAAAGTCATACAAGTTTGAAACGGCAAAATGATTTGCTATTCCTTCAAGGGATTAAAAGGACATTGCAACACAGAAAGGCCAAAGGCCATCAGCTGTATTGTGAACTGTTTCATAATTGAACACTACAGACTTGTCCATGCACTTGCAGAAAGACAAGGCGGACAAACACAGGGTCAGCACATGGTGTCCTTGTACATCCTTGCGTAGCATATTTTTGCACAACCAAGACACATTTGATTCACATTCTGTAAGAAATACATCCCACTGCTCTGAATCTTTTTTTTTTTTAAATGGCCTTACACCTGTGGAATGCACTATAGAGAGTAATGGAGCTCCTTTGCTGTTTCATTACTGATGCTCTGTGGTTCAGCTGACCCTATGATCCAGTCCCTCATTAAGTGTTTCACAAGGCGTTGGGAAACTCACACATCTCAGCTAACAAAATATACTCCTCGGCTATTGCAGTAAGCAAATGGCATGACACGAAAAAGCACAAGCAGCTGTGAGGGAAAAAAGTCAAATAAAAATGTCAAATAAAACGAATGATATAAATAATAATAATAAAAAAGTTCACGATGGCATTGCTTTTATAAAACAGTTCCATAAACAAGTTATTCGTGTCATAATTTACATTTTAGACAAAATTGGCCAGTTAGTTATTTGCATATTTCATCTCCACCAACTAAAACAATTCCAGAAGAAACCAGCTTTGCATATCAACAAGCAATGCACAGACTGAAAAGCCGGAACGGTAGTGGACAGAGAGAGATTCCTCCTTCCTGTTCAAACCACTTTGCAATCTGAATATTATGTTTTATTTAATTTTAAAAATGCAAATAAAAGCAACTTCACTTGTGCTCTCAGATTTTTGGATCCCACAGTGTATTTTTATTAACACCCTAACGATGTGTAATCGCAGAACTGAACACTTTGCTCTAACTCTATTGTCAATAACACTAGTTTAGTCTAAAATAGGAAATCATTCTTAAAGAATGTTATTAAGAAGAATGTTATCAGCAAACTAAAAAGTCTAACACTAGAACAGGTACATGGAGTGAGGCGAGCTAACAAGAACATTTTCAATCTTGGCTACAAAAACTGAGGGAAAAAAAGAAGACGAAGAAGAAATTAACATATAAATGAGCATATGTTCACAAAAACTGTCCAGAATTAAGTTAAAACTGAACAAATACTGAATACAAATGTAGCTACTCCCCTTCTGAAAGCACATAGTGATGTTGTCATGTTATACTGTTTGTCTGGTCTTCAGAAGTGAGTATTTCGAAACCAGTTCAACCTTTAACTCCAGGGAACTGATTTTAAGACAGTTTGCCTCTGTCAGCTCTTTGCATATGGTTTTTTCTCAGCCAGCAGAAGGTCATTTACCGTTTTCTTTGCTTCGTGTTTATGTTTTTAAACTACCATGGGTAGATCTGGTGGTGACATTGTTGATTATCTTCTTGCGTAGAATTACAGTCCAGCATCAAAACGGACGTTGTGAATACATGGAAACGGCACGATTCATGACAACACTGGAGAACTTTGAGGCTCAAATCTTGTGAATCACATCTGCTCATTATTTTTAAACATCTGCTTGTAATTACTATCAGTCCTGACTTTTTTCACCAATAGTGGCTTTTGCAATCAAAAGCTAGTCTTTTGTTCAGATAAATAGAGCAAATATTATTATAAGAATGGGTAAGTTTGTTTACCACTATACAGGACTGCACATTCTAAGGAAAATGTTGTAGTAAAATGCAAATTGCTCAGTGTCAGTACAGATAATGCTGAATTATTAAGGCCTTTATTAATGGGTCTCTCTGACCTCTAATGCCCTATTTGTTGATCTTCGTAATCCCCGTTCTCCCGTCTGTCTCTTCCCTCAAAGGCTTAGTCATGCTCTGAAGAACATTCCTGAGTTATCCAAGTGGCCGAGTGCAAAACCTCAGTGTGACAAAATGCTTTTTATATGATAACTGCCATTATCAACTCGTGTAGTAAAAACACCAGCACATATTTTTATGGGCAGCTATAATTTCAAAGGCACTAAAGGGCTTCTTTTTCATCGTCTTGTAATGTCAAATATTATGCTGGAATTTCACTAAGAATGAATTATGTGCATTCCTTTTTTATTATTATTTAGTTCTTTGCTGTGCATGGTTCAGTTCTCTGACATAAAATAATGGTGGTGAGGCAAAAAATCCTTTTTCCATGTTCCAGTCACATTTTCTCGGTTAAATAAACATTACTTACACTATCAAAAAAAAAAAAAAAAAGCCTTTTTTTTTTTTAAATGCCTTTTTTATATTTTTACGTTAACAATGTAATCAATATTCTGTTTATTAAAGCCAAGTGTGAATTTCCTCAAGTTTGTGTTTTTAAGCATTTCACATTTATTTATATAAAATATTTAAAATAATAACTCAAGGCAGTAGCAATTTAAACAATATATTTATTTGTGAACTTATGTTCAGCTATTCTTTTCAATGGCTAACTTTTAACTATTTTTTAATTTTTTTTTGGAACATTATATTCTCAGTTACCCCCCACTAAACTCACCGTGCACCGTGCAGGCTCAGGGGAGGCAGGAGAGATGCGGACTTCCACTGCTGGTGTCGCCGTTGGACAGTGTTACTTTAGAAAAACAACTGATTTACACACTTTTTAATTTTATATTTTATAATACTGGTGTTGTTTTATTTTTGTACTATATATAGTGTGTATATATATATATATATATATATGAAGAGTTCAGATGCAAAACTAGCTAAATCCATCTGACGTCTTTCTTTAAAAAATGCATTTTTATCAGGCTCAGATGTATCTGAACTCTGAACTCTCTCTCTCTCTCTCTCTATATATATAATGACATTTTTGCTTAAGTGCTTGAGCAACCTTAATCATTTTCCTGTTTGTATCTTTTTTGTTTGATGAATGAAAAAAAACACAGGCATGTGATAGTACACAATGTAATGTAACCCTAGAGTCCCGCTTAACATTCATCATCTTAAAACACCAGGAAAAAACAAGAACAAGAAAGTACCATTAAGACATCAATCATTCAGCAGTTGTTTTACATTGCCAAAGATTTAAAAAAAAGTACTAAAATAAAGCTTTCATGTAAACTTCTCAGTATACGATTGCAAACCTCCAGTGGATTTCACAATAATCAAGAGAATAATACAAACACATAGGTTCTTTTCATCTAAAATGGGGACAAATTTATAGATGAAAAGATAAGACGTCTCAAATTTTTCTCGAGTTGCATAACAACAGTGTTTTCCAGTGTTTGCAAAAGGAAGGACTAAAGGGTTATGGGAATAAGCTGGTCACTTTGGCACAGCACGCCGGGTTTCCTGTACGGTTTGACAGGATAAAGTCTGAAGGGAGCCATACTGATTACTTCACAAAAAGTCATTAGCGCAGATGTGTGCATTAAAACTAGCTAGGTGCTGCGTGAGTGATGGTGGTGTCAACTATCTGTAATGGCCTGACCTTGTAGAAGCACATTCACCTCGCCGCGCAAGACAGATACTGCGGTAGCCTGCTGGGTGACATGGGGTGATGGAACTCTGCTGTTCTGTGACCCTCTAATATCAGAGAAAGCCACATTCACCAGTGTCCTCTTCAAGGGGAAACCCTGACACATTTACAGTACACAGATCAATGGCGCAACAGAAGGAATTCATGGCCCTGTAAATAGTGATCGATATCTCCGTACCCTACCCAGAGTCCCAGATCATAATTAATGCAGAACAATGGATTTTTAATAGTCAGGGCCTAAAATGAACACTCAGCCATTCACACAGAATTTGAAACACATGAGACACGGGTGGAGGAATTGGGGGGGGAAGCCAAAGATTTGAAACAATTTTTTAAAGTTAAGCTTATTTTAACTGTAGCATTGCATTTTTAAAATATAATATAAGATGCCATACGCGAGCACAGAGGTCAGACACGTCTACCTAGAGCGTTTGCATGGAAAAACAGTGGAAAAGTAGGACAGTGAAATGGAATAATGCAACTCGCCAGTTGGCCGGTAACTTTCTAAATTAATTCTACCAATGCCTGAGAATGCGATATGGTTTAGCACGATTATTAAATCACAAATAATGTGTTGTCATTTTTTTTTACGGTTTGGTTTATAAATTTGTTGTCAACAAAAAACGCATTTTCAAAAAACAAGTTTCCCTTCAGTTGTCCGCCAAAATAAAAGCTCTATCGTTTAATGTTTGAAAGCATGAAATGTGTGGGGAAAAAAACAATTCTATTTTATATTCTTACATTAACAATGTAATCAATAATCTCAACAAGCTAGTGTTTTTATACATTTTACATTTATTCCAAAATAATAACTCAAGGCAGTAACAATTTAAACAGTATATTTTATTTGTGTTTAATTCTTTTTAATTCCATTCTGTTTAATTCAGCTATTCTGTTTAATAGTTAACTTAGTAAACGTAAAATAGTTAGAAAGCAAAGAAAAAAAAAAAACCTAAATATGAGTTTTGTATTTTTACTGTTGTTATATGCAAATAAATAAGTAACTGTTATAAAAAAAAAATGTAAATTATATTAAAATATATTATATTATAGTATAATAGTAATGTTTCTTTAGGCTTTTTTTTATAATTTAATCAGTAATACATTATAAATATTTATTTATATAAATACTGTATTTATATTTTATAATACAGATTTAATAATAATAATAATAATTAAATTAAATATTATCATTATTATTATAATATCAATTTTAATTACATAAAATGCAAATTATAATTGTTATTATTATAATTATTATTATAAGTGGATTTACATTTACATTTAACACATTATAAATATTTAATATGCTTATATTTCATAATAAATATATTATATTATTATTATTATTAACAATAACTTCAATACTATTTGTTATTATTACTATTATTAATAATAACTATTATTATATAAATTATAATTACATGAAATGTAAATTATAATTGTTATTATGAAATATTTTTAAAGTATTATAGTGATATTTCTTTATTATATTTATTATTCATAAAAAAATTAAAATTATATTAAAATATATTATATGATAGTATAATAGTAATGTCTCTTTATTGATTTTATTTTTATAATTTAATCATTAATACATTATAAATATTTTATATATTTACATTTTATAATAAAGATTTATAATAATAATAATAATAATAATAATAATAATAATAATATGTATTATTATTATTATTATATCAAATACAATTACATAAAATGTAAATTATAATTGTTATTATGAAATACTTTTTAAAGGTATTTATAGTGAATTTTCTTTATTGATTTGTTTTTGTAATAATTCAATTAAATAATAATAATAATACTAATACTACTACTAATAATAAAAAAATGGATTTACATTTTACATATATTCATTTAGCAGACACATTTATCCGAAGACACTGACATCGTTTAGAATAGTACATAATTATTATTATTCAAAATGTAAATTATAATTGTTATTATGAAATACTTTTTAAAAGTATTATAGTGATGTTTCTTTATTGATTTGTTTTTTAAAATTTAAAGAAATAGTTTTTCCTGCTTTTAACGTAATGCACATACAGTTTCATGGCTGGCAAAAATATTAATGGTCAAAAAATATTTCTCAAAAAAATATTTCTCAAGTGACTGTCTGATGGCAGGTTTTGTCTGTGCATACAGTATATGTGAGATAAGATCCCTGACTTGTGTAACCAGGGTCACTGGAAAGGTATTTACAAGCATGCACACAAGAGCAACGGGGTCTCATAAACTCAGCCAGCTGTCCTGGGTCTGTCAGTAAGCCGCTGCCGTTAACAGGTCTTCGGTGAACCTGTTTCTTGATTCATTTCCATTACCACCGTCTGAACACTCCAACACCATATTGACTCGGAATATGAAATGATGAAACGGTGTCACATACAGCAAACAAATGCAAAACTATCCTGACATACCATGCATATTGCAATGTTTGCACACGCAGTTTTAATTAGATAATGTAGGCAGCTCAGCGTCATGTGTATAATGCATAATGTATTTGTAGCTGAGGCAAAATTCCACTATGCACTGTTAAAACCTTATGAGATGTCTTTAGTAGTCAGGGCAGATTTTGATACACAACCTGCTGATTCTCATTTTCTTTAACCTGTTCCCCTGCTGTTGTTTCTTCCCATTAAAGTTCATCTCACTCAAGTTTACCAAGCGAAATGAAAGTTTAACATTCAAACCTTTCTGCAACCACTGCATTTGTATTTCACTCATACAAATCTCTACTCTACAGCTGTTATCACCAGCCCTGCAAGAAAAGCTCAGCATATTTACAGAGAATCCGAATGCATGATCTGCACATCCTCCCTCCCATCCCTTAAGCTTTTCATTTACAAAATATTTTGGCGAACGTGAGCGATCTCAACCAGAATGCAACAAATTACGCCGATTTCCTCTCACAATTAGGTTATGGAAGTGTCAGATCCTGTGTTATCAGTGTGAATTATAAATCTATTGATTCATGATCGCTGCTATTGCAAGGCAGGCCCAACATTGATTACTGAACCAAGCCGGGGTTTGATGGAAATGTGTGCCATTCTTCTTACTTTTGGATTACAAAGATCACAACAGTTTATCATTGTGCAATTGTTCTGCCAGGAGTATCTCATGCTAGGCTCAAGATGGTCTGGAAGAGGTCCTGGAATATATGAGATGTATTGATTTGGATCCTTATTAGATCAGAACCAGATGAAACAGCCCACCGTCTAGACAAATAAGGTCTCTAACTCGGTGACAGATTGGTGTCCAGATTGAAACCAGTGCCATTATCAGGGGGGTCCTTTTATTTAACTTTAATCCAACTATAAGAACTGAATTTAGTTAGTGAGTTAGGCTTTGTCAGGAACACTTTGTTGTCTTTGTGCTTCCTTTTGATTTGAATGCCAAATCTGACTTTTGTTCAGTTATTTCCTGGGCCTTAAGTAAAAGATAATATGGATGCAAATTCAGGTAAATGCATGCTACCGTCATGGGCCATTCCTGTAGTTAAATTTAGTATGCAAAAAAATAGATAAGCAACAGTTAGCGAATGTAAATCTTGACCTTCACGTTTTGGGTGTTTAGTATAATGCCATGGAAGCATTGTATATTCATTTAAAATCCAATAAATTAAAATAGTACAACATAAGTTGTAACAAAAGTTGCTGGGGTATATTTGTAGCAATAGCCAAAAATACATTTTATGGGTCAAAATCATTGATTTTTCTTTTATGCCAAAAATCATTAGGAAATTAAATAAAGATCATGTCCCATGAAGAAATTTTGTAAAATTCCTACTGTAAATATATCAAAACTTAATTTTTGATTAACAATGTTCATTATTAAGAACTTCATTTAGACAACTTCTAAGGCGATTTTCTCAATATTTTGATTTGTTTTTGCACCCTCAGATTCCATATATTCAAAAAGTTGCATCTCGGCCAAATATTTTCCTACCTACCAAATTATACATCAATGGAAAGCTTATTTATTCAGCCTTCAGATTATGTATAAACCTGGTTTTGTGGTCCAGGGTCACATATGTTGCTTTTTTATCCATACACTGTAAAATATTATTTTTCAAAGTTGTACATAAGTTAAGATTATTGGAAGATGTTTTCCAAAAAATATACAAGTTCAGTCTCTCTACTTCAAAAAATGGTTCAATTAAATGTGTTTATTTGTAATTCAGTGTTAAATTTATCAGTGTATGCATTTTTTGAATTATGTTTTAGAAATATCTCAAATCAATTGTTTTTACATGCTTAAATAATTTAACATAAATTGTAATATTTGTTGCCTCCACCTAATTGTAGCATTCACACCCTCAATGGTGGTGAATCGATATTTAAAGCTCAGGGGAAGAGTAAGCATTACGTGTAATGTTGATTTAGTGTCTGCACCAAATAGAGACATTGCAGGACTGTGTACAGAGGCTGTTGTAGAGGACAGGTTATTTTTAGAGCAGCATGGACACACAGGTCTTCCTTCTGGCAATGTCCATCACCTCCTAAACATGGGTCATGTGGACCGCCAAAGACAGATTATCAAAATCCACCCAAGAGGAAAGACCTCAGAAGAATTGTTTCATTGCTCTGCTGACTGATTTCCTCTCTCGGTAGTGCTCAAATGTCAGACAATGGAAACATATTGCGACATTGAGAAGAAATTCAATAAACTGTATCAGCTTTGGATGTGATGATATTGTAATCATGGCAGCTTTCAATTCAGTGAACAGTCTTTCTTGACTTGGACTATGAACTTTTGTTTCAGACTATTTTAGTGTTTATGTTTTTTGAAAGCTTTGTATTTACAGTGCTTGGAAAAATAATTAACTTATTGTTTTGACAGTATCAGGCTGCAGTATATGTGCAGAGGCATTCTAAAGCTCTCGGGACATATTTCTCACTGTGCGGGTAAAATTTATCTGAGGTTATTTAGTCTATGTGTTTATGTTTATGTTTAATAACAGTCTGGGTTAGGGTTAAGGTTGTCTGGTGCTCAGAAGTCTGTCTAAATAATTATAGTGTGCACTTTGAAATTAAATTAATCATAAACACTCTTAAAAAATGAGGAAATTGCTGAAATATTGACTAACCCAGGGTTGTTTTGAGCCAGCAGTTTAAATGTTAATCCAACCTTCAGGGTAGTTTTAATTAACTACTCAAAAGTGGTGGTCAAAAGTGACATTTGACTATTGTTTAAAAATGACTTTAAAATGAACCCAAAATTGTAAATTAATAATCAGACACACAATTACTAAAGGCATCAGCAATAATTAAAAGGTGAACAT
Organism: Labeo catla; assembly: GCA_012976165.1. Classification (NCBI taxonomy): domain Eukaryota; kingdom Metazoa; phylum Chordata; class Actinopteri; order Cypriniformes; family Cyprinidae; genus Labeo; species Labeo catla. The sequence goes on along the minus strand of VONZ01000157.1, from coordinate 365,071 downwards.
TTATTAATAAGCAATTAAGAAAAATGTTTATTATTCAATTATAATGTATTCAACTTAATAATAAATGTTCATTTATTGAACATATTAATACATTTTAATTTCCAACCTATTTTGGGTTCAAGCTATAAAAAGTGAGTTAAACAAAACATTTAACCCAACTGCTGGGTCAAAACAACTCAATTGCTGGGTTTGTCTATATTTTACCCAGCGCTGGGTTGTATTTAACCCAGCCTTTTTTTTTTTTTAGAGTGCATGCTGTGATCTTTTACATATTTATTTATTTATATATATAATATTTTCATCATATTAGAAACTCTTCAGTATAAATTGTTATAGATTTTGCATTTATGATACAAAAACCTGATCTAAAATGTTAAAATTCCATTATATCTTGTATTTTAGTGAAGATTTAAAAAACCCTATACTTTAAAAATGCTGGGTTAAATACAACCCAACGCTGGGTGAAATGTAGACAAACCCAGCAAATGGGTTGTTTTGGCCAAGCAGTTGGGTTAAATGTTTAACCTAACCTTTTGGGTAGTTTTATTTAACTACTCAAAAGTGGTGGTCAAAAGTGGAATTTAATTACTGTTTAAAAATTACTATATAGCTTGCTTAAAATGAACCCAAAATTTGTAAATTAAAAATCAGACACATAATTACTCAGGGCATCTGCAATAATGAAAAGGTGAACGTTTATTAATAAGCAATTAAAAATATATATATTATTCAATTATAATTTATTCAACTTATTAATAAAAGTTCATTTACTGGACATATTAATAAATGTTAATTTCCAACCTATTTTTGGTTCAAGCAATAAAAATTGAATTAAACAAAACTTCCCAAACTGTGTTAAACATTTAACCCAACTGCTGGGTCAAAACATCCCAATCGCTGGGTTTGTCCATATTTTGTTTAACCCAGCTGTTTTTTTAGAGTGCATGCTGTGATATTTTACCTTTAGCAATTTGGAAACTCTTTTGTATAAATGGTTAAAGATGTTGAAGTTATGATACAAAAATACTCTGATAACCTGATCTAGAAGGTTACATTTCCATTATGTATTTTTTTTAGTAAAGATTAAAAAAACCTACACTTTAAAAAATGCTGGGTTAAAAATTTTTTTCAACAAACCCAGCTTGTTTTGGCCCAGCAGTTGGGTTAAATGTTTAACCCAGCCTTCTGGGTAGTTATATTTAACTCAACTATTGCTTAAAAATTACTATATTTCTTGCTTAAAATGAACCCAGAATAGGTTAACATATATTAATATCTTCAACAAATGAACATTTATTAATAAGTTAAATCACAATTAAATAACAAACATTTTTTAAATTGCTTATTAATAAATGTTCACCTTTTGATTATTGCTGATGCCTCTAGTAATTATGTGTCTGATTTTTAATTCACAACCTGTTTTGTGTTCATTTTAAACCAAGCATATAGTCATTTTTAAACAATAGTTGAGTTAAATAAAACTGTCATATTTCACCCTGGGTTGGGTTGTTTATAACCCCGCATTTTTTAGAGTGTAATGACAAGAATTTACTCAGCTGACACTGAATGCAAAGCTGAATGAGTCACACTGAAACACGAATGGGATCTGAGAAATCTTAATGAATTTAACATGAGAAAGGAGCGCTGGTATGCTCTTTTTCTCTCTTTCTCTCTCCTTTCTTGGCTGTTTTTAATTTTGTCATTTGGCGGGAAATTAATATCAATTTTAGGATAAGATCAAGTTCTAATCTGGGGGGGGGGAAGTTTTGTTGTCCTTTTCCCTGAACGATTCCAAACAGAATTATTGCAGAAAGACACCGTGAGCCATTCATTGTTGATAATGTTAACATTTTCTTCCTAACTCAACAAGCTCATAGCCTATTCCAGCCTCGTTAGAGCATTATCCTTTCAGTCTGCTGTCATTCATACAATGCTGGCATTCAGGTAGCAGTTCTGCTGATTGGTGAGTCATTTGGTGCCGAGATCCAATCAGAGGAACCTAATTATCATCTGACCTATTTTACTGTGATCAGCAGTTGAACTATTACCGATTACCTATGAACCAATTATCAAACAACATCATAGTTATGTTTCAAAATGCATTTTCTTTCAATAAAAATGTCTGATCTACTTAAATCTGTTTTCATTTGCAAACATAACATCCTTTTATACATCTGGAAAGATTGTCACACAGTTATATAGAATAGTGACTCATCAAGCGTGCTCAAACAAAGCAGTACATTTCTGAAAATCTCTCCACCTGTCCTTCACCTCTCTGTACTGTTTGTTTAGTCATATTTTTTGGGCATAATTAGCAACCATAAAAGATTCGTCAAGCATTTCAAGTTTTCTGTAGCCCTTTGCAGCAACAACGGGTGATCTGAAAATCAGACCCTAAACAGTCTGGCCCTGGCTGATTCAAAACAGACCTGCTGGACTGAGCGAAGATGAAGGCAAACTGGAGAAAATTTGGTTTTATTTAGACAGGATCTTTATCTTTCACATTGGCTGTCTGGAAAACTGCATGCAGTTATGCTAGAAGGCCAAAAAGACAAGGTCAACGACCTACCTCAGAGGCTGCTGTTGTTGGTGCGAGAAGTGTGCGCGAGCACAAAGCTTTCTGTGCACTGCTGACTGCTGGAGGACAAGGAGCGACGAGGTGACCGCTGGAAGCGGTTCCGTCGGTTGAGGTAGCTGCCAGCCGTCCACGTCCTCTGTCTCTTGCGGAGATACTCCTTGTAGTTCTTGGTGAGCAGGGTGTAAAGAAACGGGTTGATGCAACTGTTGCTGTAGGTCAGACAGGTGGTCAGATAGTTAATGTTGCGCTTGGCCTTGGTGGAGAGATCCAGCTGGGGCTGAAACTGACCTAGAAGCTGCCAGATCCAGAAGGGCAGGAAGCAAGCCCAGAACAAGAGCACGATAGTGAAAATCAGATACAGGACCTTCTGGTTTGGGAGCTTCTTGGTCTGCTTGAAAGTCTCAGTTTGGGAAATCCAATAGGTTCGTGCCAGGCGTATGTAGAGGTACCCGATTATCACCCCTGGAGCCACGATGCTGGTTCCAAAGAGAAAGGTGATGTAGATTTTATACGAGAGAGGGCTCAGGGTGGGTTGACACATTGGCTTGGAGCTCTCTGTCATCAGCTGGACGCTGATGATCATGGGTAAGGTGAGAATCAACGAGGCCGTCCACACCAAGAGGGCGATTGCTTTTCGGTAGCTCTTAGAGCGTTTGACTGTATCCAGAGGCTTGAGAACGGCAAAGTAGCGTTCTGTGCTCATGACAGTCAGGGTGAAAATGCTGGCGTGCATTGTAAGGAAGTCCATGCTGATGAGGATCCGACACCCGGCATCTCCAAAGTACCATCCCTTCAAGAAATGCGTGCACACCACAAATGGAATCGTGAGTAAGTAGAGCAGATCGGCTAATGCCAGGTTGATGATGTAGATGTACATAGAGGCAGCCGAGCGCATGGAGTGGCACATCACCACAAGCGTGTAGATATTTCCAGACACACCCACCAGACACATTAGGGACAGGATGGTGCCAATGGTGAAGGTGGCAGCCATGTCTTCGGTAGAAGCTTCTACTGGAAGATCAGTGACGTTGGAAACCTTCTCCACCATCGCCACTATGGGCTCCATTGACACAGTGGTCATGTCTACAGAGGAATTAATGGTCAAAAGTGGTTAAAAATGAGCTGAATAGTAAGTTGTTTTGCAATTATGAATTAAATAATTACATTAAAGATCTTTTCAGGTCAAATTTTATTCTGTGATACATATCAGGTCAATATAAAGGTCAATCTTGAATTGCTATAACATGTTACGACTATAAAACTAAAAGTTTAATAATAGTAAAACAATAATATTTTAACCTATGGTGCATATTAGATTAAACATTTAAATAACCTTCTAATTCCAATTATAAGTTTGTTTGTAAGTACAATAAAATTAATAATTAATCATTTTAAAACTAATATAAAATAGTATTTTAACCAATAGTACTAATTATAAGCTTGTTTTGTAAGTATAACAAAAAAATTAAATATAAATAAAAAATGAATAATTTTAAATCAATATTGAATAGTATTTAACCCATAGTATACCGTCAGACATTTTTGTGCCTCAAATTCCTTTACAGGCTCTTTTTGAAAGTTATGAATAAAATAATTACTTTAAAAAATATATTTAAATTAATGGTTTAACGTGGTACGTGACGTCAAACATTTTTAGTGTGCCTTAAATTCTGTCTAGAAAATCAGTCCTATCAATAAAACAGTAAGTTGAGAGGTGCCTGTAATTCTGATTATAAGCTTGTTTTGTAAGTATAATAAAAACTAAATATATTAAAAAATACATTTTTAAATCAATATACAAAAGTGTTTTAACCTATAGTACAAGTTCAGACATTTTTGTGCCTCAAATTCCACACGTTTTGTAAGTTATGAATAAAATAATTGCATTAAAAAATATGTAAATTAATGTCTTAGCATGTGCCACATATAAAGTCAAACATTTTTAGTGTGCCTTAAATTCTGCCTAGAAAATCAGCACTCCTATCACTGAAAAAATTAAGTTGGGAGGTGCCTCTAATTCACATTAGCTTGTTGTGTAAGTAAAATAAAAAATAAAAATACATTGAACAAAATTATTAATTTTAAATTAATATAAAATAGTATTTTAACCCATAGTACAAGGTCATTTTTTTGTTTTACAAGCTCGTTTTAAAAGCTATAAATAAAATAATTGCTTTCAAAAATATGTGTAAATGAACGTTTTAGCATGTGGTGCATATGAGGTCAGAAGTTTTTAGTCTGCCTTAAATTCTCCTAGAAAATCAGCACTCTTATCAACGAAAAAAATTAAGTTGAGAGGTGGATTAACTTGATGTAAGCGCCTTAAAGTCAGCTGATTTTAATTACCTACCTAATTACCGACAAAATATTTAATAATATAAAAATAAAAACTAGACTCTACACACTCAAATGAATGAAAAATGCTTATTTACCATAACAATGAAATTATTTTAGACAGGTGACCTTAAGAGTCCAATTTAAGAAGAAAAAAATAATGCTTTACCTTGATTGGATTCCTCAGATGGCGTCTCTCCAAGCAGACAGACTTTTAGCATTTATAATGCGTCCAACTCATGGTTTCTCCAAAGAGTTTACTTCTGGTTTCCAACCACGTTGTCAGCAAGAAATCCTCGTGTAGCGAAACGAAACAATTCCAGTAGACCAAAAAGGAATGATTTAGAGCACACAGATCACGTCAATACAAAAAGCGCAAATGAGTCACAGGCAGGTGCTTCAGCCATGAAAGAAAAACTTCAGTTATTCTTCAGCAGAACACTCACTATATCACAAACCTGAGTGGCAGATAAGAAAAATCCTACAGGTTCAGAACAACGAAAAAAGTGGTTTGAGGGGGAAAAGGGCAAAATCCTCTTAGATGGATATGCCCAAGGAGGCGATCACTTTGAGCTACAGCTGGATTTCGAAACCCTCTCCTCCACTGACAGAGTGCGTGCCTGTGAGGGGTAGAAAGAGAGAGAGCTACTCACACACTAGCATAGAGTGGGAGGGGAGATGAGGGCGAGAGGAAAGGAGAGGGAGAGAAGAGAGAGATTGGTTGGGGGGAAATGCATTGTGTGATGAGGCATTCTGGAAATGTGTGTGTGCGCGCTTGCGTTATTTGTGAATGACTAATGAGCTACTACCTGGGCTCATTCATTCATCTAGCGGACAGAAAATTGCCACACATGAGTATTTGTATTACACATTTGTGTTTCTGTGTTTCCAAATCAAGAGAAATAATACTAAAACAGAACATAACGTACCATAACAAGATGCTCTCGCAAAACGGAATCTGATAGGCGTTACAAGCAAACAGGTTTAGGTAAATGTTTTTTTGACAGAGGCAATTTAGCGTTTCCTTTCGTCAACTTCCTGGTATAGATGCAATCAAAATTTTCTCCACTTTGGTGTGCCAAGGTAAACATTTTGCAGCATAATAAGCACAGACCAATTCTTGACAGGCAGAAAAAATCAGGACTGGCCAAAGTGGGCATAGCAGCTCCTTAATTTTAATGATGGCACGTTTTTAACCTAAAGGTCGTCCTTTTAAATAATGCCCTGAAAAACTATTCTCAACGGGTACTTAATACATACCTGGGAGTTTTTGGCACTTTTATGAAAGAAAGCCAGGCTTGTTCGGTTTTTCACGAAGATATGTTACCCTTACAGAGAGAAATCCACATTCAGAGCTTGTTTATGACTCTAGCGCTGATGAAAGTGTTGAGATGGCATGGATTTAGAATGACCTTTATACAGCATACTCCCACATTTTTACTGGATCTGCTGTTTTATGGAGTAATAAATTTTCTGTTGTTTTTTTTAAAAGATTGAAGGGTTTTTGTATCACAAATGTATCATGAACTAACAAATAATCAGCATTTAATAATCTAGTAATGTTAATAATTTTTCATTTAATAATCTCTTAATGTTAATTTAGAAATATTACCTTTAAAATATGCTAATATAAATTTAGACAACTTTAAATGTTAAAAAATTTATCCGTACTGTATATACAGAAATTAAAGGACAAGTCCACTTCCAGAACAAAAAATTTACAGATAATGTACTCACCCCCTTGTAATCCAAGATGTTCATGTCCTTCTTTCTTTAGTCGATAAGAAATTATGTTTCTTGAGGAAAACGATTCAGGAATTATCTATCTATCTATCTATCTATCTATCTATATTAGGGGTGTAACGGTACACAGATGTCACGGTTCGGTCCGTGCCTCGGTTCGAGGGTCACGGTTCGATACGATTTCGGTACAACAGAAAAAAAACCTACTATGCTAGGTTTCTTTTCATTTATTTTAAACAGACAGTAGTACAAATTACAATTATTTCCACCTACATGTGAAAATACTAAATATATCAAATTAATGTCATATATAGGCTATAAAATCTGCAGTACATATATACATACAAAGAATAAATACTGAAATATATTTAGTTTAGTAAACTGATAGACAAGGGGGAAAACGTGTCGGTGCGACACGTAACGTAGCCTATATTTGATGAGTTTCAGTTCAGTTTTGTGACAGAAAGGAAACTCAAATGGCAGAAAGCGACATTCTGTTTGTTTTTTTGTTTGTTTTTGTTTAAGTTGATTTTGCTGGTATGAGGAAAGTTTAAGTAATCGCACCGGCGCACACAAACACAAAACATATCAGTTCCAGCCTTTGGTACTTTATCAAAATAAACAGTGAACGAAACAACAGCGCGCCCGCCTCGCTGTGTCATCGTTAGAACGCGACTGAAGTACAAAGTCTATAATCTACATAATAAATAATAGTTTAGCATTTGAATGGATCGCAAATATGAAAATATTATTGAATATTTCGATTTGTGCCGAATGAGAGAGGTAGGATACAAGAGCACAAAGCTCCATTTCGCAGACAGTTCAGACGCGTTCGGAATCAGCACATGGTCACTGTCTAGTGGGCTTTGTTTTCAAGTGCGCAACTCCTGGCATTCGCTGTTCTTCTGCCAGCGGTTATCAAACAGAGATGCATTACTGCGGGCGCCCCCTTCTGGATTGAGGGTGAATTGCCTGTATTCGTTGTAAGGCCTCATTCACCAAACTGAGATGCTGGTACGTGACGGTTCGGTACGAATACATGTATCGTTACACCCCTAATATATATATATATATATATATATATATATATGTATATACTTCCAAAATGCAGTTTCAAAGGGCTCTAAACAATCCCAGCCGAGGAAGAAGGGTCTTATCTAGTGAAACAATAAATATAGTGTGGGGACTTATTATTGTTTTCAAATAAAACATGCATGGATGAACTGTTCACAATAAGATCATTAAGATTTAGCATTTAATTTTAATAAACTGTAAAGTGATAATATAAGGATGTTTTTGTGTTTGGTGCGAACAGATATCATATTCGTGGTTATAATGGAGCTACAATCTCTTCACTGTGATTTGCACAGTGTTAGTATTCATGTGGCATTGTGATTTGATGTTGAGTTAACACATGAGCGAAATTAGCACCGGCCTCCTTCATCATGCAATAAGTCCTTGCAAATCTGCCACAGCACCATCTCAATTAATGGGGAGTCTGTGAGGCGATGAGAGGTCAGCGCAAATGCCAGAACACTCATTCAGAAGTACGTCAACGGCACCTCATTGCAATCAATGGCAGGTCATGCGCAAGAATATAGGAGCCAGAATTTTAATGCGTCATTTCAGTTGAAATATTCAAGTCTCGTGGAGTCAACAATATAAATCTGACCTGGAATCCTCAGGAAGTCATATCTCAGACTTTAATATAGCCAGGTTCATCCGATGGCTTCGTTGGTAAATAAAGTTCAAAAGCCTGGAAATGAGGTTGGGAGTATTTTCGCCCTTTCAGAGATAGATGGCCAATGCTAGTTGATAATATGCTCTGATGCACACGGCAAACATCATCCACAGCTCTAGCATTTTAAACCGGCTTGTCATTTGGTCCAGGGCAGCGGTTCTCAATCCTGGTCCTGGGGGCCCCCTGCTCTGCACATTTTGCATGTCTCCCCTTATTTCACACACCTGATTGAGATCATCAACTCATTAGGAGAGAGATCCATGAACTGAACTAATGAGCTGATGATCTCAATCAGGTGTGTGAAATAAGGGAGACATGCAAAATGTGCAGAGCAGAGGCCCCCAGGACCAGGATTGAGAACCACTGGTCCAGGGAATATTATTTGTAGGTCAAGTATTTTGCTCTTGAGCAAATTAGCTGTTCTCATCTCTGAGGGCCAAAGTAAAGATCATCGTAACCTCATGTCAAAGGCAGCTCAGATTTTGGGTCTGTTTCTGCTCTTTCTCAAAATAATAGATGTTGTGCTGGTCTCCTGTGGCTCCTGTGAAAGTCACATCTGGAGGACATCAGGAAGAAATACATGGGAAAGGTAGGAGGTATACAATATGAAATAGAAAACGACAGTTGAGTCATAAAGTGTACAACACAAACACAATGCGGAGTTGAGTGTGTTTGTCTGGCTGGAAAGTAGAGCGCTGTAATTATAATAACAGTGTACAGACTGATCAGCAGAGATGTGGGAGTGATTACAAGACAAGGGCAAGTTCTTGCCTGGGTGTCGGTTTGTCCCATAACTGATGGGTCTGATTGCACTAAACTGTAAGGTTTTAATATCGATGTGATGTCAGGCAGTGAAGGCTATGTGGGATCTGACAAATCTGACTATGACAGTCAACCTATGTTTATATCGAACACGAGTGGCACTATGTGCTGCATAAACACATAAGTCACTGTCAATAAAATCAATGACGCTGTCTTCACTGCTATAGCACGCCTTCATTGCAGATAGCCCTTTTCTATTTTAAATGCACAAAATAATTTTTATTATTATTATTATTTATTATTTTATGGATTAGTGGTGGGGATTTATCTCAGTGAGTCTGTCAGTAATATCAGTAGGTGAAGGCTAATCACTATCTCTATGAGTGAATGAATCATTAATTTAACAGTTCACAAACAAGCAGCTATCTTTATGAATGAATCACTGAATCATTCATTCAACCGATTTGTTAAAATTCATTCAGGAACTAAAATGCCACTTCTTTCGAATAAGTACTTCATTGCCATGAAAAAAAGTACATTTTATATAGTATTAATATGTGTAGTATGAACATATAAGTGAATTAATTGTTAATTTAATCAGTTCAGAAACGAGCAAGCAGCTGTTTTTATAAATGAGTCACTGAGTCATTAATTCAACTGGTTTGTTAAAATTCATTCAGGACCTGAAATGCCACTACTTCTTTTGAATAAGTACTTAGTTATTATCAAAATAGCACAATTTACATAGTATTGATATGTGTAGTATTAACTTATGCGTGAATGAATCGTTAATTGAATCAGTTCAGGAACAAGCAAACAGCTGTTTGTATGAATCAGTTATTGAATCATTCATTCAACTGATTTGTGAAAAGTCATTCAGGAACTGAAATACCACTGCTTCTTTTAAATAAGTACTTTGTTATCATAAAAAAGTACAATTTATGTAGTATTAATATGTGTAGTATGAACTTATGACTGACTGAATCGTTAATTTAATAATTTTATGAACAAGCAAGCAGCTGTCTTTATGAATCAGTTAATTATTCATTCAAGTGATTCATCCAGGAACTAAAATATCACTACTTCTTTTGAATAAGTACTTTTGTTACCGTGAAAAAAGTACAATTTATATAGTTTTAATATGTGTAAATCAATTGTTAATTTAATTAGTTCACAAACAAGCAAGCAACTGTCTGTATGAATGAGTCATTGAATCATTCATTCAACTGATTTGTTAAATTCATTCAGTGACCTGCCTGGGTCAGACTTGTTGCTTGCTTGCCATTCACAAATCCTCTCCTGTGGGCTCATGGGATAGTAAAGTGTCCATTAGATGCACACTTCAGAATCTCACTGGAAGTAGTAGATCAAAGGGGTACTTTTTTCCTTCTGTTTTATGAATACTTATAAATTTGTACATACTGCTAGCCTGCTGCTACTAAGCAATTCTGCTTTGGTTTTTCATTGGTGGAGCAAAGATAGAGAATGTGACTATTAATATTCTATCTATGATATTATGTTGATTAGTGAACTTCTGTGTAAAAAGAAACATACTAGCATCTTTCAGAATGATATGAATTTTCAAGGATTATACAAGCACCTTATACGTTGCAAAACATGATGCTTCAAAGCTGCAGATCATCCTAGAACATTCATTCTGCTCTATTATATACACTATATGCCTATATAGCAATCATATGAATACATTCTGAATACATCTGAGATAACATTCAACTTTGACACTTCAAGTACAGACAGATTCAGTGAAGATACATGTTATTTCATATGTCAGTTTTTCAGTCTCTTTACCCATTTTCTTTTGCCATATTCAGATGATGCTTCAAACTCAGGCATACTCTCAAAATCAAACCTGACTGGCTGTGAGAGATTAGGTGCTTTTAATCTAGCGATGGGAAAAGCAGCAGGAATAGGAACACTTTGTGCATAGAAACCCGGACAATGTCTGTGCCAAACATTCAACATCTGAAAGATCAGCAAACCCTTCACTCACTATATAAATACATGACATCCATCTCTTGAGCGGGGATTTATTGTCCTTGTAGATGTTTGTCTAGTGAAGAAGTGCTTGGCCCGCTGCCGCCTTTGCCAGGGTTGACTGACAGCAGGAAATCACCTCATGAACACAATGTTCTTAGGTACATGGAATGTCAAAGGGAGTCACGTGTGTTTATGACTTTGACGAAGCGTTTCACTCTGCCTTATATCAGGACAACGCATCTGCTGACAGCAGTCTTTCCAATGCAATTCTAGAGTGTCTGGGGACACCATTAACCCTGGGCTTCTGCATTGACTGAATCAGCAAAGACGTGGTTAAAGTTACGTTGTGGTCTGAGAGGTTTTAGTGCTTGTGTAGTACCCTTACTAATTAGTTTGAGCTATAGTGTCATATTCCTGCGTTGTCTGCTGCTCTGATACCACAGTCACCCAGAGGAAAACTTTACTGCTCAGACATTTCTCTGTCATAGGTTACTGTGATACTTAGTGGAAATCTTATTTATGCAACTTGAAACTGAAGTACATAATTTCTGCACCACTACCGACAACCAAATGGAATTTTAATCGCTTTGTTTGAGTGAATATAACAACATTGCTTCAAACATTGGCGTGAGATTGAGGGGTTTGAGTCATGCAACTTTAAACTTTCAAAAGTCAGTACATTGCAATTATTGTTGTTTAATTAAGGCATCAACTCTATCTCATAAGAAACTAACTATAAACAAGGTGATTTTATGTTGTGATTACAATTGCATGCTGTTGCAATTGCAAACAGCAATAAAATTGCAATAATAACATTTCAAGTGTGAATTATCATTTTATTATTAAATGGATGCTGCCTTATTGGGACACTAAAGCCCTCTTTACACTTACACCTAACTATAACAGATAAACACCCGTGAGGCACTTTATTTTCCACTTTTTGATTATTTTCTAAATTTGATTGAAAATAAATGCCTTTGCAATCTGATATGTGATTTGAAAAGGAGACGAACGAGTTTGGCAAAAGACGGATTCGAACTCGGGTCAGTTGTCTTAATAAAGCCACTATACACGCTTTACCACTTACACCATTGGAGCCATGGTTTAGCATTCTTTTGTAATGTTGCCTAGTCCAACACACATTGGTGGGCTAAGTTAGTGTACATAGCCTCTGCCATGAGAGTTGTACAACAGATACATCGCAAAAATCAATTTCTTGTCAAATATCCCTGTTGAAAAATCCAGAATATGCTGGTTAGGTATGTTTTGAAGCAAGGCTGCTGGTTTGAGCTGGTTTAAGCTGGTCCTTACCTAGTCATGAGCTGGTCCTAAGCTGGTCCTGAGCAGGAGCTAGTTGAGCACATGACCAGCTAAGAACCAGCTTATACCAGCTCAAACCAGCAGCCATGCTTCAAAACATACCTAACCAGCATATGCTGTTTTTTTCAACATGTATTTTTGCCTTGTTCTACAGTGCAAATATCTAAGCATTCTTAAAACAGAACATGTATTTGAGAAGCAAAATCACATAACACATCCAGTCTTCTTTTCTGGGGACCTCTTTGTCTTTTTACCTTATTTGGAGCTGTTTTTGGTGCATTTGCCTTTAAATGCTAATGAGCTCTGCTCACCCCACTTTAACCGCATTTAACTTCAGCTGTAGGTGAAGCTGGACCACGAATGATTCACGCAAACATAGACGCATTTATGTAGATCGCCGGGCTCATTTCCTTCAAAAACGAAAGAAATGTTAATCCTCTGCATGTTCAGCGGCTCAGAGTAAATGACGACTGCTATGTTTATTATTATATTCAACAAGAACATCTCAGTCGCTCAATCGGAGACATTCTTGTCTTCAACTTTCGGAGTCGAAACAATGGCGGTCGGACTGTTACAACTCACTCAGCTCAGTCAGGGCAGGTCTAAGGTAAGATGGTCATGTCAAACTATTGTGGGAGCAGACTTGGTCAGTGTGACGTCACACAGACAAGATGCTGAGAATAGCTTGATTTGAAAAAGGAGATTTTACTTATAAAGATAAAAAAAAATAAAACACTGTGTGGATTTTTGTCATTATACATTGGTTGTGTACACACACTGTCAACACATATTTATGTTCAAACAACATGTAAAAGTGAGTTTTGCATCCAATGACCCCTTTAAACTCAACTGTTTTTTTTTCTTTAGAAAAGAAGACTTTTTGCTTGTCAATGTATTTTAATTTATGAATATTTACATATACTGTAAACAGGACAAAAATACGAAGTTACTGTAGGAATTAAATTTTAATGTGTTCTTCTCATAAAATTTTTACTTTTAAAACAGGAATATGGAGCTACAAAATCAGTTTGAATATTGTATCAAATATAATATCCCTTTCATAATAAATGTCTATTATAAAAATGTCCTTTATAGGAAATGTCAATTTTGAAATCTCTCACTGCCTGATTGCAGACTTTGGTATTTCGGCAAATCTGAGCACAGTCTGTGACACTGCTGAGAACTCTGGAGGAGACACATGAGAGATTACCAGCGCTGTTTTCTCAGGGGAGGAAATCTGAGAAACAGAAGCCTTAATTTGCACTTTGTCTTTGAGAGATTAGTGTTTTTTCCTCTTTTAAAGGCACTTCATGATCAGCACTCATGTATCAATTTAATCTGTGTAGCAAAACCCCACTGGGATACTGCTGTGAACATATCTTCTTGCCATTTAAGCCTTTATGTGTGTCTCTGTTTGTTTGTTTACTGAAATCATTTTGAACAGGTTCTTCAAAGGTTCACAGAAACATAAAAGGAAAAGCTTGAAAGAAATAGGAACACTTCTTCCTGAGTTATAGGCTTAAAGGAAGGAGAGAAATGAAAGAGAGCGCCAAAGAGAGGTAGAGATGCTTGATTTTACTCTTAATGGCTGAGTGGTATGCACAACCTAACACCATACTGCCCTCTAGCACCATTTGAAAGTTTAATACGGTTTATTTTTCATGCATCCCTGAGAGCCAATCACAATCTTTAGTAGAGCTCTAATATTTATTCTGGCCACAAATTAAGTAAATAATAAATCTATAATTGAAACCAAGTCAGGGCTGTTGCCCTGTAGACATGTTTGTTCACCTTGGAAGACCTATATTTTCTTCACAGCACAGCTTTGATGCCTACATTAATGCATATATCTCTCAGATAAAATGAAATAAGCACCTTACTGAAAAAACATAGTTGAACCTTATATCATATGATATAGCAAATGCTCAGGAATAACCTGCCACTGCTGAATTTTGCACCCATATTTTTCCCAAGTCCCAAAACATATCTAAAATACAGTAATTTAAAATGGAATTTAAAAAGCCTATAATATCGCCAGGCGTACTTTTGATTCCCCATGTATCTGAAAAATAAGTGCTTACACTTCATAAAAAGCTAAAAGGAAGATGACTGAAGCAGGAGGTCAAAAGCTGCAAACTATTTCACATTGATCTGCGACATCCAAAAAGGATTCACATCTAAAATACTGCCCATTGAAGCACCACTTCCCAGGCTTCAAACATCTGCACAGTCAACACATACACTGATTTAAAAAAGCACAAGAAAAAAAAACTGCTTGTTTTTGGATATTAGCCACCAGGGAGAACAATCTTACAATGTCTCTGGTTAAAAACACTGTTAAAACTACTTCAGATAACAAATATTCAAATAAATAATAAAGAGATAGCTCACCCAAAAATTTAAATTCTGTCATTAATTACTCACCGTTATGTCGTTCCAAATCTGCAAGACCTTTGTTCATCTTCGGAATACAAATTAAGATATTTTGATTAAATCCAAGAGCTTTCTGATTCTGCATAGACAGCTACAGTACTACCACATTTAAGGCTCAGAAAGGTAGTAAGGACATCAATAAAACAGTCCAGGTGACATCAGTGGTTCAACCTTAATTTTATGGAGCTACGAGAATACTTTTTGTAAGCAAAGGAAACAAAAAGAACGACTTTATTCAACAATTCCTTCTCTTCCATGTCAGTCTTCGGCACGGATTCACGGAGTGCCACGCATTCTGACGTAGTAATTGCTATTTTTGCATTCTCGTAGCTTCATAAAATTAAGGTTGAACCACTGATGTCAAATGGACTATTTTAAAAATATCCTTACTATCTTTCTGGGCCTTGAACATGTTGTGTTGACATCTATCCAGGGTCAGAAAGCTCTCGGATTTCATCAAAAATATCTTCATTTGTTTTCCAAAGAGGAATGAAGGTCTTGCGGGTTTGAAAAGATTAGAGGGTGAGTAATTAATAACAGAATTTTCATATTTGGGTGAACTATCCTTTTAAATTAATCTCGGGAAACGGCAGCCATTTCATGTTTACATAATCGTATTCACAAGCATTGCAACCAGATGCGTAGCAACTCTTAAAACTTATAAATTGTGAAATTGGTCCCCCTACTCTTTGAATTCATTACACTCTGCTTGAATGCGGTGAACAACAATGACTTAAATATCAAGCTAGAAGCCACTGCTGTTTCGGTTAATTTAGCAATTTTCTGAAAGAAAGCGCTAACGCTCACCTACCAGTGTCATTCAGCAAATCAGCTATGGTGAATGTAATTAATATTCATAAGCCAAGCGTCTCCTGACACACTTTGCGCACTGAGGCTCCACAGTTCCTGTGGAGAAAAGAAGCACACAAGTCATGCTTTACAAAAATATGTGATTTTATATTCATAGCCATCTCACCAATGTTTAAACTGTATTATTATGAAAAAATACCTTTTTAAGGATTCCAAATAGCATCTCATGTGAACAACTCCATGACAGCTAGGCATTTTAAATGGTGTTGTATTTATGCACGCAGCTTTTCCGGTGAAAACCATTACAAATGGATGCATTCTTTCCTTTGCAATCACACTTTGAAGTACTTCACAGACCTTTTTTCTCCTAAAAGGTCTGCCATAGTGCCTCCCCATAAAGCATTTGGATCTAGCCATTTATTTTTGCCATAACAACAGCGGTACAGTGGTCAAAGCAGGCTTGACCCCACAAATACGTAGCTTGATGAGTCACAACAACTTTCTCGCAGCATCTGGGTTCTGTACGCTTTTACTGTTGTTTTCGGGAATAGCATGTCCTCTGCCACCTCTCCTCCCCTGAAACTATAACCTAGAGAGGCATGAGATTAATAGAATCAGCCTTATGTAGAAAGCCAGTGGCTCATATTATAAATTACCTCACTTAATACTTTTTACGCAGACCTTGGATGACCCCAAGTGGATTCACAAGGGATAGTAGCAGTAAAAAAGCATGCAGAGAATGGGAATTGGCCGGCACACACCACTAATCAAGCAGAGGTCATGCTAGCAGCCCCGCTATCACAGTCGGAACCTTTGATTTCACCAATGGCCCACTATAACCAAGGCCATTAATTGCCTCTAGTGACATTTCCCCTCTGCTCTGACCACTCTAGTGTCATGTCAGTGCGTTTTCGCCTGTAGAGCGGATATTTATTGTTGTTCTCTCATTACACTCTCCGCTTGGTGAAATCTCTTGTGTACGCTTGCACCATGCCAAATCAAATACCCAGAAAAGCCTCCAACCATTTCGCTGCAAGCCAAGCGAATGTGTGTTTATCAGCAGAGTGGACGTGCTGTAGTGTTTTGAATGTCGAAATTGCAGTTGAAAGAAATTGGCTCAGAGCCTGCGATACTGAGCACAGGGTGTCTTTGAGTTGCGCTGCCAGTTTTGTTTATCTGTTGTGTGTGTGACTCTGTATACATTTTGGGAAACCGAACAACCTTGTGTGCAGTCAAAGGCGTTTCTACAATTCGTATCAGCTGGACTTCCTTCTACTGCAACTGTACTAAGTGATATGTTTAATTAAACAAGTGTCATTCAAACCTAGCTGTGTACACATTCCAACCCAAGTAAGATATGTTTTGGGACCTCACTTTTCTTTTTTCCCATCTGAAACTATGGTACTATAGTCTTCTTAGATTTCTGTATCAGTGTTGCTAATGCAACATGCTGTATTTGTTGTTGTATGGATATAGAAGGATATAGAAGGATGTAGAGACTTGTACATACAAACCCTTGGGCGAAGATTGCAAAAATTAATAGAATGGGTTACTGTTGGTCAAGCAAGCATGCTTCAAGCTAGGTCAGCTTTTTCCCATGGCTGTTTTGACATTGAAGAGATAGTTCATCCAAAAATTACAATTCCAAACCTGTGTGAAATTCTTTCTTCTGTGGGTAATAGAAATGCCTCAGTGTTTTTGCTCATATCAACGATCAACAAAATTTTTAATTGCCAACATTTCTTCAAAATGTTTTGCAAAAGGTCATACAGGTTTGGACCAGTATAAGGATGACTAAATGATGTAATGTTTATGTGTGAATTATCTCTTTAATTTGCTATTGTTTTTGGTAAATTATTTCCAGTTTTTAATGTAGATTATTGGTTTCTTACACCATTAAGTATTTAAATATTTTGATATGATGACTGTTAAAGGGGAAATCGGATGCCCATTTTTATATCAGTTGATATGATTCATTAGGGTCTTAATGAAAAGTCTATAACACACTTTGGTTAAAATTTCTTAGTGGTAGTGCAAAACAACACCCTTTTTACCTAGTCAAAAAACCTTGTTTTGTTGCATGTTGCGTTAAATGCAAATGAGCTCTGCTCACCCCGCCCCTCTCTTCTGTGGGGTGATGAGCCATACTCTGAGAGACTGTTTACTTCAGCTGCATTTAGCCGCAAAACTTGCTAACTTGGACGTTATTAGAAAAGGTGATTGCAAAGATTCATAAAACAACCCTTATACTCACTTCTGCTGTAGGTGAAGCTAGATCATGAATGATTGGTGTGGTAGATTGGGTGGTGCATTCCCTTCACAAACAAAAGTAATCCACTGTGTCTTCAACGGCTCAGATGTCGGGTGTAAATGATGACTACTCAGTTCATTGTTACATCCAAGAACAGAACACCTCAATCGCTATGGAGACATTCTCTGGCATCGAAACAACGGCGGTCTGACTGTTAGTAACAGTTCAGAGTCTAACGTAAGATGACCTTGTCAATCAACTATCGTAGGAGCATTTATGTTCAAACAAAATGTAAAAGTGTATTTTGCATCCGATGACCCCTTTAAAGTCTACATTCAACTTTCAGCAAAGTTCTACTATAGGTGGTTTAGAAGGTTTTTTTTATTAGTTATGACAGTCACTGTGTCAGATTTTGCGAGTTTGACTCCTAAAATCTTGTCGTGTTGTCAACTGGAAACATCTCAGACTACCCGTTGATATGTGTTTTGCTTGTCTTCTTGTCAGAAAAGCCCAAACAGAAAGAAAACCTGACATTGGACACAAATCTGGATTGCATGAAGAGGATAGTATGGACTGTCAAAGACAGAGGTCTCAAACTCAATTCCTGGAGGGCCGCAGCTCTGCAGAGTTTAGCTCCAGCCAGCTCCAACTCACACCTGCGTGGAAGTTTCTACTAATCTTGAAAACCTTGATTAGCTGGACCAGGCGTGCTTGATTAGGGTTGGAGCTAAACTGTACAGAGCTGTGGCCCTCCAGGAACTGAGTTTGAGACCAATGGTCAAAGAGAATTTAGGTAAAATAGTTTTTATTTTATTGCTTTTCACTCTGTCGTAGTCCCTCAAGGAAACATTATAAATGCATAGCTTCACAAACATTTCCTCAATAAAATTTCACCTAAGCAGGACAGATGCCATTGTCTGTCTTTCATTTCAGCATGTTTGAAAGCATGTGCGAAGGCACTTCTGTGCTTCTATTGGCCAGTGTCACAGATGTGACAGAACTTGTTGTGGACAACCCAAAAAAAATGTTGTTTATGAATCCCCACAACACCCTACGTCAGGGGTGCTCAACCCTGTTCCTGGAGATCGACCTTCCTGCAGAGTTTAGTTCCAACCCTAATCAAACACACCTGTTTGTAATTATCAAGTGCTCCTTCAGATCCTAATTAGCTGGTTCAGGTCTGTTTGGGCAGGGTTGGAGCTGAACTCTGCAGGAAGGTCGATCTCAGGACCAGGGTTGAGCACCCCTACCCTACGTCAAGCAGATCATGCCAGTTTTATATTAAAACCATGTAGTCTGAACTGGGCTTCGCTGAGCTGTTTTCATTTATTCTCTTGTCTTTTCTTTCCTCACTGTTCAACTGGTGCAACTTTTATGGTATTATAGTAATAAAACATTTTAAAAGATTTATTAGCCCATGAAAACCTACTTGAAGCAAGATAATAAAAACATAACTCTGAAAACGAACTTAACAATTTTCCACTATAGCTAAATAGCTAACTAGTCCATAGAGACAGTAACCTAGATTGCATATAATGTTAATATATAAATTGATACTGGAATATTGTCGGCCTATTTTCTTTGCAGAGGCTTTATGCTAATATACAAGTAACTTTATTTTTACAAGTTTATTTAATTATTTACTAAGTAGTAATTTATTAGATACAGTATAATATACAGAAAGACAGTCAGTATGGCATAATAAACTCAGGGGTGATACAGAATTACCCTGTCGGGTTTATTTACCAATGATGACTGTATATTATTCCTTAATTATTTATCTTCTTGGCTTCCTGCAGCTAAAAATTGACAGTATTGACAGTAATTCAGCAGCCAGTCAGACTGAATTATTGACTAATTATTGTTCTTTTTTTTCTCTTGGCCACCTGTGTTATTATGTCACGCCATTTGCTTTGATCGTCCAAATTTTTTATTAGCTTTTGTAGGTCTCATCAAAAGGTGATTTTTTTTTATTTGGTACAGGGAAAGCCTGTTTCACATCTAAGGAAATGTGGTAATATGAGACTGAATTTGCAGTGAAACCACTGGACTAAAATTAAACAGAAAATTCCGGATATGCAATTATGAATGAGGATTTAAGAGGAATGCTGTGTCCTATGCTCATCCCAATTTCCTAAATGAAGTCTGTTTTCAGAGATAAGTGGACTTACATGAGGGGTGAGAGTTTCTCGACCCCAAGAGGTGTTAGAATATCATATTGTAATGAGGTAATGGAGAAATCACTCACCCTTTGATATCTATGCTTTGAAATATGCTCCACTCCAGTATAGTATTTAAACTGTTGTTAATATTAGTACAGATGTTAGATCAGATGCTTCTCTATGTTCAGTTTTGCTCAGCAACCAGAGAATATTTTAAAATGTAATTTAGATGCATTTATTTGAAACAAATGTGTTCATTACTATATAGAGTTGTTTTTGTTTAAAACATTAACATAAAGATGTACTTTAAACAGGGAAATAAACTTAATACAAAGTATATTTTCCGAAAACACAGTACATCCTGTTTTGAGGATGCTTTGATTTCCTTACTTGTAAACAAGATAATTATCCTGATTAAGAAAATTATTGTTATTAGGGCTACACTGAAGGGTTAGAGGGGTCTGGCCTCTTGAGCTAGAAGCCAAATTAAATGATCACAAACGAGATTAGTCAATAACAGACCAATGCAAAGAGAGAAACACATTACTCATTTCTGAGGAGGGACAGCAAATCCCCGAAATGCCTCTTTATTTGTTCTCCCCAAAGTGATTAGTTGAAGCCACAAATGAGATGCAAACATCCTTTTTGAAAGGCTGACCTAAACTACATTGCACGCTCTGTGCACGCATGAATTGTGAAGCTCATCACGACTGCTCTAAAACAACAGGAATGCTTAATGCATGGAATCAAAGTGTGGCAGCTGGTTGGATGTGAATTATTAAAACAAGTCAGTGACTTGGAGTCTGCAGGAGCAAGCGACACCACTGGTGCAGCAGTTGACTGAAAGGAAGATCATCACTTAAACAGACTCTGACACAAACCTGACCCCACAGGCTGTTTAGTTTATGAAGATGTGCTACACGCATTTATCTTTTTTCTACTGGCACCATAACTTAAAGGAACACTTCACCCAAAACATCAACGCATAAAAAACATAGTGCAGATCACATATGCAGATGAGCTGAGTCAGGTTTGATGCCATTAGTTCACAAGGGAAAGCTATTCAGTGAGTAATGTTGAAATCAGTCTTTGAGGTCAGACTCATTAATGTCTGACTTTATAAGATTTGATATATCCCAGCTAACAGAGAATATTCTCAGACCTTTAGCAAACATTCTGGCAAAGTTCTCTCGAAGTACAAATGTTCTTTCAGTGATGTAAACAGAAAGTTTAATAATGTTCTCAAAATGTCAGCACTAATGCTGCCAAATCAGTTAATCATGTCCCAAATAAAAGTTTGTTTACATAATATATGTGCGTGTGTAATGTATATATAAATGCACACACATACATGTATATATTTAAGAAATATTTATGATAACACTTTATTTTACGGTTTCTTAATTAGTTGCTTATTAGCCATTTAGTACTAATTAAGCACATATTAATGCCTTATTCTACATGACCTTAATCTACATCCCTAATCTTACTTATTCAAATTATGAATTTATTGAGGGAAAAGTTGTAATTAATAGTGAATAAGTGTTCCCTATCCTAAAGTGTTACCATATTTACATACATAATATACATATAAATATATGTATATGTATATACGATACACAAACACATATATTTTGTAAACAAACGTTTATTTTGGATGCGATTAATCGCGATTAATCGATTTGACAGCACTAGTTAGCACAAAACTCAGTGGGCGGCCCTAAAGGTCTGTGAGAAATTTGAAAGAAATTAGCACTGTGTGGGTGATATCACATTTTTTAAGGGTGTAAACCAGGGGTCACCAAACGTGTTCCTGGAGGGCTGGTGTCCTGCAGAGTTTACATCCAACTTTCCTCAACATACCTGCCTGGATGTTTCAAATATACCTAGTAAGACCTTGATTAGCTGGTTCAGGTGTGTTTGATTAGGGTTGGAGCTAAACTCTGCAGGGACACCGGCCCTCCAGGACTGGATCTGGTGACCCATGGTGTAAACATTGTATATTGCATGATTTTTCACACATACACATGATATTTATATCATACGATAGAACTCCTTGTTCTGGACAACTTTGCATCTAGAACCACTGCTGCCAATCCAACCGTTTGTAAAATGATTGAGAAAATGTAAAAAAACTAAACAAAAAAAAAAAAACTACTTTTGTGAAATAGTCCTAGTGTTTTTTAATCTCGAAAAACACTGCAGTGCAATTCTCTGGAATCTCTTGGTCAATAATTATCCAAAAAAGAGGAAGAAATGTATCCTTTGGGAAGCTATAATGGGGTTGTTTAGAAAAGGGACCTGTCCAAAAATGCCCAAAAGCCTATAAAGCCTAAACGAAACTCTAAACTTCACAAAACCTGGTGAGCACATGCGACAAGTTTTAGGGAGATTGGACCACAGCTGGTGTTGTAACAGTCATAAACGTTAAAAAACATCAAATTTCATCGCCAAATTACCTGTATTTGACAAAAATGCATTTTAGATCGATTGATTTACGTGGTTATGGGTTTGCTAAATAATGTGTAATGTCTTTTTCCATATGTGCTTAAATGCTTTAAAAATAATGTTCTTATAATGTATGCAAAATTATAAAATTTAATGTGTCTGTCTCATAACCAGGAAAACCATTTTTAAAATATTTAAAATATATATAGATATATAAAAGGGCATTTAAACATTCAGGGAGAATTCAGAAATAATGTTTATATAATTTAATAGGAACATTAACAAAACGTTCTTGTTGGCTGGGAAGCTGGGAACAACTTTTTAGTAATCGTAGGGTTTTAATATTGTGGAAAAAGCAGCATTAACCTTCCTACACTAAGCATTATCTAGTTACAGGTAACAATCATAATAAAAAAATAGTGGTAGTTTATATACAGAACAGAACAGAACAGTTCATTGGATGCTAACCAGTCAGGGTTCAGGAGCGGCCACTCAACTGAAACTGCACTACTGTCAGTCACTGAAGCCTTGCGGATTGCAAAAGCTGATTCCAGATCATCGGTACTCATTTTGCTGGATCTTTCTGCTGCTTTTGACACAGTCAATCATCAGATCCTCCTGTCCACCCTCTCATCACTGGGTATCACAGGGACTCCTCTTCGCTGGTTTGAATCCTATCTCACAGGTAGGTCTTTCAGGGTGGCCTGGGGAGGGGAGGTATCCAAAGCACATCATCTGGCTACTGGGGTTCCTCAGGGATCAGTTCTTGGACCCCTCCTCTTCTCCATTTACACTACATCACTGGGGCCCATCATACAGGCACATGGCTTCTCTTACCACTGCTATGCTGATGACACGCAGCTCTATCTTTCATTTCAACCAGATGATCCAACAGTAGCTGCACGGATCTCAGGCTGCTTGGCGGACATCTCGGAGTGGATGAAAGAACATCATCTACAGCTCAACTTGGCAAAGACTGAGCTCCTTATTTTCCCTGCCACTCCGACTCTACAGCATGATTTTACCATCAACTTAGGTACTTTAACAATTACCCCATCAAGTTCTGCCAGAAATCTTGGTGTTATCTTTGATGACCAGCTGACTATCAAAGACCACATTGCTAAAACTGCTCGATCTTGCAGGTTTGCCCTACACAACATTAGAAAGATCAGGCCCTTTCTAACTGAGCAGGTGTGACGACCCTGAAGTTTCTCCAGACCCTCCGGGAAGAGTGTGGCCGTTTCTGATTGGTCTATCCTATGTTGATTGCTAATTGGTAGCATATATCAGGGGGTGCGTGTTAACTGGGATAGACTCTGTGGGGAGGGAGTCTCAGCAGTGGTTTTGGTTCAATATGTAATCTTTTGTTGATTCTCTAACTTTTGTGTTTTCCCTTGTGCATTTCTTATAACATGTAGATTTAGTTTTGGTTGTGGTTATATAAGTTTGTTTTATTTATCCCTAGACTTATGTTTATTATTATTATTGACTGTTGTATTGGTTTAATTTAATAAAATTATCAGTATTGATTATATATTTTGGTCTGATCCCTTTTTTATGTTGCGGCCTCAAACGAGCGGGTCGTAACATAAAATTGGGGGCTCGTCCGGGATGCTACATGTATAAGTAAATGCATAGAGATTTTGTGTGTTTACCTGTGTAAATGAGGAGACTTCAGTAGTTAGAGTGTCCTCAGCTGGATTTATAATCCTTCCGTCGAGGCACTGTTTGTTATTTTAGTTTGTTATTTTTCCTTTGTTATTTTTGAAGGTTATTCTGGACGGAGATTTTAAATCTCTGTCGGGGGTACGCTTCGGGCTTTTGGTTTGAAATGCCAATTGTCTTCGAGTTCAGCGTTTAAACGCCGCCCCGAGTCCGGTACACCTTTGAAGAGTAGGTAGGTTTAGTTAGTTTTGTTTGTAGGTACTGGAGTCTCTCATTTTTCATAATGTGACACTTTTTCCGTATCTGTGTGGTTTGTGATGCCTACCGGATATCAAGATAATTTGACACATGACTTGTGGTAAGTCTTTATTTATCTTGTAACAGTGAGGTTTTCTATTTGGAGCGTGTTTGTTGTGATGTTCCCTGGCGAAGTGTCTGATGGGATTTGTATTTTTTACGCTCTAGTTACACGTGTGTTCGCGTTGTTGGTGTGTTGTGTCTCTTCTAGTAGGCATGTCGTCGTCCTCGGTAGTCGAGGATTTCTTTGCATTTCCTTCAGAAATATTATTGGAGAGGTGCACGAAGGAAGAGCTTTTGCAGATTGCCGAACAATTTGATGTGGAGGTAACGAGCAGTGATAAGAAGCTCAAGGAAACCCTGATTAAAGTTGTGAAGAGCGCACTTTTTGAGCGAGGCGTTTTAGAGGTAAGAGCTCAAGCTATTAATCCTGAGGAGTGTTTATCTTCCCCTCTTTGTGATGACGATCAAAATGCAAAGTTTAGCGAGATGTCTTTACAAGAGAAGCAGTTGTGTATTGATGCGGAAAAACTTCGTGCGGAACGTGATGTTTGTGCTTTAAGAGAGAAAGAGTTAGAGAATGACTTTGAAATTAAGAAATTACAACAGCAGTTCGAGTTACGTAAAATAGAACTACAATTTGAAAAGGAAAGAGAGGAGAGAGAGTTTCAGCTGCGGAAACTTGAGCTGGAGCTGAAAGTAAAAACCGATCAAACTACTGTTCAAGTGTCATCTGGTGAATCTGTGCTCACTGCGCCTGTGTTTGATGTTTATAAAAACATAAGACTTGTGCCGCCGTTTTTGGAGAAAGAGGTAGAGAAGTATTTCCAACATTTTGAACGCGTTGCAGAGTCCTTAAAATGGCCAAAACAATTTTGGACTTTATTATTACAATGCGTGTTGGTAGGGAGAGCACAGGAGGTGTATTCCGCGTTGACTACTGAGCAAAGTGCTGATTATGAGATCGTGAAGCCTGCTATCTTACATGCTTATGAATTGGCACCGGAGGCATACCGCCAGAAGTTTAGGACTCATTTTAAGTCTGAGAAGTGTACTTATCTTGAGTTTGCTAGAGAAAAAGAAAATCTGTTTGATCGTTGGTGTTCCTCTGTAAAAATTACCACTAAAGAACAGCTTCGAGAGCTCATTCTTTTAGAGGAGTTTAAAAGCTGTGTTCCAAATGTTGTTGCTATGTATCTTAATGAACATAAAGTGACTAAATTGTCTGATGCTGCTCTTATGGCAGATGAATTTGTTCTCACTCATCAAGGATCTGTTCATTTAAATGAACTGAGCAGACCAAAGTTGAGTGTTGTAGGAAAAAATAAAAAGATGGTAGCACGTCAGAATGTTGTGTCCACTTCTGCTGACAATGCTTCATTTACACGTACAAAAGGAGAAATGGTTTGCTTCTATTGTAGGAAGCCCGGACATAAAATATCAGACTGTGTTGTTCTTAAAAAGAAAGACAAAGCTGTTAAACCTGTTGGGTTAATTTCTACCTCAAATGTGAATTTTAGTCCCGACAAGCAAATGGAGCAGAAGGAAAACACTGAGATTGAGAACGTTAAAGATGGTGTTGACTTTGGGCCATTTCTCACGGATGGGAGTGTTTCTTTGCCTGATTGTGATGAAACGGTGCCTGTCCGTATCCTTAGAGATACTGGGGCTGGGCAGTCATTTTTGATTGAGGGACTTTTGCCTTTGTCTGAACGTACTGCCACTGGATCTCATGTGCTGGTTAGAGGGCTTGAAATGGGCTATATGGAAGTTCCTTTACACCGTATTCACCTTAATTCCAAACTTGTGTCTGGTGATGTCGTTGTAGGAATTCGTGCTATGCTTCCTATTCCTGGTGTCACTTTCATACTTGGCAATGACTTAGCTGGAGGTGATGTTTGGGAGAAGCCGGATGGTGGTGTTCCACCTATAGTTGCTCCGGTCGTAGAGCGATCGAGTAGATCTTCTGACTGTTCTAACTTATTTCCGGCTTGTGTAATAACTCGTGCGATGGCCAAGAGAAGTGTGCAAGATGAAGCGGATGTTCTTAGTGACACTTTTATCTCATCTATAAATTCTCAATTAGAGCCTGATACTGTGTGCACTGCTGCAGAAGATGAAATGTCTGTACATAAGTTACCATGTGCTGGTGACCAAATTGACAAGTCTGCTACTATGTCTGAAAGACCATTCATATGTGATGACCAAGTTAACACTTGTTCTTTGTCTCCACTTTATAGTGTGACTCGAGCTGAATTAATCAAAGCACAGCATGCAGACACAGCTCTTCAAGAATTGTATTCTTTAGCTGCTGGTGGGCGAGAAAATAAAACTTTGTCTTCCTTCTACTATCTTCAAGACGGACTGCTTTGTAGACAACAACCTATGGGTTCTGATTCCTCACTTGATTCTAGGATCCAAATTGTAGTTCCTCTAGTGTTTCGTCAGGCTGTTTTACAGCTAGCGCACCAGGGCCTTGTTGGTCATATGGGGGTACGGAAGACGTATGATAGGATTCTGAGGAAATTTTATTGGCCTAGAATCAAGAGAGATGTGGTTAATTTTATACGATCTTGCCACATTTGTCAAATG
Organism: Labeo catla; assembly: GCA_012976165.1. Taxonomy (NCBI): domain Eukaryota; kingdom Metazoa; phylum Chordata; class Actinopteri; order Cypriniformes; family Cyprinidae; genus Labeo; species Labeo catla. Next base: position 337,937 of record VONZ01000157.1, on the reverse strand, counting down.
ACCGGGAAACCAAATCAAAAGGTTCCACTGGCTCCTTTACAGCCTATTCCTGTAGTTGCTACTCCGTTTGAACATTTGATTGTCGACTGTGTTGGTCCTTTACCTCGATCAAAGGCGGGGCATGCCTTCTTGCTTACTGTAATGTGTCAGTCTACACGTTATCCTGCAGCTTATCCGTTGAGATCAATCACCACTAAATCAATTTTAAAGGCTTTAACGAGTTTCATGTCTGTTTTTGGCATTCCAAAAACCATTCAGTCTGATCAGGGCTCAAATTTTATGTCTCGACAGTTCTCAAAAGTCATGCAACAACTCAAGGTTAAACACAACATCTCAAGTGCTTACCATCCTCAGAGCCAAGGAGGATTGGAAAGATTCCATCAGACTCTTAAGTCACTTTTGAGGTCGTATTGTGTTGAACTTGATTGTGACTGGGAGGATGGACTTCCTTGGATGCTGTTAGCTATTCGTGAGGTTGTGCAAGAGAGCACAGGTTTCAGTCCTAACGAGTTAGTATTCGGACACCCTGTTAGAGGCCCTATTGCTGTTTTAGCAGATGAATGGAAAATGTCTGATCCACCTGAGAATGTCTTAGACTACGTGAGTAGTTTTCGTTATCGACTCTATGAAGCCAGAGCTATTGCTCTGCGAAAATTGGGTAAGTCTCAGGAAAAGATGCAGAGGTTGTTTGATCGTAAAGTTGAGTCCAGAAGTTTTCAGGTAGGCGATCAAGTCCTTGCCTTATTACCTGTAGTGCATAGTCCATTCCAGGCTAGGTTTACTGGGCCTTATACGATAGCGAAGTGCTATCCTAATAACAACTACCTTTTAAATACACCTGATCGTCGAAAGAAAGTACAGGTTTGTCATGTCAATTTATTGAAGGCTTATGTAACTCCTGTACTGTCTCTGCCTGTTAATGTTGTGGCTGGTGACATGGTAGATCCAAGTGTCTCGGAAACCTCTGTAGAGATGTCTGGTGTTCTGGAGGTGGAAAATGGTCCTTCTCGTAATATAGTGGAAGGGCGGCTTAACAACTCTGAGGTTCTTGCTAATTTGTCTGATTATTTGCCTCATTTGTGTGAACCAGAGAAGACTGATATAATTAACTTGATAAGTTCATTCTCCTCTCTCTTTTCTGATGTTCCTACCCGAACTCATGTCATTGAACATGACATTGATGTTGGTATGGCTCAAGCTGTAAAACAACATCCCTATCGAGTAAATCCTATAAAAAGGAAGTTACTTCAGAAAGAGGTGGATTATTTACTTACTCATAATTTGGCAGAACCAAGTTTTAGTTCTTGGAGCTCTCCTTGCATTCTAGTGAATAAACCTGACAATTCTTACCGATTTTGTACTGATTACAGGAAGCTTAACTCCCTTACAAAACCTGATTGTTTCCCTCTACCCAGAATTGATGACTGTGTCGATCGTGTGGGTTCTGCACAGTTTGTCAGTAAGTTCGATCTCCTAAAAGGGTACTGGCAAGTGCCTTTGACATTCCGTGCTAAGGAACTATCTGCTTTTGTTACACCTGATAGTTTCTTACAATATACTGTTATGCCTTTCGGAGTTCGAAATGCTCCAGCTACATTTCAGCGGTTAGTTAATCGAGTGTTGTCTGGGTTGACCGGATGTGAAGCTTACCTGGATGATATTGTTTTATACAGTTCTTCTTGGTCTGAACATCTTGCACAAATTGGTGAACTTTTTGAGCGTTTGGTTAAGGCGAATTTAACTGTAAATCTTGCCAAGTGTGAATTTGGCAAGGCTACAGTGACGTATTTGGGGAAGGTGGTTGGCGGAGGATGTGTAAAACCTAACAACGCAAAAGTGGAAGCTATCTGTAATTTTTCCGCTCCCACTACTCGACGTGAGTTACGACGTTTTCTTGGGATGGTGGGATACTATAGAGGGTTTTGTAGAAACTTTGCCGATGTAGTTGCCCCTCTAACAGATTTATTGAGTCCTAAGAAGCCATTCGAATGGTCACAGCAGTGTCAATGTGCCTTCGATAATGCTAAATCCCTTCTAGCAAATGCTCCCGTGTTGATGGCACCAAATTTTGAAAAACCGTTCTTGCTTGCAATTGATGCTAGTGCCTGTGGTGCTGGCGCGGTTCTTTTGCAAGAAGACGCCCAAGGAATCGAACATCCGGTTAGCTATTTCTCGAAAAAATTTAATCGTTACCAACAAGCGTATTCTACGGTTGAAAAAGAGGCTTTAGCCCTGGTTTTAGCCATTCAACATTTTGAGGTTTACCTAAGTTCATTCTGTGGTCCTATCGTTGTTTATACCGACCATAACCCCTTGACTTTTTTAAATCAAATGCGTGGTAAGAATCAACGAATCATGAGATGGAGCCTTATTTTACAGCCTTTCCACTTACACCTTAAACATATTCGTGGTAAAGACAATGTAGTTGCTGATGCTCTGTCACGGCTGTAAGATATCCCAGTGGTGTTTGGTATATCTTCTTTTCCTCTCTCCTTTAGTAGTGGGTTTTTTTTTCCTCCCCTTTGTTCTTAATTTCTTTTTATTTTTTTTTGTTTTTTATTTTTTTTTCTCTCTCTAGTTTTCCTCTCTGATATCCTAGGGCCCAGGAGTCTGAGAGTGAGGTGGAGTGGGATTTATGGAGATGAGTATTAATGTTATTCTAAATTACTAAATATTATTATATTTAAATGGTGGTTTTGTTGGTGTATCTTTGTTTTGTCGGTTCTTTAGATAACCTCCTTTTGGAGTGGGAGGTGTGACGACCCTGAAGTTTCTCCAGACCCTCCGGGAAGAGTGTGGCCGTTTCTGATTGGTCTATCCTATGTTGATTGCTAATTGGTAGCATATATCAGGGGGTGCGTGTTAACTGGGATAGACTCTGTGGGGAGGGAGTCTCAGCAGTGGTTTTGGTTCAATATGTAATCTTTTGTTGATTCTCTAACTTTTGTGTTTTCCCTTGTGCATTTCTTATAACATGTAGATTTAGTTTTGGTTGTGGTTATATAAGTTTGTTTTATTTATCCCTAGACTTATGTTTATTATTATTATTGACTGTTGTATTGGTTTAATTTAATAAAATTATCAGTATTGATTATATATTTTGGTCTGATCCCTTTTTTATGTTGCGGCCTCAAACGAGCGGGTCGTAACAGCAGGCCACACAACTTCTTGTCCAGGCCCTGGTCATCTCCAGGCTGGACTACTGCAATGCTCTTCTAGCCGGTCTTCCCTCATTCACAATCAAACCTTTACAAATGATTCAGAATGCAGCAGCACAACTGGTCTTCAACGAGCCCAAAAGGGCCCATGTCACACCTCTCTTTATCACCCTGCACTGGCTCCCAATTGCAGCTCGCATCAAATTCAAGACACTGATGCTTGCTTATAGAACAACCACAGGCTCGGCGCCCGCCTACCTCCACTCACTGCTACCAATCTACACTCCCTCCAGAACTCTGAGATCCGCCAGTGAGCGACGCCTCATTGTACCATCACAAAGAGGCACAAAATCACTTTCCAGAACATTCTCTTACACCGTTCCTGGCTGGTGGAACGATCTTCCCACTGCTATCCGGAATGCCAACTCCCTAACAACTTTCAAGCAACTGCTGAAAACCCATCTCTTTCGACACTACTTGACTTAATAAAAAAAACAAAAAAAAAACAAAAAAAAAAACAAATTCCTTTTCTACTCTTTTCCCTTTCTAGCTTGTACTTATTTGAACAATGCCTGTTATATGGTATTTTGAGCACTTCGTAGGTCGTTTTGCTTCTTTAGGACAAATCGCTTGATGTATTTCCCACCTGTAAGTCGCTTTGGATAAAAGCGTCTGCTAAATGAATAAATGTAAATGTAAATGTAAATGTAAATATACAAGTATGACACACTGGAGGTTCCAAACAAAATCTGAAAGGGACGGTTGACTAGATTTCTTGCGCCAACACATGAAGAACAAAATGAAAACTGGGTCATATTACGCTGCAGTGTGAGGGCAGCCTAAAGGATTATTGATCCTACAATAGTTTCGTCCCACCCACAGTAAGCCAAGCCTGTTTGGATCGGTGTTACATCAGGTTAGAGAAGTGAATTCTGAAATGAAGCATCTCTAGAATCAGCAAAGTTTGATTTCACACCAACTGACGTGTTTTATCTTTATATACAAATCTTTTGAATTTGAATGCAAACTCACTACTGGTTTGACTTTGAACAGACATATTTTGATGTGGAGATGGACGCGCTGTGGTGGCTTTTGACATTATAAAGCTAAGAAGGGCATTAATGTGATCAACGTCAGAGTGTCTCAGCAATCTGAATAAATTGGTATGAAAAGGCAGCCAGAGGTCCCAGCAGGACTGGCAAATCAGTGAGCCGTCACATTATACTTTGTCACATGGAGCCCATGAACAGTTTTAGATTTTGTTGAAATGATTTCATTATTTTTTGACATTCATTGCTGTGCAGTCATGAAATTACACGCTGCAGGGAGTCCAAGATTTTTGTTAATTTTATGTGACCAATGTATAGCCAAATAAGCTGTATTTGAAGAAAATGTAATAGTTATGATGAATTTCAGGCTCTTTGTTATTCAGGTGCATGTCTTGCTTTCTCCAGATCTGAAATGTCAAAGAAAATGTCAAGATTTTCCCACACCACAACACTGTTGTTTTAACCGCTTAAGATCTAGAGTGGTATAGAAGGTTTATCCCCTCAAGACAAATCCATGATGCTTTCACACTTGTCCTGTATCAGCCATTAATAATTCCTGAGGTGTCACACTGTCTTAGGAATTGAATGAATCATCTAAGGCTTTCACAATGTGGAGAAAGACTTTGCCCGTATATGGGTTGCATTATATACCAAGGGAGCTGCTGGAGCTCAAGGGAACTCAGACTGAGAGCATCTATCTTTAGCACTTATCATACAATACGAGACAGAAATTCTACATTCAGAGAAAAGCACTTTGTGTGCTCAACTTCATCAGTCATAAAGACTGGATGGGAAGTGTCATGTCAGATTGCAGTGATGAAGCTTTATTATCACACTGAAGAAACTTTTCTAGTTAAAAATATCTGAACATCCCATACTTGAGGGAAAAAAAAAAGTATTCTTATATTAAGAATTAGGGTAAGAAAAATATACATTTTTTTATTTTAATTTTTTTTTTTCAATTATCTAAGGCTAAAAAATAAATTAATTAATTAATAAAATGAGCATAAGAGACTTCTTTCGAAAACATAAAAAAAAAATAAAAAATTTGCAAATCTCAAATGGCCAGAACACTAATTAAGAAAGTGCATTGTTCATTTATAAGTCGTCAGCTTCAAAGGATATTGCGGATTTGAACATTTCCCTTACTCTAAAATAATATTGCAGCAATCCCTAAAAAGGAAACAGGCAGTTCCTAAAATGACATTCCAGTTATCATCTCAATCTATTACATTTACAGAGTACTACAAAGTTTGGCGACATTCCCAATATGTGTGGTCACTGATAGGGACGTGAAGAACTACATGGCATTGACCCTAATAACAGGAAGTGGAGGAGATAACATCAGCAGATGCTGTAACTCTAGCCTCCTATCACATTAACGTATGCCACACACAAAGTACTGACTAAACTAATGACCTAAACAGGCATAGAGCGCTAGTGTGTTCACCACAAAACTGGAGCAGAGCTATGGAACAGAGCTTTTTGTTCTTTTTATTTTCTCTAGAACAGGCAGAATGATGGCAGTGACCAAAAGTGCTGAATAACATGAGCTTTGGCTTGGGAGAGTTCCATATCTGTGAACTATTTATTTTATTTTCTAAAATACTTATACCGTGTCTGTCACTACATGGTCGACGTGCAGGATTCTTCCTCTCGTAATTATCTTGGGTGGATCGAGCTTCTGTTTGGAACAGGAGATGCCGCCTATTAGTCAGTCTGTGTTTAGCTTCTTCAACCATTACGTAGGTTTAAGAATACAGGATGGCATGGTTATAGGTTTTTAATGGCTTGTGAAGCACTTTTTGAGGGGTTTTGGGTTTTAGCGTCTCATTGTTTAGCTCCTTAAATGGTCTCCTACTGCATGGTGCTGATGATATGTTTAGGGCTGAAGTACAGCATGTGAATTTTTAAGGGAGTCATGTCAAAAGAAATTAAATTTTCCTTGATTTCCTTGTCAAAACATCCTCCCTAGTGCAAGAGCATTTATAGAAACCAAGCCACAATAAATATGTTTTCTAATGCAGCTTTGTGACGTTTCACGTTTTAAAGCAACTGTATGTAGTTTGTTTGTTTTTGTGGCATTTGGAGCCCCCTAGGGTTTGTACACACTTACCAAACCAATTTACATACTCCTAGAGCAGACATTTGTAGGGGAGCGTAGGAAAAACCACAAGATGTTTGGCTTAATAGAAGTCAGTGTACCATCACAATGATTTGAAACTGACATCTGAAAAGGGGAACTGCTTTAATGCTCCACAATAATACACTATTTTCTCTTTTCCAACTTTATTCTTCATTCTGTTTTGATTTAGCAGTGGAAGGTAACTACTCAAACCTTTAGAAAAGGAAGAAATATCATGTTTTGTCAAAAGCTGGTGACAAATGTCAATGCAATACATCCTGATGCCAGTAGTCTAATATACTGTATATGGAATTATATCTCATGATTGTGACTTTTTTTCTCAGAATTGCGTCTTTATAGCTGTTAATTGTGAGTTATTAAGTCAGAATTGTAAGATATAAACTAGCAATTCTGAGAACATATCAGTTTTTTTTATTCCTCTCACACTTAGACTTTTTTAAATTTGCAATTCTGACTTTAGAACTCGCATTTGTGAGTTTACATCACGCAATTCTGTAAAAAAAAGTCAGAATTGTGACTTTATATCTCGCAATTCTGACTTTATAACTCTTCATTGCGAGTTATTAAGTCAGAATTGTAAGCTATAAACTAGCAATTCTGAGAACATATTCTGAGACTTTTTTATATCTCACAATTGTGAGTTTATATCACGTAATTCTAACTTTATTTTTTCACAGTTGTGAGTTCACATCATGCAATTCTTAGAAACAAAGAATTGTGAGTTTATATCTCGCAATTCTGACTTTATTTCTCCCAACTGTGAGTTTACATCATGCATTTTTACATAAAAAGTCAAAATTGTGAGTTTTTTTTCTCGCAATTGTGACTTTATTTCTTGCATTTGTGAGTTTATGTCACGTAATTCTTAGAAAAAAGTCAGAATTCAGAATTACAAGTTTTTTATCTCACAATTCTGACTTTATTTCCCACAGTTGTAAGTTTTTATCACACAATATTGAGGGGGAAAAAGTAAGAATTGTAAGTTTATATCTTGCAATTCTGACTTTATAACTCATAACTGCAAGTTTATATAGAGCAATTCTGAGGGCAAAAGAGTTTTTATCTAGAAATTCTGAGAAAAAAATCTGAATTCACTTTACTTCCCACAATTGTAAGTTTTTATCACACAATATTGAGGGTGAAAAAGTAATTGTACGTTTATATCTCGCAATTTTGACTTTATAACTCGCAACTGTGAGTTTACATCACGCAATTCTGTGAAAAAAAAGTCAGAATTGTGAGCTTATATCTCGCAATTCTGACATAAGTTGCAACTGCGAGTTTATATCAAGCAATTCTGAGGAAAAAGTGAGAATCGCGAGTTTTTATCTCGCAATTCTGACTTTATAACTCTTAATTGCGAGTTATTAAGTTTGAATTGTAAGATATAAACTAGCAATTCTGAGAACATATCAGGTTTTTTCCCTCTCAAACTTGGACTTTTTTATAACTTGCAGTTGTGAGTTAATATAACGCAATTCAAACTGTATTTTTCACAATTGTGAGTTTACATCACGCAATTCTGAGAAAAAAAGAATTGTGAGTTTATATCTCGCAATTCTGACTTTATTTCTCCCAACTGTGAGTTTACATTATGCATTTTTACAAAAAAAAGTCAAAATTGTGAGTTTTTTTTCTTGCAATTGTGACTTTATTTATTGCACTTGTGAGTTTGTCACGTAATTCTTAGAAAAAAGTCAGAATTACACGTTTTTTATCTCACAATTCTTACTTTATTTACCACAATTGTTTTTATCACACAATATTGAGGGGGAAAAAGTAAGAATTGTAAGTTTATATCTCGCAATTCTGTGAAAAAAAGTCAGAACGTGAGTTTATATCTCACAATTCTGACATTATAAGCTGCGATTGCGAGTTTATATCAAGCAATTCTGAGGAAAAAGTCAGAATCGTGAGTTTTTATTTTGCAATTCTGACTTTATAACTCTTAAATGCAAGTTATTAAGTCTGAATTGTAAGATATAAACTAGCAATTCTGAGAACATATCAGGTTTTTTCCCCTCTTAAACATGGACTTTTTTATAACTCGCAATTGTGAGTTTATATCACGTAATTCTAACTGTATTTTTTCGCAATTGTGAGTTTACATCAGGCAATTCTGAGAAAAAAAGAATTGTGATTTATATCTTGCAATTCTGACTTTATTTCTCCCAACTGTGAGTTTATATCATGCATTTTTACAAAAAAAGTCAGAATTGTGAGTTTTTACCTCACAATTGTTACTTTATTTCTTGCACTTGTGAGTTTGTCACGTAATTCTGAGAAAAAGTCAGAATTCAGAATTAAAGTTTTTGTCTCACAATTTTGACTTCATTTCCCACAATTGTAAGTTTTTATCACACAATATTGAGGGGGATAAATAAAGAATTGAATATATCTCGCAATTCTGACTTTATGCTTGATATTGCAAGTTTATATCAAGCAATTCTGAGGGCAAAAAAGTCAGAATTGTGAGTTTTTATTTAGAAATTCTGAGAAAAAAAGTCAGAATTCACTTTATTTCCCACAGCTGTAAGTTTTTATCACGCAATATTGAGGGTGAAAAAGTAAGAATTGATTATCACATAACACTGAGGGGAAAAAAGTGAATTTATGTGAGTTTGTCTTGCAATTCTGGGAAAAAAAAGTCTGAATTCAGAATTTTTTTTTATCTCACAATTTTATCTGACTTTATTTCTTGCAATTGTGAGCTTACATCACGCAATTCTGAGAAAAAAAAAAGTAAGAATTCAGACGTACCAGTTTTTATCTCACAATTCTGACTTTATTTCTCAAAGTTTATATCTTGCAGTTCTGAGAAAAAAGCTGAATTCAGAATTATATCTTGCAGTTCAGAATTTATTTCTCGCTATTGTGCTTTTAATCACACAATTCTGCCTATATAACTCACAATTGTGAGTTTATATCTACCAATTCTGAGAAAAAAAGTCAGAATCGCGAGTTTGTATCACACAATTCTGACCTTTTTTCTTAAAAAGTCAATTGTTTTATTTTTTTATTCAGTGGCGGAAACAGGCTTCCATAAAAAAAAACTTCTCTCATTACTCATGTCCTTTGGTGCACCCTTGAGGTCAATAAACAAAAGGGATTTTGAATGATATATGGCCCAATAAATCAAAAGAATAAAAAACTCAGACATTCAGAAAAGTAATGTCTAGAGGACATGAAACAATTCAATTTCAGGATAGACCTGTCCATAGAGATGGCAAACTGACTGGATCTCATATCAGATTTTGTTTGAACGTTTCTGCACAGATGTGATTTTTTCCCTTAATCATCTCATCGATGTCTCTCTGCTTTTTAAATCTAAAACTTGATCTTGTTGAAGAAAGTTTTTTTCCTTAACTTTGTGTTTTGTTGGCAGGTGATATAATACAAGGTTATTTTCTGTTCCTAAAACACTCTCTGCATACAAAATCACATTCAGCTCTTGAGCTTCTTCAATATGTTAATTCATAAAACTTTTCTCTTTGTGTTTACTGCTCTGCACTTTAATGCGATTAGTGTTACTTTTTTGGCATTGAGTGCATGAGTCATGAGTATTACCCTTCACTTTTAAAATGAATTTTTATTTCTTTAGTTCCTTGGGATACATGCTAATGTAATATAATGCTGCCCAGATAGGAGGAAAAAATGCTTGCTGTGTTTCTTTGACAGCATAATAAATTTTTTATTTTTCTTGTACGAACATGGAATGTAATGTCAGGTATTGGTCATGGTATTGATTTCTTGCGCACCTCACTCCATGGAATAATGATGGCATCTACAATCAATCCTTATGAATTTCTGTGTGCCAATTTACTGTACACATAAGAAAGAATAAAAAATGAGAACAAACTTAATAGGAGACTGTGAAATGAAAGCGCTGACAGACAGATAAAATGAATAAAAAACTTCAGAGAAAGATAAACTTGACTATTTTTGTGACCATCGATGCAATCAGAGTGTAACCTATTAAAATTCATACACAGGTCCAACAACAAAACTACAGTTGCCCTAAAAGACCCAACAGGGTCACTGGAGACCAACTCCAGGGAACCAGAGGCAGCGTCTCCAACAGGATAAAGACTTTACCAGGCTAACACCGGATCACCTGGAACCTCCGTACTCAGTGCTCAGGCCAGACCTCACGGCCCTGAACTCCTCATGCAAGACATGACAAATGGCGTTAAGGTATGTATAACTAAATGAGAGTTAAAAACGCCAAAGAAAGTTACTGCAATCAACACAGAGTCATTTTTTTCCACATTATCTTCCACAAATCAATTCTACCATTGAATCACTGCTTCTTGGTTGATACGGCTTGTTATAATTTTTAGAAAATAATTTCTTTTTGGCCAACTTCATACACTAAGAAAAAAAAATGTATAGAAAAACAGATAAGTGTTGGAAAATTACCAGTACATTTTCTATTTTTGGACATTTCTTCCAGAACAACACTTTACAGATAATGTACTCACCCCCATGTCAGCCAAGATGTTCATGTCTTTCTTTCTTCAGCTGTAAAGAACTTATGTTTTCTGAGGAAAACATTTCAGCATTTTTCACAGTCCATTTTTATATGGACTGATATGGTGTCCTGAGTTTGAACTTCCAAAATGCAGTTTAAATGCAGCTTCAAACGATCCCAAATGCGGTTGTAAACAATCGCAGCCGAGGAAGAAGGGTCTTATCTAGCGTAACGATCGGTTATTTTCATAAAAATAACAATTTATATACTTTTTAATGTCAAACACTCATCTTGTCTTACTCTCCCTGAACTCTTTGTATTCTGGCTCAGGACGGTTAGGGTACGTCGAAAAACTCCCATCTCATGTTCTCCCTCCACTTTAAAATCGTCCTGTATAGCTGTTTTACATTTTTTGTTAAGGGTGTTTGATCTTCTTTGCATGTTCACATTGCAAAGACTTGGTCGGTACTTCTGCAGCGATGTAGGATGATTTTGAAATGATTTTTGAAGTTGAGGGAGAAAATACGTTCTGAGTTTTTCAACATACCCTAACTGTCTTGAGCTAGAATACACAGAGTTCAGGGAGAGTAAGACAAGACGAGCGTTTGAGATTAAAAAGTATATAAATTGTATTTTTTAAGGAAAGGAAAGGACGTGACGTGACGTGAGGCCAAGTATGGTGACCCATACTCAGAATTTGTCCTCTGCATTTAACCCATCCAAGTGCACACACACAGTAGTGAGTAGTGAACAAACATGCACACACCGTGAACACACACCCGGAGCAGTGAGCAGCCATATTGCTATTGCTGCGGTGCCCGGGGAGCAGCTAGGGGTTTGGTGCCTTGCTCAAGGTGATCACCTCACTCGTGGTATTGAGGGTTTAGAGAGCGCTGGTTATTCACTCCCCCCACATTCAATCCCTGCCGGACCTGGGACTCGAACCTGCAACCTGTCGGTTACAAGCCCGACTCCCTAACCATTCGTTTCGCTAGATAAGACCCTTCTTTTTTGGCTGGGATCGTTTACAACCACATCTGGGATCGTTTGAAGCCGCATTTAAACTGCATTTTGGAAGTTCAAACTCGGGGTACCATATCAGTCCATTATATGGAGAAAAATGCTGAAATGTTTTCCTCAAAAAACACAATTTCTTTACGACTGAACAAAGAAATATATTTTGTACGCTTCAGTTTGGTCGCACAAAATGGCAAATCTATCAATCTCAGTAGATAACAAAAACATTTCAACCCTTTAAAAAAAAAATAGCCATCCATGATTTCAGACAGCTGTTTGACATCAAATCATCTAGGTTACATGAAGATGACTTACCAGGGTAGAGTTCTGTGCAGCACAGACTGTTTCTGCTGGCTGCTTTTTAAAAGATTTTTCTGTATAAAATTACCTGAAAAAAAAGCACAATTATGAAGGATTTCTTAAAGTGAATGACATGAAGGCTACCTTTATGCCAACAGAGATTATTTTGTCTTCATGGAAAATTTAAATGCACTATTGGAGGGAGCACAATGTGCTCTTAGAATTTTTATTTTATTTTATTTTCTCGTAATGAATCGTTTCAGTTGTCCTGTTCATGTTCTTAATAGGCAAGACAATTCTTAATATCATGCATTTTTGTGATTTGCATATGTGCTTGGGAAAGCATGACTCAAGTGATCTGGCTGTACGCAGTTATCAAGCTCTATTATCTGACCTCCCACTCACTTAACATCTGAGACATCATATAAAATGGCTTTTATATCTTACAGATAATAATGTGAACAATGAAACATACTCAGTGGCGTTTATCTTCTTACGCTGCAGTCCATTAGTATTCATTCAAAAGAACATTGTGCTGTTGTAAAGTCAGTGAACTGTTATGCCCCAGAAGCACTGAAAATGAAAAACAGCACATCTAAGTAAAACATAAAATGTTTTTTAAGTATCGTTTCATTTACCTTTTTGTGTCAAAGCACTTAGTAAAACATTTGAAGGAGGTCATGAATGGATTTCTTCTGGCTTTCAGAAACATAAACTCTTGCTCAGCAGAGCGCCAGAGCAACATTGATGAGCACACACTTGCTACAGCAACTCTCGGCCAATCACTGATGACCTCCCAAAGAGTCTTGATGACATTTTGGCTGGTAAACAAGGCCTTCGAGTTTTAACCCAGCTCAGAAAATCTCTCGATGTGTTGTTTTCCCAAATGTTCAATTTTCAGCCAGGCCATCTTATCACAGTTTTTAACGGGAACCGCGTCATGTTTTGGAAGTCAAATTGATTGAGTCAGCGTGTTCAGTAAATGAAGTTATCATAGATTTTCCAATACTCATCTTCTGCATGGAGGGAAGGAGAGCTTGAATATCGAAAGTCCTCAGCTATCAGGCTTCATTTCAGGGGTGTGAACTCAGGGAGCAGCCAAATCGCTAACAATCTACATGCATAGAAGCACAGTGGAGGTTAATTGTCATTTCCTCCTGAGGATGTTTACCAATAACTTCAATGTTTTCCTTTTCCATCTGGTCACTCAAGCTGTTTTCCAGGATTTTGCAGTTTAATGGAAAATGCTTAGTGGGAACGTCATCATCTTCTTTCAGTGTCAAGGAGAGGGTTTTTGCTCTGATGTGTTAGCCAAATGTTTGAAGTAACAAAGTATTAAATATTATAGCAAACAGATGACATCTCCATTTGCATTCTTTAGTTTTAGCATCACCTTTGCTTTAAAGTGATCCACGCTAAGGATATCCTAGAGGTAGAATTATACACCGCTAATAAAGTGTTTATACGGTAACCAAATGTCTGGTGCAGAGCTGTGCGCAACATCATTAAGTGCTTTGCACATCATACTATAATTATGAACACCATCCTGATGCATACCACTCAAAATGCATTTTGCACATGCATAAATCAAGTGGGATTGGAGAAAGCTATGTAGATTGCTGAAGTGAAATTGGTCCAATGACAAAAACAAGATTCAAACACACACTGAAGCCATATACAAACTGCAGCCACAGATTTGGACTGCATCCAGCACTTTGAAGCAAAATAAGGGTATATTACAGAGTTGGACTCTGTGAAACACAAGCTTTCCTGAGTTTGAAAGGAGGTCTGCAGATGTGCCGATTAGCTCTTGTGAAAACCACGAGAATCGCTTCAGTGAGCACTTGACAACGGCTTCAATCAACGCGCATTTTGATTCTGAGCGAGGCTTAAGCGTAAGAACTAAATGTACCTTAACTAGCACGTGTGTTGTGTAAAATATAAGTTTAGGGTTGCACAATATGTAAATAACCCCTTATTATAGTCACTTAGGGTAGTGGTTCTCATCAAAGAAGCTGGTGGCTACTAAAAGGCCTTGGTAAATTTCCAAGGAGGCTGCAGGATGAACTACAAGTATTTTAAAGCCATTTTAAAATGCCTTTGGAAAATAATTCAAAATTAACTTAATTTAGGTCTTAGAGGGTTGCTGTCTATGCAAAATTTTCACCTCAAAATGAAAATTCTGTCATTAATTACCCACCCTTGTGTCATTCCAAACCCATAAGATCTTCATCATAAGACCACGATCCTCATCTCTTTCATCTTCAGAACACATTAAGATATTTTTGGTGAAATCCGATAGCTTTCTGACCCTGCATAAACAGCTAATGTACGCAACTGAAATGTTCAAGGCCCAGAAAGGTAGTAAGGACATTGTTAAAATAGTCCATGTGACATCAGTGGTTCAACTGTAATTTTATAAAGCTACAATAATTTTGTGTGCAAGAAAACAAAAATAACGACTTTATTCAACAGTTTCTTCTAGGGATGTAAAATATTAGATTTTTGCAGATATTGCGATATTTTTCAACTATTATTTCCTTTTGTCTGGAAAAAATACCAAGTCTCTCCTGTGTGGAAATTCTAAGCAAATTATTTATCATTTTGGCTAGTTTGTAACAAGAACTTATTTGTCAGAATTAAATAAACAATACTGAATCTTTGAAAATAATTATAAATAAACTATATATCAATTACTGCATTTTTGTGTTAAATTGACACTGCATTTTTTTACTGTGTAACCATAACATTATATTTTAAGATTTAACATTTGTAGATGGTCTAAAGCAAAAGAGTTGTAAAAATTCTGAAAATCTTTTAGAGCTCATAATTTGTTTAAAAATAACATATTACACACTAATGAATAATCAGTATATATAAAATTATTTAATTTAGTGTCATGTTTGTAATTTTTTTTTTTTTTTTAATTGTATTCATGTAAGCTATAACTTCTGACCTTTAAATCAAAACATACATAAAATCATGACATCAGTTACTGTAATCAGAAATACAGTCTAAAGCCCTATTCGGACGGTAATTGTTTCTCATGGGGACATAAGTGATTTTCACCATTTACAGGGGGTCTGTGATTTAATTGCCAGCCGAATCCAGGATGTAATTTTTTTTCTCCCACTACCCTCGTAAAAATCCCCAGCAGAATTACTGTTTTTTGACAAACACCAAGGTCATGGTAATTAAATTGTAGTTCAAATCCATATCTCTGAGTTTACGAGAAGATTCAAATTTTAATGTTTAATACCTTTTCGACTACTGCCGAACACTGTACGGTAACTGTTGTACTTCGCTGTAATTTGCAATCGAAGACTGACACGGAAGAGAAGAAATTGTTGAATAAAGTCGATAGATTTGTTTTCTTTCCACACAAAAAGTATTCTCCTAGTGTCATAAAATTACGGTACTGATATCACATGGACTATTTTAATGATGTCCTTACTACCTTTCTGGGCCTTGAATGTGTTAGTTGTATCGCTGTCTATACAGAGTCAAAAAGCTCTCTGATTTCATCAAAAAGACCTTAGTTTGTGTTCCGAAGATGAACGAAAGTCTTACGGATTTGAAACAACACGAAGGTGAGTAATGACTGAATTTTTATTTTTTGGCAAACTATCTCTTTAATTTAGGTTTTCCAGGTCACCGAGAGCAGAGAAATGAAAGCTGTTTCTTACATATTAATACATTTACAAAACCCTGTTTAAACTAATTTCCCCGTTTTCTAATAGTTTACTCCCTGGCCACTCTTGACCTCAATGCAGAAATATGGTCCTGTGTTTCTTTTTCCAGAATTTAAACCAAAGTTCAATTAAAATGTAAAAGAAATGCTTATCTGGTTTTCTGTGGCTTGTGCGTGTTTTGCAGTGATTTTCTGCTTCATGAATTCAATTAATTTAAGCATTTGTTCCCTTCTGTCTAAAAGACCGTCATTAAAGAAGCACACATTCCGTTCCGCAGATGTGTTCAAAAGACTATTAAGTCAGGGCACACCAGTCTAATACTTGTGCTTAAAAATCAAAGAGCTGTTTAATGCTTTATTTTAAAGAGATATATTATATCATCATTATTATTAATAATAATAATAATATCATTATTCCTACAAATACATGGATCCCGGCACTTTGAAAAATGTTTTCTTTCTTTTTGTCTTTGTTAAAACAAGAAAGCTAAAAATATCCTATGGTGAAAAAATAAAGCAAACAACAAACAATTTAAACATTGAGAAAAAGAGAAAAATCACAAAAAGACACAAATAAAACTATAACGAAATTGAAAAAAAGAAATTCTACATCCTTTACAAACACTATGGCCCAATAATTTAAGAAAATAGTGTCTCTAAAACGTTCATATTGCTTTGTACCTTCATCAGTGCCCTTTAGGGAGTTCAGCAATACAGTGCTGTGAAGTCTTCACAACGGCCAGAAGGGAACGCCCTCCCCCGGGCTCTGCGCTCACCTCCACAAGGAGGTCATGAGGTTGAGGAGAGAGAGTCCCGTTATTAGCTTGTTTAATCCTCAGCACAACATCCTTTTGTGTTCTTTTGGCAGTAGAGATAAAAATACAAGGTATAGTTACTATTCCTCATGATCATGGAGTATTCACCATTGTTGCATTTAGCATTATTACTCTCTAAGATATTATTACTATTACTATCACCATCACGGATACACAGAGTGCATCGTGTGTCATGTGCGCGTATGTGTGTGTGTGTGTGTGTGAACGTGTAAGTCAAGTGTTCAGTGCTCAGAGCTTGTTTTCTCAAAAGAGAAGCTAGGCAGAGTCAATAGCTTGGAGTTCGGGACGCCCTCTTGAGGCAGCCCATCTCCTCCTCCACCCAAATCAAACGAGTCCTTGGAGTCACTGGAGGGAGCGCGCCTCCTCAGGCAAGTGTCCCGACTTGGCAACGGGGGCGGCACCATCCCCAGAGCAGGGTGAAAGCCTCCCGGAAGCTCCGAACCCTCGGGCGGATCCACGGAGATGCACGGCGGACTCATCTTCTTCTTGCGGCCGCGTGGCGAAGACTGCTGCTGGAGGCTGTCGGCTCGTGAGACGAAGCCCGAGGAGATCGAACTGCGCTGGGGGCTGCTTTCCACAGATGAGCACACCTCGATGGAGTGCCGACGTGGGTCGTCAAGCCAGGACAAGGGCCGTGGTAACAGCAGAGCTCGCTGGCCCTGAGTGTCCACGCTGTGGTACTTCTTAAGCTGACGCCTCGCACCTTGCTCTCCCGCCCCGCCTCCGATCCCGTCGTCGCTCCGCCCTGCGAGCCCCGCCCGGATAATTCGGGATACCTCCTGATCCACCGAGTCCGTTTCCTCCTGCTTCCTGGCGGCCAGTGATGCGACGGGCGGGGAGCGGGAACGTCTGGAGAACACGTTGTACTGGTCGTAGGGGTTGTGCTGCGTGTGGACGCTAGGTCGCGAGGGTTTTGGGGAGGCGCCTGGTGTGGCGGGGACCAGAAAGAGGGAAGGCTGGTGCTGCTGCTGCTGCTGAGGTGGAAGGTTGACAGGAGGGTCCGACGGTTCCCTAAGCCCCAGGGGACCCTCGTTTTCCCCTCCCTCTGTGTATAGAGTCTCCTGAGAGTCAGCACTCACTGCCACCTGAAGAGAGCAGGGACGGGAGGAGGTGAGGGGAAGGTAAGGGGTAACATTAGGGATTAGGACATGAACAGGTGAGAGGGAGACTGGTTAGTATGAGATGTTAAGGATGTAGAAGCTAGTGGAAGGGGAGGGGAGCCGTGGAGTTAGAGTGGAGTTCACCATTAGCATTGCACTCCACAAGCTCTCTGCTTCAAAGGATTGGAGGTGAAATTAGAAAAATAGAGACGCCGCCTCAGGGCATCTGTTTTGAATGCATTCATAGCCCCAATCAGAGGTAGCCAACATTTAGAATCTGATGTTGATGTTCTTCTATTTTCAAAAGTTTGTATCAAACTTGAAAGTATCAAACGAAGCGACTCGCCACAAAACGTACCAAAACATCCCGGCCACACGTTAAACCTTTAACCGACAAAAATAGTGCTTAAATTGTGCTACAAAACATTCTGAAGTAACATTCTTAATTTAACAACCAGTTAACCACTAGTTGAAAACATTCTTAGTCCTTTCAGCCTCATGGACGGTCCTAGGGATGGGCTTCCAGGGCTTATGCCCTCATTTTGTTTTTTATTACTTTGAGTTTTAATGTCAGGTCTCTAGTAATCCGCTCTATAAATCAGACATGAAAGAAGAAAGTAGAGGATCTACTGACTTTTCGGTCAGAGCTGCACTCCATCCAGATGCAATACGCACTTAGTATTTTGCAGAGAGAACGGAATATACTTTTGTGCTCGAGCCTGACCACTTGCGGCTCTTGGAAATCTTTTATGAAGTCATGGCCAACTATTTTTCCCTCAAATGCACTTATTTAAGCCGTATATTATCTTATAAACAAAACACTTGCTTTGATAAGTCATGACACTACTGTGAACCTGTACGTTTGGCATGCATAGAGATGAGACCTTTTTTAATTTTTTTAACCAGTAAAATAAATATTTACTTCATAAAAATGATATCTTCCAGATGTAACATTTCAACACTTACTTAAAATTTTTTAATACTCTAATAATCAAATGATGACTCATACGCATCCACAGAGGTTTGGGCAAAGCACTGAAAACCCCCTGACCCTAGAACCGCCCCCAGGCCTTGTTTTTGCCTTTACTGATAGGAAAGTATACCTAGTGCACTTTCACCAAAATCAGAAAGTGTACAGTATACTGGAGAAGTTAGCAAATCAATATTTGTCTTCCTTTGCTCTATATCTTTATGTCTCCTCTTTACCATGAACTAAGCTGACACAATGCCTGAGTAGCAGCACTGTACTTGCTACTGCTGTGGGTGAAGTCACATAGGTGAAAACTAACAATATCAATTGCACTTTCAGAGAAAAGTTTGTAATAGATGTACTGTTTTAACTAGGGCAGAGAAACATTTACCCTAGGGCAAAACTACAGGCACTGTTTGGCAGACTGCACTCTGAGCCACTGGGCTACTGCAACAGACCACAAGACCCACGTCTCTTTCTGGGGTCTCCTTCTCTCAGAATTATACCTAAAACTGTCACTTGCTTTTAATCAAGGAAGTCTGAGAGAAACAGTCCCAGTAGGAGAGAGGTGGGTGGGTGTTTTGGGAGGGGCTAAAGATCACGAGGAAACCATGTCAGATTGGAAAGTTAGCTGACACTGAGTAAGAGGCCGAGCCATAAGCAACCCTGTTTGATGTTGAAACTTGTATGATTGAAACTATGCTGCCCCCTAGTGGCAGGAAATTGTTTTTACATTTGCATGACCAACGACTGACTCAAGACATGCTGTTTGAATACATATTTTTAGAAGATTTTCTTTTAAATAAAAATCACAATGACCAGAATTAAAATGATCTGCGTTTACATAACCTTTAAATGGCATTGCAGATAATGTCTTAAGCAACTCGAATGAGATGCCAGTCAACTAATTTCATTCCCCATGATCTTCACCCTGCAGTTTTGGCCTTTACAGTAGCCATTGTGAAATGCGTTGGGCTGGAGGAACGGGTTTTAGGGGGTGTGGTAGGAGAAAGAGGGACTGAGTTGGGGATGGAGTTCAAGGATCTGTGGCGCTGGAGGCCAGCTGAACCAAGCAGCCTATTCCAGCTCTCTCAGAAACAGGAGTATCTGTGCCTCAGGAGCAGCTCGGGGTCAGGCTTGGGTTGTACCATGCTGAGCTGCTCGGAGTAAGTCACGTTAGAGGGTACGCAGGCCAAAAAGCAGCAGAAAAAAAGGAGAGAATGCAGGAAGGATTTAGAGAAGAAATATACTAGCCAAAGGGAGAGATCAACAGTGCAGAGGTGTCAGACTTCATATCAGTCACATTCCCATAAGTCTCCAATCACAATCCATAGACAAGAAATATTATGCGTGATAAGAGAAGACAAGCAGAGAGAAAACTGCTCTGTTACAAAGCTTAAGTGAGCTGCCGGAGGCAACATTTTAAAGAGTCATGTGCTGCTTCATATGCAGAGTCATATATACAAGAGTCATATATTGATGCTTAAAGGGAACATTGGATGCCCATTTTCCACCAGTTGGTATGATTCAGTCTTCATTGAATATCTGCAACCTGGTTAAAATTCCTCAATGGTCAAGTAAAACAACACCCTTTTTGCCTGGTCAAAAACAGCTCTGTTCACAGAGCATGTCTCTTTAAATAATAATGAGCTACTGCTCACTCCACCCCTCTCTTCTGTTATTTGTGTATTCTGTGGCGTTACCATCAAAAACAAAACTAATCCACTGCTTCCTCAGTGGCTCTGATGTCGGGAAAGAATAAAGACTCTTATGTTTACTTCTACATCTAACTACAAAACACCTGCATTGCTTATGAGACGAAAATGGCGGACAACGTACAACTGGGTGAGAGTGAAATTATGCTAAGACGGGCCTGTCTATCAACGGTCGTGGGTGGGGCCAAATCAAAACGACTTGATAACTGACACGGTTTAGGTTTTGGGGGGGATAAAAAAAGGAGTGAATGGATTTGCATTATTGAAACGTGGCTGTGTCCACACACTGCTAAGACACATTTATATGTAAACACCATGTAAAAGTGAATTTTACATTCGATGTCCCCTATAAAATAACTTACTTTAGCCAGATTCTAAAGTTGCATATCAAATGCAAATGTACTATGTACTGTGTTCTTCTGCTACACAATACATACAGTGAGAAAGATCATGTAACACTGAAAACTAAATTTAGAAAAAAATTTACAGTACTGCTACAAAAATTTACAGTATTACTGTTTTTACTGTATTCTCGATCAAATACAGTAAATGCAGCCTTGATGAGAATAAAAGACGTCTTTCAAAAACATTTTAAAAAATCTTACTGACCCCAAACTCTTGAACGGTTGTGTATGTGGCAGCTAAATACAGTTGAGGTCAAAAGTTTACATACACCTTGCAGAATCTGCAAAATGTTACTCATTTTACCAAAATAAGAGGGATCATAGAAAATGCATGTTATTTTTTATTACTGACCTGAATACGATATTTCACATAAAAAAACACTGACTTTAGTTGACAAGAAAAAATAATAAATTTATAAAAAATAACCCTTGTTTGTCCTGAACAGTTAAATTGCCTGCTGCTGTTCAGAAAAATTCTTCAGGTTCCACAAATTCTTTGTTTTTTTAGCATTTTTGTGTATTTGGACCCTTTCCAACAATGACTGTATGATTTTTAAATCCATCTTTGATGTTTGAGGACAACTGAGGAAGGAAACACAATGCATTCAAAGCTGGGGGTGAAAACTTTTGGAATTTAAAGATCAAGGTAAATTTAACTTATTTTGTCTTGTGGGAATCATATAAGTATCTTCTGTAGCTTCTAAAGGGCAGTATTAAATGAAAAAAAATTGATATTTAGGCAAAATAAGAAAAATGTACACATCTTTATTCTGTTCAAAAGTTTACAGCCCTAGCTCTTAATGCATCATGTTTCCTTCTGGAGCATCAGTAAGCGTTTAAATCTTCTGTAATAGTTGCATATATTACACTGAGTCCTCAGTGTAAAAAGATGGATCTAAAAATCATACAGTCATTGTTGGAAAGGGTTCAAATACACAAAAATGCTGAAAAACCAAAGAATTTGTGGGACCTGAAGGATTTTTCTAAAGAGCAGCGAGCAGTTTAACTGTTCATGACAAGGGACTCACATACAACTATCACTGAACAAAAAAAAACACAGCTGTGGATCATTCAGGTAACAACACACTATTACGAATCAAGTGTATGCTAATTTTTGAACAGGGTAATTTTTATAAATTCAACTATTATTTTTTTGTGGACTATTTGTAAACATCTTTTATGTGAAATATCTTTTTCAGGTCAGTACTAAATAAAAAAATAACATGCATTTTGTATAATCCCTCTAATTTTTGCAGATTCTGCAAGGTGTATGTAAACTTTTGACATCAACTGTATATAAGAAGTACTCATTTTTTGAGGCAGCTCACTAGGTTTTGGAACAGAGCTACTATGTGCAATCAACAAACCCAGAGTGCATCAACATTTGTTAATAGAACAGACTCTATAAGCAAAACACATTTCAAAGGAAGCAATGAAAGGACTGAGAAGACTAAACCTGAGCTCACCTGTCTGCGTAGGGTTCGTGAGAGAGTGTGTGCCCGGCGAGGTGGGGGGATTCGTGGGATGCTCTCTGAGTCTGATAAGCTATGAGGACTGATCGGTCTGAACAGATCTGTGGGCACAGTCAAGTGCTGTGTGGGTTCTTCTGTTTGAGCCTGGATAGAGCCTGTAGACCCTGTGTAAGGAGACATTTCGTATTACACAACTATTGATTTTGTACACACAAATCCAGAAATGCAGTGCTCTACCTGTCTGGGCGAGGTGAGGTGAGGTTGTGTGGGTGCTGTGGGTTGAGTTGGGCTGCAGCGGCAGGAACATGTAGCTGTCATTGGGCAGAGAATGCGTGCGGCCCACTGAGGTCTTTTTCACATACAGTAAGTGCTCATCTGTTGGCTCATCTGGCTGCTGGGGGTCTGGGGGATCTGCTGGAGCTGTAGTCTGAGGGGTATTAAAAGAGATGCAAGTCAAGGTGAGAACTGGTACTTGTGTTTGAAGCATCAGGGGCCCTTATGAACACATGGACGCACAACGCACACACATTGTACCTAATACATAGAGGCTGGACTGGTTAGCATACAATGAAAGGCAAACATCACTGCGCACTAGACATAGGGAGGAGACTGATCAAGTATGAATGCAAATGCATGTCTTATATGAATATGTTAATATTTTTTTTAGTAAATTTCCTCATCCAATTCTGACTGAATGATTCATGAATCAGATTGAATCAAACACATCGACTCAGTTTAGAAATTTTGGTCTGCTAATCTGTTAAATAAAAATTCTGTCATTACTCACCATCAAGTTGTTACAAACCCTTTGTTCATCTTCAGAACACAAATTAAGATATTTTTGATGAATTCTGAGAGCTTTCTGACCCTGCATAGACAGCAATGCAACTACCACATTCAAGGCCCAGAAAGGTAGTAAGAACATCAATAAAACAGTCTATGTGACATCAGTGGTTCAGCTGTAATTTTTGAGTAATTATTGACAGAATTTTATTTTTTGGGTGAACTATTCCTTTAAATTAGTCTTATGAACCATACTGGTGATACATTTTTGGTGTGTGTGTGTTCTTTTTTGAAGTATCACTCCTCAGAATTTCTAATTTTCAAGGAAAAATGGAAGTAATACAGATTTGGAATGAGTTAATAATTAATACTTATACTAATAATTATAGTACTAGTAAACTATAATGACATTTGATTAAGTTTTGAGTAAATCTGCTGCTTTTCCACTTATTATTGTTCTTTCTGGGTAACATTTACATACCCATTTCAATTTATGATGCCATTTTTTATCCAGCTTTATAGACATTATGAAGTTATGCACGTCTCAGTGCACATTTTTCATCCACATAAATACCACAGAAAAATGAGAACAGGCTAGATTCTAAATTTCACTCATCTGAGAAATGCTATGTATAAATTATTTATAGATCTATGGGCATAGTTCTGAGACAATGAATATGAATTCAATTGCGAAGTGACAGAAACCATCAGCCTCCTCCCTTCAGAAGCTGCGCCCAGAGCCTGTACTACTGTAGCTGGCAGACAGAAGAAGCCGACCCCATACCACACTCCTATGTTCTTTCAAGAAGCATGGTACTAGGGAGAAACTTCGCTTTTAATACACAAAAGATAAAACAACAGACAGGTATATGTGAAGACAGATAGATTGAGGGTGCAAACAGGAACATCTATAAAGTATGAAGAGACTAGATGGAAAAGAGGTTCAGAAATGGCCTTTAGACGTGTGGGAGAAAGAACAGGGACATAGCTGCAGAACCCAGACAGGTAAGGAGCAGGTTGACAGGCAGTAATACTATTCTACTGGACTGGACTGGACCATACAAACGCCAGGCTGGTGCGAAATGAACAGAGAGAGCGGGAAAGAGAGAAAGAGAAAGAGAGAAGCAGACGGTTAAAAACCCCCAAAGCTTCCAAACACACTCGCCTCTCAGCTCTGCGTAAACAAAGAAGATGCTCTACTTTTACAAATTCATCAGACTAGATTACTGGCATCATTTTGGTGTAAATTAATCATACATCCCTGGCACGGCAGGTATTTAATCAGGTTACACGTGTAGATAGAAACTACAGTCAGTTTTCTTAAAGTAGTAGTTAGTTAAACTACAAGCTACTGTAAGAAAGTAGCTAACTCTCTGGAATACTTGATTCTGGTTGGTCATTTGTGGTATTCAGAGGTAAAAAAACACTGACCTCTATGCAACTTAATGCTATTTAAGGGGAGCTATGTTATATTATATTTTATTATATATTGACATTCTAAATGTGATACTTGAATTTTCTGTTATATGGACGCCCGCATTTTTCTTGCAATTGCAAGTTCAAATCTCACAATTCTGCCTTTTTTACTCAGAATTGCATGATACAAACTCGCAATTGCGCGTTAAAAAGTCAGAATTGCGAGATAAAAACACAAACTCACATTTCTTAGAAAATACCAGTCTTTTTTCCACCTCAGACTGGACTTTGTAACTTGTAAGCTTATATCTTACAATTTGGAGAAAAAAATGACAGAATTGCAGAATAGTCAGAATTGTGAGATACAAATATGCAATTCTGACAAAAACAAATTGACTTTAATTCTAGCAATTGCAAGTTGATATGCCACAATTCTTTATATCTCACAATTCTGACTTTATAACTCACAATTGTGAGTTTTTATCAGGCAATTCTGAGAAAAAAAGTCAGAATTGCAGCATATAAACTTGCAATTGCAAGACAAAAGTCAGAATTGTGAGATACAAACATACAAATTACACAAAAAAATATCTGACTTTATTTTTCGCAATTGCAAGTTTATATGCGGCAATTTTGACTTTATAACTCACAATTGTGAGATTATATCATGCAATTCTGAGAAAAAAATGTAAGAATCGCGAGTTTATATCTCACAATTATGACTTTTTTTCTCAGAATTGCCAGTTTATCTCTTGCCATTCTGACTTTAGAACACAAAAACTCACAATTCTGAGAAAAATAGAATTTCAGCATATAAACTCGCATATAAAATTGAGCAAAAGTCAGAATTGTGAGATACAAATTCATTTCTCACAATTCCAAGTTTATATGCTGCAATTCTGACTTTATATCTTGCAATTCTGACTTCATAACACGCAAATGTGAGTTTATATCAGGCAATAACTCACAACTGTGACTTTTTTTCTCAGAATTGCCAGTTTGTCACTCACAATTCTGACTTTAGAACACAAAAACTCACTACCAGTCTTTTATTCCCCTCAGACTGGACTTTATAACTCAAGTTATGAGATTATACCTCACAATTCTGAGTAAAAAATGTCAGAACTGCAGCATATGAACTTGCAAATGCGAGAGAAAGGTCAGAATTGCAAGATACAAATGCAAAAAAAAAAAATCTGATTTTATTTCTCGCAATTGCAATTGAAATGTTTATATGCCGCAATTCTGAATTTATATATTGCAATTCCGACTTTATAACTCATAATTGCGAGTTTATATCATGCAATTGTCAGAAAAAAAGTCTGACAGTTTAAAATTAGTTCTGACATTATTACTCGCAATTGTGAGTTATCTCAACTCTAAGGAAAACAAACTCAGATCTGCTAGATGTAAACTTACAAATTTTATGTTTTCAACATAAAAAAATGTTACTTGAGCACCTAAATGATTTCTGAAGATTTATGTGACACTGAAGACTAGAGTAACGACTGACAAAAATTCAGCTTTGCCATCACAGGAAATAATAAAAACAATTTTTTGTATTTTCAATTTAAAAAAACTGCAGTGTAAGTCAATAGAAAGTATAGTGACTGACTTAATATTCTATTATATTTAAGATATTATAGCATTTGTCAGCTGATGCTTTCTAGAAAAACTATTTAGCACTGAAAACCTGCATTTATTTGAAACAGCTACTGCGAAATTTAGTAGTGTCACTAAGATTTGACACTTTCAGCAACATGGGGTACCACAAAAAAACCAAGGGGACCTTCAAGGTGCCACTCTTAAGAACATTTAGCCTAAACTGTGCTGTAACTAGCTTAAAACATTTAACTGAGGATATCTATTATTTAAGGCTAACATATTCAGGGTCAAATACTGAAGCAGGGTGGAGAGGGCAAATGTTTTTGGAAGCAGTGTAAGGCAGAGAGGCAGGAGTGGAAAATGAACGTTGCTCTACTGTTAAATACATTGCACTCCTGACTGGTTAGTAAGAGGGGGTTAAAATCATCTGGGACAGAGTCATCCGTCAGAGCTAAGGACCAGGATTTCTCCGACGCCAGAGACAGAGCCTCCATCTCGGCTAGAGGAATCTAAAGAAGAAGAGACGAGCCAAGAGTGAGACGGGCAACCAGCACATGCATAGTTAGAAGACACGTACAGACTATCACACAGGTTAGTGCAAGTAAATAAATACAACTAAACATGGTGAAGTCAGATCATTTTTAGCGAAACATAACAGTTCAGAGATGTGCGCCGTTTGGATTGGGATCAAGAAGGTATTTTAAATTCCAATTCCTGAATTAATATAACAAACAGCATGGAGAACTGCAATTCAAATTGCAATGTACGGAAGTAGAATTAAATTTCAAAGAAATTTATATAAAAGAACAGTTTGTCAAAACAAATTTTAAATGTTGGTCATTCCAAAGATTTGTTTAAATGTTTTGCAGGTTTATAAATCAGATAAATATTCGATTTGGGTTGAATTTCTTTGAAATTAAATACTATAATTCTTCCTGTCATTGCAAATCAACTTGCTGTCTGCCGTGGCTAATGCAAATCAAATTCACACTGAAAGAAAGCCAACTCTTCAATTCAGAAATTTGCTCAGCCCTGATGGATGATCCTCCAAAGTCAGCTGACAGGATACATATAGCCTTCCTTCAGTAGCCATGATGGATATCCTGAAGTTTAATAGTCCTCAGATATTAAAGTTATATCAGGAACACAAGGTCAAACTCAGTTACGTTCAAAGAGAAATAATGCGCAATCTTTTTCATAAATCCTCAAACGTCAGCAGGCGAAATCCTGCATGCTGCATCGTCTAATTGTCCCCGAGAGTTTGGGCTGGAACAACTTTTTGCAAAGTCGTCAAAATAAAAGCGGCAGCTATTTCCATAAAGACATTAAAGATTCTCCAATTACATTTAAAAAAGGCTTTTAGAAGCCTACGTTTTTGCAATGCTAATGCAATTTAATGAAATACTTCAATGTGAAACAGACCAAAAGAGATTTCCTTGCATAATTCAACAGCGGTCCAGCTCTTTATCGATCCACACATTACCTCCGTGACTCCAGCCTGATGAGTCCATCACTTTTTTTTTGGTATTAATGATCTTTGGAGCGAGGCACAAATTTCAGACAATTTTGCAAGACTTTGTCACTCTTGTGGGATCAGGAAATAAGTACGCTTCAACAAATGGCTATTGCTGGAGCAGAACCAAGTCCTTGCTTTCTAAAGAGTGCTGGAAATCCCAGAGTGCAGAGGTGGGTTTTGTTTCAGTGCTATTATGTAAGTTTAAGTGGTCCAGAGAGAGAAAAGGAGCGAGAGAAGAAGGGAAAGAGACAGGCAGAGGAGTGTGGTACAAGGCAAAGCTGGGTGAACGGGGATGCCATTGACCTGTTTCTCAGTGCAGTGCTTGCTGGGAAGTGGGGGCAGAGCGTAGTAGTGGCAGATGGAGCCAGATAGGTTGTCCATGAGGCTGAGCTCTCCTTCCAATGACCCCTGGATCACCAGGGAAACTGAGTCAAACATAGGCCTCCGCTAAAAGCCCCAGCATGTGGCAGACAGAATGAATGATGAAGAGAGAGAAAGAGAACAGACAGAGACAGAGGCAGAGGAGATGACGAGGGGTGACGTGAATGACATTACACAGAGAAAAAACAGAGGAAAAATGAAGGAAGGAGAGAAGTTTGTAGACTATAACACAAGCAGCCAGAAGGAAGATTTCCGAACGGGTAAACAAGAAACAGATCACCCAAATTATGCCATCATTTACTCACCCGCATCCTTCTAAACTTGCATGACATCATGAGGGTGAGCAAATGCTAAAATTTTAAACGTATACTGATTCTTTAAACCAGAATAAGCAAGCTGCATTTCTTAATTTAAATCAGTACCATTCATTGTATTGCTCACAGGTGAAACACTTGATTCTACCACTGACATCCACAAGGGGGAACTAGAGCTCTATGAACGTTTGTCCTGATGATGAGCAAAACGACACGGCCACACTTCAGAAGAAGAGAGCTGGAGGGATAATGTCATTGTTAACTTAAAAAAATGGCTGGTATTCTGGAAATAGCCAGCCTGCATTAAAAAAAGAAGAGGACTGTGTCACTACTTTCCCATGGCATCAGTCTGACCTCCGACCACTAAATTTATGAGGAGCAAACAACAGTCACATCTCCATACGACAATAACAAAAAACGGTGGACTTCCCCACTTTAAAAATAACAGGCCAGTGTTTTAAAACATGTTTTCTTTGAAAACTTGAAGGAATAGTTCACGCAAAAATGACAATTCTTCAAAAATGACAATTTCATTAAATGCTCACCCTTGTGTCGTTCCAAAAAGGTAAGACCTTTGTTCATCTTTAGAACGCAAATTAAGATATTTTTGATGAAATCCGAGATCTTTCTGACCCTTCAAGGTTAATAAAAGGTCGTAAAGACATGCGCCATTGGTACTCTTGTGAATGAGAGGCGAAGACTGACACGGAAGAGAACAAATGTTGAATAAAGTCATTATTTTTGTTTTCTTTGTGCACAAAAAGTATTCTCATAGCTTTGTATCGTTACAGTTGAACCACTGGTGTCACATGGACGATTTTAATGATGTCCTTACCACCTTTCTGGGCCTTGAACGTGGTAGTTGCATTGCTGTCTACGCAAGGCCAGAAAGATTTCATCAAAAATATCTTAATTTGTGTTCTGAAGATGAGGGAAGGACCTACAGCTTTGGAACGACATGAGGGTGAGTAACCAATGACAGAATTTTCTTTTTTTTTGGTGAACTATCCCTTTAAATGCATGTTAGTAATGATCTGAAAGCCATTGCAAAATAAATCTGCATTGTGTCACACTTATTTTTTGAGCCATTAATCAGTATGATTAATGGCTCAACAAGAGAAAAGTGAGTAAATAGTGACATTTTGAAATGAAATTGTCATTTTCTGATTAACTATCCATTTATGCTGTTGATTACCAAGAAAATAACTACTATGTTTAAAGAAAAATCATGTTTACAATTATGCACTTGAAGAGAAGTCAATGGGACTGTAAAGTGTTACACTGAAATCAGTTTTGAAGCACACACTGTTGTGTGTAGAGCTACAAACATTATACGTGTTTACATGAGACTAGAGCAACAAAATTGTTTACCATCATCTTCTATGCAGAGTTCCTCTCTTGACCATATAAAGCCAGTAAACCCTGCAATTTTCTGATGATACGTGCAATAATACCAAAAAGGGACTTTTCGCAGAGACAAATCCACAGGAATTAGATCACTAATGCAGAACCAAAATCGAAGTATTCCCACTGCTGAAAAACCACTTACATATCAAATAACGCACACTTTGTACAGACAAATTAATATACATGCACTGATATAAATGGTTTAACCAGCTATGAGCAGGACTTGTTTTGCTTTTAAACGCTCTGGAAGGTCATGCACCATTGATTTTCTTTGCAAGTGCATTGCTGTAAACAAGATTTGTGTTTGTTTTAACAAACTGAAGGACAAAATTATTTTCAGTGGTAATGGAGAGTACATAGCAGATGCTTCAGTCTCATTGAACCAGAAACATTCTTTTAATAAGTGTATCCATGACGTCAATAGGTGCAGGCATCTTTGGAAGTGGACGGCATGTTGTCTAGCAGTATAGTGGATTTAGACAATAGAGCGCTGCAGTGGTGATGTATTTTTGTAGGACAAACCCAGTAGTTACCATCCCCCTGGTTCCCTTGACAAAAACCCAAAAGGATTTTCTACTGACTTAAGGATTATTGCAGAAAATAAGCTTTGTGACCAAAAATGGTTTATGATTCCTACATGTTGTGTTCAGCATGATAACCTTCACAAATAAACATTTTATGAAATTGGAAACCTAAATACAATCACCAGAAGTAAAAAGCTTAATGTATACTATGAACAAACTACACCATGGCTGCATAACTCACCACCATCACTAACCTTCTGACAACTCTTCCAGTCTCTTCCAGGAACAAGGAGTTCTATCGTATGATATGAATATCGCATGACGCATCTTTTAAGCCCTTGAAAAATGCGATACCACCCTCCAGTGGCCGATATATTTCAAATTTTTCACAGACCTTTGGGGCTATGAGTCAAACAGGCCCACTGAGTTTCGCTCCGATTAACCTCCGTTAACCTTGTCTAATAGGTGCTCAAACTTCATCGGCCACTGGGGCCCATATTTTTTTGAGATATGCAAATGTCCTTATAGACACCTGTGGCACTTTGGACAATGACAGTGCACAGCTATTTTCATGTTGAGCTATTTTCATGGTTGCGTAATTTTAGCCATTTTTATGTTTTTTCCTTATAGCGCCACCATGTGTCCAAGCTCTGCATTTTTTCCCCGTGACCTCAGGTTGAGCTCTTACATAAGTGTTATGAGTTTGGCAGAGATATCTCATTCCGTTCAGGAGTTGTAGGCATTTTACTAAAATTGGCCCTGCCCCTTTTGAAAGTTTTGGCGCCCCTTTGCGACAGTGAGTTGAAAGTTCAACTTTTTTGAATATTTTTTTAATATTTACTCTTCAAAGAATCTTTCTGCACTGGTTTAGTTCCGATCGGGTGAAAAACCTAGGATTAATTCACCAAAGTAGGTTTTTCAAAATATCCAAAACGGCTGAAAATTTTGTCATAAGACATTTGAGCGTACTTTGGATCGCTATAGCGACCCCATCAGGCCGATTGGGGCGAGCCTTGGTCACATTGTAGGTGGTGTGAGTACCACCATCCCTCCAAGTTTCAAGTCTGTACGACTTACACTTTGGTCTGCCTGATCAGTTTTACGTGGAGAACAATTACAATAGGATTCTGTGCAACACGCTTCCACCCCAAATAAAATAAAATAAAATAAAATAAAATAAATGGGACGATGGACCCGGGAGTGATAAATGCTAACTCACTTCCCAGGTTTTGGCCTACAAAAGTATGTAATCTCTGCAGCATTCTATTAGCATTCTATTCAAAAGTTTCAGCAAAACCTCCTTAAGATCGTGGCTGGATTCTACCTGGCCTGATGTGGTTGTAAGCAGCTTAAACCAGTTAGCATACAGTCTAGCTCATGTGTTAAGCCTGGAAATGACATCATAGGAGGTCCACACCACTGACCTCACACCCAACATTTTCACTCACCTCTAATGGCGGCTCCAAATTATGAGGATCGGCGTCTGTCTTTATGTGGTCTTCAGAGTTTCTGCGTATGTCTGCAGGTGGGCTGTCTGTTGGGTAAAGAGGTCCGGAAATCTCTCGAGAGTCTCTTGAGATCCAAGGCGACCCTCCTGGTCCACCTATGTCCCCATGTCCCAGAGATGGCATGTGTCCTCGGGATATTCCTCCATCTCCACCCACAGCCTCCAGCTCAAGCTCCATCTCGGCTTCCAGCTCAGCCTCCTCCTTGGCCTCTTTGTTGCTTTCCTCCAGGTGCTTCATGAGCACAGCGATCACCACATTGACCAGTACAAACTGAGCCGTAAGAACAAAGGACACGAAGTAAATGGGGGACACCACCGTGTTGTAGCAGATGCCCGTGTCTTGGGAGCAGTCTCTGAGCGTGTCCTGCAACATGGACACACAGAGTGTAAAAACGAGAGGTGAATAGGTTGCTAACGACTGTAGTCAGAACACGCACAAAGCATTAAAAACAAAACAGTGTGCTTCATTGAAATTCAGCACCATGAGTTGACTGTGTCCCACCTTCATAATGCCATTCCAGTTGTCCCCGGTGGACACACGGAACAGCAGGAGGAAAGCCATGCCAAAATTCTTGAACGTGGCATAACGGCCGAGACCTTCACAGGGGTGCAGCTCATCACATACTGGGACAGAAACAAAATGTCAGAGGTACATGGTCTGGGAATGTGCAAATCGACATATTTTCAGGATGGACAAACACAATATTTTACAGTGCTGTGAAAAAGTAAGTGTTCCCCATGAAAAGTTAGAACATTTTTCAATATACACTTTCAGAAATAAAGGCTTTAAAAGGGGGGGTTTCTATAAAAGCCTGTTTCCGTTCCGTTTTATTCTGTTTCACAGAATAAAAAATAAATGTAATTATGACTTTTTATCTCACAATTATTTTTATCTCTTATTTCTGAGAAATAAGTCTCGGAATTTTGACTTTTTCTTGTTGCAATTCTGAGAAATAATCATAATTGTGGGATTTTAACTAAGAATTCTGACTTTTTTCTCAGAATCACGATTCTGAAAATTAACATACAATTGGAAATTAAGTCAGAATTGTGAGATAAAGTCACAATTCTGAGGACATATCAGGACATATATCTGAGAACTTTATAACTTACATTTGCGAGTTTAGATCTCACAATTGCAAGAAAAAAAGTCTAAATTGCGAGATATAAACACAATTGCAAGAAAAAAGTCAGAATTGCGAGATAAAACCTGGAATTTGCAAGAAAAAAGTCAGAACTGTGAGATAAAAAATTGCAATTACCTTTTTTATTTTGTATTCAGTAGTGAAAACAGGCTTCCATAGGTTTCATAGCAACATCATAGAAGAACCATTCTGCGTTCCCCAAAGAACCTTTCAGAGATCAGTTCTTAAAAGAACCATTGTATGCAGAATATTTTAATAATCTACAGAATATTCTTCCACGTTTGTGCAATGGAAAGTTTCCATGGATGTTAAAGGTTCTCCATAGAATCATAGATGCAGGTGATGTGGGCATATACTGTACATTTCCCTGTGTTTTCCTGTGGAATGACTGGTCTGGACAATGGGCCGAAACCTTCTACTGCTGAAATAGAATTTAAATGTATATATACAGTGAAGATCAAAATTAAAGAACAATCCATAAATACCTTTTAATCTGAATATTGTTAATGTTCCTCGCTCAAAATTTGAAATGATATTAGCTGTAGGTACTGTATACCACTGTTCTACTAATATTTTTGACAAAATATCCAAGGTATTTCAACAAAAACCTTTATTTTCTGGAAAACACAGTGATCAAAATTACAGAACAGTAACCACTGTAGCACGAAAGAAGATTGCAACTAAAATTTGGAGGGTTACAGCTGTCAGAAATTAGTAGGAAGTGTAAGACCCTTGCTTTGAATGACTTCAGCACATGTGCGGCTGTAGGACATCACTAGTTTCTCACACTGCGCTGTTGTGATATTGGTCCACTCTTATTCCACTCTCTTCCATAGTTTGGTAACTCTAGTGGGTTTCTTAGCCATAACTTTGTCACCAAGGATGTTCCAGAGATTTTCAATCAGGTTTAGATCAGGACTCTGGCCTGGCCATTTCATTATTTCAATGTTCTTAGCTTCAAGCAACTGCTTCACCTGTTCTGCAGTGTGATGCAGATGCTTGCAGAGAAGGAACTGCATATTGCTTAAAGGATGATCTGATAAACATCTGCATTCATTCTGCCAAGTATCTGTATAAGAGGCCCAACTCCAGCTACAGAGAACATCCCTCAACCCATGACACTTCCTCCTCCACATTTCACTGATTCTTTACGCACTTGGGCTTTAGTCTTTCACCAGTTTGATGCAGAACAAACAGTTTCCCATCAAACCCAAATAAATTAAACTTGTACTCATCACTATAGTGAACTTTGGACCAGTTATCCTCTTTTCACACAATATGCTCCTCAGCAAAGGTAGGTCTAGCCATTTGATGGCCAAGAGGCTTGGTCACTGCAGAATGCAGTTTCAGTCCAACTTCTCTAAAACATGCCGAGACAGATCCTTACCCTGTTCAGCACTGAACTGGCAAGCAATTCCAGCTGCAGTGTTGAACCGATTCCCTATTGAGAGTCTCTGCATTATCCTGTCTTCCTGTGCATTTGTCTTACATGGGCGACGAGCCAATTTTCAAGAAATCACAGATTTGGAATGACCAACTTCTCTTGCAGTGGCTGAAAGGGTTATCCCTTTGGCTTTCATTTTGACAACCTTCTGTTGCAGGGTTTCAGTAATCTCAGAGCAGCCATCTTGCCATCTTGCAATCTCAATGAAAACTGGAGCCAAGTAAATAGGGTTTGTTTTAACCCCAGTAACTTGGAGGTATCTGTAAGTGTTCTCTATGTGTACTTTTTCAATGATCTCATTTAAGTTTTTTATACTGTCATTCTACTCCTGTTAGGATAACTTCAAATAGGACTAAGCAGTGACCTTGAAACTTGTTCTCTAATTTTGATCTCCACTGTATATACACACACATACACTACACTTTTTATGCAGTCTCACAACATACTTATATAGACCAATATTTAAAACTCGATAACTACTCAATCTCACGGATCGCATTTAGTTGGTGAACTGCTAATCGACCAGTCAATAATCCTGACTCATCTTTAGTTGGGAAGAAACAGAAAAAAGTTTGCCTTGCAGACAGTCATTCTCAGTTCAGCCTGCAGCCTCCATATATTGAACTTGGACAGCATTGTAAAGCTGGATATGAATTATGAAGTCTCTATGTTTATCTTGAGTCGGCTGATTGGAAATGGAAATGACATCAACCCTGGTATTGTGCTGAGCTGCAATGAATCACGGCAGGCTGTATTCAGTAAAACGGTGCCAAATGTCCTGCCACGTATTTTAGAGAAAATCTCCTGCAGGTTCTATATTTATGGTTCACCCTTACAGACAAGGATGGAGAACTTTCTAAAATATGTGAAAGTGATCTCACAGCAATTTAAAAGAAATAAACTAATAAACAGTAATAAATCAAGCAATTTAAAACAGAATTCTGTTGATTTTAAAGTTGGCTTCTTAACTTTAGTTCTGGTTAAAGTTAAAACATAATATTTTTAATATAGCATATGTTCGTTTTTTAGTTCTCAGATTCGCAGCAATAGTGTCACGCAACCTCTAGGGAATGTAAGTAATTTACATTTCAGTGTAAATAAACCTAGTTAGGAAGATCCTGAGGAGTGCATAGGTGTGTGTGTGTGTATGTAAGAGGGAGTGTTTGTGTCTGAGTGAATTAGACCATGAGGAAAAATGGTCCTTATTTATGTGTGTTTGTTATGCTTACTCAGGTCACCGAACAGCTCTACTCCCAGAGCAGCGAAGATGAAGAAGAGCAACATGAAGAGAAGACCCAGATTCCCCACCTGTAGAGAGAGAAAGAGAGCGAGGGAGAGAAAGAAAGCAGGAGAGTTTGTCATGGAGCGCAAAGGAAACTGACAGGGCAGACCTAGAAATACCACCTGTGAGGAGCCAATAAGAGAGAGTCTTGAAGTGAGAAGTTGACAGCTATGTTCCACCTGATTACAGACTGCCAGGTTTGTAAACTTAAAACTTAAACTATGCTGAAGCTGTGGCTTACTGTAGCAGTTAGCGCACATGCTATTGACATTTTAATGTGGGACAAATCTGGTATCTATATAAAAGCATCATATCCTAATTAGAAATCCTGAAAGTCATGGGTCATTTTTGTTATGCAGTACATTTTCATGTCACCATCACATGTGAATGAATTATTATATTTGATCCAGTTTATTAAGACATGTGACCCTGGACCACAAAACCAGTCATAAGGTTTTTTTTTTTTTTTTTAACTGACTGAATAAATAAGCTTTCCATTGTTAGGATAGGACACTATCTGGCCTAGATACAACTATTTGAAAATCTGGAATATGAGTGGAAAAAAAAAATCTAAATACTGAGAAAATCGCCTTTAAAGTTGTCCAAATGAAGTTCTCAGCAATGCATATTACTAATCAAAAATTAAGTTTTTATATATTTACGGTGGGAAATTTACAAAATATCTTCATGGAACATGATCTTTACTTAATATACTAATGATTTTTGGCATAAAAGAAAAATCGATAATTTTGACCCATACAATGTGTTTTTTGCTATTGTTACACATATACCCGTGTGTAACGGAGAGTGAAAGACGAGAGGCGAGCGGATCCACTTGCGAGCTTTTATTCAAGGGACGAAACAAAGACATGGTCGTACAGGCAGGGTCAAAACAGGAGCAAACAGGTATTTCACAGGCAGACGTAGAGAATAATCCAATAACAAGAGCGAGAGTCCAGAAGGCAGGCGGCAAACAGTCAAAACGGGGAAGCCAGGCGAGGGAACTAAACACAGGGAACTAGGAACCGATTACAACCACAATGATAACAACAATACTCCGTGGTCTGCAAGGGGAAAGACCGGGGCTTTTATAGCGCCGCTGATTGGTCACAGGAGTCGACGCAATCAGCGCGATGGGTGATGGTAGTAGTAGTCCGGGGTGCAAAGTAACAGTCTGAGTATAGTGACAGGGTGAGAGCGACATCTGGCGGTGAGCGGACCGCAGGACACCGACCAGATTCGTAACACCGTGCTACTTAAGACTGCTTTTGTGGTCCAAGGTCACATGTCTTAATTCATTTTCAAAGATGGGAATCATATTTATTTTCTTTTATACAACAGTTCTTTCTGGTCCTCAAATCTGATTGGCTGAGAGGAGTGCAATATTCTAGTGATATCAGAACACTTGCGGTATTTGCCAACACTTGCCAATATAATTTCATAAATAATACTGTACTGTAAATAATACTGAGCACTAAATACTGTTATGTAGTTTTAATAGTTATTTTAAGCGAGAATGTACTATCACAATATATTAAACATATGAGTGAATGTAAATAATTTTACTACTTTGATTTGAGTAAATTTTGCCATGTTTGGCAAAACATTTTAAGAATTTTTTTTCATTATTAAGAAATGTTTTCAATTTATTGGATTAATTTATAGACAATGTATTAAAGGGGTCATCGGATGCCCATTTTCCACAAGTTGATATGATTCTTTAAGGTCTTAATGAAAAGTCTATAATATACTTTAGTTAAAAATTCTCAATGGTTGTGTAAAACAACACCCTTTTTACCTTGTCAAAATCAGCTCTGCAATAATCATCTCATTATTGTTCATTATTACATCCAGCAACACAACACCTCAATCACTCAATCAGAGATATTCTTGTCTAAATTACATCCCTGCTCCGGCATCGAAACAAAGAGGTTGGACTGTTACAGCTGATCTGAGGTAAAACGCTCATGTCAATCGTGTGAGCGGCCTCTGTCGGTGTGATGCCACAATGACAGGCATCTGGGAATGGCTCGATTTGAAAAAGGGAATATTATTTTTATAGATTAATTAAAAACCACTGCATGGATTTGTATCATTATAGGGTAGATTTG
Organism: Labeo catla; assembly: GCA_012976165.1. NCBI lineage: Eukaryota > Metazoa > Chordata > Actinopteri > Cypriniformes > Cyprinidae > Labeo > Labeo catla. Next base: position 300,173 of record VONZ01000157.1, on the reverse strand, counting down.
TACATACACCCATTAACACACACATTAATGTTCAAACAACATGAAAAAGTGAACTTAGCATCCGATGACCTCTTTAATAAATACGCCACTTTTTGTGTCCTTTTTTCCAAGCAAAACACTATTGTTAATATTGTTTTATATACAGTAATTTAACATAATTACGTGTTACGTTTATTGGTATACGCTGATTCTGTTAAATTATGTTATATACAATTATAGAAACACATTTTTAAAATGTCTTAAGATGGTTAAAATGAACAAATTCAAGTATATCAAATTAATAATCAAATAAATTTCAAGTTGACCCTCTCATGTAAGCTACAGCAACTCTCTGTAAGCAACAATAAGACTAACTTCATGTTCATTCTGTTAAATTATTGCCCTTGGGTAAAATGGGTTATAATAATAATAATAATAATAATGCATTTTTTAAATTAAATTTAATTTAATTTAATTTAGTGCCTAACCATTACTCTGGTATGCCCAGGCATATAGAAACACAGTAATATTACTGCACTACTGCATAACAGGAAGAACCCACCTACACCCGGCTGGATTAGGAGAAGAATCATGCAAAACAATCATGCGGAGTGATCACAGACGACTGGATCAGGCATGATTTTGAGGAAAACGGAAAGGAATAAAAAGAATCAGATTAGATGTGCTGACAAATCCGATTGCGCTGACATTTCTTTTTTGTAAGTCTGGCTATTTTCCCACCCTAATCTCTCTTAAGTGCACTCTTCGCTGGCTGGATTCACAGTGATTCAAGACACAGGGATCAAGCTGACACAATCTGGCAGGATATCTCAGAACACCGTTACGGATCACCTCTCCCAAATTGCGGAAGAGTAGATCAATAGCCCAGAACCACGAAAAGCAACTTTAATACAAAACAACAAACTGTGTGAAAGTCACAGCGACAAGAGCGAAAGGGCATTAGGAGGTGACGCTGAGATCAGGTGACGGCTAAACATGATCTAATCCAATTAGTCACAATTAGTTTAAGTAGAATTACATGTCTGATTATCTAAGTGCATATCTGAGGAGCGCTAAAGGAGAGACTAGAATTAATAGTGTGTCCTGTGGTGCGGCATGTTCCCAAATCAAAAACCCTGCAGGCGGTGATGGAGCCTGATGCTATCAAAGAATGCGCATGCTGCATGGAGATTTTCTTCTCTGGCTTCTGTCATTTCTGCTATTCTCCAAGCAGCCCATCAGAGCCAATCTGCACTGCTGTGGCCTCTTCATGGCAGATTGAGTATGTAAATGAGGCCTGTGGAGAACAGAGGGGCCCCAGAAGAACAGGGAACGGGGCCCGGGAACGCTGGAGAGCAGAACTTTATGAAGGAGACAGACAAAAGTTTTGTGTGGTACCTGAGGTAAGGCCTGGATCACAGTGTCTAGTAAAGCCCGCATTCCCACGGCCATCTTGAGTAGCTTCAGCACTGAAAGGAGAGAAGAGACAGCTTACTGTACTGTATATACATGAAATACACACAATGTGTTCAAGACAATTTCAAATATACAAATTCAAAAGGAATACGATTTCAAATACTCAAATACCTGATAAAAACCCTGATTTTTTTTTTATTTGTGACCCTGGACAACAAAACCAGTCTTAAGTAGCACGGATATATTTGTAGCAATAGCCAACAATACATTGTATGGGTCAAAATGATTGATTTTTCTTTTATGCCAAAAATCATTAGGATATTAGGTAAAGATCATGTTCCAAGAGGACATTTTGTAAATTTCCTACCGTAATTACATCAAAACTTAATTTTTGATTAGTAATATGCATTGCTAAGAACTTTATTTGGACAACATTATAGGTGATTTTCTCAATATCTAGATTTTTATACACCCTCAGATTTCAGATTTTCAAATAGTTGTATCTCGGCCAAATATTGTCCTATCCTAACAAACCATACATTAGTCGAAAGCTTATTCAGCTTTCAGATGATGTATAAATCTCAATTTCAAAAAATTGACCCTTATGACTGGTTTTGTGGTCCAGGGTCACATTTGTGAAAATGAAAACAACAACAACAAAAACAGAATGAACAGTATTTGAAAGGGTATGAGGCAAAGGTTAAGTCTGGGACAGTGTGAATTGGCTAGGGATTCACAGATTTTTAAAATCCTGATTGATACCGATGTGCTTAATAATTGTTTTCATGTAATGGCTGACGGTTGGCCAATTTTAAAATCATATCACCTTTTTATACAGTGTTGGGGAGTAAGTAGTTACATGTAGTGGAGTTATGCAATTTAATTACAAAATAAATGTAACTGTAATCTAAAAAAAATTTATTAAATTAGTTACTTAAGAAAATGTTAATGATCACAAAGGGGGTTACATCTAAACATTTTCACACACACACAGATTGAATTGATTTCTTTCCCAAATTGCACTGACTACTCTAAAATATGAGACACCAATGTTTCAGGAGTTTAGGACACAGAGTAAGACACATTTCAAAATGAATGAGAAATTTAAATATATATATTTTAAATGTAAATTCAAATGTAATCAGTTACATTAGTTTAATACAGTAATTGACATAGTTACACTACTTATTACATTCTAAATAGGGTAACTTGTAATCTGTAAACTTATTACATTTACAAAGTAACCTTCCCAACACTGTTTATAAATTTTAAATAAAATACTAAAAAATAAAAATAAAGTGAATTAGAAGGCATCACAAAATTATTGCACATTATAAAAAATTGATATTAATTTTAAGGTCATGGTTATTTAAATATTAGTGTTCATTAGTGTTTAAGTGTGATGACAGAAAACCTATTCCAAATATAAAAATAGGGAAAGTAAAATATCTATACTACCAAAACAGTAAGATTTAAAAAAAGAAAAAAAGAGACTCTTATGCTCACCAAGGCTGCATTTATTTGATATTACTATTTGGTAATTTTGTGAAATATTACAATTTAAAACAAAATAGTTTAATATTTTAAAATAGTTTATTATTAGGGTTGTCAAACTAATAGTTGCATACAAAATAAAAGGTTGAGTTTGCCTAATAAATTACACTGTGTAATTTTATGTACATATAAATACACACAAATTAATGTATGTATTTAAGAGAAATATGCTATTTATGTACAAAATATTTTTATTTATATATAATATAAATGATATAAAATTATAATAAATACATATACTTGTAAATATTTCTTAAATATATACATGAATGTGTTTGTATTTATATATACATAATAATAACACAGTACACACACATATATTAAGCAAACTCAAACTTTTATTTTGTATGCGATTAATCACGATTGATAATTTCTTTCATAAATTAAATTAAATTAAATTAAATTAATTCAGGGAAAACTCTTACTTAATAGTGAATATGTGCTCCCTGTTCTAATGTGTTCATTCAATGTATTACAGCAGGAGTAAAAATAAATTACACTTCTAATTTTGACTAAATTGGCCTAAAAAGCTCAAACTGTAACTCAACCTTTTAACAAAATTGACAGCAAAAAATGTGCACACAGTGGATGCACTGTTTCTTTAAAAGTGGCCAGTGGAAACTAATTCTCATGTAATTTTCACAGTGGTCAGATCACAGAGCATGTTATTATTGGGGTCGTGCACTACACACACGGAGCTTTAATGATGTTGATGACAAGGCCATTCAGCCGTGGAAGAGATGACGCTGTGGAGGTTTAGTTAATTGCAATCATGGCCGTAAGTGGATGATGCCTGTGACTTTCATTACGGGAATGTCTGAATGAGTGCAGGAAGAAATAGGCTGCGTATACGTACAGAAACACACACACACAACCTGATGAGAACACAGTCATCTGAGCAGGTGTGTTTGCTTGGCCATCTCTGTTGAGGGAATAATCAATAAAGACTCACCCAGCAGCTCTTTCATTAGAGGAAGAATAATCGTTCCAAGTAGACAAGCACCCCAGCTTCCCACACCGTGTGTGTTATGAGCATATAAGCTTGTGAGTGTGTGTGTAAGAAATACGTGGAGTGGCTGTGTGAACTGAATTTCTCATTACAGCCATCTGGACTCTTTCTACACAGACTACGGCTTCTGCTGAGCAGTCTGTGAAACAACAGAGATCCCGAGGGTGACATACACAACCGGGTCTGATCTACTGAGGCTAACAGGCAGCGCGCTGAGGAGTGTAAACTTTTGCGGGGAAGAAAAATGGACTATGGACTACGGAATATAAGAGGGCAGAAAATACGAACCACGAGCGATCCGCAGCACCCTCATGATGCGAATGATGGTGGGGTTGATGGGAAGGGAAGCGTTGACCTCAATTTCCTCCAGTGTTATGCCCATAATAGACAACAGAACAATGGCAAGATCCAACTGGTTCCACCTGCGGAAAGACACATTTTACATTAATTATAAATAGTAATTAAATATTAGTTATTAATAGTAAAAAAAAAAAAATAGTAATGCTGCCTTCAAGTCATGTCAGAATTATTGTATTTATAAGATGTGCTCACATGAGTGTTGTATTTAACTACTAATTTTTTTTTTTTAAGTATTCTGAATTAAATTAAATTAAATTATTATTAAATTATTCATTTTAATTTTCTAAAAATAGTTTATGTTAATATTACAATTTACCTTATTTCTGTTGTATTTATCCAATCGAAATTAAATTTTATTTACAGAATTTACAGAATTTAGTATTTTAAGTTAAAGTTACTCATTTTAGTAGAAAAAAAAGATGGTTTTAATAACACTGGTGTTCAAAAAAAAAAAAAAATTTTGGATTAAATTAAATTGAATAATTATTCAATTATTCATTTTAATGTAAGAGAAATTGTTTACGTTAATTTTACAATTTATCGTATTTCAGTTGTATTTATCCAATCTAAATTACATTTAATTACTGAATTAAATTATTCGTTTTGATATTAAAAATATATATATATATATATATATATATATATATATGTTTTTAATATACACTGCTGTTCAAAAGTTTGTGATCAGTAAGGAATATTGTGAAATATTATTGCAATTTCTAATATTGGTTTCCTTTTTTAATATACTTTAAAATATAATTTATTTCTGTGATGCAAGAAGTATTGTTATATTGTTAGAAATGTGACACTGAAGACTGGAGTAATGATGCTGAAAATTCAGCTTTGCCTCACAGGAATAAATTATGTTTTAAAGTATATTAAAATAGAAAACTGTTATTTCAAATTGCAATAATATTTCACAAAATATTTACATTTTTACAAAAATTGCATTTTTTCTCTATTTTTGATCAAATACATACAGCCTTGATGAGCATAAGAAACTTACTGAACGGCAGTGTAAAGAAAAGAAAATAATAAGTTTTACATTGACGTTACAATTTATTTAATATACATGTTGTATACTGTTGATGAACAACTGTCAGACTGCCAGAAAATCGTACACATTTAGCTGGTTTATAAACCAAAATCACATTATCTATATTTCTCCATTGTTAACTGCATCCTTTACTTATTGTACCAGTTTTCTTTGCCAATAAGAGAGAAATTTCACATTTCTTCTCTTCTTGAAAAGACAGAATGAAATATGAAATTTCCCAATGTGCTAATTTTCAAAATCACTTCAATATCACAATATGACTTCCTCAATCTTACAACTCCAAAAGACTTAGCATCCTGAAAAAATACACCAGGCAAAGCGTGCAAACACAATTTTAAAAATGCAAAGCGATGAAAATCTGAAACTTCGTTTTGTGCAAACAACCCTTATTTGACCCTGGATGTTACTTCTCTTTTCCAGCAGGCTTCTCAGCATGTTCATTGTCTAAATATGGCTTCAAACTTTGCGGCTAACTTTAAATAACTCCCTCTGAGGGTCAAATATAACACTGTCATGGGTGAGGTAGAGCCTAGAGTCTGTTTTAGGACACCTCAATATTCTGGGGCCTGCAGCCATGAGAGGTGTTTCATTAGATATGTGGGGAAATTTAAGTCAAATGATTAACACAAAGCATTTCTCCATTTTTTCCCACCAGTTTCGCCCAGTGATCAAAGTGTACTTCCATCCTCCATCCCTGCGGACTTGGAGTTTGTTGCATGGAAGAGCTGATCAAAGTAATAGAAAACCATTTCCAGTGCTGTAAATCAATAAAACTCTTAAACCTTCACCTCCTGAACAGCATGTTCTGAAATGTCTAACACTGTAGTTTCAACTCTTTGGTGAGAGATTTGCTTTAAAATCATATCAATTATGTTGTGTCAAAGTTCTCATTAGTATGCAAATAGCTGCTTTACATTTCCCTACACATGGATTAGGGATCAGGGAATACATTGACATGATAGGCTCTTTATTACACTATTGAAAGAGAAAGCTGATTACTTGAGAACTTCTAATGGCCTATCAACTTCAGTAAAGGGCCTAATCCCCATTTTGACTGATTATTCAAAACTAATTAAAAGAGTAACGGATCATTCAAACTCTATATAGAGAATACATGTGCTAAATTTTGCCTACACATATGCTATGCACATTTAAATTGTAGAATAAAGGATTTACCACTTCTTTGTTACTAATTTAAGAGGAACAGATGCCATTTGGGATGCTTTCTCATTGCTTAAGCCTTAGGCAGTGTGAATTTGGATAATTCAAGAGGGGGTTCTTTTACCAAAACCACAAGTGATATAAATTCGGTTCTTGCTTTTTCACCACAGACGCCAGAGCGTTCAGTCCTCGATGTGCTTCTGACAGTCTGAGGCAAACCAAGGAATCTCAAAGCTGTGATATCATTTCAAACGATGTGGCTTTAGGAAGACTAACAAACCCTATTGCGTTCACACATGCAAACAATATCACTGATAGAAGCATTGGAGCTACTTCATGGGAATGGATTTACTCTAAATATGATTTGGTTTGGATCAACTACCTCAAATGTAACTTTTGAGAGGGTCACGTCTACTACCTGTCCTTGAAGAAGCGGCGAAATCCAAAGGCGACAAGCTTGAAGACGGACTCTAGGACAAATATGATTGTGAAAATGTAGTTACAGATCTTCAGAGCCTCATCCAGAACCTGTTAAAACACAGAGGTTGCAAAAAAAAATGTATAAGCATAAGCATAGCTTAAAACAAGCACGTATTCAGAGCAGAAAAGCAGAAAAGGTGATGAGATTAAAACGCCAATTGAAACACCAATCTAAGTTGGCATCTTTAGGGGCTGATAGTCAGTGGACATTGCCAGGGGTCTGGCTGTTCTCTCGTCCACCACACAGTAATTAAGGCCAGGCTAAGTGTGACGACGCACCAGAAAATCAATTGATTCTGTTCACAGAATGAGTGCAGTAAGTGGTCAAAGCCTAACAATACCCCTTTGCTCCACTTCCTCCAGGATTCTGTGGGCCACCGGGGCTCTAATTAAAACAGACTGCTATTTATAGCCACAGGTGAGGTCACAGACCTCCATTAATGATAGGTGAAAACCCTGGGAAACATCGCAACAGAGTTGACTAATAGGAATAGTGAACAACAGTTTTGATTTGAGGAGAGATAGCAAATAAACAAATAAATAAAGTCCAATTATAATCATGTTTTATAAATTAAATAACAACAACAACAATATAATAATGATAATAATAATAATAATAATAATACTTTAAAAAGAATATGTCTTTCCAACATTCTTTGTGTTCTCGGAAAATAAATAAATAAATAAATAATTCTAATAATAGTAAATACATTTAATAAATAACATATTTAAAAGTCCAATGTTAATCATGATTTAATAATATTAATAGTAAATAATCTAAAACCTACAAACATATCTTTCCAACTTTCTTTGTGCTCTCTAAAAATAAATAAATACATAACTTATTAAATAACTTATATACAATTTATAAATAAATACACATTGAACAGTCCAATGTTTTATAAATGTAATAATAATAATAATAATTTTAAAACCTACAAACTTCTCTTTCCAACTTTTTTGGGCTCTCTAAAAATAAATAAATACATAAAAGCATTTAACAGTCCAGTGTTAATCATGTTTTATAAATTAAATAATAAGAAGAAGAATTAACAATTAATAATAATAATTTAAAAACCTACACACTTCTCTTTCCAACTTTCTTTTGACTCTCTAAAAATAAATAAATACATAAATTATTAAATAAATAAATAAATAGAAACATTTAACAGTCCACATGTAAAACATGTTTTACAAATGAAATAAATAATAATAATAAAATTTAACAACAATAATTTAAAAACCTACAAACTTCTCTTTCCAACATTCTTTGTGCTAAATAATAAATAAATAAATAAACAAACAAACAAACAAACAAACAAACAAACAAACAGTCCAATGTTAACCATGTTGTATAAATTAAATACTACTACTACTACTACTACTAATAATAATAATTTTAAAACCTACAAACATCTCTTTCCAGCTTTCTTTGGGCTCTCTAAAAATAAATAAATAAATTATTCTAATATAATAAAATTAATAATTAATAAATAATTAATAAACAATAAACCAAAACATTTTAAAAAGTATAATGTTAATTATGTTTTATAAAATGAATGAATGAATGAATGAATGAATGAATGAATTAATTATTATTTATAAAACCTACAAAATTCTCTTCAACTTTCTTTGTGCTCTCTAAAAATACAAAAATAATAAAATATTCTAAAATAATAATGTAATAAAATACATATACATAAACATAAACATAAACATAAACAAACAAACTAATAAATAAAAAATGTTTCTATTTCTTTAACTTTCTACCTTTTAAAAGAACCACAAAACCGTCAATGGTAATTTATAGTGGTCTTTTACCATTAAAACTGACCTTTGTCATAAAGTAATGAAAAAAAAATCAGTTCAGAAGAACTATTAAACCACCCAAATGATTTAGAGGAATCCAGTCTAAACTCCCAGAGCATATCTGCTAACTCATGTTATTGTTTTAGTCCTCTACTGAATATTCATGAATTGTCTCTGTAGTGTAATGCAGGGGGGAAAGATAGATGAGGGAATATGCATACATTTCCGCGCATACGCTACAGTGTGGTTTATTTTAGTGAGGCATTACTCTCATAAGGCTTGTCTTTAGACACAGGCGATGGTACAAAATGTCTTGGAGCAGCACACTGAAAGTGCAACTAACTATAATAACATAAAGATTAAGATTATATGCTCACTGCTATGATATAATCAAAATACCGTATAGCAAAAAGAGCACATAAACATTACCTGCCTAATCAGCAAATATCACGCAGAGCCATAAAATGAGATAGCGGTGAGTTGAACTTAGATTAACATTTTTGCAGTTACATAACCAATGAATTCATTTCCTTAATGGAATATCAACAAGCGCATACAATCTCACTTCTGCCATTTCATACCAAAAAGTACCTTAGGTTGTTGGTAGTGCTCCATGGACATGGTGATGACATTGAGCCCGATGACAATCGTGATGAACAGGTCCAGATAGTGGCTGGTGCACATCTTGTGGATGAGAAGCCGTGTAGGTGAGTAATCGGAGTAATAGGGTTTACTCTGGGCTTCTGAAGAACCATGGGAACAGGGAGGAATCATGAAATAACAGTACTGAAACAAACATTGTTTTGTACACACTCATGCCCACACTGAGAAAAGAGGGGAAGAGGGAAAGAACCAGTGGGAAAGAGAAGAAAAATATACAGTAGATCATACTATATGTCTATAAGTTCACATAGAAATGAAAACTGACTTCCTTATCCTCATGTTGTTCCAAACCTGTTTGACATTATTTCTTCTGTGGAACACAAAAGAAGAAATTCAAAAGGCTGTGCTGGCTTCTCTTTTCCATGAATTACAAAGTTTTTAGTCTCTAAAAATAGTGTAAATGCACCATAAAATTATTTTAAAATGGTCCATATGACTTGTGTGTCATTTAAAGGTAGAGTGAATCAATGCAACTGAGTCAATGAGTTACACCTGAGAACCTATTAAGTTAAATTTGTGTAAGGACTATTTGTTTTATGAACTGGATCATTCATAAGTAACACTAAAATACTGAGTCATTAACACTGAACCTTCGATTCAGTGAGTTGACTTGAAAACTGGATCAGTCCTTTGACCCAAAAGAATCATTCATTTACAAATTTTAACTTTATGCAAGTAGCAAAATATTTAGTCTGATTAACACTAAATAAACAAGTCACCAAAATTGAATCAGCAAGTCAGTGAGTTGAACTTGAAAACTGGATTTGTCTGATTTGTGAAAGAATCGTTTAAATTAATTTTATGATCCAAATCATTCATTGATTTGATAGCTAAATAAATTCAGCCTGATTAACACCAAATCGTTGAATCATTAACACTGAATCATCAAGCCAGTGAGTTGAACTTGAAGACTGGATCAGTCCAATTTGTGAAAGAATCATTTAAATTAGTTTTATGATCCAAATCATTCATTGATTTGATCTAAAGGAATGATTCACTTACAATTTTGAACTTCTAAGCAAGTAGCAAAATGAAGCTTGATTAACACTGAATCACTGAGCCAGTGAGTTGAACTTGAAGACTGGATCAGTCCAATTTGTGAAAGAATCATTTAAATTAGTTTTATGATCCATATCATTCATTGATTTAACCTAAAAGAATGATCCACTTACAAAATGTAACTTTTCAACAAGTAGCTAAATAAATTCAGCCTGATTAACACCAAATCGTTGAGTCATTAACACTGAATCATCAATTCAGTAAGTTGAACTTGAAAACTGGATCTGTCCAATTTGTGAAAGAACTATTTAAATTAGTTTTATGATCCAAATGATTCATTGATTTGATCCAAAGGAATGATTCATTTACAATTTTTAACTTCTAAGCATTTAGCAAAATAAATGAAGCTTGATTAACACTGAATCATCGATTCAGTGAGTTGAACTTAAAAACTGGATCTGTCTAATTTGTGAAAGAATAATTTAAAATAGTTTTATGACCTGGATCATTCATTGATTAGACCCAGAAAAAAATGATTCATTTACAAATTTTAACTTTTCAGTAAGTACCAAAATAAATTCAGCAAAATAATTTCATTAACACTAAATCAGTCAGTGAGTTGAACCTGAAAACTGGATCAGCCCAATTTTTGAAAGAAAGCTTTGGTTTGACTGAAAAAAAAAAGATTTATTTACAAATCTAAACTGTTCAGTGAGTTAAAACATAAATGCATTGCGTTCCTCACATAAAGCTGTTATTTGACTTGTAATATAGTGCGTTTAAGTTGTATGGACCACTTTTATGATACTTTAGTAATGGTGCTTTTCATTAGCTTGAAAGCAAAACAGCCTTCAAAATGTCTCTGTTTGAATGGCACAGAAGAAAGTCATGGGTTTCAAACAAAATGGTCTGAGTAAATGACAATTTTCATTTTCGTGCAAATTTTTCTTTTAACTGTGATTATGTTTCTGTGGTCTGTCCCAAATATCAAAGGCAGATCAAAGGCAAAGAAGCCCAGATTGAGGGGACAGGATGCCTGAGATCTGCTCGCTCACAGACACCTCAACAAAACGAATTGTCCTACTGTCATGGATTTTCTAATGAGATTTCCTGAGACATAAAAGAAACTCCATTCCATTTGGATGGACTTGTGCCTATGCTAGTTGTGCTGATCCATTTCTATTCTTTGTGATTTCTCTCTGTTGTTCGCTAAGGATGGAGAGGACAGGAGGGATGGCAGAGCAGCAGGGGGCCGGGGGGCTTATCATCTCAACACACAGGCAGGGCTGTGAGCGGCAGCTGTGTTCCCTGTGGTCCTGTCAGCCCATTAGGCAGGCTTTTTCTGGCACCAGCCACTGGACCGAAGGAACAGGTGCTGCATTCAACCTTTTCTTTTTTATATATAATGATGCCACATCAGCAGTATTTGTTTAATCACATGGCTGCTCCCCATTGGATAGTGAATTCGAGTATGACTCATCTAGAACACGTCCAAATGATTTGCTCGTTAAAAGTGATGTGAGTAATGTTTTGGATGTTCATCTCAGTTTAACATGTAGATATAAGTAAGCCACTGTCTATGTTTGTGTGTTCAGTACAGACTTTGGGTCTTTGTTAGTTCTGTCAAACGATTAATCGCGACTAATCGCATCCAAAATAAAAGTTTTTGTTTACATATTATGTGTGTGTACACCGTGTATATATGTATATATATATATATATAAATATATATATAAATGTATTTAATATATAGACATAACATTTTTCTTTACACATATATTATGTAAACAAAAACTTTTATGGCGACCCGGGTTCGAGTCCTGACTCGTAGTCCTTTGCCAATCCCGTTCCCAACTTTCCACCGCACATTTTCCTGTCATTCTCTACTGTCCTGTCTGTTAAAAAAGCATGAAAAAGCATGACATTTTTTTTTATTATTTTGGATGCAATTAATCACGATTAATCGTTTGACAGCACTATTCGTATTAGTGATGAGGACCAGTCAGCAGTGTTATTTTAATAGAGGTGCGACTATAAATTGATTCGTGGATAATTTCTGTGATTTACACAAATGCATCACGATTAAACTAAGCTCAGAATCGATTCCAGAGATAATCATGATGCATTTGGAAAATCGAATCGATTTATAATCGCACACCTATATTTTAACATTGTTTATTACTACTATAGCATTTATTAGAATTGTGAATTAGCTTTTATTTTTGTATTTTCAGTTTTCATTTTAATTTCAGCTTTAGTAATTTTATGTGCTCCTGACATTTATTATTTATTATTTTTAATATTTGTATTTAGCATTAATTTATATTTCATTACAGTCTTAGTAATTTTAGTACTTTAAATTTAACTTGTGTATTTGAGATAGCTGCCAAAGCAGTATTTCAAATTTTCATTTGTTTCTTATTTAATATTTATATATTTTAGCGTTACTTCAGTTAATATATTTTTTTTAGTTAACAATAACATCACTGGGAGTGACTTTGCAGATTACATAAAGTGACTGCTTTACAAGTGAGTTGTTGATTCATTCAATTTACTCAAAAGTGCCGATTTGTTCAGGTATGAAACAAGTGACTTGCTGAATTAGAAGCAGCATACTAGTATAATAGTCTACTTCTTCCAAATGAAAAATATGATAAAAATAGTGAGAGTAGTATACAGATGTTTGTATGAGTGAGTCACTGAATTACTGACTGGACCGTTTTGTTTCAAAACACTGGACGAAATGCTACTATTCTGCTTGGAGACACACAGTGCTCCTGCTTTGACTTTGTTTAGCACTATTTTTGTTAGGAAAACAAAAACAAAGACAAATTACCTGGAAATATTGTCTTGAATGCAAGTTACTTAATATTCACTTCTCGTTTACTTTATGTATAAAAGCAATATCATATAAAATACGCTTTCTTTGCTCATGTGGTATTTCTTAAACATGCATGTGACGTATACGGGGTCACTCTAGTGTGAATTCTCAGGATGAGATGCCAGCAACACCGGTTTTGTGGGTAATTACCAAAGGAATCTTCGAACCCATCTGGCTTTAATTTGGCTAATAGGAGCCATGCTCCCGGTGTTTTTAAATGTGCTGACTCAACATTACCTCCACTTCATAATGTACAATTTATGAATCTTAAACGTCCAGACTTGGCTAAACCTTGCCATTTTGGTTGTTATTTATTTATTTACCTTATTTATTGTTATTTTTTACGACTCCTAGGATCTAACAAAATCTGAGATGAGGTCAGTGCTCTGCTCTTTAACCCATGTGTTATAAATTAATTTATTTGGGCTGCAGACAACAGTATCCAGGGGGGCAGCAACCATTCACTATGACTGAAAATTGCTGCGTCGACTGCCCCAGTTTCAGAGGTGCTCAATTACAGGGGACAGTTGGGATGGGAACAGGTGTGTGTTCACAGCCTGGTTTTACAGTAGACAGGTCAGCTCCCACAGGACATCCCCACTCATCTACTTCCCTCCTACCCTCTTCAGTGAGACGCTCTCCCTTTATGCACTTTCATTCAAAAAAAGCTTGTCTTCCGCTGGGGGGTCAAATCTCAGTTTTGATTGGCTCACATTGCTGGTTCCAATCCTGCTAAGCATAATAATACTACTAATAAATCAGTGACAGAGGGAAAGCGGTCTCCATAACCGGATGTTTATATCAAATGAGTACTGCACTGAGTTTAATGAAAGAGTTTCAAATCAGATGGCCTTTTGTGCTCCAACTACACAAAAAGTTGGGGGAAAGTGAAGGTCTTGGCATCCTATTTATGGAAAATGGATTTAACTTTTGTTTCCTATTGGCAGCGGTGCCTCTCTGATGTCATGCCATTGCAATGGGTCCAGCTAACGTCCACATCAGCCAAATCAGCTTAAACAGAATTTAAAGTGAGGGAGAATGGATCAAAACTATTTTTAACCAACGCGAGAAGAATGAAATAGCGGTGGAGAATGTGGCTCTTGGACCTCTCCATCTCTGTCTCTATTTTTGTGGCACAAGCTAATGATACCATGACTATGATTTAATGAGACATTCTTTGCTTAGATGGCAATTTTAGCCCATTCCAATTCCATCTATGAGAACAACGGCCAGATTATTGGGTGAAGCAATTGAAGGTTTCAGGCTGAATGATACCACATTTGAATATAGCCACAAAACACCGGACGCCCACCAGTCTTGGACGTGCTAACTGTTGAAACTCAATGCAATACCCATCAGCCCCGAAAAGGAGTGTACGACAACAAATCTCTTGGCCTTTTCGTCCCACTGAGACTTCATGCTGGTCTTGATGCTTTCGACTTGATTCTGGCTTTGCCGCAGCTCACGTGCACTTGGAGGAAAACAGCTCTTAAAAGAAACTTTAAAAATAGGAACTCTGGACCCCATAAAATTATTAAGTGCATGAAAGCCTTTTTATAAATATTTGCAAAATACAATGAGTAAATCCATCATGAAAAAATGTAAGATGCTGAAATATATAAATATGTTTTTTTTTTTTTTTTAACACAAAACCCCATTTATTTATCAACCCATCTTTTAGGAGGTCCAAAGTCCTTTTAGGAAACATTTTAATATATAATAGAGAAGAGAAAAGATGTGGAAGGTGTCAATCCAAGAAATTAACCATATAGCGGCTTGTACCTCAGAAGCTAAGTCAGTTGGGAAATACAGACAAACTCTGATCCATTATCTACATGATTTGTACTACGAACACCATAAATGGTTGATTCTGAGGGCCTGAGGTTGGACATCGCTGATGTTCTGAAGGTTGACGTAGCTTTATAACTAGGCCACTGAGCAATGTGTTTGGGAATAATCTGTCCATTATGCAGACTTTATGAGTCATGTGAGGTGAAATTCATGAGCACTGGGGAATTGTGGGCAGTGGGAGGACTAGACTGTTATTTAAAGGAAGAGCCAGAGAAAAATTCTAAAGCCTGCATGGCAAAATGTCAGACAAAAATAGAAAGGGGAAAAAGCAGAGATGATAAAAACAGCCATCTGAACGGCAAATTGCAGCTTCATTTGTTTTACGCTGAATGGTTTTTAATTGAGGCTGTTTTTACCCCCCTGAAGTGCATGGTCAATGAGTTGCTCCTAAAGTAATGAGTCGATGTCTGCTGGACAAACTGCTGATGCACCCCAATGCAAAAATTAGTTTGGCAGACCCTGCACTTGTTCACTTTCTATCTGGCACAATATGCCAGCAGACACCGAGTCAAAAACAACAGGAAATGATAGACTAAATGCCTGCTTCAAGCAGGCAAAAGAGAGAAAAATAACAAGGAAGAGAAGAAACTGGAAGCAAACAACATTTTTCAATAATGGGAGGCCATGATAAAGAAAACACACATACACTAACACCGACAAACATACACTGTAGGATAGATTAGGGTGAGAACACACAAGACACACACATAATATATCATGCTGGCAGACGTGGCAGACAAACCACACGTTCTTTCTGAGTCTGACTTGAGCAAGATGGGCCATTTGAGATGGAGGCTGAATGGCAGAGGCTGGTGGATGGGCAACGGTGATGATGTGCAGAGAGCCGCAAGAGTGATGTCATTCTACATTACTCAACATGAGAGGTTAGTCAGAGTGCCTAACATATCTGACAATCAAAACCCGTTCTGAAACAATGAATGTGCACATCCGAGATCATATGTTTGGTACATGACAGTCAACCACTGTTTACAACTGCGAAAAGAAAAATAATCCAATCCTTTTTCATCGTAGAACTTCCAAATCCAAACATTGTTGGTCCAGAGAGAATAACTGCATAAAAAGTATCACTTTTATCACTTTCAGCTCATGCTTTTCAGAACAATCTTGGAACTTCTTGTGACACTTTATGCTTCTGTCTACTCATGATGAATGTTTGTATATGATGTTGCCACTGCTGGGGAGAAACTAACTAAAAGTACTGACACAAAATAGTACAGCTTTTCCACTAACATGCAACATTTTGTGACAAACACTGTTTTTATGTCACACTGTATTGCAAACACTGTTTTACTGCCCAGGACAAAACTCAAATGCAATTTTCTATGATGTTTATCTCTTGTATGTAGCGCTGCAAAGTCTGATTAATTTAATTGTACGTATAGGAACAGGAATAAAGCTAAAGTTGTTAATATAAATGTTAATTTAATGTTTAACGCTGTATTTTTATAACAAGCTACTTATACTGGAATTATATTCATCATGAATATATAGTTCTTTCTGGTCCTCGAATCTGATTGGCTGATAAGAGTGTGACATTCTAGTGATAACAGAAACCATTTGTATCACTCCGCTTGTGGTATTTTTCACAGAGGGTGTCATGTTGGATGACCAAATCCACTATCATTTTACAAATAATACTGTTTTGTGTAGTTTTAGACAAGAAGGTACTTGTTTAGACTTCAAATATGCAGTTTGTGAATAAAGATAACGTTTATTTGAAAATTCGCTTCGCCCTTTTTGGAGATGTGAAGCTGTTCAGCGTTTATGAACCCTCCAAGACCAGCTTCAACTCGGCCAGCTCTTCTGGAATTTGCCACTAACTCTGATATCTCTATAGTGGTTTAATATGAGATATAATTCATCCTGGGTAAATCTAACGGGCAGTCTTTGGTCTCATTAAGCTATTATTTGTTCCAGAGCAAATCGTTTTTGGCTGAGGGCAAAATTTCACCACGTTATATTTTAAGTAAATTTAAATTTGTGGTGGAAGAAAAAAGTTTGGACAAAAGAGGGGTTTTAAAGACACTCTGTTGTTGTTTCTTATGTGTTTACACACTCATGCTGTTAAACTGTTGTATAAACACAATATCACACTCGTAGCCATGCAATATGGCTATATATCAGCATGGTGTGATTACCTGCGGCCTCATGCTACGCCTAAATCACAGCCATGCTGATAAACAGCCGTATCACACTGCTACTCGTGTACACTGTAAAAAAAACAAAAAAACACAATTTGTTGAGTCAACTTAAATTTGTTACCCTGCAGACTTAAACTGTTAAGTTCAGTCAACTCAAATAAGTTTAGTCAACTTGAAATGTTAAGTTGTACTATATGAAAACTTAGATATTTGAGTTGACTAAACAAACAATTTGGTTTGTTAAACTTAAAAGCTAGGCTTGTTACCCAGCTGCCTTAAAATTTTAAGTTGAATGAACTCAAATATCTAAGTTGTCACTTAGTACAACTTAACATTTCAAGTTGACTAAACTTTTTTGAATTGACTGAACTTTAAAATGTAAATTTTTTTAAGGCAGATGGGTAACAAATTATTTTAAGTTGAATCAACAAATTGTTACAGTATAGATAATATTGTATATAGTATAGTTTGGATAGATAAAATATAAGGGGCAGCTGTGGCCTAATGGCCTAATGGTTAGGGAGTCGGGCTTGTAACCGAAAGGTTGTGGGTTCGAGTCCCAGGTCCAGCAGGGATTGAAGGTGGTGGGAGTGAATATCCAGCGCTCTCTCCACCCTCAATACCACGACTGAGGTGAGTCCCTTGAGCAAGGCACCGATCCCCCAACTGCTCCCCGGGCGCTGCAGCGATAGCAATATGGCTGCCCACTGCTCCGGGTGTGTGTTCACGGTGTGTGTGTGCGTGTTTGATCACTTCTCACTACTGTGTGTGTGCACTTGGATGGGTTAAATGCAGAGCACAAATTCTATATTTTTAAGTTGCTTTCAATAAAATAATCTGCTAAATGCATAAATATGGCATCGCACTCACATTAGCAAAAATGAGTAAGCAAAGCTCACACAGCTCACAAGCAGCTTTCTATTGGTCAAAGCAGTGAATCTGTGTGACCAACTTGAACTTGTTGCGAAATCTGTGTGGGGAAATAATCTTCGCCTGCAAAAATTTCCAGAACAATGGTAAACCTGTCTGCAACTTTACTGATTCTGCTAAAACTAACAAAATCTACAAGGACCAATCACATAAACATCATAACCACCCCACCGATATATGTTATTTTCAAACAGCGATCAAGTGGTGCTACTTTAGCAGAATATCTTCACCTCTTCCCCTGTTATTTTTGTTCTATAGCTCACATGGCTTGTTTAACCACCCAGACAGCGTTACATCCCTCTCTCGGCTGGTATTTGTCAAGCCTCCACTCCCACAACATGACAAACAAGCCAGCCGTATCAGTACACAACTCTGAGAGGTTACAAAAAGATCATGTTGCACCAAGAGGTTACAACAACTCTCTCGCAAAAGCGACTTTTAACTCCGTTCTCTATCTATTCAGTTAATAAACCTACTCCCTACTGAACCATGAAGACCCATAAAGAGATTAGGTGCACTTCCTGCCAAAAGGCATGAGTCTGCTAAAATGTAGGACACTGTGTGCATTTTAAATCAGAATCAAACTCTAAGTTGGATGTTTCTCGTATCCTTACAAGAGGTAACAGAATATTCAGTTAATGAGCGATTATTATTTATATGCAGTACATTTTAAGATGGTAACATGGGCTTTATAAAACCCACCCATGCATTTCCTAATCACAAACTGCATGTGTTATATCCAACTGCGACTCTATTACAAAGTCAGGTGAGTTTATACGCTCACTCTCTAGAGGTAAAGGATCATAGCTTGACATATATCGGAGCAAAAGTAACTCTTTCAGCTGAAAACTTTATGCCATCTGTTCAATTTGGGGGGTTGTTGCTTGCCCAAGTTACATAAAGAAGACTTTGAGTCATTTTCACTTGCAGTAGGAAGAAAGGAAATGGTGTTTGGAGCTGCCAGGTTACATAAGCGACGGTGCTGCCTTCTGCTGCCAAGAGTGGAGGTTACACGACACTTAGTAATTTCATTTTCTCCCTCTGTCACTCGCCGTCTCATCGCTCCCCCAGTAACAATCGAGAGACTATACACTTGCCTGCTAGAGATTAAAAGAAAGATTGGTCAGTCGTCTCCAGTTCTACGTGGGTGCATAAAGACTAATAAAATTAATGCTGACATCATATCTTCGTTAGGGTGTATTTGCTATCAGGGGCTACACCTTTTTAAAGTAACTGTAGATTCTGTGCATGGTACCCAAAGAATATGCCTGCAGAACTGCAGGATTAGAACATCCATCATTTATGAGGTTCTACACATCCCAGTACATTAACTAGTCATTTGAACTAATTTGATTGCGCTTTCACCTATGAATGAGAGTAGGCTGTCATGATTCCTTGATTAAATTTGATTACTCGCTTATAAAAACGATTAATCAGCAAAATAAAGTGGTCAAGAATCCATGAAAAGCATTATTAGACTGTTTTCTAAGGCTGCACAAAATATTAAAAACACTTAAAAATCACCATAAAGCATAGTGCTATTGTGAATTCACAAAGCTTGTGCTCTATTTGCGCTCTATTTATACGCATTTACGTGCATCTCAGCGCGGCTCCGTTCACAGTAAATGCTGCTCCACACAAACAGCCATTATCATTTACATGCACGGACCGTCTCGAACAGTCTCGAACAGGCTCGAACTTATTCATTTATATATCTATAAATCTCTGATTTTGCATGTTTTGATGTCCACATGTTCTTGTGATGTCCAATTTTATTTTTATCATAAAGAAGTGGCTAAATATTAAAGATTTAGTGGACATTTGAATTAAATGTTGTTTAGTCAATATTAAACAAGGATTAGATTGCACTGTTAAGTGTTAAAAACAATCGTTAAGCCACTGGCCTCTGCATGCATTTGATGTAATACATTATGTGCATAATTTGTTTTATTATGTATTTTAACTGTAAAACTGTAAAACTACATGTATACTTGCTTTTGATTTTTTATTTAAACCAATTATTATTGCCTTATTGCTATTATATATGTATTTTAATAAATAAATACACACACAAAATTATCTGATTATTCGACTAATCATCAGAATAATCAACTAGTAAATTTGTTGTGTTTTAATATTTTTTTTTGCTATTATATATGTATTTTAAGTCATTTTAAAGTCTATTGTTCACTTAGGTCTATTTTTATTTTCACAAAAAAAAATTATACAAATTATTACACACAAAAAATGATCTGATTACTCGATTAATCGTCAGAACAATCATCCGATTACTCGATTACCAAAATAATCATTAGTGACAGCCCTAAATAAGAGTATGGTATGGTAATTTTTGTTCTCTTAAAAAAAAAAATGCAATTATATATGTATTTGAAGTCATTTTAAAGTCTACTGCTACCACAAAAAATGATCTGATTACTCAATTATTTGTCAGAATAATCAACCGATGACTCGATTAACAAAATAATCGTTAGACAGCCCTAAATAAGAGTGTAGTAATTTTTGTTCTGTTTAATACATTTTTTATGTTTAAATTAATTTAGCAGATTTCCCAACAAAATCAGGACAGAACAGATAAAATGGAAAAACATAAAAGGGATTGTTCTATAAACTAACAATACTGTCATATGGTATGCAAATTTATTACTTTTTGAGCTAAGCAGCAAAAACCAACAAAAATCAACAACACACACACACATATATATATATATATATATATATATAATGCAAAGCAGTTTTTTTATTTCTAGTAATTATTATACTTGATGATATTTTTCTTGCCACTCTTGCCTTTGGCTTGCTCAGTGAGGGGTTGTGTCACACTGTTTTTCTTTTCCTTTTATCTTATTTATTTGTATATTTTCTGCAATGCTGCTTTGGAACAACATCTATTGTACAAAGCACTATGCACATAAACACAATTAAATATTTAAAAGTAATGAGTAAGAAGAATCCACCCTTTGGCGTTTGATGATTTTTCTCGTCACACTGAAAAAGGTAATTTACCTATAAATTAATTTGTGTCTTTTCATGTTCCATTATTTAATGTTCATGTAGGGTTAAATGGCAATGCAATGTATTAATAATAACGGCAAGACAACAGATAAAGTCAACAAATAAATACCATCAATTTTTTATGAGAAAAAAAGCGAATTCAAATCTCCAACATTTGGATATTCAGAAAGTCAATTTCTTTTTAGAAGGACCCATCTGTAGCTTCCGTCTGTGCTTATCAACGAGGCATCGTCCTGAGTTTGAATGGATGATTAAAAATGCAAACATCCCTCGATAGTAGCAGGATAAGAATTACTACTATGCCGCAGCCTAAAAGGACCTACTGTAAATCAGATATGTTACCTAATCAAGGACACCTCCAAACGATATGCCTTTTTAATACAGTGTGTCCGGGCAAACTGCTGGCAGGACACATTTCTGATGAGGCACCTCAGAGAACGGCTAATAAATGGCGACTGGGGGAGGACACAGGTAGAGGAGAGGCAGATGGTTTCAGCCCTACTGCAGTGTGATATGATTAACCAGCCCTTTGATCCCACACGCGAGCATACAGCAGCGACGGCAGTCCAACAGGAGGGGAACAGAAGCTAATCGAGAGAGACAGACTGGCGGGGGGTAACACCCCCACCTCTCCTAAACAGAAACCCAAAACAGAACGATAAAATATGCTGAGGCTCACTGTAACCGGATCATCAACTAATTAACACATTGTCTGCTAATTGGAAGGAAAACGGAGCCTGTCATTTTTTAATCCCAAGTGTGATTACATAACTCAATCATAGGGTGAACAACGTTGACGCGTGCAAATGTGAACGGTGTTTAAAACGGAAAAAGTGTGATCATCTATACACTCACGGCAGCATATGCTAATTAACGGTTATATCTATCTGTAGAGCTCTCATGTTAGAATACATAAGCATATACAGAGTCATAAACACTACACCAAACACATTTATTAGTGCATTCAGCACTTGGGCGTTATACTGACACCTTCTGGTGTGGATTACTTTGTTTATTAGTGTAGCTGTGTATGCGCACTTTAATCATAAAAGAGATGTTCATGTCTAGATCAAATTTATAATAATTATCACATCAGTAGTTTTATATGGAGTCTCCATAAAACGCTGGTGATAAAATTGAAAGGGTTTTAAAATGCATAATTGAGAAAGAGGAAAGAGATGTTTTGCAAGAACATTAGGGGAATGGGGGCAAAGAGAGACAAAAGAAAGTTGGAAAGAGAGAAAGTAGGAAAGAGAGGAGAAAAGGAAAGGGGTTCATGAGGGAGCTCTTGTTCACAGAGGCAGAACACAGACAGAAGGGGAGAGATAAGAGACTCTCAGCTACACTGAGAACAACACGGGTAAACATGTTCCATGCACAAAAATATTCCGCTTTTGCGTTATATAACTGGATTTTTTTTTTTTTATTATTTGAAAAAGAACTGTCATAGGCGCTTGTTTCTGTACAGCAGATTAAACTTTAGGAAGGGACCCGAAAGTTATCTATAAATAAATAATAAACATAAATATTAAAAAACAATATGAAATGTTATTTCATTCAGGTTTCATACGGCTAATACTAGGGCTGCAACATTTAACTGATACTGTCTAAACAGCATTTTCTTGTTAAATATGAATTCTTTTAAACTTTACTGTCGCTTTTGATCAGTTCCAATCAAAGTTTTAAACGGTTTTTACCGACATACTGTTATAATGTGAAAACTTCTATTATACAAAACAGCGAGTCCTAAAAGAAAGCAAATTTTCATGTCAATATTATGGTTACATTTTCATAACAGACATCAAACTGAAGTTTAAAATTGGCTGTAAATGAAATATGAAATGCTACAACAGCACAAAAATGAAAGGAAAAAAAACAGGCTTAAAGGAGAAGTCCACTTCCAAAACAAAGATTCACATATAATGCACCCCTTGTTATCCAAGATGTTCATGTCTTTCTTTCTTCAGTCGTGAAGAAATTATGTTTTTTGAGGAAAACATTTCTGCTTTTTTCTCCATATAATGGACTGATACGGTGCCCCGATTTTGAACTTCCAAAATGCAGTTTAAATGTGGCTTCAAACGATCCTAAATGCAGTCGTAAACAATCCCAGCCGAGGAAGAAGGGTCTTATCTAGCGAAACGATTGGTTATTTTCATTTTAAAAAATACAATTTAAATACTTTTTAATCTCAAAAGCTCGTCTTGCCTTTCTCTCCCTGAACTCTGTGTATTCTGGCTCAAGACAGTTTAGGGTATGTCGAAAAACTCCAATCGTATTTTCTCCCTCAACTTCAAAAATCATTTCAAAATCATCCTACATCGCTGCAGAAGTACAGACACAGTCTTTGCAAAGTGAATATGCAAAGAAGATCAAACACCCTTAACAAAAAAGGTAAAACAGCGATATAGGACGATTTTGAAGTTGAGGGAGAACATGAGATGGGAGTTTTTCGACATACCCTAACTGTCATGAACTGGGAAAAAACAGTCCAGGCAGAATAAGACAAGATGAGCATTTGGCATTAAAAAGTATATAAATTGTATTATTTTTAATAAAATAACAGATCGTTACGCTAGATAAGACCCTTCTTCCTCCGCTGGGATCGTTAACAACCGCATTTGGGATCGTTTGAAGCCGCATTTAAACTGAATTTTGGAAGTTCAAAATCAGGGCACCATATCAGTCCATTATATGGAGAAAAATGCTGAAATGTTTCCTTCAAAAAACATAATTTCTTTACGACTGAAGAAAGAAAGACATGAACATCTTGGATGACAAGTGGGTGAGTACATTATATGTGAATCTTTGTTTTGGAAGTGGACTTCTCCTATAATGAAGTAAAACAATTAGGGTTGGGTACTGTTCAAATATCGATGCCGATACCTTGACTTCGATACCGGTTCCTGAATGATTTTTTCAATCCCAATTTGAACGAAAACCGTTTTAACAGGATTACATTACACATTAACCTCAAAAAACGTTGTTTTTGTTTTTTCCTCTTGTTGACGTTTTTATAGACTCACCTCCTGAGCTATGGCATAAAGGAACCAACTAACACAATAAATCAGTGCAAATCATTTTAATGAAGTTCAAATCGTTTTAGGCTACATTTACACTAGTGTATTTTCATTTTAAAACACACTGCTGAGACAATGAGGTTTACTCATCATTTCTATTAATTTTCCACTGATTTACTGATGAGCATTAGCTGATCCTAGCACTGTCTGCCTGTGTTTTGTCTTCCGCTATCACTGCTATGACTAAGAGGAAGCTCATTTGCTGCGCATACTGTATGTCAATCATATTATGCATTCATAACCCGCCCTATCTCCGATGGCGAATGTCCATTACACTTCTGCGTTCAGTTCTGTACATACAAAACTCAGGAAAACATTTCTACGGATGAAACATGAAGCTAATAAACACACAATTACATCAGTATATGATTTATATGTGATTTCCATGAGATTCAGCCTATTTTCATAACACTACAGGGTGTTTACATGAGAAATGCTATCTAGGTGTAGCTATTAGTTTGATATAAAAGACTACAAATACCATATTTCAGCAACATTATATGCCAAAACACACATTGTGATCTAATGTGTGTTTTGTGTGCCAAAACACACATTAGATCATAAGTGGAAGTTACTACAAACACTCGATGATATTATAAAGAAATAAGCAACAAGAAGTTGTGGTTTACAGTGAATTTATAACATCTAAGGGGCGTTGTTAGGCAAGACACGGGGCTCATTGCTTTTATAAAGCGGTTATTCCATATACGTAGTAAGGTTTCACAAAATAAAACAAATGCAAATGTAACCGCGCTGGGTCCTACTTGCACCCAATCTCAGTGGGTCTCAAACCCAGGTCTTCGGCACGGGAGGTGGACGCACTAACAAGGAGGCTAAAGACTGCAGCCACTAGTGTCGCTAGTACGCCTCTTGAAATCAGGGGGGTGAGGTTTACATGCACAGCATCTACCCGCTGGCCTCCGTTACACTCACCCCCCTAAACCTCGCTCCCGTTCGGGTCACGGCACCAATGTAACCCCTACGGGTCCTACTCGCACCTCTCTGTCTACGGCATGGGAGGCGGGCGCACTAACAAGGAGGCTAGTGTGCCTCTTGAGATCAGAGGAGTGAGGTTTACCTTCCCGCTGGCCTCCGTCACACAAATCAAGTATAATGATATTAATAAAACATTATTCTTCCACCAAACAATGCAGTTCCTCAAAAACAGTTGTGGTTGCAACATAGTGGTTGCTGAGCAACACACAGATGTAAATAAAGGTGTTTGTTTATACAGTAATTTACCAATCAGATTCAAGGACCGGAACTATCCGTTTTAATAACTATTATTTCTTTATCATTATTTTAAAATGAGTTTTGAGTGAAAGCGTGGTATAAATCTTATAAATTCTTATAAATCTTATAATACATTTTTAGTCACATAGTGTGGACGGAGAGTGGAAACGCTAGTTTAGATGAAGATTATTTTCATTTTAAGCCGTTTAACCCTTTAACTGTCACTCCCATTTTTGAACATATTTTTGAAATTTGCATTTTTGAAAATGCACTATCCAAACTTACATTTTTATAATTCATGAATGAAAACATTTTGTAATATGATTTTTATGTACATGGTAATGCAATGTCTGATTTTAAAATGGTTTTTAAAGAATGAATTTGGAGATTTTAAGTTTTCAAATGATATACAATTTCTTATGATTTCTAAAGCGTGATAGGGAAAAAGGCAACAAAGAAAGTCTTTTTGTCCCTGTTGAAAAAACAGCATATGCTGGTTAGGTAGGTTTTGATGGTGGGATGCTGGTTTTAGCTGGTTTATGCTGGTCCTTTGCTGGTTTATGCTGGCTCTTTGGACCAGCATAAACCAGTCAAGGACCAGCATAAACCAGCTAAAATCAGCATCCCACCAACAAAACCTACACCATACAGAATGCTGTTTTCAACAGGGGTGACAAAGGTCAGAACTCCTGTTATGATGTAGATTTTTGAATTGCACTATATTAATCTATTACTTTTCCTACATAATTTGTAACACAAAACAGTGATAAAATATCTATTTAGGAGTCTTCGACATTTCCAACGATATACAGTTTGTCATGATTAGATTAGGATTTATTTGTAATATGGTGAAGTAAACTTAGGCGTCCCACTAAGGAGAGGGGTGACAGTTAAGAGGTTAAAACAAAAACGCACTAGTGTAAATGCAGTCTTAGTGTAATCAATTTGGACGCTAACACACTACAGCCTCATGTGTGAGCCACGTGTCTGTGTGTAACAGGTATGAACTCGTGTTTTTCCTCGATGCCGCAACAGAGCCAATCACCAGCACTTGATTTAGACACATCAAGCATGCTGCATGCTTACTGGCTCAATGACGTTGATGAGATTAATCTCTTTGGTATTGAAATTTATACTGAACGACAAGACATTTTTCAATGTCAATGACAATACTGAGGTAATTTGGTAGGTACCTAAAAAGTATTAAACATGATACCCAGCCCTAAAAACAATATATATTTTTTAAATAACATTTTTTGACATTTATAAATTATATAGACTTTAATCTCTACATTATTTAATTGCTTAATTATAATTAATCAGCAGATCAACAGATAAACAAAGTAGATGTTAGTTGCAGCCCTAGCTTATACATTCCAGTATTATACCCTCTTACATCCAAAACAAGCCAGCTGTACTCAGATTACTGTATCAAATAAAAACAGCCCAGTACAGCAACATTTTCTTAAGTCAAAGTGGAACAAGTGTGCCATACAAACATTTCACTCACGTAAGTCACAAATGAGTATTAACACGTCATGCAGCCTCTGAACAACAGCAAGGTGTGGTGTTGTGTTTAGCATGTCAGTAACTTTAAAAACAGTGTTATGGGGTAACATCACAAAACGAAGTGAATCACTACGCCACAACACCAAACCGATGAGAGAACTCTGAAGCAGACAGATCAATAAAAGCTAAAGACATTAACAGTGATACTCTTCCCTTCGAACAGTCAGCCACAGTGCGTCACAATGGGGGCAACATCGAGAGATCGGACCTGTGATACCACCAGAGCATTTACTGCAGGCTGAGGTGAGTTTATCAAAAACTAGAACCAAATAACAGAGTTTTTCTCTCCCTTTCTCTCTCTATCCATCCCCTGTGTGAGCTTGAGGCTGGAGCTGGTGATGAGGTGTGGAAACCGGACATACACACTTCCACAGACAATTCTTGTGTGGTCAGATCAGATCTGATGAGGTGAGAATATGGGCGCTGATGGTGCCTTCCCAGCCCTCCCACCCTCATCCCAAAACCACCACCATCACCACGGTGAACACATAGACATGCCATAAGCAATCTGTACCTTGTGTGTGATCGGGACTGGACCAACTGACACCGGTCAGCATTACATCTAGAAGAACGAAACCATGTTAATCAGGTAGGGAAAGCAAAGAAACCGTCAAAGGAGCTAAAATAGGTTGGATTTTCTGAGAGAATATGCCGGTGGGCGTTCCAAATATTCTGAGTCCAAAATAACCCTGCTGTTATGTGTAAAACACTAATACTTCATCTATTTATCCCGGCTGTTCGAGTCCTAGATTATTAGTTGTTCTTGAAATACTTTGTGTAAACAAACAAATAAAGCTTTTTCAGTTAATGATACCAACACCTGAAAGGATCCACAACTTTTCTGCTCAACTTTCTATAGCAAAAGTCCACAAAGTTACCTCAGGATATTTAGATATCACATTCAAAAAGAAGTTTCAAAATATTAATCAGGCCTGGCAAAGCTGACACGCGGTTTAATCCCATTTCCACCCCGGAAACCTGACACATCCTGTCAGACATTCACACCTACGGAAAATTAGATTTGTAGCAAAAAGAAAAGATGAAGCGAGGTAAAATAAAGCACCTTTCCCTTTCCAGCTAGAGCTGATGGCATGATAGTGCTATAAAGCAGAAGGACACATTAATCAGCTAATGCGCAAATCAAAAAGATACTAATGACAAAGTATGGTGTGACAGTACATTTAACTTCTGAACGGAGATTAGATGATAAAAGCACCAATGAGACTAGCTTTTGTGGGCTGACTCAGATGTTTTAGTTTATAGATCACCTATTTACATCTGTATTTCTCAAGGGCTTGAAAAAAAACAAAAGAAAAATTCTCAGTTTTTACTGTAAAGATCAAACATGCTGGACCAACGTCCAAGCCAACGTCCAAACAAGAGCTAGCATCCGTACGGAGATTCTCAACGATGTTGTTTTACCGCTAACGCCTCGTGCTGAAAATAGCAGGCAACGGAACCAAAAGAGAAGGTCATCAATACCACGCCGTGCATCCTGGGAAGCATCGGAGCAGGCAGCTGATGGATGTAACCAATTTGAGTGTGACAAGACTTTTATTTACTTCTCAGACTGCACTGCCCTACATGCATGAGAGGAGGAGTGTGGGCCGAGCCCTGGGGCAGGGGTCCACCGCACACCCTGCTCTCTCAGTAAGCAGATCACCATGCAAGCCATGGGACATGCTCTAGAGACGTTTCCAGGCAAAAGGGGGGCAAGCCGGGGAGAGGGGCGGATTCTCAGCTAAATACGGGCCCGAGCATCTCATTCCTCATACGCCGGTGACTATTTAGCATTAGCATCTAATTTAGCACGCGGTCAAATCAAAATGATCAAGCAGGACTCAGAAAGGTGTGGAAAGGCTACCGACCAGCTAGCTCCTTCTCCTTACTCCTTCTCTTTTTCTCCATGCGTTTAAGGCGCTTCTCCTCACGCCGCTTGGCTTCTTCGGCCTCCTGGTGCCGCCGGCACTTGTGAAAGTTCTCGACCACCACGCCGACGAACATGTTGAGCACGAAGAAAGCTACGATCAGCAGGAAGGAGATGAAATAGAGCAGCATCCACGGGTTGTAATTCATGACGGGCTAAAACACAGAAAAACATGGATTAATGTACAGAGTGCACACTAATGTACGCACATAATGGTGCTTAAGCTTATATAATAAATTATAATAATTTGTAATATTTACTAAATATATAATATAACATACTATAATATCAAATAATAAAAAGTAATTTAATATGTTTATTACTTATAATATTATTTGTAGCAACAGATTCGGTTTATTTAATAAAAAGTTATAAATATATTTAATTTAATTAAAAAAAATCTGTGTCTGAGGTTAACAGCCATCATACACATACACACACAAACACACATTTTTTTGAATAATTAATAATTCTTTTATTATTATTTTTAGCAAAAGATGTTTATAAGAACAAAGACAAAACTGCAAGTCTTCCATATTTATCTAAAAAAATATATAATATAATAAATATAATATAATATAATATTGTTTTATAATTATTTTTAGCAAAAGATGTTTATAAGAGCAAGAAAAAACTACATGCCTTATATATTTATCATATATAATATAATATAAAATAATATAATATAATATAATATAACAATAATATAATATAATATAATATAATTATGGTTTAATTATAATTTTATTTGTAGCAACAGATTTGATTTATTTAATACACTTTGTATTACATAAATCAAGTCTGTTGCTACAAATAAATAATTTAGAATTTAATTTAAAAAATGTAAGTTCTTTCACTTAATTAATTTGTTCATACAAACCAACCTACAGTATATCAGCCATTATATATATATATATATATATATATTTAAAAAATTAATAATTAATAATTGTTTTATTTTTATTTTTAGCAAAAGATTATATAAATTTATAAATGCAAGAAAAAAAAACTATATAACTTATATTTATCAAATATAATATAATATAAAATATTATATTATAATATAATAATATTGTTTCATCATTATTTTTTATTACCAAAAGGTGTTTACAAGAGCAAGGAAAAAAAACGCATGGCGTATATATTTATCTAATAAATTCTAATATAATATAATAAAGTTTTATATATTTATTTAATAAATTATAATATAATTGTACATAATAATAATAAAAAAAGTTATTTTAATTATAATTTTATTTGTAGCAACAGATTTATTTTATAAATCTGTCCAAAAAAGTTCTTTATAAAACCCATTATATCAGTTGCTGAGTCAAGTCCCCAGGAGTAGGTTACAGCCATGTTCAAGACGGTGATGATGGGGAATTGTGATTTCAATAATATTTCAGTTCAAAGGTCTGTCCTGCTGGGGACCTGAAAGATGCCTGCCTCTAGGCTAAATTAAGCATCCTGTGTGCACATTGGTGAGGCACAGGCCACACAGCATGAATCTGAAGAAGAGCTATCTGTTCCAATGCAAACACATAAATGCCTTGGCTAAGACAAGACGGGCTCTTTTCAAATAGAGCATAACAATTTCAGGAGCCTTCAGCCAGACATGAGGCCCGGAGACTTCCTTTTCAGGTAAAAAAATTCTGAATTATTCAAAAATTCAAACTGTATAAAAAAACAGACATTTGGAGGAAGAGTGTAAAATAAGCCACTTCAAAGAGATCTGTTGAATGGACAGTAAGAAGCTTTACAGAAGAACTGATGAATGGAAAAGCAGTTCTTTGAAGCCAGGACAGGAATGCTGACCAATGATTTTTCAGCTCTGATTCAGTTCATAGAGTTTGTCCAATCAGAGTTTGCGGTTATCAAATAATGCGAATGACTGGGACGAATTCTGTCCCACAGTTGACAGTGACCCACTTAAACAGTTTCAGATCCGAAAAGGTGAATCCACAAACATAAAAATCTGTATTAATATTATTACAGTAAAATGTTATGCAGTTATGCAGCAATACCTGCTGATCGACACCAACAGCGTCCAGTCCGTCGTACATTATGTCCACCCAACCGTCTTTGGAAGCCAGAACAAAAAGGGACATGAGGGCCTAAGGGAGGCGAGAGATGATAAAAAAGGTTAAAAGAAATCATTGACTTCAGCAGCTCAATTTGACTCAGCTGAAAATGGGATGAGACCATAACGAATTCTTTTCAAATCGGAAGTGGCATTACCAGTCGCTTGCAGGTACGTCTAAAAGAGCATCTTGAGACAGAGTGAATGTTTATGTAACCACTGCCAGGTTAAACGCTTACCTGCCCAAGGTTATCAAAGTTGTACTTGTGCCTGATCCATTTGTAGTTAGCCTGGAGGCAATCAGACTTGTTGGTGATGTTCCTCGTATCCTCCCCATGGCACACAAAGAACTTTCCTTTGAAGAGCTGTGAGGAAAAAGCAATTTTATCAGCTCATAACCAACCTTCCTTTTCTCTGTGAGCGATTTTATGGAACAACACACATAAAATGTCTCAACTACTACCACAGCAGGGGCGTTTCCTCTAAGAAGGCAAGGGAGGCAGTGCCTCCTCAAAATATTGGATGAGAAAAAAAAACTAATAGTACAAAACGACAGTATAACAAAATATAATACGTATAAATCAGTAGATTTTCTAAAGAAACATCATCCAACAGCGACACCAAAGGCTACAGCGGGAGTCTGTGTTTCTCTCATCTCCCCTGAGCTCATTGAGTTTTAACAGACTCCCTAAACCGTGCAGTGAGTTTGGTGGGGGGATAATTAAGAACAAATGGGGGAAAGTCACATGAGAGGAGCCGACGCCTCCGTCGCAATATGATTGGATATGACTGGTTATGTTTGGCTGTGATTGGTTCATGGATAAATCCCGCCTCTTGTATTCGTACGCATTCTGTGTTCGCAAATCACTCTGAATGAACAATATAATGGTGTTAATGGGAAGACTAATTTTAAAAAGTAAGTAAACAACACTCACACACTTACATATAACCACTTTGTTACATCAAAATAAGACTTAAAATGGCATAAAAACATCATCAGTGGGAGTTTTTGGTGAGTAATTAGCTTGGTGAAATTTAAAGTAAATCTCTGTGTCTGTGACTAATATTTATCGAGCTTTGATGAATAATGATGAAAAATTTTTAAAAAATAGTTAAAAGTTAACTATTTCAAAGAATAGCTATATAGCTATAAGTTCACAAATAAAATATATTGTTTAAACTGTTACTGCATTGAGTTATTATTTTGGAATAAATATAAAATGCTTAAAAACACAAACTTGAAGAGTTTCATACTTGTCTTTAATAAATAGTATATTAATTACGTATGTTCATATTACCAGAACTGCACATTAAATAAATATATTCATTAATTATTAATATGTGACCATGAACCACAAAACCAGTCTTAAGTAGCATGGGTATATTTGTAACAGATGCCAAAAATACATTGTGTGGGTCAAACTGATCAATTTTTCTTTGCCAAAAATCATTAGGATATTAAGATATTTTGTCAATTTCCTACTGTAAATATAACCTAATTTTTGATTAGTAATTCACTGCATGCATTGCTAAGAACTTTATTTGGACAAGTTTAAAGGAGATTTTCTCAATATTTTGTTTTTTTTTTTGCACACTCAGATTCCACATTTTCAAATAGTTATATCTCGCCCAAATATTGTCCTTATTTATTCAGCTTTCAGATGTTGTATGATTCTCAGTTTCAAAAAATTTGTGCTACATCGCCATATATATGTTACAACTTCATACAAGATAGTTGTGCCCCCATTATTGAAAGTCCAGTATGACTGTTTAGTGAAAACCATACAAGGACAAAGTCAATGTTACACATGACACATACAGGCACAAACAGCACAGGCATCTTTTCCTGGAAGAATGGAAGATAAATTACATCGGCGTCCCCCTACGGACTTATGTAAATTGTGGAAGTATGGAAAACAGAACATTTTAATCATAGTCAAATTATTCAGCTGTGGGCAGGAAGAGTATGTTTCAAATTTACAGAAATGACAGAAAATTATGTATTCGCTCTGTGCACCACCTCTTTCACTCTCACTAAAAGTCTTAAAGGCAATCTTGTGGATTAAACACACAGAGCCGTCAAATGTTATGTTAGTTTATATATGATGGTTTCTTAGAAGGAATTACTACAATTAATCCCTAAAGTTAAGACTGGCTTTTACTTTAATAGTCTGATCCAAGCAAGAAATATTACATCCACTATATAACTAGCTTTTCAAGCTTCCCTATATACTGAAAAAAAATGTAACTAAAGCTGGTTTAAGATGGCCTGCTATGCTGACCAAGCTGAAGAGTGCTCAAAATCTTTCTGAAACTATCTAAGAGAAGCCAATTTACGAACAGAAAACCATTTCAAAACGATTTATGCTTGTGGTTTTATAGCTGTATTGTACTCACCTGAACTCCTAAGATGCCAAAAATAATGAAGAAGGCACAGCAGATGACTACAATGTTCCCGATAGGCTTGAGTGATGACATCAGTGTCTCAACAACCAGCTTCAGTCCTGGAGCTCTGCTGATCACTCTGAAAACCAAACAAGAGAACAGATGTTGATCTAGCCTGGAGGTTCTCAGATGGTTTTTGCTTCAGGACTTCGATTTTCTGTTTGGAATTCAAGAGGCAATTCAACACAAAAACTATTATCTCAGGAAAAATGAACAAACATTTTACAAAAAATTTGTAGTGTTATCATGTTACATATATAGATAGAGTGGCATGCAAAAGTGTGGGAACCTCTTGTAGAATCTGTGAAAATGTAAATAATTTTAACTAAATAAGAGAGATCATACAAAATGCAGGTTATTTTTTATTTAGTACTGTCCTGACTAAGATATTTTACATAAAATATGTTTACACACAGTCCACAAACTGAAATGATTAAAATAACAAGATGGATATCAAAATCATACAGTCACTGCTGGAAAGGGTTCAAATATGCAAATGATGCTGGAAAACTGAAGACTCTGCAGGACCTGGAGGATTTTTCTGAAGAACAACTGTTTAACTGTTCAGAACAAACAAGGGACTCATGAACAACCATCACAAAACAAGAAAAACATAAATCATCCAGGTAACCACACACAGTATTAAGAACCAAGGGTTCCCAAACATTCGAAGGGGATTATTTTAATAATTTCAGCTACTTTGTCTTGTGGACTATATGTAGACAACTTTTATGTAAAATATCTTACTCAGGACAGTACTAAATAAAAAATAACAAGCATCTTGTATGATCTCTCTTATTTTGTTAAAATTATTCACATTTTCACAGATTCTCCAAGGGGTTTCTCCAGACTTTTGCATGCCACTGTATATAATATGATAATACTATAAAAATTATGTAATTTTGTAACTATAGCTATAGAATTTACATTTATAATAATAATAAATTGTTTGATTTATTAGTATATTTAGGGCTACACACAACATTAATGGCACAACTGTTACATAGACGGGCAGTGCTAATATTTATGAATACAGAGTTAAAGGGATAGTTCACCCAAAAATGAAAATTCTGTCATTAAATACTCACCCTCTTATCGTTCCAAACCTGTAGTCCTTTGTTCATCTTCAGAACACAAATTAAGACATTTCTGATGAAATCCAAGAGCTGACACGTTCAATGCCCAGAAAGGTAGTAAGAACATTGTCGTGGTACTGTTGTGAATGTGCATCGAAGACTGACACGAAAGAGAAGAAATTGCTGAATAAAGTCGTTATTGTCTTTTCTTTGAGTACAAAAAGCATCCTTGTAGCTTGATAAAATTAAGGTTGAACCATGGATGTCACATGGACTATTTTAATGTTGTCCTTAATACTCAGATTTCATCAAAAATATCTTAATTTGTGTTCCAAAGATGAACGAAGGCCTCATGGGTTTGACATGAGGGTGAGCAATTACTAACAGAATCTTCATTTTTAGGTGAACTATCCCTTTAAATATCTTTTAAATTTCAAATGGCTTCATCACACAGCCCATAATTCACCTCACAAAATACATAGTGATCACCACAAACTGTTCATTCTCATTCAACGCCTATTTAACTTTGAACATTTGAGCAAAAAAATGTAATTAGACACTATCTTTGACAAAACAAAGTACATAAACGGCACTTCCTCCTTTCTTTAACAATCCAATAAGCCAGTTTATTTTACTATCCTAACTATGCACAATTACATGGTGAGCTGCATAGTTTTAATCTCAGAAAGGGACCTTAAAATCCTCTGTCCTTTCCTGGACAGAGTTTGAGAGTGGATAAATATTTCTCATGCTTTCACCGACCTGGCATTAGTCAGCTTTCTCTACTTTTTGCATTCCATCATCGCCGCAATCACTACCTTCTCTACGAGTGTGCACGGCAATTACCAGCAAACATTTCATGCCCTAGCCATTATGCTAAGCAACTGCAATGCAATGCTGTGGGGAAACTTTCTGTGCTGCAAAGAAAGGAGACAGTTTTAATTAAACCGCCGGAATAAAGATGAAGCCTAATTATTAACGGCACGACATCCGGCACAAAACCGCACCTGTCAACCTCTGCGGAGGGTGGCACCAACAGTGACACAAAGACACCTGCTCACAAAGGCACACACAATAACATATGTAATACAAATACACAGCTGTAACAACAATTCAGCTGCTTTAGAGGCCAGGGTGTGTTCTTCTGTTAAAAAAAAAACCTAAAAGGGGGCAGAAAGTATGTGTTTTTGTTCATCTTTAAAACACAAATTAAGATATTTTTGATGAAATCCGACAGCTTTCTGACCCTGCGTAAACAGCAGCGCAACTACCACGTGCAAAGCCTATTGTTAAAACAGTCCATGTGACATCAGTAGTCATCAACCTTAATTGTATGAAGCTATGAGAATATTTCACATGCGCAAAGAAAACTAAAATAACGACTTGATTCAATATTTATTTTCTGCCTAATGTTCACAAGAGCA
Source organism: Labeo catla (assembly GCA_012976165.1). Classification (NCBI taxonomy): domain Eukaryota; kingdom Metazoa; phylum Chordata; class Actinopteri; order Cypriniformes; family Cyprinidae; genus Labeo; species Labeo catla. Next base: position 263,995 of record VONZ01000157.1, on the reverse strand, counting down.
CCAGGTATCCAGGGTCAGAAAGTTCTCAGATTTCATCAAAAACATCTTAGTTTGTATTCCGAAGATGAATGAAAGTTCTCATGGGTTTGGAACGACATGAAGTTGAGTAATTTTTCTTTTTGGGTGAACTGTCCCTTTAAAAATGCTGCATGGCATGAAAAACAATGAAGTCTAATCCATGTTTACAAAAACCAACAATTAAAAAGTAGCACAGACACATTCAAGATCAACTGTTTGTCTGTAAGAACAGTGCATTACATGTAAAATTATACTCTGAGGGAGCTGTAAAAGGCAACTGGTTTTAATCTACAGCATTGTTTGTGTTGAACTGATGTTAATGGGACACAATGAGGACCTAAAGCAATAGCAGGGGATCCAGATGCATTGCAGAAACACTGTATATTGCTAGATGTTTATGATACTACACACACACACACACACACATACACAAGCACAAAAAGACTTCAAAAAATCAAAAAATCTCCATTCAGAATAAAGAATAAAAGGCACATTAGTCCTCATCTGGTGACAGTGATTTCTGGCTCCTCACCACAGAAGTGAGCTAAAGCGGCAAAAACCTGATTTGATCCTCAGCTTTGATCTTCTTAAGAAGTGTGCTGTGATTGTATCAGCGTCTGAGGATGAAGAAAAGGCCATGTTTAAAGAGACCAATCAGGTTTAGTCAAAGTGACTGGCTGAGAAAGGAGTCTGCCAAAAGGGAGTGCAGATAACAGGCAGCGCTGTCTTTTGTTTGTCTGAATATCTGCGTGCATCTTTCACAAGCTCAAGCGTATTTATCAAAGCTCACTTGGGGGATTTCAGGTAATACCGTAAAATCAATTATGGAAATGTCAAACGATGAGAAGGATCAATATGTCTAGACCCACGCTCTGACTGAAATTGAGACGGACAGTCTAGTGAATTGATATGACTTGTTCACTAACTCTAACTAAAACAATTTAAATTATTTTTTTTTTTAGTTGAAATAAAGCTTGAACTGAAGTATTAAATTCATTAAAATATGAATATTAGATAAAAAACCTGGCAACTAAAAATAAGTTTGTAAGAACTAAAATGAAAGATAAGTAGAACACACAAAAATAAAAATTACGTAACAAAACTACCAAAAGTTAAGCTGAAATGGTATATAAATAATACTAATAATACTGGTCGCACATCATGAGATTCCAAACCCTGACCAATAGAGGGCGCTAGTGCCTGAAGTGTTGTGCCAGAAATGTTTTTCAATCAGTAGACATTCCAGAACACAGTTATGTGCTTACACATATAAAGCGTAAATATGGGATTTCGTGCAATTTAATGTGCATTTATAAGGGCCATTCTACAAAATTGGTGCAAAGTGCTGTCCCACAACCAAAAAACACATTTAAAAAGCATTTAGGTATTCAAATCTTATGTGTACTAAGATCCTTCTATTATCTATTATAACCCACAATAATATTTAAAATATCAGTAAGCTTAAGACATAAAATCATCATTTCTTTGGCACTTTAAAATGGGAGGTGGCTGTCCCGAAAACCTAACCCCCAAATTCCAACTTCATCAAATGATAAATAATTTTTGCATTTTATTCCATTGATGTCTTTAAAAAATATCTTATTGACTTTGTAAAAAAGAGAAGTTAAAAAAAAAGAAAATATATATATATATATAATTCTTTTAGATTTATTTAAAAAAAAAAGTCCCACATTTTAATGTCACTACCAAAACAGTGTATGTTTTAGTCCATATGCTGAGACTGAGACTTTTAACTACACCCGAACATTTATGATCAGGAAATATTCCTGTGTCCTTTGCTCTCATAGAGCAGATAGGTAGATAGATACTGTGAGTAAATAGGCCCCATCATTTTGAGGTAAATGTGTTCAAAAGTAAAAATCTGTACTAGGAACTTTACTACCAAACACCTTTTTCTGCAATTAAGCACACACATTTAGTTTATATACGTGTACAACTGTTCAGAACTCTGCTGGCTATCCATGTGCTGATTAGCATCTTTGAGGTTGGCTCAAAAGTATCTAAAATTGTCATTATCGAAACAGTCACAACCGAAACATTTGAAGTTTTGGTAGTGACATCATTGTTTTTTCGGTGATATTCCATAAAATTTTCTTTTTATGTGTGTACAACTGTTCAGAACTGTGCTAGCTAACCATGTGCAGATCAGCATCTTCGAGCTAGGCTCAAAAGTATCTAAAATTGTGACTACCGTAATACTCATGACCGAAACATGTCATTATTGTTTTGTTAGTGATAAAAGGGAACACATTTAAATCCTTTATTTGGGGGAAATAAACTAAATTTTATTACACTTAGCTAATTTGTAGTATTTTAGTATGTTTTAGTAGCGTTTTAGCATGCGAGTTAAAATTCTGAGATGTGATGTGGTCACACCAAAACAGTATTGTCACTACTGAAAATGTCCAGTCACGACCCACATGGGATGTTTTTGTCAAAAATAAAGTATACTGAATTATCAACTAAAATAAAGTTTAAACTAAAATAAGATATTCAAACTAATGACTCCTCAACTTTGAATTCAGTATGATCCACTTGATGCCTTTTACAAGAAAAATTGGATTCAAAACCTCTCATAAATTACACTTGAAATATTGGGATGCTGGGATGCTGGTTAGGTATGTTTTGATGCTGGTTTAAGCTGGTCCTTAGCTGGTTTATGCTGGTCATGTTGCTGGTCAAGGACCAGCATAAACCAGCAAAGGACCAGCATAAACCAGCTAAGGACCAGCATAAACCAGCTAAGGATAAGCATAAACCAGCAAAGAACCAGCATAAACGAGCTAAGGACCAGCATAAACCAGCAAAGGACCAGCTTAAACCAGCATCAAAACATACCTACCAGCATATGCTGGTTTTTTAACCAGGGAAGAGACACATTTTTTTCAAGATGTTTCCAACTCTGACTTTGCACCAGTTCTGTAGAATGGCCCATATACAATAATAAAAGAGAGCAGTAAGAACAAACGGAAAGTGTTTGTAAAGTGGACATTTTGAAAATATGACATGGTAACACCACAGTACTGAATGATTACCATAGTATGATAAAATATAATGGTACTATTGTAAATAATATTTTTTTTTTTTTTTTCGGTGAGAAACCAGGGTGGTGGTCCTAGTTTTATAATGTGATGTTGACGTGACTCGGGTTTGTATGCGTGTGTTGTGTTTTGCACTGTGCTACTGTGTTTTGCAAGCCTTCCAAAAAGCTGAATTTCCCATATTCATAGCTGCGATCCAGTCTTTGTGTTCTGAAAGGTTTAAATAAATAAATAAATTAAGAAGGGAACAATAACTAGAGCACTGAAGGAGCCTCTTATTCCCAGAACACAGAGACACATTTTCATCCTGGCTGTAATTAAAGGATGCTGTAGTTGGGCTGGGAACCGTCAGTTTGGGGGATTCAAGCTGTGTGTCCCTGAAACACACACACACACACACACACTGAGGACATCCGTCAAAGGACAAAAAAAAATCTCAACTACAAAAAAGACGGGAGTAAAAACAGCAGCATAAAAGCAGATGTAATGCAAATTCTCTCATTATTTACTCACTCTCATGTCGTTCCAAACCTGTATGACTTACTTTCTTCTGCAGACTAAAAAAGGAAATATTAAAGGGTTTGTTCACCCAAAAATTCAGTCATTACTTATTCATCCTGGTGTTGTTTTAACGCGCCCGTTAAGAAATAATGACTGAACTCGTAGCATCCTCACATAATCTAGTGAAATTATGACTTCACAATTACACAAGCAATTATCTAAAAACAATAAGACATGAGGGACATCTGCAGAGATGCTATGCAAATGAAATTAATCAGTTCCAGATGAAATCCGAAAGAGCCAATCTGTCCTTATCGTCTTTTGCTGCAATTCTTCGTCCTTGTAATTACAGCAAATAGACAATGTAGAAAAACTAGCTTGTTTCAAGTCAAGCGTGGTTAGATTAGCTTAACAAATGCCTTAGAGTGGACAGGCACTGTGAAAGAAGCAGAACTGTAATTAGCGTGAGAATTAATGAGCACAAACAATAATAAAGCGATACATTATGTCAGGTTATTTGCATTGCGAAGAGGTCAAGCAGGAGACTGAATGGAGTGATATGAGTAGATGGATACTGGCGTCAGGTGTTTAAGAGAGGGTCTGTTCCTCTGGGGCTCAGGCGGACAGTAGAGGATGGATGGTTCTTTGTGCGCTTTTGAGATTAATTTAGATCCGCGAGGGTGACGTGCAGCGCAACATACAGTGGAGGGGTTTAACCTGGGGGTCAAAGAGTTGATGAATTTACAGAGTGCGCACATCCCCCTTAACACTGCGCATAAATCATCCTGTCTAAAGACTGAAAGAGACACATCTCTGTAACGACGCCATTAATACTTGATAAGGAGCGCACAGACATTAAGTGTCCATACAAACACAGATTTTCGGATGAATTCATGGGTTTACAGTATCAAACCCTCTTAAAGGGAATTTTAATTCTGTTCTCATCTTATGCTCTTGTCATTCCAAATCTGAATGAAAAAATTAGATGTTCTGAAGAATGTTTACGCTGCTTTTGTCTAAATAATGAAAATGGATGGGGACTAGGAGCTGTCGAACTTCAAAAAGCGCCATAAAAGCATAAAAAGTCAAAAAAATATGTAAATGTAAAAAAATCTAATAAATCTGTTCTTTTGAACTATCTGTTCAATCAATTAATCAATAAATACTACTATTACTACTAATAATAATAATAATAATAGAAAAAAGTAATACAGCTTCCAAAAAAAATATTTAGCAGTTTTTAAGAAATTCTTTGCCATCACAATTATTTCCATTTTAAAATATATTAAAACAGAAAACTGTTGCTTTAAATTGCAATAATTCACAATATTATTTGACGTTTCCCCCACAAATACTAAAATAAAATAAAATAAAATTTGAAGATAAACTGAGACATTTTGATTAACATTTACGCTGCTCCAAATAAAAATTACAAATTAAAAAATAATAATAAAATAAATAATAATAATAATAATAATAACAAGAAAGAAAGAAAAAAATCAAATGATGTTCTTTTGAACTTTCTATGAATTAACTAATTAAAGAATAAATAAATCAATTAATTAATAAATTAATAATAATAATAATAATGATAATAATAATAATAATAATAATAAATAAATGTAAAAAAAAGTAATACAGTTTCCAAAAAATATTCAGCAGTTTTTAACACAATAAGAAATTATTTGCCATTACAGGAATTCATTTCATTTTGAAATATATTAAAATAGAAAACTGTTGCTTTAAATTGCAATAATATTTTACAATATTATTTAAATTTTTCCCACAAATAATAAAATAAAATAAAATAAAATAAAATAAAATAAAATAAAATAAAATATAATTTTGTCCATATAATGAAAAATGGACAGGGACTAGGAGCTGTCAAACTTCAAAAAGTGCAATAAAGGCATAAAAAGTCTAAAAAGTCCTTAAAAAAAATCTAATAATACTGTTCTTTTGAACTTTCTATTAATCAAAGTGAATGAATGAATGAATGAATGAATGAATGAATAAATAAATAAATAAATAAATAAATAAAGTGAAAGAGGTAATACGGTTTCCAAAAAAATATTCAGCCGTTTTCAACATAAGAAATTCTTTGCCATCATAAGAATAATTTCATTTTAAAATATTTAATTTAAATCATTGAAACAATTGAATTAAATTATTTAAATTGAATTTAAATCATTGAAACAACTGAATTAAATTTTAATTGCAATAATACTTCGCTAAATTATTAGACTTTTTTCCACAAATATTGAAAAATAATATTAAGTAAAATAAAAATTGTATGGTAGTGTATTTAAATTAATTAAAGTCAAATTACATATCTAAATTTTAGTTAAAAAATATATGTGAATAAATTGGAATATTAATAATAACAATTATTTACACTATTGTAAAAATAATTTAAATAAAATGTATTTAAAGATTAAAAAATAGCTTGGACTACTTGCTAAAAGAAAAGAAGAAAGTGAAGTCATACCAGATTGGAAATACATGAGGGTGAGTAGACAATAGTAGAATTTTTCATTTTTTGCGTGAACTGTCTCTTTAAGCTGACTGCACAGAGTGGTCCATATACACATGTGGTCTGTATTACCCACCCCTCCCTGAGTTCACTTTTGCCGGAGTAGCCGAGCACACGCTGTGGAGACTTTTTACAGCTGTCTTTGTCTTTCTTTTGATTTCAACTTGGACTTCACACAGAGGTGCATTAATATAAAGTCTGTCGAGGGAAGGATCAAGAAGTAAAACTTTCAAAAGGTGTTCGGCAGTGCAGAGGCAGACACACACACAGTAAAGTTCTCTGAAGCAGAGCGGTTCTGGCAGTGGAAGAAACTCTGTGTGAGAATCTTTAAAACGTTCACGCAGAGGAGCTCGAGGTGAAAACACAGACCGTTTCATGTTTAATTTACAGGGCGTTTTTTCCTCTCTGGGTGCTCTACATTTTCTGACAGTCAACTCAAGCAACTGTCATTAGTTATAATGGGACCTTATCACACAGACTGTTTAAAGGTTAATTCAGCTTATGTAACAATGCCACCAGTGGATAAAATTCAATGCTTCATCAGAATAAAATCATAAAAAGGAATTTGAGATTTGTTCCACATACTATTCATTATCTATAAGGGTATACTTGGATCTCCATGCACTATTTAGTAGCAGTGGAGTAATAGTGATGCTCAGGGCTAGTGACATGAATCATATATTAGCTGTTTTAGCAAACTGGTGAAGGATGCCGTAAAAGATTTGCTGGAAGACTTATTCGTCATATCAAATACCTCATCCCCATTTGGCAGAATATAGTTCAGCAAACAAGCATGCTTTATCAGCACAAATTAAAATACTCATAAAGACTAGAAAATCATGCATTCAGGAAAAAGTAAGTATGTGCATGGATAATCCACACCAGAGGTCAATAATTAGCAGACCAGGCGCTGGGGATCCAAAGCCAAGATCGGTTCCACCCGGGCTGCTAATAATTTCTCATTGAATTAATGCAATTATGGCATTTTTCCTCTGAAACTTTTTCTCTAGTGTGCAGGTACAAAAGTATATAACATACAGTTGAAGTCAAAAGTTTACATACTCCTTGCAGAATCTGCAAAATGCTAATTATTTTACCATCATATTTATTACTGACGTGAATAAGCTATTTCACACAAAAGACATTTACATTTAGTCCACAAGAGAAAAAATTAGTTGAATTTATAAAAATGACCCTGTTCAAAAGTTTACATACACTTGTTTGAACCTTCTGTAATAGTTGCATATGAGTCTCTCAGTTGTCCTCAGTGTGAAAAGATGGATCTCAAAATCATACAGTCATTGTTGGAAAGGGTTCAAATGCACAAAAATGCTGAAAAACCAAAGAATTTGTGGGAGCTGAAGGATTTTTCTGAAGAAGAGCGGGCAGTTTAACGGTTCAGGACAAACAAGGGACTCATGAACAATTATCACTAAACAAAACAAAAAAACAACAACAACACAGCATCATTCAGATAACAACACAGTATTAAGAATCAAGCAGATGTAAACTTTTGAACAGGGTCATTTTTATAAATTCAACTATTATTTTCTCTCGTAGACTATATGTAAATGTCTTTTATGTGAAATATCTTATTCAGGTCAGTATTAAATAAAAAAAACCAACATGCATTTTGTATGATCCCTCTTATTTTGGTAAATAATTAATATTTTGCAGATTCTGCAAGGCATGTGTAAACTTTTGACTTTAATTGTATACTTTTACACAAATGTGTAACACCCTTTTTTTCAAAAACATTAGTAGTTCACAGGTGCAAATGTATGTAATTTACAGTAATGCAGTATCAATATTAAATGATAAATATACATGTAAGCAACAAAAAATGTTGATTTTTCCTATTTAAAGGATTAGTACACTCCTGAATTACAATTTCATCATAATTTACTCACCCCCATGTCATCCAAGATGTTCATGTCTTTCTTTCTTCAGTCAAAAAGAAATGAAGGTTTTTGAGGAAAACATTTCAGGATTTTTCTCCATGTAATGAACTCCAATGGGGATCAACAGCTTGAAAGTCTAAACAGCAGCGCAGCTATAAAGGGCTCTACACGATTCCAGCCGAGGAATAAGGGTCTCATGTAGCAAAACAATCAGTCATTTTCTAAAAACAATAAAAGTGTACATACTTTTTAACTTGCTTGTCTACACTATGCTGCACTAGCTCGACTTCATGCATTACATAAATCACGTTGGAAAGGGCATGTGTGTTTAGTTCTTAGTCTGTGTATTTCGGTTTAAAAAGGTAGGGTAGAGCGAGAAACTCCATCTCATTTTCTCCTCCAACCTCAAAATCGTCAGACGTTTTACCTTTTGTAAAGGGCGTTTGACTTTCTTTGCACGTTCACTTTGTAAACACTGGGTCGGTACTTCCAACACCTTTCCAACGGGAGTCGTGGATGCAGAGCTAGTGTAAGACGAGCATTTGTGGTTAAAAAAATATATAAAATGTTATTTTTTTTAGAAAATGGCCAATCGTTTTGCAAGATAAGACCCTTATTCCTTGGCTGGGATCGTCTAGAGCTCTTTGAAGCTGCACTGAAACTGCAATTTGGACCTTCAACTCATTAATCCCAATTGAAGTCCACTGTATGGAGAACAATCCTGGAATGTTTTCCTCAAAACCCATATTTTCTTTTTGACTGAAAAAAGAAAGACATGAACATCTTGGATTACACAGGGTTCTTTCCTGTTCCTTTTCAGAAATGTTGACGGCACATTAACATTGCACCAACACAGCTGAAAGGTAAGTAAAAACAGAACTACCGATGCATTTTTAATATGAGTCTCCTGGTAGTTTAAGGAACTTGCGGAAGTTGACCCTAAATTGAGGAGTGCTTGAAAAGGGAGAAGGGAGCGACTGGGGGTGAAAGACCAGTGTAAGCATTTTGTGGGGAAATTGGGCAGGAAAGATGAATATTTGATTTTTATTTTCTGCTTGAATATGTCATAAATATTTAAGAGCAGGGAAGGCCTCCAGAAGTTCCCTCTGCAGGAGGAAAGGTGCGCAGCGCACACACATACGCACACAAATCCGCATACATATGCATGAACACAAACACAGCTACATACTGCTTCAATTAGAAGCTAATTGATGCTTCTGTGAGGAAGAGGCTAATTGTGGGACTTCAGTCTTTACATTAATTACGCTTCTTGTAAGAAAGTGGATGCTGATTTAAGATGTGCAAATCTAGCACTCTGACCCGAAGTACATGCAAGTGTTTATATATGCCTACAGCATTGCATTAAAGCTTTGATGTAATCGTAACTATTATTTAGCCTAATGACTAAACGCAGTGCTGACTGGATGCTTGAACAGTCGTGTTGTGATCAGCGTACCTGAGCGGCCGCAGGGTCCTCAGTAAACGTAGCACCCGAAGCATTCCCAGGATCTTAGTGCCGCTGTTGGAGATCATGGATACCAGGATGTCAATAACGGAGATCATCACCAGCATGCCATCCAGAATGTTCCAGCTGCTCTTCAGGTAGGTCTTCTCACCGAGACACCAGCCCAAAGCAACCACCTTCACGACAACAGATATGATTTTAAAGCAGAAATGCTGGATACAATTTCACTTAAAGTTAAATTGTGTACAGTTTCATGATAAAACACTGTATTCTATCTGTAGTTTGATCAGGGGTGCGTTTCCCAAAAGCATCGTTAGCTAACTATAGTTGCCAAGTTCCATTGAATTGTATTGATAACAACAGAACTTGTGACCATAGTTGATTTTGGAAAACACACACCTGTTTGGCTGAACAATAGAAGACAGACAGATTGAACCATAATGGTCAAAGATAAAAAACTTTTGCAAAAATAAAATACTTCAACTTTGTAGTAATAGTTCATCCAAAAATGAATATTTGGTGAAGATTTACTTAACCTCAGGCCATCTACGGTTTGGAGAAATTTAGCATTACTTGCTCACCAATGGATCCTCTGCAGTGAATGGGTGCCGTTAGAATTAGTGTCCAAACAGCTGATAAAAACATCACAATAATCTGCGAATAACCAACACAACTCCAGTGCATATTTGTAAGAAACACCATTGCTTCTAGCCAAAATACAAACCCATAATCCATAATAATGAACTGTTTTTACTTGTAAACTGTGCTTGATTTCTCTCCTGATTCAGATGAGATTTTTTACTGGAGAAAGCAATATTATGGATAGAGGATGGAAGTTAAAAACTTCTTGATGGATTTCTTTCTCACAAACACGCAGATTTTTACTTCAGAAGACATTAATTGATGGACTGGAGTCATTTGGATAACTTATGGATTACTGTGAGGATTTTATCAGCTGTTTGGATGGCATTCTGACGGCACCCATTCGCTGCAGAGGGTCTATTGGCAAGCAAGTGATGTAATGCTAAATTTCTCCAAATCTAAGCTGATAAAGAAACAAACTCATCTCCATCTTGGATAACCTGAGGGTGAGTAAATTTTCAGCAAATTTTCATTTTTGGGTGAACTATCAATTTAAGGAAAGGCAATACTTCATTATATCTGTAAAGTATTTTCTGTATCCTTCACAATTCTGAACTTTGTTTACTGTAGCTTTCATTTCAAATTAGATTTGTAAAAATATGCACCTTGCTATAAACAAAATTCTTTCTGTTAGAAAAACTAGGCACATGACAGGAAACGTGAGAAAACATGATGTGTTTGAAATCTGAATTTGGGAAGAAACACACATTTCTTATTCCCTTGAGGTCTCTGTCACACTAGTGTGGCATTTCTGAGAACGTATCAGGTTAGACTGGCATACAGCTGGCATATAAAAGGGCTCAGAGGGGGGAAAAAAGCTGCGATAAACAAACGAGGAGTGAGAATCATCTGACTAAAAAGTGCTAAGCATGAATGCGCAGCTCCTAATGATGTTGCCAGTGAATATATCAAACCACAATGTGATCAGACCTCAAAGTGAACAAAGGCATGTCAGGCAACAAAAGCCAGGAGTTTCAACAGCACTGTCATCTTCATCCGACCCGGAAAGTTTTTGTCAGACGCCGTTAATTAACCTCCAGTGAGTACGATTATTCTGCGCCATGATTTTCATTTGAAATCTCTTGGGTGGGCGTGACCTGGCATAAAGCAGGGCCCCAGAATAGAAACCCTAGACCTTTGTGACTGACACCTATGAACTTTTCTGTCTTCTCCAGAGAGGCCTCAGCATGTTCTTCCATTTCAACGATAGTCATTTGAATATCTGGCAGACAATCCACCCTTACTTAGTATTAACTGCTGCGGTGAAGAGTGGAAAAGAGAGAGCAAGACTTGCTTAGTAGACTCTTCGTGTCAGTGGGCTCTCTTTAGGACCTGCATTTGTTCAAATGTTTAATTCAGCAGTCGAACATGTCAAAGCGTTAATATTTTGCTGCCGGAGTCTTTGTTTAGACTCTGTAATTGTCAAAGGAAAGCAGTGCCTTAAAGGGATCGTTCATCCAAAAATTAAAATTCTCTCATTATTTATTCACCCTCACGTTGTTCCAAACCTGCACAACCTACTTTCATCTATAAAACACAAAAGGAGAATTGTTACAATGAATGAAACTGACTCAAAGGCATCATAAATGTATATGTAATTCAAGTCTTCTGAAGCCTTCTTTCCTTGAGCTATTTACCACTGCAAACAGATTATTGATTTCTATTTCAAATAAATGCTGCTTTAGAAATTTCTATTAATCAAAAAATCCTGGAAAAAAGCTGCAGAACTGTTTTCAACATTTATAAGAAATGTTTTCAATTTTATTTATGTCACATAGTCCAATATAGGTAACTTTAAAATTTTAAATCGCCATATCTCACAGCAAGTGTCACGGCGGACACTTCTCTAATTTTAAATAATGGTGTTTCTGGGTCACGGCATGTAAATTTAAGAGTTTTTTGGACGATAATGTAATTGTTTAGGCTTCAAATATGTGGTTTGTTAATAAAGATAACGTCTATTTGAAAATTTGCTTCGAAGTTTTAGAAATGTGAGCTCCATGGCGTCAGTGGCCGTTCAGCCCTCATGAACCTGCCGAGAGCAGCCTTACCTCGGTCAGTTCATCTGGAATTTGCCGCTGGCTCTGATGTCTCTATAGTGGTTAAACATGAGATATAATTCATTTTCGGCAAATTTAACGGGTCTTATTAATCTATTATTTGGTCCAGAGCAAATAGTTTTGGCTGAGGGCAAAATCTCATCACGTTATATTTTATGTAATTTTAATGCTGTATATCAGAGCGCTGCCTTTGTACTTTAACAATTTTTATGATGCCTGTTGTTGTTAATTAAATATTATTATTCAATAAGTAATATTTCATATGATAAGAAATGATTCCACAGAATTATTTGTTTTACCTTTACATAATTTTTAAGCTTAAAAGCATATCATTGCATGAAAAATAGTGACAATCACAGCCTTCAAAAATGTCTCCTTTTGTGTTCTACAAAATAAAGAACGCTTTAGAAGAACATGAAGGCGAGTAAATACTGACATTCATTTAATTTTTGGCTGAACTGTCTCTTTAAAGTAAAAAGGCTATCTGAAAAGCCTGTGACAGGAATGTTTCACCAGACTCCATTAGCCATGCTATCTAAGAGAGATCGACACTATAAAAAAGCCACAGGGAACTGAAGTTAGTCTGCTTTTGGCTGGTATTCTGGCCCAGGCAGTGTGTTAGTTTACCCTCTGTCAGAGAAGACGCCACACTGAGACAAATGCCAACCCCGTCACCTACCTTTATTGTCATTTCGGTCACAAAGATGGCAGTAAATATGTAGTTGGACAACGTCAGGAAGATGCGTTCCTGCGGAGAGAACCAGACAAGCAGGGAAAGTGACGGGTGAGTCAGTGCTGGATCAGAGAAGATTCATATATGTGTGTGTGTGGTGTGTGTGTGTGTGTGGCATAACACATTAGAGGTGCCTCCTGTGAAGGCATCTATTGGACTAAGAATCTGCCCACGCTTTGAGTACTCCACGGGCATTAACATCACATACTCACACGCACACCGCATGCGATAAATTTCATCCAGCATCCTCACTGGATACTACTAGATAACACAGTAGGTAACAAATGGATAAGTAACAGCTTCATGACAGTAACCATCTCTGAAGTAAATCAAGTATAAAATAAAAGATAAAAGAAATATCAATTGTTAAAGAAGTCATATCATACACTCCCAGTCAAATGTTTTTGAACAGTAAGATTTTTAATGTTTTTTTTTAAGAAGTCTCTTCTGCTCACAAAGCCTGCATTTATTTGATCCAAAGAGCAGCCAAAACAGTAACATTCTGAAATATTTTTACTATTTAAAATAACTGTTATCTATTTGAATATATTTTGAAATGTAATTTATTCCGATGATTTCAAAGCTGAATTTTTAGCATCATTACTCCAGTCACATGATCCTTCAGAAATCATTCTAATATTCTGATTTGCTCCTCAAAAAATATTTATGTTGAAAACAGCTGAGTAGATTTTTTTCAGGTTTCTTTATATTTTTCTTTATATCTTTATATTTTATTTCTAAATATTGATAACTATAATAATACTAAAATATTTCTTGAACAGTAAATCAGCATATTACAATGATTTCTGAAGGATCGTTTGACACTGAAGACTGGAGTAATGATGCTGAAATTTTAGCTTTGATCACAGGAATAAATTACATTTTAAAATATATTCAAATATAAAGCAGTTATTTTAAATAGTAAAAAAAGAAAAAGCTAAATTGAATCAAATAATCATCATCTTTATCATCATCTTCTCTTTTGTGCATTTAAAAATTAGTATTTGTATTTTCTTTATCTGGCAGCGTTTTTCACCCAGCATTGCTTTAGAATATTATTATGTAACCTCTGGAAACACTTTTACTGTCCCAGCATAGACTTTTTTATGAAATGACAAAGTGGTGCAATTTTTTTCTATTTTATTTATTTATAGTTTTTAGTTTATTTTGTTGTAATTCTCATTTTTAAATGTGTCTAAAAAAAGGTTTATTTAAGTTATTTTATTAGATCAAGTTAAACTACACTAAAAAAAGAGAAAAATTAAAAATAATCTTTATATTTTATTTTAATCAATGACATTTTTTATGGTTTCGGTTTTTGTTTTACAAATATAATAACCCTGGGTCAAAACACAAATTGACCCACACTGCACAAGGTTTTTATCATTCTTTTTTTCAGTGACTTAACAGACAATATGTCATCCCTAGCCAAAATTTGATTTTGATTGAATCTTAATATAATGTTTGTTTGTTTCCATTTACAATTAAAGTAAACAGAGACATAAGATTACATCCGTAAACATTAAACTGTTACAAAACATCCTAAAATGACACTGCAAACACGAAGACCTCCTGTTCCTCTCGCCCTCCGTCCGTGCCACACGGCCTTCCCACGCAGCAGGTGCTGTCCTCTCCACCTCTCTGCTCTGACCTGAGCCAGGACTGTTTGTTCCTCTTTCTATAACAGACTGTAACACTGTCAACAGACTCCATCCTAAAAAGAACATAAATTCTAGAGACTCCTGGTGTAAGGAATATGACTTGCCGATGCCAGTGACACAGGTGCATTCATATGCTGATTAATAGCTCCTACGTATAAACAGCTTGGCATATTTTTGTTCATCTGTCCATCTGAAAATATACAATGTGCATAAATTGGTAAACGGAGTTAAAATGGATCTAAACAATAAAGTCTGGGGTCTTTATTACGATGTCACACTGCTCAGGACCTGCTCACGAGCAATTACGGCCCCATATTAGCATACTTCCGCACTCAGCCAGTTGTACACTGTCCGCCATTTTTCTTCACGCTCGAGCAGCTGTAGCGACAACGTCTCATAAACAATGCTGGTGTTTTGTAGTTGGATGTAAAAGTAAACTTAAGAGTCTTAATTTTCTCCTGACATCAGAGCCACTGAGGACACAGTGGATTAGTTTTGTTTTTGATGGAAACGCACTGCCAAATACACAAAAAATGGAAGAGAGGGGCGGGGTGAGCAGAGCTCATTATCATTTAAAGAGACATGCACCAAAATGGGTTGCATAAAACAGAGCTGTTTTTAACAAGGTAAAAAGGGTGTTGCTTTACACGACCATTTTTAACCAAAGTATGTCGCACACATTTCATAAAAACCCTAAAGAACTAAAAGGAATACAAAATAGCAGTGTACAAAGTACAATGATGTAGACCCAAACCAAATCAAATTGTAACTGACCACTGTACTGCAAAACAAAACAATCAGTCAACAATTTGAACCCTTAAAGTGTTTAAATTTGTCTTGGTCCCATTCTCCCTCTACTTTTCTGTCTACACTGCACCGTACTAAATGATGCAAACAAAAAGAAAATACATTAAACAAATACAATGCAGTTTGCATTAGGGGTGACAGAAAAGATTAATATCTACTGTGTAATCTGTGCTGCATGCTCTGTCTATGTCAGGCATGCATGGATTGTGAAAGCCTAATTGATAACAATATGGGCTGCCTACACAAAGGTTATTAGTTTGGTCTCAGTTAGGGGTGACCCAGTTAACTGGAGGTCTCTCCATGGTGCCTTTGAGCAAGGCATCGATTGCTGAATGACTTCATCTATAACTTGAAGTTATTACTGCGATTTGTGATTGTTTTGGCCTTTTATGGAAAAGTAGGAGCAGAATTAGAATCCATATACAAATCAGCCCTCAGCTCTGCCACAAGCTGTTTTGTTTAAGTCAACAGGTATTGAGTATTCATTCAACCCTGCAAATAGCCCTTGGTGTTTAAGCTCAGCTTTTTGCAAAGAATTCTCGATGCAATGGGATGAGAAGTTGATTTGTACTTTAAACAAGTGGTGTGGAAGCAAAATAAGCAACGGAGATCTCCACGGCGGAATGTGGAGAACTAGTCTCTCTAGATTGTTTGTCCTTCTCCTACTGTGTCTGAGCAGCAGGGCCCAGGGGCCATCTTTCCCATGACCCCCCGCTAATGCATGTTTCAGTGGGTCATGGCATCATGTTCTAAAACTCCTGTTCTCTCTGAGAAAGCCTCCTACTGACATCATCACTGCGGTTTGTATTGTTTCTGAAAACAGACTGACGTCTTTGCCATTCCATTCTGCTCGGAGGCTTGTTTTCATTCATTGTCGAGTGAACCGTGTGTCTATGTGCGGGTCAGAATTCATGAATGAGGAAGAGCATGTCCGAGAAGCAGAGTGTTTGGTCTCTGAAGGAGAAGGGTCAGACAAACCCTGTCCTTCACTCTCATTCTTTTAAAGGTTACTGAATGTCTGAGGCAGCACACACACACATAACAGTATCATCTAGCCTGGCAGAAGACCAAACAGAGACAAACTAAATAATGATAAAAAAAGATGTGTGCACAAAAAAATAAATCACACTAGAAAATTCAAGTTAAAACTACCATAAAATCAAAAACACTTTTACTAAACACACACACCAGCAGGTAAAGTTACAGTGGGAGTCTGTATCTCTCTCGCCTCTTCTGAGATCACTGAGTTTTAACAGACACCCTAAAGTGTGCGGTGGGTTTGGTGGGGGGTAACTGAGAATGAATGTGGAAAGACACGAGAGGAGGCAATGCCTCCATCGCGATACGATTGGATATGACTGGTTATGTTCGGCTGTGGTTCATGCGATTAGTCCCACCTCTTGCGTTCATGCCCATTCTGTGTTTGAGTCAGTCTGAATGAACAAAATAATGGCGTTAGTTGGAAGACTAATTTAATAAAACAAGTTAACAACTCACTCACTTAGATATAACCACTTTGTTACAACAAAATAAGACTTAAAACGGCCTGAAAACATGATCTGTGGGTGTTTCTAGTGAGTAATCAGCTTGGTCAAAGTTAAAGTAAATCTCTGTGTCTATGACCAATATTTACAAAGCTTTGATGGCTGATTTAAATTCCAAAATAGTTAAAAGTTAACTATTAAAAAGAATGATGGAGCTAAATAGCGTTACACTGTTTCAGTAACAAACCTTTATAACACATGACTATAAATTATTGATTTTTCCTGAGTAACTTCAGTATTGGAGAGGAAGGCTGTGCTGCTCTGATTTCAGCTCTGAGATCAAACTTCTCACTTTTGAGAGAACTGAATCTGAACTACAATAACCAGGAGACTCAGGAGTGAAGCTGCTCTATGGAGGATCAAAACTTTCAACTAGAGAAACTGCAGTGAGTGTCGTCACATCTCAGTAACTATAGGTTTTGAGTAAAAAGTTAAATTAAACAAGTGTAACAGTGGTTTTGTTTGTTGCTCTCTCACCCTCAGTTTAAATCTTTTTTTAGTATATATCTAATAAATAAATAGGCATCTTATTAACTGACATATTTTGGTGGAGCCTTTTCTTAAAACCAGCACTTTAGTGTTGTTTTAGGCAGTGGTTTAGTGAGCATAAGTTCACAAATAAAATAGATTTTAGAGTTATTATTTTAGAACAAATGTAAAATGCTTAAAAACACTAACCTGATAAGATTCATACTTGGCTTTAATAAATAGAATACTGATTACACTGTTAATATAACAATATAAAATAGATTTTTTTCTTCTTCTTTTCCTGATAGTGTAAGTAATATTTATTTAAACAAGAAAATGTGACTGGTATGATGAATTTCTATTTGATTTAAAAAATAAATAAATAAACATTTTACTGAACATTGCTGTTGTTTAAAACTGTAAAGCTGCTGTGTTTGAGTCTGTCCACTGGTTCACTAAATAAGCAAAATGATTCATTAACAAATTAGTGTAAATCAAAAGCAATCAGTAGTAAGTAATTGGGGAATCCACTTCTGAATATAAATGCATTTGTCACTCTCAATGTTGTGTGTACGTGACCAGAGATAGAAAGAGAGGCAGAGAGTAATCAAAAGCTGCTAAAACTCCCCTTGGTATTTTCATCATCCGTTTCCCATTACTTTGGGCACTGAAAAGACATGCTCAGGCCTTGTCTTCAGAGGGGGACTCAGGTGGGGAGTCTGATGGCATTTGTTCATACCCAAATGAAAAAATGTCGCCATATGAAATATTGATGACACACATCTGAGCTCAGTGAGGTACCTGTTACTATAGATCAAGTCTGTCATGGAGATGAGATGGTTTGCATAAGCTCAACACAGAGCTTCTATTACAGGCAAAGTTACACATGCTGCAGCGACAGTGGGACCGTACTGACTTTACCTGGTCCAGAGATTCTGCGATTACTCATAAATGTCATATCATACTGTGGATTTATATTGAAATGCACACATCTCTTAGCAAACATGTCACAGGTCATTACCAGAAAATATTCAGAAATTTTACTTAGATTCACAAATGACAAAACACGCAATGCGGAAAAATCACCTATTGGTATTCGTTTGGCACTTTTGTTTCTTAATTCTCAGTTTTCCTGTATTTAAATGCAAATTTATTATTTCAATTTAAGTTTTCCCCCCCAATTTCATTGAAAAAAAAAAAAATAAATCTATGCAAGTATATATCATGAGTTCTTAAATGGCAAAACACAGTGTGCCCCCAGTATAAAAAAAAAAAATCACATGCCTGTGCTGGGAATGAAAAATAAGTCGAGTTTTCCCTCTTCTGTAAAGTGCTGACAGGACGTCTTTAGGGGGAAGTAAACAAATATCATAGAGGCTGAGAAGCACACATGGTAAAAACCGGATTACATGGATTAAACCTCCGGAAAATAACACAACGGAAAACAACCTTTCCGTGCTACATAATGTGTCTTGGAAAACCATTACACGTGAGAAAGCGCGTGTTAAGGCCCTCTATTTCCATTACTGACAGAATCCTTCATCAGTCTGGAGGGGGGGCTTTCACTTGCTCCTTTTTTCCCCTTTTTTGTTCCAAATGAAGAATGCGTATAAATGTGAAAAAACTTATATTGAACAAGTCAATATAACTGGATTTAAATCTACAGGAATATATTAACTGGAGTCCTCCAGCTCTAATGGACATCAGGACATCTGCACTGCAGATCTTTGCCATGCAGAGCGCTCTGGGGTTTCTCACTTTCTCATCAGTTACAGAGGCAGACACAAAGTCATTGGATAAAAGAAAATCATGCTAATGTATGCATCACTATATGTGCTCAACAACACCATATGCGCAAACGAAAACATTTTTTTCTGCATTACATAATGTTGTTACACAATAAGAAGTCCATTCACTATACTAGGAACTCCTGTGTAATCCTATTTAAAGCAGCTCAGTGTGAAAAATCACATGATGAGATCTGACACTGACAAATTGCTATAAAATGAGTGTAGAGTGACTCTGGACACACATTTGATATTAGATAATTACTCATTATGGTTAGAGATCTAAAGTATCTCTTGACGTGGGTTAAACAGTGAATTAATAAAGACCTGAGAATGTCCTCATTTGATACACAAGTAAGCGAAAAGTCTCGGTGGGCAACATTTTATAAAAGTTCCTTGAAATGTCAAGAATCTGGTAGCTGCAAAAAATGATGGACATCTGCTGTCTCCTTTCAAGGAGGTTTGCAGCAGTCCTGTTATGCCAAGTCCAAAAAAAAAACTGCAACTAAAATAGCTGTTTTTTTCCCTTTTACTCTTTTACAGTTTACCAACGGATATATGACGTGTAGAATTTTGTCTCTATACAGTAGTATTATTCGTATTCTGATCTACAGTAGATAAGAAAGGAAAGAAGATTAATCATTCTTGCTTTCTTTTTCTCTCTTCTGTCTTACAGTAGGTGTCCTGAGGGAGCATGTAACTGCTGAAAGTAGTAAACATACAAAACTGATAATGAGACGTAGCAAAGCATTTAAGCCAAGCTGATTGCGTCCTTTGGGTCTATACGAAAGCATGAATAACAAATTGAATCTTTTCAGTTTTAACATCCTAAAAAAACAGCAAAACCATCCAACTCCCAAGTCGTCTAATAATCTACTTTTTATTCTCAGTCGCTAACAAAACAACCAGTTAGACAAGGTAATAATTACAGACATGCTAGACTAACATACTAACTGCCATAATGATCATCCAGATTTAGAATCTGGAAATAACAGACAAGCAGTTCAAAGCTCGACATTGAGTGTCAGTTAGCATTTCCATTCATCAGTTGTTCAGCTGGCACATGCAGAGCATCTTTGCTTCACGGGCAATCGGTTGTGGAAAATTTTTTGAGCCAATAACCTGAACTGTAAATTCCATGTCACTTAACACTGAACAGCAGGAAGTAAAGTCCTGATTAACTAAAGGCATCTCAAGCAAGTAAACAACTGCAAATCATTCACTAGCGACTGTCAGAGAGACAGACAGACAAACCGACCTTAAATAAAATAAATAAAATACAATAAAAGCTAGATACCCTTGAGACCAGAAGGACAAGGAGCAGTATGGGACCTCATCAAGAAAATTCAACCAGAATTTTTTAAAACAGTTCAAATTCTCATTTTTCAAAAACTGTATGAAAATGTTACCAAAAGTGTCTCAATTCTCTGACCTATTATTCCTACAGCAGATTTTTGTTTTGAACGACACGCTCGCGTGTGTGTATGCATATGAGGTAACATTACTCACAGCGCTGGAGGGGTCGATTCTGGGCCTCTCCATGGCAATAGTGATGCAGTTGAGAAAGATGATGACAAGAACCACATGGTCAAACATCTTGTGAGTGATGATTTTATTGCAGGTCACACGAAACCTGCAAGACATAATCACACCAGACATGGTGGGCTGAGTGATGCAAACATTCAACATCATGTTGTTCATAAAATTAATAAATAAGAAACTGACTTCCACTAAAAATACGTCACAAAGTTTGACTAGTTTCTCTGACACTACAGTAGGTTTTCTTAAAGGGATAGTGTTCCAAAAAAATGATAGTTCTTTAATCATTTATTACCTTCATGTCAATTAAACTCTGTATGACTGACTTTCTTCAACAAAAAACTGTTTGTAATAAATAATCATTTTTTACAGACTTCCAGCTTTTCTCTTACAAAATGTCAATTGATGGATAGTCCAGTTCTGACGGCACCCATTCACTGCAGACGATCCATTGGTGAGCAAGTGATGCACTGCTAAATTTCTCCAAATCTGATGAAGAAACAAACTCATCTACATCTTGAATTGCCTGAAAGTGAGTAAATTCTCAGCTAATTTTCATATTTGTGTGAACTATTTGGGTTCATTCATCACAAGACAAATACTAATTCCTAATTTCTCTCTTTCATTTAATTGAACTTGAAACAGTGATGAACTTATGCATGAACGTGTGTCTGCCATAAGACTTACAGCTTGGCGGCATGACTCCTTTTATGAATAAATAGTGCTCAGTTCTCTTTAATGTCTTTGAGACTTGGCCTGATGTTAAAGAATTTATGCTCTGAACGGCACTGTGTGGGAACAGACGGCAAACTCAGGCGCCGTTGTCATGCCAACCTGCCCCTCTCAGCCCCGATCGCTCATGCTGGGAGTGTGGTCATGCCGGGGTGAAATGGGGAGAGAAGTCTAATGCTGTGTCCGATACCTAAGGCTGCTGCCGTACTGCCGTACTACCCAGTTAGTCAGTGACTTGACAGCCGTTACTGTTAAGGCAACTTTAAACAATGTTTTGCAATCTTCCAAAAGTAACAATGTCATCTAATGATCTAAAATGAATTAAAATGGACTTTAGATATAACCATGTATTTAAATGAAATATTCATTGCTGGTGCAGTGCTGTTTTCTGAGCAGATATGAATTCAAAAGTTGAAATAAATAAAACAATTGACATTTAAAAATCACAGGAATTAATTACATTTCAAAATACACTTTTGGTCAGAAGTTAGGAATAATTAAAATTTTAATGTTATTGAAAAATGTCTCTTATGCTCACCAAAGCTGCATTTAAAATACAGTAAAAAATAGAGATACTGTGAAATATGATTGGAGTTTAAAAGTTTTTTAATTTTAATTTATTTAGAAACTTTTTTTTCTGTGATGCTGTCCCCGATACCGTTTTTTCATTTTAATTTATTTTTAATTTTTTTTTCTGCGATGGCACAAAAAAATTACTCTAGTCTTTAGTGTCACACGATCCTTCAGAAATTATTTGAATATGCTAATTTTGTGCTCTAAAAACATGAATTATGAATAAATTATAATAACAGAAATATTATAAATAATTTGAATTTTGATTTAAATTTATTATGAACTGAAAACAGCTGATTTTTCTAAATAATTATAATAATATAATTATAAAAAAACATTTTTTTTTCTGATTCTTTTTGTAAATACTGCTAATACTAATAAAGAAAAAAATACTGATAACAAAAAAACAATAATTAATACTTGCGTACCAAATCACCATATTATAATGATTTCTGAAGGATAATGTGACACTGAATTCAGTTTTGCCATCACAAACTGTAATATTTTACTAGATTGCTGTTTTTTTTAAATAATTAACATAAAAATCTTAATAATTTAAAACTGTTTACCAGTTGTGTGCATTAAAATAAACACATGAGACTTTCAAAAACATAAAACAATCTTACCAACCCTAAACTTTTAAACAGTAGTATATACATACTGTACATATAGTAAGTATATTAGCTAAAATACACACACAAAAAAAAAAAACATTTACACTCCAATCCTAATACTTACTGCTGAATCTTACATAATTAACCCTCTTTGATTGTGTTGATGTGATATGGTAGATCTTCTGATATAGTGAAAACACACACGGATGGACATACTAAATTCACAAGCGTTTTTGCTTTGGTTTTGGTGACACCAATGTACACATGTCATAACAGTGCAAAATGGTGAGCGCTTGCATCACCCAGGGCATGCACAGGAAGGAGGAGGTGGAGGATGATCTGAGGTTGTTTGATGTTTAATTAGTAAAGCGCTGACAGAGTGTAACATGCAATGCTGAGTTCTTCTTTCCTCTCCTCTCCCTCTAATAAATGAAGCCTCCATGGAGCTTAATGTGAGCAGACATGCATTTCAAAAATGGAAAGCAATGGAAAGAGATAAGAGGAAGGGGAAGACCAAGAAGATGCCTAAGGGAGAGGCTAAAAAGTACAGGAGATTTCTCACCCTTAAGCATCTTCATAAAGGTGTTTTCTAGGGCTTGGGGCAACTTCAACTGCAGTATTGAACTCGAGCCATGGTACTATGATAAATGTGACACTAGTGCTGAAATGACCAGCATATGTTGTAATCTGGATGCGGGAGAGCTTGGTCCTCAACAAGATTCTTAAGGAGTACAACCTGGAAGATGTTTGTTTCAGTGTACACTGGAAGTGAAGACATCTTATGGGCTGTCCAAAAATGGACATTCTGTTCATTCCTTACTCACCTTCATGTTGTTCCAAACCTGTAAGACCTTTGTTAATCTTCAGAACGCAAATTAAGATATTTTTGATGAAATCCGAGAGCTTTTTGACCCTGGTTAGACAGCAACGCAACTAGCACATTCAAGGCTCGTAGTAAGGACATGCGTAAAATAGTCCATGTGACATCAGTGGATCATTCCATTGAATCAAATTGTTGAATAAAGTCATTATTTTTGTTTTCTTTGCACACAAAAAGTTCTCTTGTAGCTTCATAAAATTACAGTTGAACCACTGATGTCACATGGACTATTTTAACAATGTCCTTACTATCTTTCTGGGCCTTGAACGTGGTAGCTGCGTTGTTGTCTATGCAGGGTTAGAAAGGTCTCACATTTCATCAAAAATATCTTAATTTGTGTTCCGAAGATGAACAAAGGTCTTACGAGTTTGGAACGACATGAGGGTGAGTATCTATTGACAGAGTTTTAATTTTTAGGTGAACCATCCCTTTAAGTGGACTAGTGAACAGTGAAGACAGCTATAGAGACAGCATTTCTTTTCTGGCAGTGTCTAAGATGATATTTTAGAAAGACCATGAGAGCCAAGAAAGCCACAGACACTTACCGTGATTGTGGGGGGAACAGATAAAGAGACCAGGTGACTCTCTCCCGACACCATTGGGGCTGCTTGTGCTCCAGCCAGCGGTAGAGACGAGCCTTCCGACTCTGAAAGACGGATGACCATATGAGATTATAGAACCAGTAAGTTAGTTTTGCTGGCAGTAGAAGATATAGAAGTACTGTTCCCTGTGATCTTATAACAGTGAATTGAATAGAAAAAAAACAATAGATATTTGTGATAAATCTATTGTAAAGAACTGAAAATAGCTGTAATAAATCAACTGTAGATTTTCTCACCAGGTTTCCTTCATCATCCGCATTGTCATCCTCACTGTGGTGTTCATCTAGAGAAAGCTGTGTGGTGGCTGCAGATGGAGAACTCTTGCCATTGCTAAGGAAGTTTGGCGGCCGGGCGCTGTGTATGCTGGCAGAACGATGCACGTATGGCACCTGCAGGGTGTCTGGAGGCAGATCAAACGAGCTACGTGTCTCCAGGGATTCCATGCGCCTGTGCCGAGGTCTTTGGCCCAGGGAGTCCGTCCTGGCGAGGGAGGCATCATCGCCCTCAGACATGCCTCCACCGCCCCCGCTCTCTCCTGCATCTCCCTCGTCGGAGCTGGATTGGCCATCGCCGGACAGCAAGGAGCGTCGTTCGCCAGACTGGTGTTTCTGCCTCTTGAGGCTGGGGGCTCGGCCCAGGCTATTCCAGCTGGAGCGCCTGCTGTTCCAGCTACTGGCTGAACTCCAGGGGGCATTTGGGGAGCTCCGTGCACTCGACTGCAGAGGGACGAGTGGAATATGTTACTCTCAAATAAGATCTCATTGGCTAACTGTATAAGGGCCAACGTTATTGTCGAAATCACACAGAAACAAGAAATTAAAAAAAAAATACAGAACAAACAATCTGAAGCCAACTCAACCACATGTACTGAAAAAAAACCTATGTCCATAAAAATTATAGAGATAGCTCACCCAAAAATGAAAATTCTGTCATTAATTACTCACCTTCATGTCGTTCCAAACCCATAAGACCTTCGTTCGTCTTCGGAACACAAATTAAGATATGTTTTATGAAATCCGAGATCTTTCTGACCCTGCATAGACAGCAACGCAACTACCACGTTCAAGGCCCAATAAGGTAGTAAAGACATTGTTAATGACGTCTAGGGCTGCCCTCGACTAAAGATTTTTCTGGTCAACTAGTAGTCGTTTCTTTAATACTTGACTATTAGTACGTTTATTAATAAACCATATAAATCATAATAATGAGCCGTTAAGTGCCTACATAGCCTAATAAGTGCTCAAGTGCATGCAAAAAATCTTGCCACAGGCAAGATATAATACTTATGAATGTGTAAGGGCAAAACAGCAAGGAGACTACAATTAACATTTTAATTATTTATTGATAAACTAGTGCTTTCTTTGTTTTCGTTTAAGAGATGAAGTCGGCGACACTGATTTCTTATCTCCACAGTAGTGATATGTCTGTGTGCATGTTTCATATGGATTACATGACATGAGAATATTTGTTTTCTATTTGAATTGGTCCATTTAAAAGTATACATTTCACCTTCTATAGATATATTTTTTAAATGTCTGTAAGGCAAGTATACACAGAGTTTCGAAGTCTTGCGCTCAAGTTCACCCGTTCACCCGATGCAGAAAGCGTATCCTGATTGCTTTATTTTACAAAAGCGCAATGTTTCGTTGTTATTCTGCACACAAATAAACATACAGTCTTTACAGATTCGAAAGATGTATTATTTTTATCTGTATGACCAAAAATAAAAGAGTATTTTAAGTGACCATGCAGTAAGTGCGCTACTGTTCAGCTTCCACACTCCACACAGACACTTCTCAACAGTCAACAGCGCACATTTTTCTAGGTTAACATTAGATTGAGCGGCCATGTAAAGTTGCTACATCTTCATTTGTGTTCCAAAGATGATCGAAGGTCTTACGGGTTTGGAGCAACATGAGTGTGTAATTAATGAGAATTTTCATTTTGGGTGAATTATATTAAGTAATTAAGTGACCCTACAAGTTTGGATAACTTTCTTCATAACAGAGAAAAGTAGTCACTGACTGGAGATTTGTCTTGGCCGTTGGGATCCATGGAGACATTGCTGCCTCTACGGGACTCGTAGCCTAGTGCCGGATCTCCTCCTCCTGATATCTTAGGTATGGGCATGGGTGTTGCGGCTGTGTGAGTGATGAGAGGAGGGGTCAGGCTGCTCTTCAAATCCACATGGCCATTGATGGGCACAACTGCGGGTACAGAAAGGAAGGGACAGGATAGTATGCTCAACATCACAACTGAGGCTACGAAACATGACAGACAGCTGAAAAATGCATTAGGAACCATTTCAAGCATGAATTTTTCAGGGAGGCTTTAATCTGCAAAAAAGGATTGCGATGCATCATGTCAAAAAGACAAAAAATACAAAGTATAACCCCATCGTTAGAAAGTTAAAAGAGTATCTGGGATTGTACAAAAGCTAGGTCTGAAGAGTACAACTTAATCATGCCTTTAATATTTTAAAAAATGCAGGCTACTACTACTTCTACTACTAATAATAATAATATTAATGATAGATATTTGATCCATAGATAGATATCCATGCAAACTATGCTCTGTGGGTCTCACCGGATGATGCACATAGATCCTTCTTATGACCTGAAACATCCTCCAAGCTCCGTGCATAGAAATCTGCTTCAGAATCTGACTTCGAGGCATCACCCTTTATCAAATGTGGAAGATAAAAAAGATTTTACCAGGTTTTAATGTTGCTGGGGTTTAAGGAACATATTGCATGGTGAGAAACAAGCAGGTGGGTGAAGGTGTGGTCTCCCCCACCCCAGCCGGCCCTCAAAAAAGGCCAGAGGGTGACTGGTATCTAAGGGAGAGACATCTTGGTCGGGGTAATCCACAAAAACGCAGTGCCGGCATGCAATTGACAGCACCAGGTTGCATGACCACTCTGAAACCACTAGTACTGTGTACTTAATATTAGTTAAATGTATCTTTGAGTGTATTTTTAAGCAGATGATCTCATGGTCAGACCATCTGCTGTTTTAGCCTAAGTCACATCCACATGCGGGTGAATATGTGTGGGTTTTTTTCTCGGCTCACTGGAGGAGCAGCACCAGTCGAGCAGGCACATCCAATGATCAGGCAGGAGAAATAAACACTGCTATTTTTATCAGAGGGCTCATCACATTGTTTGGCCTGTATCATCCTCATCCCCAGTCTTGGGCTGGTCTTAAAATGGCTTCATGCCGAGAGTGTTTCAGTGTGGTCTAGCGCAGAACTTCAACCCTGGGTGGTTTGTCAAAACAGACACCACCGTCTGAGGACATAGATCACTCTCGCAGTTTGACCATTAGGGTGTCTATTTGTGGACTGACTGTAATTTAAATCAATTATGAGCATGGCTAAATCTTTCCTTATGTGGTTACAGGATGTCAAACTCATTCATTTCAGCATACATTTACCATAGTACTCTCTCTACAGCATTAATGGTCAAAAAGAACACAGTGGTGACTATTCTGACAAACCTTGCACCTACGAACAATGTATCCCATTGGCTTCACTTATTAACATGGAGCTAAATCAAAACTTTGTGTTTCGGTCTCTGAAAAAAGAAAAAAAAGTCAATGCATTAGTAATGGCTGTGTAAATGGGTAAGTAAACGAAGCAAATCTGAGCTGCATTGAAACCAGTGGGATCATTGCAACACTAAACACAGCACAATCGAACAGCAATTAATTCACATTATAACTACAACAAAAACATAGGACTTGTCAATAGGGAATAACACAATATCTACGTTACTAAGGCAACAAAAACAAAACTTGAAATAGTTATGACACCGGAGCTGAGCTCTGTAAGTCAAGACACGTGAGGGACTTCTTGCCCCTTCTCACCAACAGTGAACAGTAAAACAAAACACAGCTGTGATAGGTTGAACTAGCAGAGAGGCACTACAAAGCAAACAGGCCACCACCGTCTGCTGGGCGCCAGGTGCAGTTAGCGGTTAGCTTAGCATCAGCACCCACTGTTACTCACTGCATGCTCAGAAATGAGCACTGTGGATGATGTGTCTGGATTGGACTTGACTATCCTCACTCCCACATCGCCTTTCTGAGCAAAGAGATGTAGCAGAAACGTAACAAAACTGTAGTATTTGCTAAACAAGCTCCCTGACTTTTTAACCTACAGTACGCATTAGAAAAAGCTGTTAGCTTCCCTTCAGAAAAATTAACCATGGTTTTACTACTAATAAAACCAAAAAGCCATGGTTTCTACACTTGCCATAAATTAACCACGGTTTTGCTACACGAACCATAGTTTAACCATTTTTTTCTAGTAAAACTGTGCCTATACAAATGGTAGTTAATACATAAAAAAGCATGGTTACTACTCTTTTACTATAATAAAACCATGGTTAATTTTCGTAAGCGTTGTATTCAGCGTAAAACCAATTAAAACCATTAAAGGCTTATTAAAGCACTAGTTCACCCATTTTTTTTTTAATTGTGAATGAAATTATTATATCAATTATTTTATTAAATATATTATGCATATGAGATGTTATTAGCTGCAACTAGATATCAAGAACTGGAACAGTCCAGTTTATGAAAGAATCACACAGTTTTGTAAAGTGAAACAACTGAATCATTGAAAAGATCTGACTCAAAAGAAGTGTGAACAAATCATTCAGATCAGTTTTCTGAACTGAATCAGTTGATTCACTGAACATTTTAGACTCAAAAGAATGATTTTTTTTACAAATCAAATTTGTGAACAAAATCATTAAGACCAGTTTTGTGAACTGAATCAATTGATTTACTGAAAAGATTTCAGTTAAAAGAAATTATTTGTTCGCAGAGGTGTAAACAAATAATTCAGGCCAGTTTTATGAACTGAATCAATTGAATCATTGAGCGTATTAGACTCAAAAGAATAATTTGTTTACAAACCCGATTTTTGAACAAAATCGCTGAGACCAATTTTGTGAACTGAATCAACTGATTAATTGAAAATATTTGACTCAAAAGAATGATTTGTTCACAAACCAGATTATTTGTTCACAAACAGAGGTGTAAACAATCATTCAGACCAGTTTTATGAACTGAATCATTTGAATCACTGAACATATTAGACTCAAAAGAATGATTTGTTTCAAATCAGATTTGTGAACAAAATCATTGAGACTGAATCAATTGATTTGATTGAAACGATTTGACTCAAAAGAACTTGTTCACAAATAAAGAGATTTGTGAATAAATCCTTCAGACCAGTTTTGTAAAGTGGTCGAACAATTCACTGAAAATATCTCAACAAGATTCAAAGACTGAAAAGATTCAAATGATTGCTTTGGAAATCAGACATTGCTACATTGCCAGCCCGATCTCATGAATTTTAAGTTTTGGTGAATTGGTTGCAATTTGCGGGTGATTTCATATGAATTTGCACGATTTTAAGGAAAAAAAGAAACATGAATGTCCATCTTTAAACCTAATCTTCATTGAGTAGAAAGTTTGAAATCATTCAAATTTGCTACTAATTCGCCAAATATTAAAATTTACACATTCCCATGAGAGTGTGTTGTACTTTTCTCACTAATGTCAAGGTTTTCAATGAACAACTGTTCCAGTCTGAATTTTTAGAATGAGTCCTTTAAGCTTTGTTTGCCAGAACTGCTTTGGTCAGGTACAAGGTGTGAAAGAAAGTCTACTGGGGCTGTACTGTCAATTAAGATGTTAAGGTTGCCGTGCAACTGCTGCTTAACAATCAGAGATCTTAATTTGGGAATTCTACTGGGCTTGACCAACCTTGCTGATAGAGAGATTTCAGGCATGTTTTGACATGAGAAGTACTAATAGCCCCTGAGAGAGGTTTATGTAATTTGATTGTCAAGGTGAAGGACTGGAAGGGGTAAGAGACTAGTTCAAACCCCCGCTGGTGCTCTCCATTTTACGGCCTTCCACTGCATGTGTCACCTAGCACAGCTGCATGAATGAAAACAAATACGGGATGTGATGTCCAGAACCACAAACAGACCGAGTCTCCTCAACAGGGTCAAGTGCTTCCACTCAGCTCTGGCTCACTGAATGGACTCGATCGCTGAGCTACTGAACTCAGCGGAGGGCTATTTGAATTAAACTTTAAGTCTAGTTGAATAATGAATGATGATACCATGCAGAGCAATTCTACGAGATCAAATTAATTAAAATAAAGAGGTATTAAGAGATGGATCCGCATTTTGAGATCTATTCAAAAGGACTTCCCAGTTGCCTTATTTGCTTTTGCACAGCAGTCTGTCTGGCTTTGTTTGATTTCACTGAGGCTTTCCATAAGCCCAAACACATCCTTTCAGCCAGATAAAATAAAGCACGAGGCTGTACAAGGTTTGTACTCTGCCGCCAGGCATTGAGCAAGTGAACCTGAAGAAAGACTTTGAGTCAAGTCTGCTTCTACGAGAAACAATCACAAGTGACACTGTCCACAAACGCAGCGGTCCTCCTGGTTAGTCTCACTGGGTTACATCATGCGGAGTGCTACATACCCCTGAGTCTATAGGCAGCTGAATACAGCTCAGCTGGCCATGCAAATCTTCCCTCTTGGATATTTCCTAAAGTGGACACGTGTTAGGATTTTACCACACAGAGCGAACAGGTAGGATAGAAGGGGGGAAAAAAGCACAGAAGGTGTTAGAAAATTGACAGACACATCATGAGAAATTGGACTCCCACATTTCACCAAACTTCACTTCTGTTGAATTAAAAGCAATTCTGCATTTTGGGTGGAGCTCAGGCTGTTAGCATTCTCGTTTGTGCAGTTGTTGCCCATAGTTCAAATGCTGCAACTGCAGGTATCAATACTTGGCTCTTTTATTCTAGGAAATTGATGAACTCTTTTGTTTTTCTCTCCAGCTCCTCTGAGATAACAAGTATTGAATTTTTCACATTGTGAATCTGTCAGAGTAAATCAGCGAATGAATGCAGTTGGCTGAAATATGCTATGCATATCAAATTAATGTTTTTCTTTTAATTCTACAAGCTATTTGAATTACCAAAGAAAAGATAAGACTTTGCTTTGGGTCAAATTATGACTCTCTTTGGTGCACAATCCATTTTTTAAGTTCCAAAATTATTGGAAAATTACGTTCTACAAGAACAACACATTACAGCCTCTGTAACAATAACTATAACAAATCATGTGGGCATGTCATGCTACAACTTGACAAAATTCGACATTTTAGTTAAATCTGTATAACTTTGTGTTTGCTTTGTTGTCTTTTCAGAGGATTTCACATGAGCATATATATTTTATAAATGGGTCTAAAATTATGCAACATGATTACACTATAACTCATTTAAACATAATATAATATACATTGTTCAAATGTTTAGGGTCAGTAAGATTGAAAAAAAAATACTATTATTCAGTAATAATGCAATAAATTGATCAAAAGTGACAGTAAAAACATTGTTATAAAAAATATTCCATTTCACATTGACACATTTTTTTTACACTCAATTGTCATAATAACGAGATGTTATGTCATTAAAACATCTTTTTCTCGTTACAATGACATCTTTTCTAATCATAAAGAAATGTTATGTTGTTAAAACTACATTTTTTCTCATAAAAACAAGATGCTATGTCATTAAAACACTCATATAGTTTAACAAATAAAATCTTCTACAACAGGAAAAACTGCTTTTGTGACATCGTTATTAAGAGAAAAAATGTTTTAGTGAAAAAAATGTCATTTTAACGAGAAAAAGATGTCATTTTAACAAGCTAATTATGTTGTTTTAACGACATAACCTTGTTTTATGAAATAAGATGACGAGTTAACAACAACATGACTTTTTCTTGATCTTTTTCTCGCTAAAACATCATCTTATGTCGTAATAACGTCATCTTTTTCTTATTAAAACGGCATCTTTTCTCGTAATAAGACGCTATGTCATTAAAACGCTCACATAATGTAACCATATAATATCTTCTATAACGGGAAAAACATGGTTTTTATGACATTTGTCGTTATTACAAGAAGTTCTTTAAGTACAAGATGTTGTTTTAACGAGAAAATACGTTGTTTTAACGAGAAAAAGATGTGGTTTAAATGACAAAATCTTGTTATTAAGATTAGAAAATGTTTTATCAAGAACAAAATCGTTTTAACAACATAACATCTCACTATTCCGACAAACGAGGAATAGTTGTTTAACGAAATAACATCTTATTACGAGTAAAGATGACATTTTAATGACATAACTCATTATTACGAGAAAATATGTCATTGCAAAGAGAAAAAGAAATCTTTCTAACCACATATCTTGTAATTATGTGAAAAGATGTTGTTTTAACGAAATAATTGTTGTTTTAAATGACATAACATCTTATTACAAAAAAGATGACGTTTTAACGAGAAACAAGTTGCTTTAACGACATATCTCGTTGTTATGAGAAAAGATGTCGACATATCTCATTATTACGACAAAATTGAGCAGAAAAAATGTGTATGGTGGCAACAGAATCCTGTAAACAAAAATTTGTTAACACTTCAAATTTATTCAAAATCTATTCACAATTCAAATCTATTCAAAATCTATTCAGTTTTAACAAAATATTAAGCAACATAAATGCTTGCAATAAGAAATGTTGGTGACACTTTAGATTAGTTAACACATATTCACTATTAACTAAGAGTTTTCCCTCAATAAACTCTTTAATTTGCTGCTTATTAATAGTTAGTGATGTAGTTGTTAAGTTTAGGTATGAGTTGGTGTAAGGGTTCTAACAAATGGCCATGCAGAATAAGGCATTAATATGCATAATTGTAAGTACTAATAAACAGCAAATATGCTAGCAATACGCATGCTAAGAGAGTAAGAATAGGTCCTTAAAGTGTTAGCAAAATGTTTCCTGGGCACCAAATCGGCATATTAGAATGATTTCTGAAGGGTCACGAGACACTGAAAACTGAAAATACAACTTTGCCATAATAAAAATAAATAAAATTTATTAAAATACATTAATATTATTCATAACATTACTGTTTTTACAGTATTTTTGATCAAATAAATGCCCGTGTCTGTGCAAAGATGGACACAAACTCAGTAAAAAAAATCTAGCTTTTAACCAATAAACTACATGGACAAGTCGACCATTCCTGACATACAGAGTGACATGCTAGTCCAACCGTGACCACCTGTTTCCAGCAGTGCGATTACATGAAGCTATTTGCTTCAGTGGACGGGACATTACGTTGTTGAAGGGACATTCATCCTGGCCCTTGATCTCTCTGCTTCAAACGCGTCATTCAGCCACCGGTTTCCCCAGCAACCCTGACGCACTGAAAACTTTGACCAACTAAAAATAAACACTATGTTTGCAGAAAACGATGTAAGGTTAAAATATTAAGCCAACAGTGTTCGGCAGTTGTAGGGGAGAGCGGGAGAATACAGTATTTCTGTTGGCATCAGATCAGTTGGGACGAGATTATAATATCTGATGCACTTAGCAAAGGTAAAGGCAGATAGGGGTCAGATGAGTGTGGGCTATCCTCTCTTATTTAAGACTGGAGAGTTTATTTTGAAGGCTTCTGAGCAACATAATTTCCTCTAAGCTGCCATGATGCAGTATGAAAGCTATTTCTGTCTGGCAGGCAGGCACAGGAGAGGCACGCTCATCTTTTAGAGAGGGAAAAAAAGCAAACTGAGCTCCGTCCAGTCGATTAAAACACCACACTTAGAACTTTCTCTTTCAGTATTGTCGTGCAAATTAAAATAAATGACAAACCAACTTTCAATTACTTGTTTTGTTGCTCTAATGAGGTGTTACAGAAACAGCACTTCATCTTTTTTGATTCATCTGTTCGTTATTCTAACGATTTTGCTCAACTGAACAATCGATCAAAATGTAGAGGTGCTTTTTTCATTAAAAGTTTTACAAATTTTTTAAATCCACAACGTGAGCAGAGTTCAGAACAAATGAGTTGTCAGGTTTTAGATTTACTGTAACATTTATCATGAGATAAACGCCAAACAACAAGAGTTCAACAAAATGCATATCAAAACTTGATCATACCTCATACCGTACAATAAAAGTGATCAAATCCTAGAGTTTTTTTTTTTTTCACCATACACACACGCCAACTTTTATGATTCGGTTCGCCTCTTCCAAAGAGACAGTAATAAAACAACCCCTCCACCCAAAATGATACATAGGTATAACATTTATATCTCTGATTTATCTTGAGCCTGGCCATTTCTGTGTGTGTCTGTCTTTCTGTCAGAGAAGAATGGCTGCTATGCATTGGGAGATAAGTCGTCTCATAAGATCATGGAAAAAGAAGGTGATAAAGGAAAAGAATGAAGAAAGGAGGCTGAGAAGGAGTGCTCTTGAGTAGGTACAGAACCAGAATCTCATCACTTCTAGTTGAATAAATAATACAACACAGTGTCCTAACCAGGCACAATGTGACAGAGCAACAAGCTTTCCAAGTGTCTATGCTAACCAGTTTTGACAATTACACTATACTTTATCAGTTGCTTCTGTACTCTAACTCAATTCACTTGGCGGCCATCTTGGAAATGCTCCCAGACAGCAGTTTTTGAAGTACAACTGCTACAGTATCTGCTTAAATAAGAAAGACAGAAATTCCCATCTTCAGTGGGGATCAGCGGGCTGAAGATCCAAAATGCAATTTCAATGCAGCTTCAAAGGGCTCTACACAATCTGAGCCGAGGAATAAGAGTCTTATCTAGCAAAACGGTTTATTTTCTAAAAAAAATACAAATTTATATACTTTTTAACCACAAATGCTCATCTCGCACTAGCTCTGCAACTTCACGCATTAGGTAATCACATTGAAAAGGTCATGCGTGGTTAGTTCTTCATCTGTGTACTTTTTCTGTGTGTATCTTTACATTTTTGTAAAGAGCGATTGATTTTCTTTGCGTGTTCGCTTTGTAAACACTGGGTCGGTACTTCTGCCTACGTCACACGTGACCTTTCAAGTGTGATAATGTAAAGTGTGAAGTCGAGCTAGTGCAAAATGAATTTGTGGTTAAAAAGTATATAAATGTGTATTTTGTTTAGAAAATGCCCAATCGTTTCACTAGACTCTTAAACGGATAGTTCACCCAAAACTGAACAGCATTTATATCATTTTTCACCTCTGATTCACCGCTATGTCCTACTGTCCTGAGCGCTTGCACAAAAATGATATAAATACTGTTCAGTTTCTCACACAAACCTATCGTTTCGTGTCTTAGGACATAAGTGTATCGTCACAAGTCGCAGGGTTTAATTTGGTTTTGTTTGTGTATGTTTTTTTTTTTACTCTCAAAGATTTGGTAGCCATTGAGTGCCATTATATGACTGACAGACTGCAACGGTTTGAGTTCAAAATCTTCGTTTGTGTTCTACTGAAGAAACAAAGTCACCTACATCTTGGATGCCTTTGGGGTAAGCAGATAAACATCAGATTTTCATTTCTGGGTGAACTATCCCTTTAGGGATAGGCCGGGACACACCAAGCCGATGGCTGGCCGTCGGTCAGTGTCTGTCGGCTAGTTTGTTTGGTGTGTTCCACACGTCGGTTCATGTCGGGCTCACGTCGGCGGGAGTTTGCCTGACTCAACATGTTGAATCGGCATTGGGACTGTTGCCGCGAGTGAGAACTCTAATTGGATGCTCAGTTTAGCAAAGCCAAAGTGACGAAAACGAGTAAGTAAATGAAGGCGGCAGAAACAGAAGGCTGTTCTAATATTACATGCTCTTACCCAAGCATTCCAATATGCGAATATTTTCATAACAACATGAGCCGCTTCGGTCGGCCGTTGGCTCTCGTCGGGCAGCGTCTGTTGGTCTAGTTTGTTTGGTGTGTTCCACATGTCAGCTCTCATCGGACTCACGTAGGCGGGAGTTTGCCCGATTCAACATGTTGAATTAGCGTCAGGACCTTCGGGGAACTCTGACTAGATGCCTAATTTCGCGAATGAGTCAGTGCTGGAGAATTAAAGCGAAAGTAATGAAAACGAGTAAGTAAATGAAGGCGACACAAACAGAAGACTTCTCTAATGTTACGTTATCTTACCCAAGCATTCCAATGTGTGAATATTATCATAACAACATAAGCTGCTTAAAATGAATACAGTTAACGTTATCAAGATAATGATTTACGTTTTTTAACGTGTTTTTACAAATGTACGTTTTCATATATCTGCGTTTATCTCGTAAATATTTGTTTCGGTTTCTGCTTCTGAATGACGAATATATACTATTAAAAGCTGCTGATATAGACATAAATCTTTTCACACAGCGCAGAACGCACTTCGTCACTTTTGAATTATAATATTCTATCGGCATTCTGAGCAGTTTTGAGTGATTGAGCTTTAAAGTTTTTGGGTTCCATAGACTTCTGTAGATAGAACCCTTTTTGTTTTCTAAAAAAGGCCCAGAATGTACACGGCTTACAAAAGCCATCACATAATGTAAATAAGTTGTCACAGAATAAGAATATGTGAATAACTCAATTTTGACAACGTCAGATAGAACCTTATAATTCCAAGGCGACGACGTTAGTTTGCAACAGACAACAGTCGCATTTGCGACTGAAAACTACTGCATGCGACTATGAAAAAAATATTTAGGAGCACCAGTGTGACTGACCCGATCAGCATATTTGTGTTTCCACTGAGGGGAGCTTCAAAGGTTTCTACATGTTTTTTTCAACGTTGAGTAATGTATCACAGACATATCTGACGAATCCATTTACAAACAAAGTGTAGAGAGTGTAAATAAGAGATAAATAAGAGGTTCATTGTGTAGTGTAGACAGCGTTGATTATAATGGAAATTTGTGAGATCGCGATGAAATAAGATGAGTGACAGCTTTTAATGATTTTTAAGGGAGTTTGTAAATGAGATATTGATTTAATAACAGTTAAATAAACAAGAAGTTAATATTAAGTGAATTACATTGTCTGATTATAACACTATTCCCTGATTTTGTCATCAAAAATAGTTTGAAATAAGTCACAACTGCCACTGCGCATCTCCATTCAAACACTACAGTGTTTCATTTATGAATGAACGTGTGTTTTGAAACGAGTCTAGTGAATCAATGAGAATGAATGATTCAGTAATTAAATCAGCGACTTGCCGCCACCTACTGTCAGTTTTAGTTTAATTTTTAAAGTATTTCAGTTATTGAAATCATTTAATATTTCTATATTCAAAATTTTATATTTAAAACATTAATCACAACATGAATTTATGAATTGATTGCACGCATGACACCTCTGAGCCTCATTAATAAATGAAAAACATGAAAATATGCCACTTGTGTTCTTCTATGCCACCTCTGTAGTACAAATTAATTTTGTTAATACTGATTATATTTGATTGGTAACTTATTCTTATTCTACTTGTTCTAAAAGCTTATAAAATATAATTTAAGATTTAAAAATAAAAAAATGGACACAAAAGATGACATACTTTTAATAAAGTTATAAAAAATGCCATTACAAAGGTAAAAACAAAATTCCCCTTTAATTCACTTTAAGGACTCAAATATCAGCTTGTAATGGGAAGGCTCATTTTTGATCAGATTTTTTTTTATTGATTAGAAGGTGCTGCTACAATTTTGACTGTGATCCTAATTGTTTTTACGTTAGGAAAGAAAAGTAAGCGTAGAGCTCTGGTATATCTATTATATCCTTGTTTTGCTTTCTCCTTTTGAATGACGAAAACATCCTATTGATATCTGCTGATATAGATAGCTAATTCTTCTCACGCAGGTGCAGATCGCAGTCAGCTGTATTCTGTGCGGTGTGTTCAAGCACAGCTTTTGGTCCAGACGCTGCCGACGTGAGGCGACAACACCTTCGGCTTTTGTCGCCACTAGTTCTTTGAAGTCGACTTGTTGTGTACCAGCCTTTATTCCATGGCTGGGATCGTGTAGAGCCCTTTGAAGTTGCACTAAAACTGCAGTTTGGACCTTCAACCTGTTGATCCCCATTGACGTCCACTATACAGAGAAAAATCCTGGAATGTTTTCCTCAAAAACCTTAATTTCTTATTGACTGAAGAAAGAAAGATGAACAGCAAGTGTCTCTTCTATGTTGTGTTCTGCCACATAACCCTACCTGCACGAAACGCACTGGACCAAAATTGCTCCTCACATATATTAAACATCAAAAAAGGATGAGAAGAGATTGATAAGTTAGTTTTATGTGACAAATTATGTGACAAATCCTTCAAGTTTAATACTTCAAGTACCCTAAAGAAAACCATAAAAAGAATTCTGTCTAGTGAAGCGTCATAAAAAGTCATGAAAAAATAAGGTACATGTTCTTAGTTTCACGCTCCTCAGCTGCGGAGTGGAGTGTGAGAAAAAACGCAAACAGATTGGCTGTGATTTTGTCGCATCAAGCGGCATTTTCGCTTTCAGCCTGGACAGAAAAATTGCTTTTCACTTGAATCTTGTCACGTCGTGCCTGTTTAGGACATAGTGTTAGATGAAGGGGACAGAAGAGAGCTAGTGGAGAAAGAAAGCGAAGAAAGATACAGTGTTGGAATATGTGCTAGACTCTAAAGGACAAAAAAGAGAAGACAGACTGTGAAGAAAATGTAGAGGGTAGCTTGGAGACTGGCTTTACCTCAGTTTGGAATCCTTCCACTAAGATAGCCACCAACAGGTTGAACAGGACATAGTTTCCAAAAGTCATGAGGGCGATGAAGTACAGAGCAGCCACAGGAGAAGTGGAGGCCATCCCATTATACAGTACCTTATTCCAGTCCTCCTGAGTCAAGATCTGATGCACAAACAATAAACACAATTAAATGCCATTAAAGTGCTCCTATTATGCCATTTCAAATATTGCCTTTCATGCAGTGTGTAATGTAGCTGTATGTGAATGCAAACCATCTGCAAAGCTAAAAGTGCAGGATAAATAAAGTTCTTGTCTCTCAAATGAACAAATCAACTCTGAAGAGCCTGAGCGAGTCTTTGGTAATTCGAATCCCACTTCCATGTGGGCTAAATGTCATGGGGTAACACATCTGCGTAATGCGCGCATATGCTCTACGTTGGCCGGCCACGAACAACTTGACCCGCCTACAAACACATAATTTTACTGACGATTAAGCCAACTTAAAATAATTTGTTACCCGGCTGCCTTAAAATTTTAAGCCCAGTCAACAAAAAGTTTAGTCAACTTAAAATGTAAGTTGTACTAAGTGACAACTTAGATATTTGAGTTGATTCAACTTAAAATTTTAAGCCAGCTGCATAACTTACCTAGCTTTTAAGTTTAACAAACCAAATTTTTGTTAAGTCAACTCAAATATCTAAGTTGTCACTTAGTACAACTTAAATTTCAAGTTTACTAAACTTATTTGAGTTGGCTGATCATAAAATTTTTAGGCAGAAGGGTAACAAATTATTTTAAGTTGT
Source organism: Labeo catla (assembly GCA_012976165.1). Taxonomy (NCBI): domain Eukaryota; kingdom Metazoa; phylum Chordata; class Actinopteri; order Cypriniformes; family Cyprinidae; genus Labeo; species Labeo catla. The sequence goes on along the minus strand of VONZ01000157.1, from coordinate 224,450 downwards.
GTTTTTTTTTTGGTTTGTTTTTTTACAGTGTGCTCTTGAAATATGGCTCAGCTGAATCACAATATGTAAGTATGATAAATAATTTATATTTATATTTTCTATCGAGCGTACAAAATGCAGTATTATGGCAATGGGCATATCGTTTCTGACACGCGCTGTACGCGGTAGACCAATCACAACAGACTGGGCCATCTGACCAATCAGAGCAGAGTAGGCTCACAAAAATGAGGAATTTAGAGAGACTGAATCTTTGAACTGCTTCAAACGAATCGTTTGAGAATTACTGGAAAATGAGGTGATAATGAATGCATATTTTGAGAAGATAAAAGCATCGTTTGACCTGGCATGCATGTAAACCTATTATTAAACAATATTACCTTAAAAATGGCATAACAGAGGCACTTTAATACTTATGTTTAAAAGTTTGGGGTCTGTAAGATTTTTAACGTTTTTGTAAGAAGTCTCCTATGCTTATCAATGATGCATTTATTTGATCAGAACTACAGTAAAAATAGGAATATTGTGAAATACCACAGCTGTTTATTTATTACATTTTCTAATTTATTCTTGTGCTGGCAGAGCTGAAATTTCAGCAACCACTGCTCCAGTCACATACTGCCACTTTAGAAATCATATTACTTTGGTGAAAAAGTTGATACTTTTTGTTTGTTTATTTAAAATAGAGATCATTTGTAACATTATAAATGGGTAACACTTTACAATACGGTCCCATTAGTTAACATTTCTTAATTCATTAACATTAATTAACAATGAGCAATACATTTGTTACAGTATTTTTTCATCTTTATTGACATTTATTAATTGTTAGTTTATGTTAGCTCAGGTCCATTAATCAATATAAACAGATACAGCTTTTTTATTTAATTTTATATTTATGCTTTTTTTTTGCTGTTTTTTTATATTATTTATATATATTTTAAACTTGCTTTGAGTATAAACAAAATAACAAAACATTATTATTAAATATATATTAAAAAAAATTCTTAAAATAGACGAAATTAATAATTAAAATAATACTTTAGTATTATTATTCACTTTATTATTTACATTTTATTTGAATACTTTTATCTTGTTACATCAATTTTATTCTTTTAAACAGCTGCTTGTTTTATGCTTTTTTTATATGTTTATATTCTTCATATATTTTTATATATTATATAAACAAAATAACAAGAGATAATTAAATATAAAAATATATTTAAAAATCCTCAAAACAAGTGAAATTAATAATTAAAATTATACTATATTACCTTGAATTATTATTTGAATATTTATTTTTCTTATTATTTAATTTCATCTTGTTAATTCCTTTGTGGTTCAGTTAAAAAGCTGCTTGTTAATATTCTTTATTTTTTCAAATGTGCTTTGAGTAAAAACAAAACAAAAAATATATAATTATTAAATATTTTTAAAAAAATCCTTAAATTAAGTGAGATTAATAATTACATTTTAATACTTTCTAATACTTCATAAAATTACAGTACAACTGTTTATTGTTAGTTTATGTTAGCTCAGGTCCATTAATCAATATAAACAGATACAGCTTTTTATTTTAATTTCTGTATTTAAAAATGCTGAAATTAACATTATATTTGATGAATAAATGCTTTATAAGTTTGTTAGTTCATGTTAAAAAATCTAATTTCAACTTTTTCAACTTGAGAAAAAAGAAAAAACAAAATCTTGCTGACCCCAAACGTTTGAATGATAGTGTACATGTGTGTAAAACATGCCTCATTTGACCATTTGTTATTCATTTGTATCACAAAACATGTTTATATCTGTATTTTGTGCTGTCCGCTTATAATCGGATCATGCAAGATTTTAAGATGCCTGATTGAAATGCAGCTTGTGTAACATCCAAGAATCTTGCCTGAAAAACTGTAACAATGGCCCACAGCAAAGAGTCAAAGTTCTTGCGGTCAGGAAGTGTGTCTCCATCTCTCTCAGAGCCGAATTTACATCCAAACAGGTGCATGCCTAGAATACTGTAAAAACAAAATAGCTAAAATGTAAAAATAAACACACTGAATGTACAGTTCATTCAAATTGCACAAAAAGATGTCTCATCTTGCCTGAAAATGAATATGAAAAGCATGAGCAGCATGCAGAAGGTGGCAACATTGTCCATGGTCTTCATCAGGACCACCAGCTGCCTCTGCAGGGCGGGCATGAAGCGGACCAGCTTCAATACCCGCATGAGCCTGAAGGTCCTCAGCACCGATAAACCTCCTCCCTGCTGACCAACAATCTCCCAGACGCTGTCAACACATATAAACACACACATCTGATTATCTGACAGAAAGCACAAGGAGGACAATGCGAAAACAAATCCCAGCTACCATAGTTACCCCTTCATTCCTAAGGGACAAATGCAATAGAGTGGGTTATTTCTCATAAGAAAAACATTCGAAAATGTTTTGGTGCGGTTTGTTGCATTTCAAACAAAGCAAAAAATGTCACCAGCCAATTGAACAGAAGAAGCTAAAATAAAACTGCTGGGAACGCAAGCAATTCAGCAACGAGACGATTAGAGACGACTGTGGAAAAAAGATGGCAAATGAATAATATATTTACATATAAAGAGTTATTTTAAATCTTAGTAATGTTTCACAATATTACTGTAATTTTTTAACAAATAAATGCAGCTAAAAAATTGTATTGACCCCAAAACATCATACACTTTATTTTACTAATTACATTTTTACTAATTTAATAATACATAATTAAAAAAATTCTTCATTATCATTTTTATTCGTTTTAATTATTATTTGAATATTTATTTGAATTATTTTATCTTGTTATATCCATTTGTTCATTTAAAAGCTCCCTGTTTTTATGCTTTTCTTAATATTTTTTTATATTCTTTATAATTGTACAACTTGCTTAATTATTAAATAATTTTAAATATTCTTAAAGTGAAATTTTAATATTTTTTTAAACTTGCTTTAAGTATAAACAAAAACAAAAGAAAAGATAATTATGAAATATAAAGAGATATAAAAATATTTTTATATCCATTTTTGTTCATGTTTTTATGCTTTTTTGCTGTTTTACATTTTTATATTCTTTTTTTTTTTTAAGTGTGCTTTGACAACAAAGAAAAGATAATTATTAAATATAAAGAGATATGTAAAAATCCTTACATTACCCTTACATTAAGTGAAATAAAAAATTAAAGTAATAATTTCTTATTTTTATGCATTTAAATTATTGTTTGAAGATTTTAATCATTTTATCTTGTTATATCAATTTTTGTTCATTTAAAAAGATGTTTTAATGCTTTTTTGCAGTTTTATATTATTTTTCAACTTGCTTTGAGTATAAACAAAACACAAAATTATTAAATACAAAGATATTTTTAAAGAATCCTTAAAGTAAGTAAAGTTATTCATTAAAATAATACTGTAGTATTTGTATTCATTTTAATTATTATTTGAATATTTATTTGAATAATTTTAGCTTGTTATATCCACTTTTGTTCATTTAAAAAGCTGCTTGTTTTTTTTTTATTTTTTGCTGCTTTATACCGTATTTTTATATTCTTTAAATATTTTTTTATCTTGCTTTGAGTATAAACAAAAAACAAAAGATAATTACAATTAAAATAATACTTTAGTATTCTTATTCATTTTAATTAATTATTTGAGTATCTAGTAATTTCAGCTTGTTTTATTTATTTATTTATTGCTTGCTTGCTATCTTGATTGACGTAGAGGTATTTGAAGTATTTAAAGAAAAGAACAACCTTCTTCATTTTCCATCTTAAGAATGACTGTGTTACTATGGTAACCAGTATTTGTTTTCTCACCCACGTTAAACCACGCCCCAGAATAGCTTGTGTTGTGCTTGTGCCTGTATTTATGCGACACGCTGAGCATTATTAAATGCACGACCCATCATAACGTTGCACCATGCCAAATCTTTCGCTTGTTCAGACGTCTTAGTATATGCAAATTCATGTCAATTGTGAATGGATGGGCGTGAAATTGCAGCACTCATCATGACAGCTGACAGTCATCAGACTGAACAGGCAACAGATGTCCCATCACTCAGTAATGGCTGCATTCTGTCTGGCTGTCACTGTTGTGATATAACACACTGCCAGTGTGCATTTTCAGAAATGAAGATGAACGTCAATAAACAGTGACACAGGCCGCGTTATTAACGTTTAGAAGTTCTCAGGAAAGAATGCAGAAACGCATGTGTACCTGATTACCACGATAATGCCGTCAAAGATGTTGTAAGGGTTCTTGATGTAGCCGAAAGGACCATAAACCAGCAGCTTCAGGAGCATCTCCAGCGCAAACAAACTGGTGAAGACAATATTACTGATTTCCAGAGCGTTGGTCAATTCATCAGGCTGAGAAAGAAAAAGAAAGAAGAAGAATGAAAAATCAAGACTATCACACTGCAGTCATAACAACAACAACAACAACAATAAATAACAGAACACTATTCTGTGGGAGCTGTGGAGCAAAATATAGTTGTTGTTTATTTTTTTTCAACAGCGTCCCCATCATTTTATGTACTATAGTTAGATTTTTTTTTATTAAACTAACAGTGTGATGGTTAGTTTTAATAAAAGATTACTTGTTTTGCAGTAAAAATAGCACACATTTGACTGAAATTTACTAGAAAAGATACATTTAGATTCATTTACTAGTAAAGTAACTGTATATATTGTATTATGCATAATATATTATGACTTGTTTTTATAGATAGCATATTAAATAAAACTTTGCTTTGTCTTCATATTTTTTTTTACGTTCGAGTATAAAAAACCTTATTAATGAATTTAAAATTAATATATAAATAACTAAAAATAAGTGTAATTAATGATTAAAATGAATAAATAAAACAATAAATATTATATATATATATTTTTTATGTAACTATTAATTACATTTGCTTTAATGAGTTAATGTATGTTCATTTTTAGATGCTTTAAGCTGTGTATACTCAAAAAACATACTTTTTTTTAAAAATTATTTAACTTATATATATATATTAGTTAGATACAAAATAAATATACAATAAGAAAATGATTCCTTAGAAGCAAAAAAAGACTCTATTGTCTTTATTTTTTCACTTTCTTTTTGTACAAACAACAAAAAATATAAAAAAATATACACAAAAAAATATTAAATAAAAAATTATATAAAATAACTACTTAAAACAAGTGTAATTAATAGATAAAATAGGAAATATATATTTAAACTTGCTTTGGGTAGAAACAAAAAAAATTAAAAACAAAAAAAGGGATTTAAAAAAAATTCTTTATTGTAATAATTTTATCTTGTTACTTCTATTTTTCTAAAAAAAAATTCTTATTAAATACAAAATTAATATAAAATAACTCCTTAAAGCAAGTGTAATTAATAATTAAAACAACAAGTGTTTATATATATATATATATATATATATATATATACATACATAAATGTAAATAATAATTAAAATAGCACTTAAAGTAAAAAATGAAGTACATTTTATATTTCTATTTTTATACTCATTTCCTTATTGTATGCGTGTGTATATCTATCTATCTATCTATATATATATCTATATACATACATACATACATAAGTGTAAATAATAAATAAAATAGCACTTAAAGTAAAAAGAAGTACATTTTATATTTCTATTTTTATACTCATTTACTTAATGTGTGTGTATATCTATATCTCTATCTATCTATCTATCTATCTATCTATCTATCTGTCTATCTATCTATCTGTCTTTATTTTTTCACTTTCTTTGAGTATAAACAACAAAAAATATTCTTAAATAAAAAAATGATATAAACTAACTATTTAAAACAAGTGTAATTAATAAATTAAATAGGAAATATATATTTTAGACTTGCTTTGGGTAGAAACAAAAAATAATTATTAAAAAAAAATTAAAAAAAAACGTCTTTATTGTAATAATTTTGTCTTGTTACTTCTATATTTGTTCATTTAAAAAAAAAATCTTATTAAATATAAAACTAATACAAAACTCCTTAAAACAAGTGTAATTAACAATTAAAACAACAAGTGCTTAAGTAAAAAGAAGTACATTTGATATTTCCATTTTTATACTCATTTTCTTATTGCGTGTGTGTGTATATCTATCTATCTATACACGCATACAAAAAAAAATGATAAAAAGCAAGGGAAAGAATACTAAAAATAAAGCAAGCAGGGAAAAAACTCTCAGATCAAAGACACATTCATTGCAAAAAAATGTAAGAAAATCTGATTTGTTCAGAGCTTGTCTCAATGCATGTATCTGTAATAGATCACCAAAAACAGCTACAGACTACAGAAGTACACAAATGTCACTCTCCTTGGCCTGCATGATTATTTGATACACATGCTCACAAACCATCTCAGCTGAGAAGTTACATAAGAAAAATGTGATCTACAAACCTACGAATCTGCTCAACTCCGAAGGGCCCAGGTCATAGTTTGCTCTCATTTAATTAAGCTGAACACAGACTTTCATGGCCTCAGATTTCCTAATAGCTCGCGGTGCAGACTGTGCTAGATAAACGAACGCGGGGATTAACTTTTCGACATCACAAACACCAAGTTTCTCATTGTTCTTTGTTTCATCAGAGCGCATTGTGTCGAATGATTGCAGGGCTGAACTTAAAACTCAGATACAGGTGAACTACAAAGAGAGAACCGCAGATTCCCTGGTGTAATTGATGTTGTTGATAGTTCGGTATGCAGAGAGAGAGAGTTTTTATGAGGCACGGGTGAATTGAAGGAGAGACATATGGGCCGGTTCATATTTCGCTTCAGTTTTTTCGATTGTAAAAATGAGACTGGGCAAGAGACCCAGCACGCATAACACATTCTTGAAACATCACGGCTAGCTGGGTTTAATGAACAGAGTCTTAAACGCCTGAAAACAAAACACAACATCCCCAAGCACGCAACTATTTTCCTATGAAAACTAACAGTGATTTTAGGAGACGTTTAGACAGGTCGCTGAACTTCAGAGTTTTAAATGATGACAAAAACGAGGTAATTGTTTTACCCAGATGATTGTTTCCGGAAAGTAATGAGGAAAAACACAATTACATACTGTGCATGAAATGAAAAATAACATCTGTATTAGCTAATAGAATTAAATGTAATCTAATCAGATTGAGAAGTGGTCCGTGGAGCACGATGATGAAGTGTGGGGCTATTTGTGGCTGTCGAGGTGTTTCGCAGAGGTGGGGAAGAAAGCCAAGAGGGTTTTTTTTGTTTTTTTAGCAGTTTTTTGGATCAGAGCGGCTCAGGGTTGGGCACTGTCTACCCAGCAGGAGCTTGCACTTGGCCTCTTCATAGGGTGAGGCCCTTCGGTTCAAATCAGGACCACTTGTGAGAAGATTACACCACACACAAATCTATGCAGGAGTGATTTTTCTGGAAACTCCGAGGCCGAAGACTAACGGTGAACTCTGCATGCATCACAAAACATTTCCAGTTAGAGGTTTCCATGCCTGGAACATCTAAAAAGCATATTCTGATCCAGCATGTAAGGCTACTATGGGTTATTTTACTTAATGGGGTCAAAAATATTATGCAACCTCCTGGGCTGATGAGGAGCATCCAGACAGGGAGCTGAACTTCAGACCCCTCTTAAGATGAACTGCTTTTAAAGGACCATATCTCAGCAGCTGCACTCCGCTATCAGCTGCTGCTTATTCCAGCACATAGCAAACGCAAGATCAGAGTCTCTTTATCTAATTATACAGCTCCTGTGTCGTGAGGATATATACACTGGGGTCTAACTAAAAAGAAACATTGGGGTCACTGGGGTCACTAAAAGAAACATTGTCCAATGGGTAACACCAGCAGGTCAAGTTGCAGTGGGAGTCTGCATCTCTCTCTTCTCCCCTGAGCCTACAGAGTTTTAACAGATGCCCTAGTGTGGTTAGTTTGGTGGGGGGTAAGTGAGAATTAATAGGGGAAAGTCATGTGAGAGGAGGCATTGCCTCCATCACGATATGATTGGATATGACTGGTTATGATCGGCTGTGAGTGGTTCATTCAATAAATCCCGCCATTTGTGTTTGTGCATGTTCCGCATTCGTGAATCAGTCTGCATGGACAATATAATAGTGTTAATGGAAAGACTAATTTAAAAAAGTAAGCAAACAACTCACACACTTAGATGTAACCACTTTGTTTGGTCAAAGTAAGACTTAAAATGGGTTGAAAACATCTGGAGTTTTTAGTGAGTGTTCAGCTTGGTGAAATTTAAAGTAAATCTCTGTGTCTGTGACCAATATTTACCAAGCTTAGATGACTGATTATCCAAAAAAATAAAAAAATAGTTCAAAGTTAACTATTAAAAAGTATAGCTGAACGTAAGTTCACAAATAAAACATATTTTTAAAGGGGTCATCGGATGCCCATTTTCCACAGGTTGATATGATTCTTTAGGGTCTTAATGAAAAGTCTACAATATACTTTGGTTAAAAATTCTCAATGGTAGTGTAAAACAACACCCTTTTTTGCCAAAATCAGCTCTGAAAAAAATCATCCTGTTCTGGTTGAGGTTGCTTTAAATGTTAATGGGCTCTGCTCGCCCCGCCCCACCCCACCCCTCTCTTCTCTCTGTGGAGTGACGAGCCTGTTTACTTTAGCCGCATTTAGCTGCTAAACTTGCTAACTAGCATGTTATTAGGAAAGGTGATCACAAAGACTCATAGAAAAACCCTAATACTCACTTCTGCTGTAAGTGAAGCTGGATCACGAATAATTCGCGCGAACATAGACGGATATATGTAGATCGGGAGGCGCATTCAATTCACAAACAAATGTAATCCACTGCATCTTCAGCGGCTCAGATGTTGGGGGGTAAATGACGACCACTACGTTCATTTTTACATCCAGCAACACAACACCTCAATCAGAGATATTCTTGTCTAACTTACATCCCTGCTCCAGCATCGAAACAATGGAGGACGGACTGTTACAGCTGATTTAAGGTGGGTCTGAGGTAAAACGCTCATGTCAATCAATTATCGTGGGAGCGGCCTCTGTCAGTGTGACGCCACACCGACAGGCATCGGAGAATGTCTAGATTTGAAAAAGGGGATATTATTTTTACAGATTAATTAAAAACCGCTGCATGGATTTTTATCATCATAGGGTAGATGTGTACATACACTGCACATGCACACATTAATGTTCAAACAACATGTAAAAGTGAACTTTGCATCCAGTGACCCCTTTAATTGTTACTGCCTTTCTGTTCAAAAGTTTACTGGGTGAAAACTTTTGAACAGAATAGAAGATGTGTACATTTTTATTATTTTGCCTAAATATCATATTTTTATCATTTAGTACTGCCCTTCAGAAGCTACAGAAGATACTTACATGTTTCCCAGAAGACAAAATAAGTAAAATTTACCCTGATCGTCAAATTCCAAACGTTTTTACGTGTCTTTTACATTTTGCAGATTCTGCAAGGCATATGTAAAATTTTGACTTTAACTGTAGAATACTGATTACATTGTTAATGTTTGTTTAGCCAAGAAAATACATTTGATGCTGATGGACCACTGTTTTCTGTTGTCAGTCGCAAAAGCTATAGAGTTAGATTTACAGAGGAAGGCTTTACAGCACTCAAAAAAAAAAGTTTCCTTGGCAAAGAACATGGCTGTGATGGCCACTTCCCAAGTATGAGATATGTGCTCCCTCATTACCAACAATGACGAGTACATGCTTACATCCAGCGAAAACGAAATTGTTCAAAATAATTGAAGCCCATGATGAGCAGTTGAAATTGTTTCATTGAAGCATAAACTAGCTAGTCTCATTTCCTCTCATTATGTAACCTCATTACGGCTCAAATGGCTTGTAGACAAGCTAAAAGGTTCACCACATGTTCACCGCATAACAGTTTGAATAGCCTAAAACGATTCACTTAGTAAGAAGTTCTCATCTAAAGTAAATAAACGCTTGAGGTGGATGTGCAGTGGACAAAAACATTACAACCCCATTAAGTATTGCCTGTTTGGAAGTTGGAGCTGCATGGGATATACCCAAGGGCTCATAATGCTTTACATTTCTTTCCTCACACAAATTAGCCATATAACACAAACTGATATTTTATCGATCATATTTGGGTAAACCCATGCAGTCAAACCCCCACATAATACATCCTCTTATCTGAGGATAAAAACTCATTGCTGTTTTTGCAATAAGGCCTGTCATTATAAAGATTGTGTGAAGTCCCAGGGCAAGCCCTGAAACAAAGCAAGCAACCCTCAGTACTCATTAACTTTCATAGCCACAACAACAATAACCATTATGCCCCAATAGCACATTACGGAGGTAAAAGAAGCAGAAAAAGGGCAGAGTGGGAGGAAGAGGTTGAAAGACAAACTGAGATTCCCAGCAGAGATGGTTTGGAATTGTGTGAAACTGATGCTGAATATTTGAGTTTCTTATTGAAGTCAAAATCCTTTATTAATGCATAGCACAGGTCAGATGGATAAGATGTGTTCATTTGAGCAGTAACATTCTTTTCTCACCATAAGCACAGGAACCAGAGACTGCTACGACCTGTGCTGGGAAGTATTTGAAGTATGGGAAGCTTAAAGAACTTCATAGCTTCAAGATTAAGAGCTTAAAAAAGTTCACCTACAAGTATGTGTCAACAAGATACTTGAGCTGGAAAACAGGGTATAGATAAACATGGTACATGACGCATAGCTTCTCTTGCACCACAACATGGGGTTGAGCGGTTTGAAACGTATGATTATGAAAGACCATTAAGTGATTTGAAAGCACTTCAAAATGTGTCAACAACAGAGGCAAACAAACACACTGTTTAGGGGGTTTCAGCGCTTCATGTCTGGTCTCCTGAAAAACTAAAATTGCAAATGCAAACAAATATACAAGATCTTTACTCAGATACACCAACTAAAAAAAGTATACATATATATATATATATATATATATATAAGAAACAATACTTGCATTAAACTGATAAAAAGTGACAGTAAAGACTTCAGTTTACCATTTCTATTTCAAATAAACTTTTTTTTTTTTTCAAAGAATCTTGAATTATCAGTTTTCACTAAAATATTAAGTCTTTTCAACTTTAAGAAATGAGAAATGTTTCCAAAACCGTAATAATAATTCACAATATTACAGATTTTTGTATTTTTAATAAAATAAATTCAGCCTTGGTGACACCATACTTATTAGAAGTTAATACTTTTATTCAGGATGCATTAAATTGATCAAAAGTAACAGTAAAGACACTTATAATGTTACAAAAAAAATTTTTAATTTGAAATAATATTTTACATAGATGGTGTTCTTTTATACTTGAAAGAATACTTGGGGGGAAAAACGGTTCACGGTTTTCACAAAAACATTAAGCAGCTATTTTAAATTATGTTTCTTCAGCACCAACTCAGCATTTTAAAATGATTTCTGAAAAATCATATGACACACTGAAGCAATGTATGCTTAAAGCTCAGCTTTGCCATCACTGGAAAATATAAAATATATTACAATAAAAACAGTTGTTTTAAATTGTAATAAAATTTCACAATATTTCAGTTTTTACTGTATTTTTGATTCAAAAATTCAGTCTTGGTGAGAATTAGAGACTTTCAAAAACATGTTTCCAAATTTGTAATAATAATTCATAATATTATCGCATTTTTGCATTTTTAATAAATTAAATGCAGCCTTGGTGACACCATACTTATAAAGTTTGGGTCAGTAATATATATATATATTTTTTTTCTATTTTATTATTATTATTATTATTTAAACAAGTTAATACTTTTATTCAGAAAAGATGCATTAAATTGATCTAACTAAATATTTGAATAGCATTGTACTAATAGTGTCCACAAGCATTAGTTGTAGAGTTGCAATTTTTTGAGTAAAATCCTTTTTCAGGCAAATAGGCAAATATCCCTTTCTGGCTAAAAGAGTTGACAGATATATAGCCTAAAATGGAAGGGAAACAGCAACACAGCCAAGAAATAAAACAAACAGAATGGGCTGAGGAGCTTTTGAACAACTTTGGGCTAAAGGTAGAACGGGATAACTGATGGAAAAGAAAGATGGAGATCAGCCTGTGGATTTATATTTAACCTCTAAAATAAAAAGCACACGTTTCAGCTCTGTAAATAGCAGCCATGTGGTCAGGTTTTGTATGGGTTTCATGCGTAAGATCAAGCGATCAACATGTCTCCTGTCCAAGAAACACAGACCGGGGTCTGGAAGGAGGCCGCACAGAACTCAGATCAACGTAGCTCAACCTCTTCTGCCTGTTATTCTCAGTCATTCACACATTCCCCTTTGGCTACACTCTGTGGAACTCCACTTGATCTTAACTTCATCCAGCAATGTGCGATCTTTCCATCTGTGCCGCACAATGTAATACCAAAACCGGACAACACAACATCAAATAATGTTTTGAACCCTACTAGCAGCATTTCAAGCACAAAAACGATAAACAAAGCTGGAATTGTTGCAGCCGAGAGCTTCTTCTTCATTCCACAGCGGGTTTAAAAAGTGAGGCAGGATGTCAGTGATTGGGAAAGAGGAGCTCAGACGAGAATGAAAGACAAAGGGCAAGGGAAGCTTTAGGAATGTGAAACAGGAACAGATGCAATTAGCCAGATTGGAAGTTTTATGAGGATCAAAAAACCCAAGTGACCTTGTGCATCCAAATTCTTGCTCTATCTCAGTCTCCAATTCTCCAGATGGGCCGCTCCATAAAGACGACGTTCACTGCCAGAATTCCCCAGGAGTTTACACAGAACAAAATGAGAAGGGAGACAAAAGAAGCTGAAGTCCTGAGGGGGAGGGGAATGCCATCCTTGCACGTGTGCATATTTCTATTGTTACAGGTCCACCATGCTTACACCTTCAAATATACATTACCATTCAGTAGTTTGGGGTTAGTAAGATTTTTTTAAAGAAATTAATACATGGATGCATTAAACTGATCAAAAAGTGACAGTAAAGACATTTTATAATGTCACACATACATAAATATAAAACACAACAATTCTTTCTGGTCCTTGAATCTGACTGGCCGAGAGGAGTGCAATATTCTAGTGATATCAGAACTCCAACCACGGCGGATGCCCAAATTCACTATAATTGTATAGATAATACTGTTTTGGTGTTACGGAATGTAGTTTTAAGAGTTTTTATGTGAGAATATAGATTTAGATTTCAAATATGCAGTTTGTTAATAAAGACAACTTTTATATGATAATTTGCTCGTACACACGTGCATGTGGAATTGTGGTATAAATGCAATTTTACGCTTGGCTGTATATTGGCACGGTGTGCTTATTTATGGCTGAATCACAGCCGTGCTGATATACAGCCATATCGCACTGCTACTTGTGTGATATATTCCACAAAAATATTCAGCAATACAACTGTTTTTGACATCAATAAAAACATGACGTGTTTCTTGAGTACCAAATCAGCATATTAGAATGATTTCTGAAAAATCATATGACAGACTGGAGAAATGGCTGCTGCAAATTCAGCTTTGCCAACACAGGAAAATATAAAATATAGTTGATGTCAAAAGTTTACGTACACCTTGCAGAATCTGCAAAAGGTTAATTATTTTACCAAAATAAAAGGGATCATACAAAATGCATGTTATTTTTTATTTAGTACTGACCTGAATAAGAGAACTCACATAAAAGACATTTACATATAATCCATAAGAGAAAATAATAGCTGAATTTATAAAAATGACTCTGTTCAAAAGTTCACATACACGGTATTCTTTATACTGTGTTGTTACTTGAACGATCCACAGCTGTGTTTTTGTTGTTGTTGTTTTTTTGTTTAGTGATATTTGTTAATGAGTCCCTTGTTTGCTCTGAACAGTTAAACTGCCTGCTGTTCATCAGAAAATCCTTCAGGTCTCACAACTTCTTTGTTTTTGTTTTTTTTACATTTTTGTGTATTTGAACCCTTGTGTATGATTTTGAGATCCATCTTTTCACACTGAGGACAACTGAGGGACTCACATGCAACTATTACAGAAGGTTCAAACGCTCACTGATGCTCCAGAAGGAAACACAATGCATTTAGAGCTGGGAGTGACAACTTTCTGGAATTTGAAGATCAGGGTAAATTTAACTTATTTTGTCTTCTGGGAAACATGTAAGTAGCTTCTAAAGGGCAGTACTAAATAAAAAAAAAAATCTGATATTTAGGCCAAATAAAATATACACTCTTCATTCTGTTTAAAAATTTTCACCCCCCTTTCTGTAATAGTTGCATAAAAAGATGGGTCTCAAAATCATACAGTTGCTGGGTCACAAAATGCTTTTTCAGCATTTTTGTGACCCAGCAACTGTATGATAAACAAAACAAAACAAAAAAAACAGCTGTGGATCTTTCAGGTAACAACACAATATTAAGAATCAAGTGTATGTAAACTTTTGAGCGGGGTCATTTTTATAAATGCAACTATTATTTTCTATTGTGGACTATATTTTAACGTCTTTTATGTGAAATATATTATTCAGGTCAGTACTAAATAAAAAATAACATTCATTTTGTATGATCCCTCTTATTTTGGTAAAATAAGTAACATTTTGAAGATTCTGCAAGGTGTATGCAAACTTTTGACTTCAACTGTATATTACAATAAAAACGTTTGTTTGCTTTATTTCAGAATAATACTGTTTTTACAGTATTTTTGACTAAAAAATACTTTCAAAAACCTTTAAAAACTCCAAACTTCTGAACTACTATCCTGGGCCCAGTGAATTCATGCGATGACTCTGCGTCTAATAAACTGCATTCATTTTTTGGCCGCTTGAGTTAAAAAGGCCGAGGACCAAACTTTTTACATTGCCCGCATATTCGCTCCCGCTTGCCAGCAGACGTTCCCATTTACTTCATATTTTTTGAATAACTCTCAAATTACCAGAATAAATCATTCTAATCAGAGTGCGTGATGATAAATGTTGTTTTCTTGTCTGAGAATCAACCATTTTCTGAGAAAAATACAAAACTCCAACTCTCACTCTGAGGAATTCATCATCCTTCAAAGTTGCAACGTCTCATAAAATACTGATAATTTTCCTAGTTGCTCACGTCAAAGGCCTGAGTTACGACTTCAATCACGAGTAAAGGGGGGCCGTTGCAGGTGGGCATGAACTGTGGTGTGTGCCCTCCAAAAGATCTGGAAGACTGTGAAGCATGCGAGCACACTGTGTAAACACAGTGCAATGAATTTCAGATGTGTGCCAGTTGCTCTCTCCGTTCAGTTCAGCCCTCAAACTCGTGCTCATTCTCTAGTATGGCGAATTACCACACAATGGTAAACAACAAAAGCATGGTGCATATGGAAAGTCTTTCATTCCATAACATCGCAGCACGGGCAGACAGGTACATGGGTGATTTTTATTCTAAATTAGGACATGCTACCGTTCAAAATTTTGTGGTCTGTAAGATTGCTTTAAGCTGCTTATGCTCACCATGGATGCATTTATTTAAATTTAAAATAAATGTTGTCTATTTTAATGTAATTTATTCCTGTGATGGCAAATCCTCTTCAGTGTCACGTGATCTTTCAGAAATCATTCTAATATGCTGATTTAGTGCTTAAAAACTTTTCTTATTATCAGTGTAGAAAACAGTTTAACACAAAAGAACAGCATTTATTTAAAATACTGTCATTTTACTGTCATTTTGATCAAATAAATGCATCCTTTTTGAAAAAAAGTCCTTAATTACTTTAAAACTATATATCTTACTGACCCCAATCTTTTCGAACAGTAATGTATAAGGTCACAAATGTGAGATTTACAGGCACAATTACAAGTAAATACATAATTGTGATATAAAGTTGCAATTATGAGAAACAGTCGCAATTGCGAGATATAAAAATCACAATTACTAGAAACAACGTAGCAATAATTGTGACGTATAAAAGCAAATTGTCAGATAAAGACAATTAGGTGGAAATAAACTGAGAGAGAAAGTAAAAACGACCTTTTTTTCACTCTGAGGCAAAAACATCATTTTATCTTATAAATGGGGGTTTGCTGATATCAATTCAGTGAGAACAGCACAGAGACGTGCACTAACCTGCTCATGGTACTCGATGCCCATGCTGAGTGTGTTAATGAGAATGGCGATCATTATTCCTCGTCCAAAGTACTTGCTGTCCACAATCTTACGGAAGGTGTCGCACACCAGCCTCCAGAAACGGACCACCTTTGCCGCCCGAGCTCCTAGTGCAAACTTCTTCTTCTTCCTGTTGGGATCTCTGCTGTCCCGATAATGGGCATCCTGTGTGAACTCATATACGCCCTCACTGTCAGAGTCTGCTGTTTCATTCCCATCTACTCCCTCGGAGTCGTTGGACATCGATTTGGTGCAATACGGACACGTCTCGGGGTCAAAGGTCAAAGCTGTGTCCAAGTTTGTGCCACTGCAGTTCATGAGAGCATCCTTACAGATGATCTTGCCTGAAATTATAAGAAAAAGCACATGATGCATAGCCAGATGTCTATTTATTTTGATTTGATTTTTAATTTTCAGGCAAATTAAAACATTTTAAAAAGCTGAACATTTTTTAATTATAGTTTATAGTTTGCACTGTATATGTAATTCAGTTTTAATTGTAAGTTGTATTGTAATAGTACTTACCACTGCAGATTCTCTTTATTAAAAAAAAAGACCCTTTGCCATAATATTTTAAAAGCATTTTTAATAGAATAATTTAAAATCGAATTATCGTTTGTTTTACATATATACACAAATAATTTATTAAAATTTAAAAAATAAATTGTACTAAAATGTATTCATTATTAAAATGTTTTTAAAAAAAAAAAATTTTAAAGAACAATTTTTATAGAATAATTTAAAATCGAATTATCGTATGTGTTTTATATATATACATATACAAAATTTATTAAAATAAAAAAATTAATTATACTAAAATCTATTAAAGTAATATTAAAAAAAAAACATTTTTAATAGAATCATTTAAAATCTAATTATCGTGTTTTACATATATATTATTTATTAAAATAAAAATATAAATTGTATTAAAATTGTATTAATTTAAAGTCATATTTTAAAAAACATTTTAATTTTTACATTTAAATTTGTTTAAAAAAGAATTTTCTTTAATGTTTTAATAATTGAAGAATGCAAAAATTCGTTTTTCAAAAATTTGTTATGAATAATTTTACTATTTTATAAAAAAATAAATAAAAAATAAATTGTATTAAAATGAATTCATTTTAACTAATATTTTAAAAACATTTTTAAAAGAATCACTTAAAATGTCATTATCATTTGTGTTTATATATATAAATTAATGTGTATATACAAAATTAATTAAAATAGAAAATGTACTAAAATGTTTACATTTAATTTTATAAAAAAATTATATAATGTTTTAATATATAATAAATGTAACAAATTTATTAATTTGTTCTGTATAATCTTTTACTATTTTTATTAAAAAAAAAAAAAGTTTCACTGTAAGAGTAGTAGTTTCTAGCAAAATTAGAAATCAGACATTTCAATGTTGTATTTCCAGCAAAAGCAACTAGAACACATATTGTAACTGGTGGTATAAACAAAATACAACATTGAAAAATATAAAACTACTAATTTTGTTGATTTATTTCATACCGCCCAGCCCTACTCTAAAGTGTTTCACATATCCAGCTGTTGAAATTAACAAATTTCAGAATTTCAGAACTTATTTAAAATCCATTTACCAGGAGGACCTTGTGTCTCCACCAGGCACTGTGAGGTGTTGATGGGAGTTGGGGGGATGTTTAGATTGGTAAGAACACTAGCAGTGCAACTGCCTCCCCCTGGCTCCAGAATTCTCTGTCTGAGCTGCTCTAAGGCCAGAGACGGCTGTAACGTGGGGTAGTTCTTATGTACTGGAGCCGCAAATGGCACTGAGTTCCTCTTATATGCCTGGAGCACCGTGGGAGAAGGCGAGGGGCCGCAGCGCAGCGGCTCAAGGTGGCCCGCGGTCTGACAAACACTATGCACAGATTCTGCACCACTCGGGCCAAGAGACCCACCAAAGGGGTCCTGCTGAGGGACAATGACAGGTAGCATGAGACGCCCAGAGTTGTTGACATTGCCACTCTGGGAGCTCTGGTTGTCCACCTCTCTGCCCCCATCAGTTCGGACACTCCCATTGCCCAGATGGTAGTGATGGTGGAGGTGATGATGGTGATGGTGCACGACGTGACGGATGGATCCCTGGCGCTGCTTCTGCCGGCGTCTTTTCGTGGGCGGCGGTTCCAACGGCGGAGAAGCGCAAATCCGCAAGCCCGCCCTGCGACCGGCGGCTCGGATGAGGTGGGCGAGTTGTCTGGTGCCTTTGCGGATGATGTGGACTAGATACTTGAGAAGCTCGTCGTAGCAGCTTCCTGGCTCAGAGAAGCTATTGAGCGTGCTGGCGTTGGACCTGAAGCGCACTCTCTGCTCCTTCATAAGCTGGCTCTCCCGTTGCTTGGTCTCAGAGAACTGTGTCGCTATGACAACTAGACAAAGGTTGATCATGAAGAATGAGCCCACCTGAAAAACAGTGGAGGGAGTGGAGTAGACCATGAACAGAGAGAGCTTCACTGCTCATTAACAACATTGTTACTGTAACAACAAGAAAAGATGGTATGATAAAAATAGCAGGGATAAAATCAATAGTTACTTTCTGTACTAATAGGATTTAAAATTAAACAAATAGTTCACCCCAAAATGAAAATTCTGTCATTAATTACATACCCTCATGTCATTCCAAACTTGTAAGACCTTCATTCATCTTAATACACAAATTAAGATATTTTTGATGAAATCCGAGAGCTTTCTGACCCTGCATAGACAACAATGCAACTGACGAGTTTAAGGCCCAGAAAGGTAGTAAAGACATCATTAAACAAGTCCATCCGACATCAGTGGTTCAACCTTAATTTTATGAAGCTATTAGACAATTTCTTCTATTTAAATGATGTCCTTACTACCTTTATGGGCTTTGAATGTGTCAGTTGCATTGTCGTCTATGCAGGGTCAGAAAGCTCAAAAATATCTTAATTTGTGTTCTTAAGATGAATGAAGGTATTACGGCTGAACTATCCCTTTAACAGGTAGGAAGTTCAAAACAATGCCACATTTAAATGGACAGATCTTCCAAAAAGGAAAATTCTGTCATTATTTATTGACCATCACATCATTCCAAACCTGTATGACTTTTTTATTCTGTGTAACACAAAACATTTTGAAAAACGTTTCAGTGTTTTTTGTACACACAGTGATAGTCAAACAGTTTTTGATTACCAATATTCTTCAAAATATCTTCTATGTTCCACAGAAAAAAGTCAAACAGGTTTAGACAGACATGACATTGAGCAAATTAAATCAACTTAAGTCAAATATATTTACATAGTACTTTTAACATTTCGTTTCAAATCAGCTTTACAGAAAGTCATGATGTTGATGTTTATATCTTCTTAACATCTTCATTAATAGTCAAATTTAGCAGATAAGAAATAGGTATAATAATATACAGTAGATTACATTTTGCAATGATATAAGCAATCAAGCCTTTGAGACATTTTAAATATAAATATGACTGTATATAAAGAGTTGGGTGATAAAATAGTTATATTCTGTGACAAAAAATTCAAGCAGTTGAGATTTGCTATAAAGTATATACACTACCGTTCAAAAGTTTGGGGTCAGTACATTTTTATTGTTTCTTTCTTTTTTTTTTTTTTAAGAAATTAATACTTTTATTCACCAAGGATGTATTAAGTTAATAATTAAAAGTTTATTAAAAGTTAATAATAAATAATTTACATTGTTATAAAATATTTATATTTTGAATAAACACTGTACTTTTTAAACTTGTTATTCATGAAAGAATCCT
Organism: Labeo catla; assembly: GCA_012976165.1. Lineage (NCBI taxonomy): Eukaryota > Metazoa > Chordata > Actinopteri > Cypriniformes > Cyprinidae > Labeo > Labeo catla. The sequence continues at coordinate 204,515 of VONZ01000157.1, read as the reverse complement.
GAAAAAAAAAAATCACAGGTTCCAAAAAATATTTGGCAGCACAACTGTTGATATTATCCAACATTGATCATTCTAATAATAAATCCGCATATTAGAATGATTTCTGAAGGATCATGTGACACTTAAGACTGGAGTAACAGCTGATAAAAATTCAGCTTTTCATCACAGGAATAAATTCTATTTTAAAGTATGTTAAAATAAAAAACATTATTTTATATTGTAAAAACATTTTGCAATATTACTGTTTTTTTCTATATTTTTAATCAAATAAATGCAGCCTTGATGAGCATAAGAGACTTCTTTAAAGACTATTACAAGTCTTACTGACCCCAAACTTTTGAACGGTAGTGTGTATATATATATATATATATATATATATATATATATATATACACACGTGTGTGTGTGTGTGTGTGTGTGTGTGTGTGTGTGTGTGTGTGTGTATCTGAAGGCCGTCCGTCATTTTGACTGATTACTGAGGGTTACCTTTTGTAAAATTGTAGCTGTAATTCCCACCCCTGTCCAGTTGTTGGCGAGTGCGCTCCAATGTAGCTACAGAGCGATGGATCCAGAACAAAAAGGGAACTCTCACGAATGTTTTCATATGCGTTTGATTAAGCACAGACGAGTACACAGAAGCTACAATGATACAACGATCACGCCACGTTAAACAGCGCTAAAACGGTGTTTATTGCTTGAATTTCTTAAGGAAATGGACAGAATTTGAAATCTGAGACTTTGTTTGATATCAAAACTAACACAAAGCCTAGCCTATTGCTATTTGTTTATTCATCAACTGAAAACAGCATAGACCAAAAGATCGATTGTGATTTAAGAATCAGTTTTGGTTCATTAAAATGAGAATCTATTAAAATCGAGAAATCGATTTTTTTGTTTTGTTTTGTTTACCAAACCCTAGCGTATTTTGTTGTTTTTAAACACTGCGATGTCCTTCTGTAACTTAGGTTCATGATCAACAGTGAACATGTGAACAAAAATAAAAGCAATTAAATGTTTTATTCTAATTAAAATATAAAAATTATAATGACGGGTAATAATAGATTATGACGGAATTTTTACGACCCTGTAGTAAAATGTTAAAGTCTGGTGCAACCTCTGATATATATATATATATATATATATATATAATATTATATTATATTATATTATATTATTATTAATGAGTATATTTATGAGTATACTGTATGTATATGATATGTGTCCAACATTATACATAAATATGTGTGATAACGGAGTTTAAATGTATAAACTATGACAGAATATGATGACAGAATTTAGATTTTTGTCTGAACCATCCCTTTAAATACCCCTAAAAGCATTTTGTCAACAAATTTAAAGGCATAGTTAACCCAAAAATTCTGTCATTAATTAGTCACCTTCATGTCCTTCTAAACCCATAAGACCTTCTTTTATCTTTGGAACACAAATTAAGATATTTTTGATGAAATCTGAGAGCTTTCTGACCCCCTCCATAAGCAGCAACAGCATAAACGTATGCAAAATTTTTGAATAAACTTATTTTTGTTTTCTTTGCACACAAAAAGTATTCTCGTAGCTTCATAAAATAAAGGCTGAACCACTGATGTCACATTTACTATTTTATCAATGTCCTTAATACCTTTCTGTGCCTTGATCTTACAGATCTTACAGGTTTGGAATGACGTGAAGGTGAGTAATTAATGACAGAATTTTCATTTTTGTATGAACTATCCCTTTAAATCATTTTGACCGCAATCCATTTCCAAGGCTAAACAAAACATTATTCATAGGATGTTATGGACATTGCAACTACAACTGCTTTTTAAAAAAATGGTCATTTTAATAATGATTCTCATGTCTTTGTCTAGTGAGCTGTCTAAGCCTGTCTGACACAGAGTTACATCAGAGTCAGTATAAGGTAGTGTGTCTGGTCGGTGACAGTTAAGGTAATGTTCTCATAAATGTGTCCAGGTGTCTCAGCCCAAAGCCACTCACTATTATCAGGAGGATGAAGTAGATGAAATTGTAGAAGGAGTGAGCATCCATAACAAAGTACATGATGTCCACCCAACCCTCCAGAGTAATAACCTACAGGAAAGAACAAAAGGTGAGGGATTCAGCACAGCTCATGTCTCTTATTCACATAAGAGACAGTTTACAGAAGACATTTTTATATATATATATATATATAAAACTATTTTTGGAAACTCTTGCATTCTAGATAACAATATTATGAAAGCCTGTTTCCGCAACTGAATTAAAAATTTAAAAAAAAGATTCTGTAATTGCGTATTTTTTCTGACTTTTCTTCTCAGAATTGTGAGAGATAAACTCGCAGTTGTGAGTTATGAAGTCAGATTTGCGAGATATAAACTCACAATTCTGAATTTTTTCTGCAGTTGCAAGAGATATAAACTCATAATTCTGAGAACATATCTGTATTTTTTTTCCCTCAAAATTGGACTTTATAACTCACTATGTATCTCATAATTTTGAGGGGAAAAAAGTCAGAATTGTGAGATACAAACTCGCTGTTATGAGAAAAATGTCAGAATTGTGAGTTTATCTCAATTCTGACTTTATTTTTCACAATTGTGAGTTTATATCTCACAATTCTGACTTCATAACATGCAATTGCAATTTATATCTCACAATTCTGAGAAAAAAGTCAGAATCGGGAGAAGTAAACCTGCAATTGCGAGGGAAAACAGTCAGAATTGGAAGATAAAAAGTTGCAATTACCTTTATTTCTTATTCAGTGGCAGAAACAGGCTTCCATACATTATAATTCTCAAGCATGAGAAAAACGACATACTGGTACTAATTTCAATACAATGACAGACATGCAAACTAAAAGCATAAGTAATCTCTGATTATACGCTTGTGTGATCAGTTTTTGGTTCTGTACTCAAGTATGCTTGATGAAGTAGACAGTACAGATATTGCATGCTCAGGGGGGGACCCTACCCAGCATGCACTCTTCATTCCCTTTGATTAATCTGTCACAGATTAGGGAGAAACGGGGAAAGGCAAAACCGGAAAGGCATTTGCTTGCTATTTACAGGGCAATTGGGTGTGCTGGCAGGATGAAGGGCTGTCAGACAGCTAATTCATTTTTAGATACTAAAAATTAAGCGCGTAGCCAGAGAATTGGCCGCTTGCAAAAGGAAGAAGATTAAGACATTAGGCCAATCCACAGATCAGTATATAACAGCCTCCTAAATTTTTAATAGAAATGCATTTTGATGTATTGTAAACATATGAAAAATGAGAGTTGAATTTAATTTGAGATTAAAATCAGTGCGTACATGCTATCGGACACAGAAGAATTAAAACCTTATCACTGTTTTTGTGATAAAAGAAAACAGAATAAAAATTAATAGAGCCCGTTGATCTCTGCTGTTGTCTTCATGCCAGACTCTAAAAAGGCTAATCCAAAATCCCAGGACATATTAGCTTTGTTATTTAAACACAATGTCAAACATTTAAGATAGCATTGAATGGTCAGGGAAACTGGTAAGCACATTTTGGTTCATGGTAGTAAATTTAGTATTAGTTTGGATCAATGGCAGGCAATCAGTGAATTAAATGTTACTGTTTGGTAAAAGAGCCTAGGATTAAAATAAAAATAAAATAAAACATAAAAAAATAAAAATCAGGTAAAATAAAATAAAAACTTAAATTAAATGAATAAATATAAAATGAAACAAAATAAAATAAAATAAAAATTAAATAAAACAAAATAAAAACAAAGATGAAGTAAATTAAATTAAACTAATAAAAATAAAATAAGTCAAAAAATAAAGTAAATAAAAATGAAGTAAAATAAAATAAAAACTTAAAATGGATAAATATAAAAAAACAAAATAAAATTAAATAAAAATTAAATAAAACTAAATAAAGATTAAGTAAAATAAATTAAATTAAATAACTAATAAAAATAAAATAAGTAAAAAAATAAGTAAAATACAGTAAAATAAAATGAGTAAAAAACAAAGTAAAAAACAAAACAAAAATTAAATGAAATAAAATTAAATTAAACTAATAAAAATAAAATTAAATAATAAAATGAAATAAATAATAATAAAACAAAAAATAAATTAAATAATAAAATAAAATTAAAGTGAAATAAAATAAAAACTTAATTCAATTAAATTAATAAATAAAAAATAATTAAACTAAAAATATAAATAAAAATAATACATTTAAATAAAACAAAATGTTATTAAACAAATAAAAATAAATAAAAAAATAAAATAAAATACATTTTAAAAGCTACAAGTGAATTTAGGCATCACAACATTGCAATGTCCAGCATAAAAAACAGCATTTATTTTTAGATTAGTGGTACTAAATTATTTATGTATTTTTATTTTTGTCATGTTAACTATATTATGCATCCTCACTAAACTGTCATTCTAAGGCATTGTAAGTGTTTTTATAGTTGTTGGTAAGTCTTCACAGTATCAGCAATAAAACAAGACATACAACAGACCTGGAAGATGGCAATCCAGGCATAACCAATGTTGTCAAAGTTTATGGCCCCCTTGAAGGGATTGGCCTCTCCGGCAGAGCAGTTGGTGTAATACTTGTTCCAGTTGACGCAGGTGGTGTTGTCTGTGCTATTGTAAGCTGCCATGTCCAGCTGGCACTGCCGGCCCTCCTCGTGGAGCGTGGGGATGGAGGTGCACAAGCGCATGCCGTTCTCCCGTGGTTGCGAACAGATAAACGGGTTCTCGTCATCGTTTTCTGTGTGGTAGTAGTTGTGCAGGTCTAGACTGGTAGGCCTGTACAAAGGAAAAAAATAAGAATTGCTTCTTAAAACGATAGTTTACCACCCAATAATGAAAATGGAATCACTTTTTTAAAGCTGTTGCAAAACTAAGTGACCTTCTTTATTTTAAGGAAGACAAAAATAGAAATTTGGAAAAACTGACTTCAAAAATGGCACAAAAGAATGCAAAAGAGCACAAAAGTATCTATAAACAATCTTCTACGACAGCCTTCCAGGTCTTCTATGATGAACAGACCAAAATTTCCGGACTGAGTCAGTGAAGTGAATTTGTGAATGAATCATTCAAACCAGTTATGTAAACAGCCTCAACCAGGTTACTGAAAATATGTAAGTCAGAAGAAATCTTTGTTCATGAAAAACAAAAAATTCAGTGTGTTCCTCACACAAGGCTTATGTATGCTTCAGAAGACCTGGAATGAGCCATATGGACCCATTTTAAGGATGTTTTATTACTTTTTCTGCTTGGAAGTCCTATTTCCCAAGACATTTTTCAAAAAAAATCACCTTTTGTGCCACGAAAGAATGGAAATGTATCCAACGCACAGTTCAGACAACCCATGCAAAACTGTACATTGAGCAATAACTCAGCCAATGAAGTCCTCAGTGCCCTCCGCTCAGCCTTGGCTTCTTCTAGGGTTGGGCAAACCCCCATTTAAGCAGCAGTCAGGCTGCAGCGAGATCAGCGGTAACTATCTCCAGAAGAAATGCGATTGAGCAAGGCCTAGCTTTAATGGCGTTTGGCTCTGACACTGGATAATTGGGCCGTCTGTCAACACAAATTCACCTCAGAGAGAAAGTGCCATGGCGAATTAGCTGCACAAGTACCTTCAATTACCCATTGGGACAAATCCTAGCCTTCCAAGTAACCCTGCCCCTTGAAATATTTATTTCTTAAGAGCAATTTAACAGTTTAAGACCGTCTTAATGTTACATAATCACCGCTGCGAGCCAATCTCTGTGAGGCAGTGGATTCCTTCACCACGCTGTGTTAGCCAGGCCATGAATCTGTGAAGTCTAATTCATGCTCTCTGTGCAATGACAGCTGCTGGGTTTACAGGGTACATAGTAAACAAAACGAATTGATTCAAGGTTGAAAATTACAGGTAAAGTTACAGAGGAAGTCCACGTCTCTCTTGCCTCCTTTGAGCCCACTGAGTTTTAAAAGACACCCTAAAGTGTTGGGTGAGTTTGGTGAGGGGTAATTGAGAATGAATGGGGGAGATATGTGAGATACGATTGGATATGGCTGGTTATATTCGGCTGTGATTGGTTCATGCGATAAATCCCGCCTCTTGAGTTTGTGCACGTTCTGCATTCACAAATCAGTCTGAATAAACAATATAATGGCGTTAATGGGAAGACTAATTTAAAAAAGTAAGTAAACAACTCACACACTTAAAACGGCATACATTTAAAATGGCACGAAAACATGATCTGTGGGAGTTTTTAGTGAGTAATCAGCTTGGTTAAATTTAAAGTAAATCTCTGTGTCTCTGACCAATACAGTATTTATTAAAAAGAATAGCTGAACATAAGTTCACAAAACAAATACAGTGCTTAAACTGCGTTAAAAACGCTGATTTGATGAGATTAATATTTGGCTGCAATAAAATAAAATAAAATAAAATAAAATAACTACTATAAATACAGTTAAATTAAATTAAACAAATAGAAATACAATTACATAAAAATTAAAATAAAATAATAAAATAATGTAAAATAAATACAATAAAAAATTATAAAATAAAAATGTATTAAATGAATAGAAAACAAAATAGAAAATTAAATACAAATTAAATTAAACAAATAAAAAATATATAAAATATTATATTTTAATAATATAAAATAAATAATTTTAGTAATATAAAATAAAACTAATAAAAATTAAATAAAAATTTTATTAAAAAATAAAATAAAATAATAAAATATAATAAAATAAAGTAACAAAATAAATACAATTACATAAAACTAATAAAAAAATACAATAAAAATTAAATTAAACAATTAAAATAAAAATAATAAAATGTAAAAATAAAATAAAATAAATAAAAATTATATACAAATTAAATTAAATTAAACAAATAAAAATAAAATTAAAAATAAAAATAAAATAATTAAGATGTGACTGGTTATTATCATCTGTGATTGGTTCATGCGATAATTCCTGCCTCTTATGGCATTTTGAAATGGCATGAAAAACATGATCTGTGGGAGTTTTCAGTGAGTAATCAGCTTGGTGAAATTTAAAGTAAATCTCATTGCTGTGACAAATATTTACTGAGCTTTGATGATCCGAAAAATTAAAAAACAGTTAAAAGTTAACTATTAAAAAGAATAGCTGAACATGAGTTCACAAATAAAATATATTGTTTAAATTGTTACTGCCTTGAGTTATTATTTTGGAAAAAATGTAAAATGCTTAAAAACGCTAACTTGAGATTTGCACTTGGCTTTAATGAAAAAGAACATTGATTACACCGTAAATGTAAAAATACAATAGAATTGTTCTTCTGACAGTGTAAGTAATGACATGAATTTACATATGACTTTAAAAAAAGAGAGGAAAAACTAAGAAAAAAGCTTTTAGGACTTTATTTGTTCATTTATTTGTTTGTCCGTGCCAATTTATGTATTTCTCGTTATTGCTTTCAATCCTCTTTTCTGTCAGCCCATAAAATCCAATTTAAATTGATTTTGTGTTGACATTTGGCCTTTCATCATTACAATAATGTGCTCACATTATAAACCTTCTCATTTCAAGACTCCTTGTAAATTAATATCATGACTGTGAAACCATCACACTCACAGGGAGAAGTTTTCTGGGAGGAAGCAGCGATTGCGGAGAAGCCCGGCCCACAGCTGGACCCCTACGATCCCAAAGATGAAGAAAACAAAGAAGCAAAGCAGCAGCACATTGCCCAGCATGGGAAGAGTGTCCAGCAGAAGCGTCACCAGGATCCTCATACCTGCAACACAATAGAAGAGCAACCGTAGTATTATTTCATCCCTCACACGCTCAGAAATACACAGTTGTAATAATAAAAAGATATCGTCAAAAGCATATTGCTCTCGTAAAACATGAAATTATAGTGTTGTAATGCACTGAATAAACTGTTGCTCTCATTCATGTTTATACGCGCCAGTAAAAATCTTTGCTGATATCCAGTTTTTCAGACACTGCTGCTGCCCTGGCTTCTCCAATATATCTGCCCTGTGTCAAACCACAATGCCAGCTGACTGGAGCATAAATGATGAAAATCATTTCCTGCTCAGGGTTTGGCGGGTAATTGGTGAAGCAGGGTAATCCAGCCGGTGCTCCCTGGCAGCCTGCAGTCTGTGGGTGATAACTGTGGCCGGCTGTAATTTCCACATTGGAGGAAGAGTGAGTGGCGATAAGCAGTGAGGCATTAACAGGAATGAATGACAATGGAGGATCCGTGTCATCACATAAAATGGCTCTGTGCTGTGTGGGTTTACAGAGCTCAGTATTGTGCAGATGCTGCATTTCTCAAAGCTGCCGTCTTCGAGATGGGATTCAGCCCCTCTAATGAGACGCCCTGATGGAAACACGGCCTCGAAATATTTTTTATGTCTTGGAATTTAGGGAACGCTGTGTCATTTTGTGAGTGTTTATCGGCCTGTATCTATTTACTTGTAATTAGGAAATGGTTAGTTCAAAACGACAATCGAGTTCTCTGAAATTCTTCAGTGTTTCTTCCAATTACGACGCGTTTCTCGGGGATAATCCACTGCTTGGAGATTTCTGCACAGAAAATCACTTCCTAACTTCGGTCATTAGTGACTCCAAATGACTGTGGAGTTCATCCTAGCACAGCAATTCAGCTAAGCTTGCCAAGTCAGGGCTTAACAAGCATTGAATCAGTGACAGTGGCACAGATCCGTGTCCCTTACAAACTGAAAGGTAATTCCCCACAGGGAAGTGTGTTTCCTTGAGAAAATCACCTTCTGGAATTTGGGTCCCTTAAGAAGACTGACAAATGGAACGCCGGGCCATGTGAGTTTCCTCACAGTACGATAATGGACTGTCTGAGCAGGAGGCTGGGCTAACTTTTGTCAACGTTCTTCGTTAAAGGATTTGTTCACTTCCAGAATAAAAATGTCCTGATAATTTACTAATCCCAATGTCATGATGTTCATGTCGTAAAGAAATTAGGGTTTTTGAGGAAAACATTCCAGGATTTTTCTCCATATAGTGGACTTCAATGGGAATCAATGGGTTGAAGGACCAAACTGCAGTTTTAATGCATCTTCAAAAGGCTGTATATAATCCCAGCCGGGGAATAAGGATATTAGTGAAAAATGAAAATGTGTATACTTTTTTTTTTTTTTTTAAGATTTTTTTTGGCCTTTTTGGCTTTATTAGGATAAGTACAGATCATAGCTGACAGGAAGCGAAGTGGGAGAGAGAGAAGGGGGCAGGAGCGGGAAAGGTCCTCGAGCTGGGATTCGAACTCGGGACGCCCGTAGGCGTGCTGCCCCTTGTACTAGCTCAACGCATTCCGTAATCAAATTGGAAAGGTCACATGTGACGTAGGCGGAAGTACCAACCCAAATGTTTACAAAGCAAATGTACAAAGAAAATTTGCACAAAAGACCCTTTACAAAAAAAGGTAAAACAACGTTGGACGATTTTTCGCCCTACCCTACCTTTCTGAACCAAAGTACACAGACGAAGAACTAACCACGTGTGACCTTTCCAACATAACGCGTATTGCAGAGCTAGTGCAAGACAAGCATTTGTGGTTAAAAAGTACATACATTATTATTTAATTTTTAATTTTTTTAGAAATGGCAATCGTTTCACTCGATAAGACCCTTATTCCTTGGCTGGGATCCTGTACTGAAACTGCAATTTGGACCTTCATCCCACTTAACTGCTATTGAAGTTTATTATATGGATAATAATTCTGGAATATTTTCCTCCAAAAAAAAATAACATCTTGGATGACATGGGGATGAGGGATGAGTAAATTGTCAGAAAAGAACTAATCCTTTAATGTCACTTGACAACTCATTTTATGACTTAGATTTTCCAAAATATTTATAAAACTCAAGGAATTGTTTAATTTTCTAAAAAATATTGTAGTATACACTACACAAAATGTGTATGTGTAAATGTGTATATTTTAAAAACCATGTTTAGGACTAGAATTATTATTTAAAAATAAAATAAATGAATTATTTATCAATATATTACAAAAGGGTAAATTAAAAGCAACTAAATTCTGAAATTGACATAAGAAAATAGTTCAGATTGTTTTTGAAAAAAAAAAAAAACAATAATGCAAAATTCAATTATTTAATTATTCAATTAAAACCAGCATTAAAAAGCTAAATTTAGAATCTACATTAAAACAATAAATTATAAGAAAAAACAACAACAACAACAACAACTAAACATTTAATAAAGTTAATGTGTTAAATGGATAGTCCAACAAAAAATAAATTTAAAATCCTGTATGGATTTTTTTTTTTCTGCAGAACATAATAGAAGATATTTGAAACCAAACCCACTGGTTCCCCCTGACTTCCATTATTAAGATACAAAACACAATGGAAGTCTATGGGAACCAAAACTCTTTGATTACTAACAAAAAAAGACAGCCTTTCATTTCCACAGAAGTAAGCGTGTCATATGGGTTTGGCACAACTTATACCGCTTTTCCACTGGGGCTGGTGCTGGAGCTAGAACCGGTGCTCGGCCAAGACTGGCACTTGTTCAGAACCGGCTCATGTTTTCGCTGGCAGGGAGCAGAACCCTCTACGTTACCAACATGTGACCGCAATCGCTTGTTATCTCTTGCAGAAGGAGAGTGTTGATCTCTTCCGCTGACCATTTCAGAACTGACACATTGCATTAATGTTGTTCATTTTTTTAAAAATAGGCTTGTTCGAGATGCACCGGCGCCGCGCAAACCGATTGGTGTATGACATCAAAGTACCGTGAAAGCAATTTAAAAGCATAAAGAGTCGTCTGGTTTCCATTTGCCCTCGCCGGTACTTTGATTTCATTGCTGATCAGTCTGCGCAGCGCCGATACATCTCGAACAAGCCTAATGGCTCCTTTCAAACTGCAGTCTGCAGCGGACGCTCCACCTACTGATGTCATAGGTTCCCTTGTTTGAGATCAGCAAGGTTTCGAGGCTGGTTCAAAACCAGTATCTGGGCACTGGCCACTGGCACGGCCCAGTTTCCAATTGGGCTCCAGCTCTGGCTCCGGCACCAGCCCTGGTGAAAAAGCTGTACTAAATGGTAGTCCTAAAAGATAGGTTTTTCCACACCTAGATGCCAGTCCCAATTTCCCTTATCACTGCACTGACACCGATACTGACAGACAAATGAAATCTTGCAAATATTCCGGAAAATGCCTTGTTATTTACCCATTTCCTTATCTGACCCAGCTATGTCAGTCTATAGCAATTCACTAACGCAAAGGTCTGACTCTCCGCAGGTGGCTAAACTCATTTATAAACTCCTCCTGAAAAGATTATTTAGGAGAGCGTATTCCCCAAGGGCAGACTGTAAATATCCTGCCATAGCTGTTCTGTTCTGTCGAAAAGAGAGTCTCCCAGGCCACACAATGTGCTCGGGCCCTGTGTTATGAAAAAGACCCCTGGGATCCCCTGCCCTTTGGAGTCCTCCACATGCACCAAACAAGCTCAATAACAAAGCACAGGGGAGAAAGAGATCATAGCCATGCTTTCTATTTATTTCTCATAAGCTTCCACAGATAATAAAAGAGCAGCTTCTCTGTAGGTTTAATTAAAACAGCTTGAGGGGACGTGAAAACCGCAAAAACACAGGAGTCTATTCCGGTGTTGTACGGCTGTAGCAGTCTTAACACAAGGGTGTTGATACTTGGCAGAAGACTTAACGAAAGAGATGAGAAGCTTAATCTTCTCAATATTAATTCAATAAGGTTGTAAAAGGACAACACTCAACCCACTGATTTCATTTCTGCGTCACTTAAAAGCTCATTAAAGAGCTGGTGAAATAAATGCTCTGATGTTAAAAAGATAACTAACCATATATTGATTCATATCTTACCAAAAAACTGTCTGGCCTACATACATGTGCGCGCACACACAAAATGATATATCCAAAGTTCTGTCTTTAAACTCTAGATGGTGCAGGCTGATAAGTTCTAACTCAATCCGACATAATGACATCATTATTCACATGGTGCAGCTGATTGGTTTCTTTTAGTATTAGCAGCCAATGAGCTTGCTGTTCATTGCTAGTGCTTGTTGTAGTGATTGCAGTGCATTTCAGAAACCCTCCACTTTCCCCAGCTCCACCTGTCTGCTATGGAGTGATTTCATGAGTATGTTAAAATATATAATTTTGTTACAATGTTAATAAGGGTTAAAATGTCATTTTTTATAAGTGCTAAAATGTTAATTTCACATTTTAGAAATATTATTGCATATATATTTTTAATAATAATAATATACATAAAAATTTCATTGTTTTCAATAATTATATGATTTATATTACTGTATGTATCCCATATAGTAGAGAAACAATTGCATTTTATTCATCTTTTTTATTCAATATGTATTTTATTTTGAATATCATAATTTAATTAAACACAGTTTAATTTAATTACATTTTTCTTTTAATATAATTTAATTTTTTTTCTTCAAAAACCCTCCACCTTCCCCAACTCTACCTGTATAGATTAAAGTGTTAAAATGTTAGTTTTTATAAGTGCTAAAATGTTAATTTCACATTTTAGAAATATAATTTCTACATATATTTGTAGTAATAATAATATACATAAACAGTTTAATTGTTTTCAATAATTATATGATTTTTTTTTTTAGTTTTTCTTCAAAAACCTTCCACCTTCCCCAGCTCCACCTGTATAGATTTTGTTAAAATGTTAGTTTTACATTTTAGAAATATTATTACAATTATATATATACTTATAAGTGCTAAAATGTTTATTTCACATTTTAGAAATATCATTACATATATATTTTTAATAATAATAATATACATAAACTATATCATTGTTTTTAATAATTACATGATTTATATTACTGTTTTAATTTAACCCTTCACCTTACCCAGCTCCATAGATGTACAAATAATAAAATAAAATAAAATTAAATTAAATTAAATCCCTCCACCTTTCCCAGCTGTACCTTAATACATCTAATACAGGATGATTTCATGTATATGTTAAAATGTCAGTTTTTATGAGTGCTAAAATGTTAATTTTACATTTTTTTTTAAATATTACATACGTTATTTTAATAATATATACATAAACAATGTAATTGTTTTCAATAATACATGATTTATATTAATGTATTTTATTCATATTTTTATTCAATAATAAAGCCATCGACTTGGTCCAAGAGTTATTTCTCTTTTCAAATCACACAAATGACATAGTCCATTTCGCTGTCTGCTTCCTTTGTCGCACTGCCACACTCTCATCTTCAGAATTTTCACAATCCTTAAAAAGTCACTCATGTGGTGGACAAAGTTATCAGTTCCTCTATGTGTCTGCATCTCTTTCTCTAAAGTAGTGCCCTCATCCCTCTCACCAAAATACACGTCCACCACTCCAATTACCGCTGGCCTTCTGAAAGTGATGACCGCGACGTCACCGCTGGCGGACACTCGACATGATGCTGTTCCTCTGCCCAAATAATAATAGAATACACAAGTGGGCAGCCAGGCGGATTTCCAATTAACCTCCAACCGCCCTCCAGTGTGGAATCATGGTGAATTCTAATCCAGAAGATGAAGTGTAAAAGAGATCCAGACTTTCTGACAGACTAATCCACCTTCTGGGGGAGCGAAAGGGCACGAATAGTGGTCTGTCTACATATTACAAACCTTTTAAGAGATCGCTTTTCACACCTGCACACCAAATATAAGGCAGAGTGAGCCAGCTGTATACCACAGCAGTCTTGAGTATTTTGATTTGTGAGGGAACATGTTTGTCATCTACTGACAGTTTTGCCCCGTCTCTTCATCAATCAAGCCGTGGGTGTGGAGAACAACAGAGTGTGGTGTTGATTAAGACAGCTCCTCAAAGAAAGGGAGAACAGAATGACAGAGGGCAGGGTAGTATAGAGGACATAGAAGAAGGTGATGTGAAACACAGAGTAGGACATGACTCTGGAAAGTACAAGCTCAACTATAGACTTTAGACAGGTTAGACGCCATATTGAATTTGACATGGATGAAAACAAGACTGTGAGGGATAGACTTACAGTTTTTACAATGCCAAACACTGTATAAAGATCATAGAGCATATAAGTTTAGGCAATACACAACTTTCAAAACTGTTTTTCAGGAAGATATTTCATCAACGGTATGTTGTTAGAGAACAAATCCACTGAACTCCATGTAGCTCTCTAAGCTATTACACATAATTTAAATATTTTAAATATTTAATAATAATTTATTATTATTATTATTATTATTATTATTAACATGTCTTGTACAATATTTTCTTAAAGGTTACCGATTTTCACGTTATTTGTAAAAATAGATAAGTATTACTAATAAAATAAAATAAATACATTTACATTACATTTTACAATAACAAAAACAACAACAATAATAATAACAATACTGTTGTTATTATTATTATTATTAACATAACTTTTTATAATACTTTCTAAAGGCTAAGCACCTATTTTCACGTTATTTGAGTATAAATAAATAAATCTCATCCTTATAATTCTTAAAAATACACTATAAAAAGTGATAAAAAAGTATAATTACATTTTACAACAACAGCATTATTATTATTATTATTATTATTATCATCATCATCTCATACGATTTATGTTATTTTAAATAAATAAATAAATACATTTAAAAAATACATCAATCAATCAATCCTTATCAATCTATCATAATTCATAGAAATACACTATAAAAAGTCTAAGTACATTCAAAAATAATTAACTTATCTCATCCTCATTGTTCTTAAACCTACACTATAAAAAGTCTAATTACATTTTACAACAACAACATTATTATTATTGTTATTATTATATCTTGTACAAGTTTCATGTTATTTGTGTAAATAAATAAATAAATATTAATTAAAAAATACCTCAATCAATCCTAATCAATCAATCAATCCTAATTTGTAAAAATACACTATAAAAAGACTAAGTACATTTAACAATAAATAAATAATAATAATAATTATTATTATTATTATTATTATTATTACTGAACTCCATGTACCTCTATAATATTTCAAATATTTAATAATAAGAATTTATTATTATTATTAATATTATTATTATAAACATATCTTGAACAAAATTTACTAAAGATTAAGCACCTATTTTTACATTATATGTGTAAAATAAAAAATAATAAATAAATAAACAAACAAACAAATAATTAAATACATACATACATATTATTCTCATAATTCTTAAAAATACACTATAAAGTGTAATTAAATTTTACAGTTATTATTATTATTATTATTATTTTTTTTTTTAACAACATGCACAATATTTCCTGAAGGTTAAGCATAACTGATTGTGTAATCAATCAATCTCATCCTCATAATTTTTTTTAAAATATACTATATAAAGTCCAATAACATTTTTGAAAAATAAAATAAAAAAATAATAATACATAAATTAAAATACAGACCCTAGATGCGGAAATTGCCTTGTAGTGTGGAAAAGACCACCAATCCCAGTGTATTCTGATATTGTCAAAAGAATTTAAAAATGATTATGACATGCTGCTTTAGCTTCCAGCTTGACAGTCTAATGATTGATGATTTGAGTTTAACTCCTATTATGTTTTTCTCTCCCTCTCTCTTTTTGTTTTGATTAGTGCTGGAAAATAAAGTGAAAAATGACAAATAGGATCAACAAAAATCTCTGTCACCCATTTTCCCAGTGATGGTCCGCAGCAGGCGAGCCACAGATAAAATAATTCGCAAATTAATGCACACATTAGGCCTTTAATTAGTCTGGGTGGCTCCTGAATAATGAATTAGGCTGTCTGCTACCACTTCACCCCCCGTCTCTGATTGGCACAGGTATTAATTAGGTATTAATCATGACAGGAATGGATACACTCTTGTCTCCAAACTGAACTAGAAGACAGGCACCTGGATGCCATTTGTGACCTCCCGGGCCTATAGTGAATAACACGAGAATGGGTGCAGTTTGTCTGTCGGACGGATAGGCATACTGAACCGTATCCAGAGGGCAGCTAAACGGACCCCACACAAATTACCCTAGCCGGGCTAGTCAAAACATTCCAGCTAAATGCTACCATTGTTCAATATACATTTTACTACTCTCCACAAATAGGGACATCAAGCAGAATAGGCCAGACATGGCTCCTCGTGAAATAAGAGCCGTGGGGGAACCGCGGGCATCTCCTTGGCACGGAGGATGATTAAAACATCCGGTATATAAAGATGTGGCCAATGAAATATCATCACCGTGCCTTAGAGAAAAAGTGTGTGTGTGTGTGTGTGTGTGTGTAAGAGAGAGAGAGAGAGAGAAAGCCGGTCTCTATTATTCTTTCTGTGTGTGTGTGTGTGTGAAAAGAGAGAAGCCGTAAAAGGCACTGAAGAGGAAAATGATCTATAAATCTAAAGTCCCTAAAATGGCATGAACTCCTCTGGTGTACGACTGAGTCCAGGCTACATTTTTCATTCAAATGTTGATTAAATTGCATTAATTGACCAAAGTGCTTAAATAATGTAATTCAACATAGAACATTCAGAATTTAATAAACTCTTTGATTGAATGCAGGGAATTTAAAAAATCAAATTAAGTTCTGAGCTCCTATTTTCTACAACAGAAACTGGTACAAATGTACCTTAAACATTCAATCACTGTTAACAAAAAACGTACTAACTTACAAAGAACACAATCAATAGATTGCAATATAATATAAAAATAAACTTTTATTACTGTACATACTGCTTTTTAACTGAGTATTATTATGAATGTTTTTGCACATTCCAGACAGACTGTTGAATCCTTCTGCACGTTACATAATCGCAACAAGTGACTGTCTCAGTTATTGGGTTAATTACTGAACAATTAATATAGCTGATTCATTCAAAAACTATGGTACTTTCAGGAACAAAACAAATGTATGCCATTGCGTGACTCGGTGAATCATTTACTTAAATGATTCATTCATAAACTGATTCATTCAGAAACAAAACAAGTGACTGCCTTTGAGTGACTCATTAAATTATTTACCTAACTGATATATTCATAAACATAGACTGGTTCAGGAACAAAACAAGTGAGTGACTGATTGAATCATTTACATAACCTATTTGCTTAAAAAAACACTGATTCATTCAGAAATGTCTGTGACATTTCATAATAAGATTCCGTTCAGTTAACATTAGTTATTGCCCTAGCTAACACTCTTGGTATTAAGACTTGTATGGTTTAATATAACATAAATGATGTCTCATACTGAAATATGTAGTAAAAAAACCCATGAAAGATGTACGTTATTTAAAAAAAAACACACACGTTGTTTTATACATATTTGGGACTACACTGTAAAAAACAAAAAAAACACAATTTGTTGAGTCAACTAATTTGTTACCCTGCAGACTTAAAATTTTAAGTTCAACTTGAAATGTTAAGTTGTACTAAGTAAAAACTTAAATATCTGAGTTGACTAAACAAACAATTTGGTTTGTTAAACTTAAAAGCTGGGCTTGTTACCCAGCTGCCTTAAAATTTTAAGTTGAATGAACTCAAATATCTACGTCGTCACTTAGTACAACTTAACATTTCAAGTTGACTGAACTGAAAATTTTAAGGCAGCCGTGTAACAAATTATTTTAAGTTGAATCAACAAATTGTTTTTTACAGTGTATGGGGGCACCATTATTTTCAATGGCATGGAATGGTTGCACTCGGTGAGCTACTGGCACTACCTGTTGCTATTTTTACCGCAACACAACTCTTAATACACAACTCGAAAAATAAAATACTGATACGATGCCACATTGTGCGGTTTTTGGTTGTAATTTTCAGTTGAAGGGTAATGAGAAGCAATGTAAGTCTTCACTGCTTTCCTAGCGATGAGAAGAGGAGAAAAGATTGGGAAGATGCCTGTGAATGAATAAAA
This sequence comes from Labeo catla, assembly GCA_012976165.1. Lineage (NCBI taxonomy): Eukaryota > Metazoa > Chordata > Actinopteri > Cypriniformes > Cyprinidae > Labeo > Labeo catla. The sequence goes on along the minus strand of VONZ01000157.1, from coordinate 186,577 downwards.
TTTCCTAAAGACCTACGTCTTTGTTCTCTCCACTTTAGCCCTGATGCCTTTGAGGCTTTTAGTGGACCACAGCTACTGAAAGAGCTCACAAACGGCAGAGACAAGAAATGCTAGATGCCACCCCGGCAGGATGTAAACATGCTGACGCTTGTCATGATGCCACAGCCACTGAAGTTTTCTCACCTAGGGCTGCAACGATTCCTCTATTCGAGTATTGGATTTTAAAACATCCTCAATTGCATATCATGCTATTAATAGCATAATTCTATTAGGAATTCACAAACACTACGATTCAATTAAATATATACTATATGCAGTGCAGATTTAATATATGCGCTTTAATTATTTACATGCGTGTAGGATACGTACGTACATCTTAGATCGGCTCCGTTCACAGTAAATGCTGCTACAAAATGTGTGGAGCGTCTCAGACTCCATTTCTGCATGTTGTTGTGAGTTTGGGTTTATTATAACGTTTATCTGGGAACGCAAAGTGCGCTATTTCATCAGATTTGTAAGGTAAATCAGGAGAAAAGATCATTATCTTTCTCAATATGCTAACTGTTCGTCACGATTTCAAAATAAAAGTTCAAACATTCGCTGTGAGTTTACACATTTTGATGTCCAAACATTCAAGAAATTACAGTGGCTGTAGCTTTTTTATCATAAAGAAATGGCCGAAAATGGAAGACAGAGCGGAGATTTGAAATAAAATGTTGTAGATTGCACAGTAAAGTGTAAAAACAATCGTCAGGCTGTTGGCGCCCTCTGCAGGCATTTGTTATAATGCGTAATGTACATTAACTCTATTGTTTATAGTACATTATGTATTTTAACAGTTTTGTTCAATGAAACCATATGATTACTTGCTATTTGATACGATTTTAAATAACGTAAATCTTTCATGGGTTTTCTACTACATATTTCAGTAAGACACATCATTTGTGTTATATCAAGCCATACAAGTCTTACCCGGGGTTCCCTTTAACAAAAATACAACTGTTCATTGTTAGCTGTAAGAAGAATTTGGAAAATCGTTGCTGATATTATACTCACTGGGCACTCGGTTGATAGCCCGAAGAGGTCGAAGTACTCTGACCGTCCGGACTGCAGAGAAACTAACATTCTGCAAGTTGAGAGAGTATTCCAGCATCCTGTAAACACACACACAAATAAAAAGTGTTTCAACTTTCAATAAAGCAAGATATTTGAATGCATGCACACACTAATGAAAACCCATTACCTCCCATTTGCAGTGCATCTGTTAATTAATCCACATTTTGGATTTTATTGGAATTTTTAATGTCATCTGAAGGCAAAAACTGATCTGATATTTAAACTGACGAACACGCTCCATATGTATTACTTACTATGGCAGCAAAGCGTAAAAGGCAAGCAATATTTTCAAATAAACGCTGACAGGCCAGACACATTAGTGGCGTGTTTTCTGCAGAGCTGCCAACGCTATACTGTAGATCAATCGAAAGTTATCAGGATTCATCAAACAATTACACTGAATCGTTTTCAATTAGGTCAAAGAGAGGTGGAAGGAAGGTTAATGTAGAGCTTTCGCAAACAAACACATCCACAGCTGCTCCGCACATGTGAACTTCGGAGCGAGGCACATGAAAGAATCGCATGTTTTTGTAGAAAATAAACAAAGTGTGTGTCTCTATGTGCCTGTGAGCTTGCAACCGTGTAATTGCAAACCCAATAACCGTTCCTGACCATACAACGACTTAAAAACAACGACTTACAGTACGTATCGAGGTTAACACACAAAGCTGATGACGATAAGCATAGGCACATGTTAATGAGGGTTCTCACGGTCACATGGCCCGCTTAGATTAAGGCTGCGTGATCTGGGGTATTTCTCCATTCCTTCAAATATGGATCGAGTGAAGTCGGTGACGTGCAAACAGTGCGAGCCCCATTAGCCAAGCAGGGCAGTGAGGAAATGTGTTCTGACTTTGTTGCTCCTGAAATGTGCAGAACAGCTTTGAAGGCACTGATTGGGCTTGATGGAAACCAGCTGGTGACTGGACTGCAAAAATAATAACAGTGGTGACTAAGACTAAAATTTGAAGGAATGGGAATGAAGAAAACACGAAAATATCAAACGAGAAGGGGAACACAGGAAGTGGATATGGAGAGAGGAGATTCGAGTGAGAGGGAAAGGACAAAAACGCCTATAAAGGAGGAGAGAGACGGGACATGCGTGAGGACACTCCGCAAAAATGTCCCCGGGGACGTAGATGTGTCTAAACAAGGAGGACGTGTGTAAATGTGGTATCGTCAACAGTCTCTTAGTCTCTAATATGCCTGCTCGCAAACACATAAACAAAAAGTGAAGTGTCAAGCCCGGGCGTTTGTCCAGTCAGCGCCTAGATCTCTGTTATCTGTTTGTGTGTTGGAACGACCGCGGTGAAGGATGACACACCTTCCCAGAATCTCTCCGTTTCTTGAAAACATGGTCGCACAATCAACAACAGCTCCACGCTGCGTATACAATGCCAGTTGCGAGGTCACTATAATAGGAAAAGTATGAGCGAGCCAAGGGTCTCGGATTCAAAACAAGTGTGGCCTTCCACATCCATAAGAAATCCGCTCAAATCGATCTCCGGCTGCACTCAAGAGAGCTAGCGTGCTGTTGTGTCTTGTTTGAACAGCTCCGCAACACACTACTGAAAGGACTGAAAGACATTTAAATTCCTGCAGCATTAGAAATACCAGCTCTTTTGGGACATACTCCGTTTCATACGTTATGAACCAGGGTTGTTCTGTATGATCAATGCAAGATTTGTTGGTTTACGTAAAAAGGTTGCAACGGAGTACATGCAGTATTTCAGATGCTTTTGCTTCTCTCTCTCTCTGTCTAGTCCCTTGTGGTCTTCAAAGCACCCGTCCTGGCTGCAGTTCAATCAGAGCTTGGTGTCTTCCACCACCTGGCAGGTTAATGAGGCGAGTTTCAGAGGAGGTTCACTTCCGAACAATCAGCTCTCCATTAAGATAGAGAGGGACGATACCCCTAACAACACACGCACACATACTCTGTCCTCACTTTCCCTCTCGGTCTGTCCCCATGAATTAAATTCTGTCTTATTTCTTGTATCTTGTTTTAGACCAACTACAAATACATTTATACAGCGCATATGTATGAGACTAGTACAGTTACATAATGCTAGTAACAAGTTTTGTTTGCTGTGCCAATGTAGTTATGCTAAAACACATCAAAATGTTTGTCCCTTTTTTCCTTTATTATTGCTAATCAGAGGTAGGTTTTATCACGGGAAGAACATTTGATTAAACAAAATTTTAGGTCCTTGCAGACAAGATGAGTCATACATTATCGGTTGACTTCCTAGAAGAGAAATTCCTGGAATTTTCCATATTTAGGAAACGTAATCAGAATGACTATGTAAAACATCCTTAAAGAGACAGTTCACCCAAAATTGAAAATTGAAATTTAAGCCATCATAGGTGTATATGACTTTCGTCTTTCAGACCAATACATTCAGAGTTATATTTGGGTCATTCTACAGAAATGCCCACTTTTGGTACGGCAATATGTCTTAAAATGTATTTATTTTTCTAACATTTAAATTTAGACCACTGACTTTATGAATAGCTTAATGATTTTTTCAAATCTTTTTTGTGCAATTACTTAAAGACCAGGTAACAAGGTTTTTATGATTTTTTTCTCGATTTTATTTTTTCAGTATGCAAGAAAATGCAAGAAATAAGGAGATTATGTAACACCGTAACACCAGTGACACAATGAATCACCAGTGACATAAAGAGACCTGATATACTGATCTTCACTTTTGTTACCCCTAAAGTGACCCACCAGTGACAATTTTCATGAAAAATGCATTGTACAAATTGGCTGCTGCAAGTTATCAAACTACCTGTTGTCAATCATGGTATACTCACTAAATTAAGTAGTTTAATCCATTTGTACTCTAGTTTTTTTACAAATCCCTAACAATAAAGTAGGTCACACCAGTGACTTCAACTAAAAGCTTCATATGAAATGAAGAGATAGGGACAGTGGACTTAACATGGAGCTTTTTTCATAGATCATTAGGAAATAGGAAGAAGGAAGTCAAGCGATGTCATCAGTGTGATTTTTATTTCAAAATAAACAATTTTTGTTAAACGGTAACACCAGTGACATCTCCATGAGAGCACTACTTTATATTTTATAATATATATTTTAGAATATTTATTCAGCATTTAGTTTTTTATGCCATTTACATCATATATTTGATAGTTATGAATACGTTATTGTATTTTAAATGGTAGAAAAAAACTTTGGAATTCTATATATTTAAATTAAAAACAAATATTGCCACATCAGTGGCTCAAGAAGGTGTAATTGTTCCAATAACATTTTGTTTCATTTTAAAATATAGTGAAATTGTAACTCTAAAGCGTTTTTCAAGTGTAATATGTCTGTAAATGCTACGGACAGAAAAATGGACATTTTCATAGAATGACCCATTAAAAAAAAAAAAATAAATAAATAAATAAAATGTCCTGACTCTTCCAAGCTTTATAATGGCAGTGAATGGGTGTTGAGATTTTGAATCCATTCATCATAAAAAGTACTCCACACAGGGGGTTTTTAAAAGCCTCCTGAAGAATCAATGTGTTTTTGTTTAAGAAAAATATCCTTATTGGAAAATTTATAAACTGTAGTTTATAGCTCCCGTTAACTGTTGTACACACATTCATGAAATGACGCAGGACGTTGGCGTAGCATAAGCTCCTGTCTTGCGAGAACCAAGTTTTGTTTACAGCAAAGGAAAACCAGTCTCCTCTTGGTTTATATCAAAATCCTCTGACATTTTTCTTTACAAATCCTCATTTTGTACTTTTAATTCATGACTGGTGTTTTGTTTTACTCTTTTCTCTGGTTCATCACTTCCACGTTCGCCTACGTCCTACGTCATCTGCTGGAACGCCTCTCTCTCCTGGACGTGCGTACGACAGTTAGCCGAAGCTAGAGATTACAGTTCATAAAGTTTTAAATACTGATATTTTTCTACACATACACATCGATTCACTTCAAAAGGCCTTTATTAACCCCTGTGGTTTTGGGTAATAATTTTTATGATGGATGGATGCACTTTATTGGACTTCTAAATCTAAACACCCATTCACTGCCATTATAAAGCTTGGAAGAGCCAGGATATTTTTTAATATGTCTCTGAATGCATTTGTCTAAAAGAAGAAAGTAATATACAATACACCTTTTTTGGGGGTGAACTGTCCCTTTAATGCATATTTTCCACAAATATATTAAGCAGCGAAAAGTTATTTTAAACTGTAATAATATTCAAAATATTAGCTTTTTATTTTGGTAACGTAAATGTAGACTTGGTCAGCATAACAGACTTCTTTCAAAAATATTAAAAACATTTAAAGAGTAGTCTATATATAAATGCTTTCTGCTCTGTTTCAGCTACATCCGCTAAAAGCTATTTTCCTAAACTTTCACTAGCATACAGATTGCCTTTGAGCTAACAGGTGTGGACTAAAAGCTACAAAACTTACATTTTGATTTCACGGGGCTTGTCTAGTTGTCTCAGCTCGCCGACAAAAAGATTCAAACATACTGTATTTCTCTTCAGTTTTATATTTGTGTCTTGTACTTTTCTATTTATTTTTCTCTCAACAAGCTCTCAGAAACAACTGCCGTCAGGGGTGCTCTTCTGTTTTTATGGGACGGGAAAGATTGATTTACTATGGTCGGAACAGGATAATCTGCCCCTAGCCTCGAATTCAGAACAGCAAAATGACAAGTTCCTTTCTGTTTCTCAAATAAATATTCTTCAAAACAATACCTCAACACCTAAGCCAAGCAAAAGCCTTCCAATTCAAAGAGAAAGAATATCTGAGAGCACAGACACTTCCCTAGCTTTCTCACCATTTTAATGAGGAACAAAGTCAGGTTTTTGTTCTTTCCTTTATTTTTCCCTCTCTAGCTTTCCCCTTGTGTCTATATACATTATACTATGTCAACACTGACCCATTCTAGGGCCCTGTGGTCGCTTTACAGAATAATAATCATAATGGAAGCTAATGCAGACATATAACTCGAGTGGATGAAGAGGAAACCAGATTTGCTCCGTGTGCCTTAGCTAAATAGCGTTTCTCTGATGGGTCGAAAATAAATGAATGAAGGAGACCTGTAACTGGCTTTTTCCTTGAGGAAACGTTTGATAACCTTTGTTCATAATGCTTTGTCCTTGTCTCGTCCTATTGACAAGGTCTGGGTCTGAACATAATGTGTGTCAGCAGTGGGTCTGGAAACAGCCAAAGAAGCATCATTAAATCAGAAGCAGAGGTGGACATTTGGATTCTCCTCTCCTTCATGAAAACAGTGGTTTGATTAAGAACTGAACAACAGATGACAAAAGTCAGACTTTTTAGAATTTGCCTTTTCAATGAGCCTGAATATTTCATAAAAGTTATTCAATTTATTCAAATCTATTTAACACCCACCCACCTAAACACTCTAAATTATCAGGCTGTTTTGATTTTCTGAGCAGTATGACATCATATTGTTCAGGTTCCGCCCACAACTTCTGACAGACTGTCCTGTATTAGAATATTTTCATCCTTAGCCAGTTCTACACTTGCCGTCATTTTCCCCGTGTTCGAACAACTGTAGCGACTACGTCTCGTAAGCAATGCAGGTGTTTTGTATTTGGATATAAAAATGAACATCAGAGATTTCATTTTCTCCTGACATCAAAGCCACTGAGGATGCAGCAGATTTGTTTTGTTTTTGAAGGTAACGCCACTGAATACACAAAAAAAAATGAAAGAAAGGGCGGGGCAAGCAGCAGTTCATTATCATTTAAAAAACTCGTCACTGTAAACAGGGAAAAATGGTGTCGTTTTAAACAACCGTTGAGGAATTTTAACCAAAGTATGTTGGAGACATTTCATGAAGACCCTAAAGAATTAGGGGTGTAACGGTACACAGATGTCAGTTCGGTACGTACCTCGGTTCGAGGGTCACGGTTCGATACGATTTTGGTACAACAGAAAAAAAAAAATGTACCATGCTAGGTTTCTTTTCATTTATTTTAAACAGACAGTAGTACAAATTACAATGTTTTTCCACCTACATGTGAAAATACTAAATATTATATCAAATTAATATCATATATAGGCTATAAATCTGCAGTACATATATACATACACAGAATAAATACTTGAAATATATTTAATTTAATTAACTGATAGACAAGCGGAAAAAACTGTGCGACATGTAACGTAGCCTATACCTGCTGAGTTTCAGTTCAGTTTTGTGACAGAAAGGAAACTCAAATGGCAGAAAGCGACATTCTGTTTGTTTTGTGGTATGAGGAAAGTTTAAGTAAACGCACCGGCGCACACAAACACAAAACATAGCAGTTCCAGGCTTCTAGCATTGCTAACAGCACAGTTGGTAACGTTACTTTATCAAAATAAAACACAGTGAACCAAACAGTCAAATCAGAATCAACACATCTAGTGTGCTTTGTTTTCAAGTGCGCAACTCCTGGCATTCGCTGTTCTCCTGTTGGCGGTTATCAAACAGAGTTGCATTACTGCACCCCCTTCTGCATAGAGGGTGAATTGCCTATGTTTGTTGTAAGGCCTCATGCACTGAACCGAGATGCCGGTACCGGGGCGGTTCGGTACGAATACGTGTATCGTTACACCCCTATAAAGAATCATACCAACTTGTGAAAAATGGGCATCCAACGTCCCCTTTAAAGCATCGTGAAAGTCATCCAGACTTGAGTGAGTATTTGATTTTTGGGTATATTACTGCTTATTATTTTACAGTCATTATTTCACCATCTCTCCTGTTAGTAAAAGCAAACATTTCTCTGTCCTTTTCTTTCCCTAGGTTTCAGCCTAATGGATGTGTGGAAGCTCTCAGCCATCTGCTCGTATCTGCGAATGACTGTGTTATCTGTTCCAGGCATCTCCATATACAAATTTGAGATGAAGAACTACTAAGATGAAAGCGCTGGATGCTATCCAGTATCATCCACAGCTTTCCGGCCAAATGGCATTCCTGAAGACTCTTATACCCAAGCACGGAATCCTCATTCAGGCCAGTAGAGACTCTATTAGCACCGGTGATGTGGGTCATGACCTGATCAGGAGCTTTTACTGAGATTCAATCTAGAGCAGACCTGCCTCTAAACTGGTCGCGGCTGTTAGCTAGAAAAGAAATAAAAAGTAAACTTCATCAGCTATTGTTGATGGTTTTTAGCAGTCCACGTCTAAAGGGTTCCAATGAGCATGTTCTGGTGACAGTCACACGGAAGACAGAAGCCGTCAGCTTTTTTGACATGAATGACGGCAATTACGTTGACAGGTTGTGCTAGCCTTAGAACTATTGACTTGACCAGAAACTGACAGCTGTCTACATGAAACACAATACATGTCAGGTCAAACAACCCTAAAGGAAAGTAAATTATCAACATATTCTCACCAAGACATTCATCTGAAAAGGCCATTATGAGATAAAATGATTCTTAATTTTAAAGCGAAGAAAATCTTTGAAACTAAAATATATGAATAGGGGAGTATTATGTCAGTCAATCCTGGCTCTCAGGTCAGCTTGCTGGGTTTAAAATGAGCGGCGAGTGTCTACCAGAAGAGAGAAAGCGAGTTGAGGGGTCTTTCTAAGTTAAAAACCTGAAATGCTTCCAGGCAGACTGCCAGGCAAAAAGCCAATGATACAGGGAAAGAGGAAGAAAAAGTGGAAGAAGATGAGGAAGATAAAGAGGAGAAGGGGATGTACTTCAGATGTGTAAGTAGAAGTGAATATAAATGCAGACAAGGAAGATAACAGGAAGTTAATATGGATGTAGAAATAAATGTGGATAAAAGCAGCATGTGGAAGTGGATCACAAAAGGAGGCTTTAGAATTACCGGAATGAGGAAGAGGAAGGTTAAAAAGACAGAAGATTAAAACTTTTGGTCCTGGCCTTAATGGTTTAGCTTGCAGACTAGGGATATTCCCGAATCCGAATATCGTGTTCAGAAAGGAAATGACGTGGACTACGAAACCCCTGAGGGTAAAAAATACAAGATGGGAGGGAAAATATACACTAGTCAAAAGTTTTTTAATGTTTTGTAAAGAAGTCTCTTCTGCTTACCAAGCCTGCATTTATTTGATCAAAGTACAGCCAAAACAGCAAAAAACTGAAATATTTTTACTATTTAAAACAGCTGTTTTCTATTTGAATATATTTTAAAATGTAATTTATTCCTGTGATCAAAGCTACATTTTCAGTATCATTATTCCAGTCTTCAGTATCACATGATCCATCATTTTAATATGCTGATTTGCTGTTCCAGAAACATTTATTATTATTAATATCAATATTTATTACAGGTGAGTATTTTTCTCAGGATTCTTTGATGAATAAAAAGATCCAACAATCTGCATTTATCTGAAATAAAAAGCTTTTGTAACATTATACGCTATACCATTCAAAAGTCAGTACAATTTTTTTAATAGAAATTCTAAAAATTAATACATTGAGCAAGGATCCTTTAAATTGATCAAAAGTGATAATAAAGACATTTACAATGTTACAAAAGATTTCTATTTCAGATAAATGCTGTTCTTCTGAACTTTCTATTCATCAAAGAAACCTGAAAAAAATTCTACTCAGCTGTTTTCAACATAATAATAATAATAAATGACTTTTAAGCAACAGATCAGAATATTAGAATGATTTCTGAAGGATCGTGTGACTGGAGTAATGATGCTAAAAATTGAGCTTTGAAATAACAGGAATAAATTATATTTTAAAACATATTTAAATAGTAATCAATTATTTTAAATGGTAAAAATATATTCAGATATTTATAAAAAAAATATTTCGCTGTACCTTCGATCAAATAAATGCAGGCTTTAATAAGCAGATGAGACTTCTTAAAAAAAAACACACACATTAAAAATCTTACTGTTCAAAAACTTTTGACTGGTAATGTATATTTCAATGCTTTTTCTTTATATTATATTTTTAATTATATTGTTGGGTAATTGCACTGTATATAAATTGCAGGCGTCAGAGAGCCGCTATTAATATGTGGGGCATTAAAATCGTTTTTGAATGCGCACCTGTGTTTTACTTTCACTCTTAAGATTTGTGATTGGAGCGATAGTATCTACCACACATTTTACAAGATTAGATGTATGTTAGTGGTGAAATTTTATGTACTGTAATGTAACAGGCTACCCCTAGCAAGTGGCTAACCATTTCACTTTAGTGGCTCCGTAGAACGCGTTATTCGTTTTCCGTGCACATCCCTATTCCAGACTAAACATACATCATATCCCAGATGAGAAACATAACATTCAGCATATCATTAGAAGCACTGATGAAAAATAATAGTGTAAAAACACCAGGTTTTCCAGTAAAAGAGCAAAAATAAAAGATCAAATTTGTCTTGTATCTGTTTCCTGTCTAGGCCAAAGTTGGCACATTACTGCAAGACATGAAGGTTTTGTGCAGCCCTGTAGTAGAGAGAAAATAATGCCTGAAATAATAACATATTGGTTCTTTGTCAAAGTATGCAACATTTGGTAGAGCATTATGGAAAAACTCGTAAAACTCACTTCCATCAAGGTTATGGCAAAGTATGCTAGAAGAAATTCTAGAAATGCCTTTATATCCAATCTCTCGTTAAAACACGTAAAAGCTTTTCTGTCTCATAGAGCATTTAAAAAGCCTCGAAACTGTCACAATCCCTTGTAGAAGCCCCGTGGATTTGGAAAGTTTTGTGTATTTAACTCAGTGTGTGTGAAGACTCTGTGGATAGGAAAAGGGCAGACTAATTTAAAAGTGATTCAGCAGAAGTTGCCAAACCGCTGCGGGTGTCTGAAACTGATACCTTGTCTTGGTGGGGTGTATTGAGGGTCTGCATTCTCTAAGGGTTTGCTTTGAAAGATTGAGAAGAGAGAAGGCTCGCCTCAATGTCTCTGCAGATGAGACACACAAAGACATACGATCCACAGTACAGCAGCCAAGATCTTTCGCCTTCTATAAGCTCCCTGGCTCACCTCAGATAGAAGAGAACAGAAGATTCAGCAAAACAATGTCTGAGTGAAGGGGGTTTTGGAAACCGAACCATTCAGCTGAACCACCAGCACCAATTTATTCACATAGTAAGCAGGGTAAAGTGAGCTTTAGACTTGTGATTTATTGCGTCAGAATGTTCTCCAAAAGGAAAATAAGACACTAAATGTTAACCTTTAAACTGAAACAAATGGTTCATATAAACCATGCCTCCAAGTTCTCTGGTTTATAATGAATTACACTTTTTATGTTACTTTGCTTGCCAATTTTTGCCAAAGCCCAAAAAATAAATGAATTTTAGTCCTTACAAACAAGAACCGTGGTACTGCCATGTTTTTTTGGACAAGGTACTACATTGGACACTGGACAAGTAGCAAGTACCATGGCTTTTTGGTCAAGTCACTATGGTACAACCATTGATTTTTGGACATATTTTTGGTGTATATTAATTACATACACCTTGCAGAATCTGCAAAATGTAAATTATTTTACCAAAATAAGAGGGATCATACAAAATGCATGTTATTATTATTTTTTAATTAGTGCTGACCTGAATAAGATATTTCACATACAAGACATTTACATATAGTCCACAAGAGAAATTAATAGTTAAATTTATAAAAAATGACCCTGTTCAAAAGTTTACATACACTTGATTCTTAATACTGTGTTGTTATCTGAATGATTCACAGCTTTTTTTTTTTCTTTTTTTTTCACAAATTCTTTGGTTTTTAAGTATTTTTGTGTATTTGAAGCCTTTCCAACAATGACTGTATGATTTTAAGATCCATCTTTTCATGCTAAGGACAACTGAGGCACTCATATGCAACTACTGCAGAAGGTCCAAACACTCACTGATGCTTCAGAAGGAAAAAACGATGCATTAAGAGCCGGGGGATGAAAACTTTTTGAATTTGAAGATCAGGGTAAATTTAACTTATTTTGTCTTCTAGAAAACATGCAAGTATCTTCTGTAGTTTCTGTAGGGCAGTACTAAATAAAACCAAAAAAAAAAAATATTTAGGCAAAATAAGAAAAATGTACATATCTTCATTCTGTTCAAAAGTTTTCGCCCCCCGGCTCTTAATGCATCATCTTTCCTTCTAAAGCAACAGTGAGCATTTGAACCTTCTGTAATAGTTGTGTATGAGTCCCTCAGTTGTCCTCAGTGTGAAAAGATGGCTCTCAAAATCATACAGTCATTGTTGGAAAGGGTTTTAAAAAAACAAAAATGCTAAAAAACCAAATAATTTGTGGGACCTGAAGGATTTTTCTGATGAAAAGAGGGCAGTTTAACTGCTCAGGACAAACAAGGGACTCATGAACAACTATTACTAAACAAAACACAGCTGTGGATTATTCAGGTAACAACACAGTATTAAGAATCAATCATATGTAAACTTTTGAACAGGGTCATTTTTAAAAATTCAACTATTATTTTCTCATCTGGATCATATGTAAATGTATTTTATGTTAAATATCGTATTCAGGTCATTACTAAATAAAAAAAAACAACATGCATTTTTTATGATCCTTCTTATTTGGGTAAAATAATTAACGTTTTGCAGGTTCTGCAACGTGTATGTAAACTTTTGACCATTACTGTACCATGGTACTTTTTTGTAAAGCCAACAGCCAAATGTTTGCCAGATCCTTCAGAAGTCACCACAACTGATCAAACTGCTGAGAACGTGTAAGATGATATAGACTGTCATGAATTACAGAAGGTTTTGGTGGTAAGCATTTCATCTGGAGAAGTATCAAAAACCCAGGGGGAAACTAGTTTGCGCCAACAGCGGAACAAGCCAGCAGTCTGTCACTCTTGTATGGTTATCTTGTGTACACACTTTGCATGATATCTCCTGAATGCGCTTCCATACACTCCATATGCTGGGATGATTTCCATTTCAACAAATAATCCTATGAGATTACTAACATGACACACGAGGTTAGGTCAGAGGTAGTAAATCTGGCAATAAAGCCCGTGCTGCCATGACTGACAAGCTTCATGGAATGGAAATGGGAGTCCTTGTGTTTCTTGGAAAGCACACGTCGCAAATAACAAACCACAAATCTTTTATTCACTAAGCAGCTTGTCTTTCCTGACCTCTCTCGAAACACTGTAGATCCATATTAGTGATACACAATTTCTTTACTATATTTCCCAGGGCGCGCATTTACACAACTAACTGTCTGTATTTAATATCAATCTCTTTGTTTTATGTTGTTTACAAACCTATGTTCATTGATTAGTGCTTCACACTGTAGTGCCTCACACAACAGCGTGCCCTATTTAGAAGACTTAAGACGCACACATACACAGAAATGTAGAAACTGGCTGTGATGATGATTATTTTGACACTCACAAAGATGCGCTGAAGAACTACGTATCTGCAGCTAACTATGTGTGACACGTCATGTGACCAATTCAGAAGACAAACGGGCTGATAACAGGAAGAACTAGCCGTATCCCAATTCTGTCATTACTTTCTTACCCCCATGTTGTTCCAAATTGATATGCTGTTATGTCTACTGGGAAACATGAAAGAATACATTTTAAAAGAATTTTCTTTTAGCTCGTTAGTTTCCACAGTGACCATCTCTTTCCAGGAAAAAAAAAAAGCACAAAAAAGTAGTTCATATGGCAAAATAATCCAAGACTTCTAAGGCTTCTAATGGCAGTGAATATTTACTTAAACTTATACATATTTTTTTTATTACTTTATAGTTGTTTATTTATTTATTTATTTATTATTTATATACATGGTCAATATGAACTGTCACTGGAAGAAAAAACTTCAGTAAGTTCTTCAAAAGTCCTTTGTATGCATTTCATGACAAATAACAAATAAATAAAAAAAGTAATAAAAAGTAATCTGAAACAGTAAATAAAATAAAATAAAATAAATAAAAAGTAATTTGAATAAAATAATTTGAAACACTGGATCATAAAATAAAATAAAATAAAATAAAATAAAATAAAAAACATTTAATTTGAAACAATAAAATAAAATAAATATTTGAAAATATTTTATTACAAATTAAATTAAATTGATTTAGAACAACGTGGATGAGAAAAAATAGATTATAGGTGCTTGAAAAGGGATTAATCTTTGGATGAATTGCTTTTTGAATCAAAATAATTAATCAAGCAAAAAAAAGTACTGTTCACAAGTATGGAGTTGGTTAGATTTTTTTCCTATTTTCCTAATTTGATAAAAAAAACTGTAATTATATTGTGAAATATTATAATTTAAAACACTCCAGTGTTTTAGAAATGCTGATTTGAAAATTAATGTGTGGCTTAATATTTTTGTGGAAACATTTGTTTCAAAATTCTTCGATAAATACAAAAAAAAAAGAACATTTATTTGAAATATAAATATATATTTGAGTCTGCAAATTGTAAATATATATTAAAAACCTCAATTCAATGCATCCTTGTTAAATAAAATCATTAATTTCTTTCCAAAAAACAAATAAATAAATACAGCACTGGCCCCAAACGTTTGAACAGTAATGTATTCATATTAAGGCTGGGTTTGAACACAAATTTCATGATTCGATTCAGTTCAATTCTGAGTCACAAGCTTGCAATTTGGATTTATTCAAACATAAATGAAACACTAAAGAACAGTAAAAGCTATAATGAATATGTTATGTGATGCATATATGTAGCAAAAATGCTCTTCTCTAGAGTTCATTTTTTGAGCTGACTAACAAGTTTATGGTCACCGAATATTTTAAGGTAAATGTGACATTACATGACATTATTTGTCATGTACAAACTGTTATATTAACGTCTTTGCATAGTCGATTGAGCGATTACATGAGACAGGACTCTCTTTTAACATACTTTCAGCTGTTCACTCATGCTTATTTTGTGCTGTAACTAGTAGTAAGGCGTAGTTCACATGCGCTTTACACTGTCGCTTCTTTTGAACTGAGGTGCTACAGCAATCTGTCACTCCACATTAAACAGCCTCAAAACGGCATTTATTGTTTGAATATTGTAATAAAATGAATAGAATTTGAAATCTAAAACTTTGTTTCATATCAAAAGTAACAAAGCACAAAGCTTATTAGGATTTATTGGATGGGAGATGCGCTAGAATACGTTCATTAACTGAAACCAGGCTAGATTAATCAATTCTTGGGATTTAAGACTTGTTTCGTAAAAATGAGAATCAATTAAAATCAAGAAATCTATATTTTTAGCCAGCCCTACACTGTAAAAAAACAATTTGTTGAGTCAACTTAAAATAATTTGTAACCTGGCTGCCTTAAAATGTTAAGTTCAGTCAACTCAAAAAAATTATTAAACTTGAAATGTTAAATTATACTAAGTGACAACTTAGATATTTGAGTTGAATCAACTTAAAATTTTAAGGCAGCTGGGTTACTTACCCATCTGTTAAGTTTAGCAAACACAAATATCTAAGTTGTTACTTAGTACAACTTAACATTTCAAGTTGACTAAACTTATTTTAGTTGACTGAACTTAAAATTTTAAGGCAGCAGGGTAACAAATTATTTTAAGCTGACTCAACTAATTGTGTTTTTTATTATTTACAGTGTAATGTATATAGATTTTAGTAAGATTTGGCAGAACATACAAGGACAATATAAAGTATACAGATCTGCACTTATTCTTACTACAAAATAACTAAATTTCAGTAAAGTCATTTCAGGACTCACCCAGCCAACACAATGAAGAAGTCTAGCCGATTCCAGGTGTCTCCAAGGTAACACTTTTTCCCAAAGATGCCCAGTGCAACCATCTTGATTACCATCTCCACAGCAAAAAAAGCAAAGATGAAATCATCAAAGTCCTGAGGGGGAAAAAAGAAACATCCGAAGGGTTAGCAAAATCTTAAAATGCTGCACTGGTCAAATCAGAGTTTGCAAAAATGTTCTTCTCTTGATCAGGAACCCGTACTAAATTAAGGACAACTTATAAATAAAGAAATAAACCCTCCAAAGGCATATGCAGATGAATATAAAATTTCCACTTTGATGTCACAGCATAGAGAGTGTGTGTCCATGTGCTGAAGGGCTATAAGCCTTGACTCATCCTCACACAGTGATCTCAGAAAGTCTGAGTGGGCACAAACAGCCAATTCACCCAACAAATCCTCTGCTTACATTACCGGAAATGTGCTTTGCATGAAAAAAAAAACCTTATTAAACGCGCATATACAAAGACAACAATCTGCAATATGGAGTTTTAATGAATATAAACACAAAATACAGCATTAAGAGGTTAAAAGAATCAGAGGCCACTCACTTTGTGAACTTTGTGTCACATGAGCCATGAGCGCAACGGTTAAAAATGTCCGTCTAGTGCATGTTTGCATAGAAAAACAATGAAAAAGTAACACAGGGGAATGGAAAAATGTGTTGTGTGTGAACAGACCCTCAGTCCGTGTCAGTAAATTAAGTTTGCGCTAATAAACAAAGTCAGACGGACAATTCTGACAGAAAATGTTATTTTCTAAAACTCCTTTGTAAGGCTGAAAATAAGCAAGACTATAAGACTCATAAAGACATATATTACACAAAGCGATTATGAGAAAAACAAATCAATTTATCAATTTATTGAATATTCAGTTTGCTGTTGTTGAATAATGACTTGTTGATTAGAACGACATGCATGGAAGGGAAATCTGCTAGACTGGTGACCTATTCAAACCTCCTTTAATTTCATTTCAACAATAGATGGTGCATTTCTGGACCTTATGAACTAAATTGCTTTATTAAACATGCTTTTTCCTCAGGCAGATGCACAAGGCTGTTTGTCAGTTCTTGAGTAAAGACCACAGGCCGGGTCCTTGAGACGCCGGCGGCCGTATGAACTCAGAGACCGTCGTTTCGTCAAGGTCGACTGTCAGTGAAAGACACCTGGGCATTCTCAGCTGGCGGGGACATTAGTCAAGGCTCTTAAGTGAGGGATTCCCTCCAGCCAAAGCACTTGGACTCTGACAACGCAGCGAATGTTAATTAAGCCGCAGTGGAGAGCATTTACTGTCGCGTTGGACATTATTTAGAGCCAAGCGCTAATGTATTACCTCATCCCTGATCTGCTTGTATTGTACATAGTGGACGTTTGGGTTATGAGCGCTACAGTTCTTGCCAATGCAAAGTTAATGGTAACACACAACACATCCATAAACAATATTGTCAGGATGAGGACGAGGGGAGAATCTGCGAGCTTTCATTTCACATTAATGGTTTGGAGAAGAGGCTGTCTGTTCAGACAGAGATAGATCTCTTAAGACCATGCCCTAATGTTCTCTAATTATCTGCCTTAATGTGAACATATGGTGAACACATAAAAACAAAATAATCATAATTTCGCTATAAATAACACAAATCTTCATGCTGAAATCTCACTTTGGAAAAGGTTCTGCCCTGTACATTAATACTGCTTAACATAAGGATGTTTTCTGCTTCAGTTAATATTATTGACAGCATTAAAAATAAAAGTAAAATAGTAAAATTCATATTCTAATTTATATTATAATAATATTTAAATATATTGAAAGTACATTATTTAAATGTTTTACGTGTTTTTCATTAAGTGTTTTCTTTTAATTTACCGTAATAATTACAATAATGGTTTTTGAATTTTTAAAAATAAAATAAATATTATTATTACTTAAAATAATAAAACTGTATTAATAATAATAATAATAATAATAATTTTTAATAATGTGTTTTTCATTAAATGTTTTTGGTTACAAATAATTCCTAGGTTTTAAATTTACAGTAATAGCTTATAACTATACTCAATGACAGCTATAAATGCATAAACACTTTTATTTAAGCCAGCAAGATGAAATAATCTTGTTATTGATGTTATCTTATGGAACTTGGTATTTTGGCAGCGTAAGAAAAAATAAAATGCAAAACATTTAAAATGATCATTAACAATCATTTTTATCTTAACCATTAAATGTAATATAAATAAATAACTACTATAATTTGCAACAGTGAATAAAATAAAATAAAATAAATTATTTGAAACAGTGGATAAAAATAAAATAAAACAAAACAAAACAACAGATAAATAAAATAAAAAAAATTAAAAATAAATGAATAAATAAAAATTAATAAAATAAAATAAAAATAATAATAAACAGTGGAAAAATAAAATAAAATAATTTGAAACAGTGGATTAAATAAAATAATAAAATAAATACAATTATGTGAAACAGTGGATTAAATAAAATAAGAAATAAATACACTTTTAACAAATAAATAAAATGATTTGAAACTGTGGATAAAATAAAATGAAATAAAATAAATTGAAAGTGGATAAAATAAAATAAATCATTTGAAACAGTGGACAAAATAAAGTAAAATAAAAACAAAATAATGTGAACCAGTGGATAAAATAAGATGAATTGATTAAGACAAATCAAATAAAAAATGAAATAAAATGATTTGAAACAGTGGATAAAAATAAAATAAAATAAAATACATTTATTTGAAACAGTGGATAAAATAAAATTAATCACTTGAAACAGTGGACAAAATAAAATAAACAAATAAAATAAAAAATTAAATAATCTGATACAGTGGATAAAATAAAATATAAAATTTTATATTTTATACAAATATAAAAATTATAATTATTTAATAATTTGTATTTTAATAACCATTAAATGTAATAAAATTAAATAAATAAACTAGTATAAAATAAAATATAATAATTTGAAAGAGTGTAAAATAAAATAAAATAAAATATCAACAAATGCAACATTTAGTTATAACACTGTAATGGTCATAATAAGGCAAAAGACCAAAGCTGGGCCAAAACACTCTTGTGTTGGCTATATTGACCGATCCTGACCCTTATATTTCAAGAGAGATGGATGCATCGTATACTAAAAGTATAAAACAACAGCAACTGTCAAATTATTCTGTTTTTTTAATATATGTTTTGTTCACAGGCCATGCAGAGCTTCTGGCTCTCACAGCTGTGTGCGTGTGAGTATAAATCTCTACAGGCCTTTCTATGGTTCAACAGCTCCCTCCGAAGATAAACGACGCAGAGTAGGGGAACCCCTCGACAAAACACTCTCAGAGTCTCCACACAGCCAGAAGGCAGTGCTCAGGGGTTAAATATTCTCTTCGGCTCTTTCCTCCCTCTCCCGTTCTCTCTCCTTCACACACACACACACACACCCTACACACACTATATGAATATCTTCCTCTTTATATTTCCCTGTCTCTCATCTCCTTTGTTTCAGAGAGCCTCTTCCTATATTCCTCCTCCCCTCCTTTTTCTCACCACATCTCATCCACCCATTTCTATTTAATACATGTCATCTTTCTCTTTCATATTTCTGGGGAAGCATTCAAAAATAGCTCGGAGAAAGAGTCGGTCTCATCCGCGCGTGTGGAAGCGAGGGTGTTGCGCGTGTGCGGTGATCTTTTGGCACCGAATAAATCTTCTCATGGTGTCCTCTTTGTTGTACAAATAGCTGAGTGGTGTATTGTCTGCGCTGTGAGTAGGTTATTCTAGTGCAACCGATGGCCTTTCCTCGGAGAAAACAATTCTTTAAATCCAGAACTTCTTCAGACCATCCGTCCACCCCCACAAATGCACACACTCACGCACAAAGAGAGGAGGAAGCTGCGACGCACATTCGCTGAGGATAAACAAAAATATCTCGTGTGTGTTCTTCTTACTAATTCATCTAATTCTTGTGTGCGGAGAGCGGTTGCTATGCCGATGACATCATGGAGTCTAGAAGGAAAGTGAAGAGACGTGTACAATGCAGCAGGAAAACACCAATCATCACACTACCATAAATCAACACCATAATGCATTGTCCTACATTGACATCTGTTGATGAAATATGCTGCTTCCACTAAACACTTAAAGAGATAGTTTACCCTAAAATGAAAATTCTGTCATCATTTGCTTACCCTCATGTCATTCCAAGTCGGTATGATTTTCTTTTTCTTCTGTCAAACACAAAATTAGATGTTCATGCTGCAATTTTGCACGCAATGAAATTAAATGGTGACCACAACCTTTAAAGGCCAAATAACAATGAAAAGCACCATGAAAATATTATGAAAGTGACTCATTGTTCAGAAAGCCTTCGGAAACCCTACGCTTGGCACCGCTGACCTTAAAGGGATAGTTCACCCAAAAACTAAAATTACCCCATGATTTACTCACCCTCAAGCCATCCTAGGTGTATATGACTTCCTTCTTTCAGACGAATATAATCGGGGTTACACAAAAAAATGTCCTGGCTCTTCCAAGCTTTATAATGCCAGTGAATGGGTGTTGGGATTTTGATGTCAAATAAAGTGCATCCATCCATCATAAAAAGTACTCCACATGGCTCTGGGGGTTAATAAAGGACTTCTGAAGTGAACCAATGTGTTTGTGTAAGAAAAATATCCATATTTAAGACTTTGTAACCCTTAATCTTTAGCTTACGTTAACCGCCGTACGCATGTTCACGAGAAAGTGCCGCTTCAGCGGAACAAAATACCGGTTAAAAACACTGGTTATACTAAAGCGTCAGAGAATTTTTTGGGCTGCCCACTAATAGTCGACTAACCGTTAGTCGATGAGAAGAGGCTTGGTTGAGCAAAATTTTATTAGTTGCTTAGATGCAGAAAAAAAATTCCACAGGAAGTGGCGAAGTCACTAACGGCTGGTCTATGTAGTAATACAGTACATCGGGCAGAACATCTAAACGTGGCACATCTCAAATATGGCTTATCATCTAAAATATGTAAGTGGTTGCAACATTACATGGCAGCTCAATCTGATGTTAACCTAGAAAAATGTGCACTTTTTAAGTGTCTGTGCTGAGTGTGGAAGCTGAATAATAGCGCGCTTACTGCATGATAGGCGCCGGTGCAGTCACTTGCACTTAAAATACTCCATCATTTTTGGTCAGATGAAAGTAATACATCTTTCAAATCTGTAAAGACACTACGTTTATTTGTGTGCACTCAGAATAACAACGAAACGTTGTGCATTTGTAAAAAAATGAAATTAAATAGGACAAACAGCAAACAGGTTGCGCTTTCTGCCGTCTTGGTCTCGTGCAAAGCTTCGAAACTCTGTATACACTTGCCTTACAGACATGAAAAATATATCTATAGAGAGTGAAATGTCTAACTAACCGATTCAAACAGAAAACAAATATTCTCAGATTATGTAATCCGTATAAAACATGCATACAGGCGGATCATTACTGCGGAGATAATCCGGTTTCGCTGACATCACCTCTTAAGTCGAAAACAAAGAAAACACTAGTGTATCAATAAATTATTAAAACGTTAAAGACCTTGCTGTTTTTCCCTGACACATTCATAATTGTTACATCCGCCTGTGAGCTGTGACAAGCTTTTTTTTGCAACCGTGCTTATTTGGCATTAAAGGCTTATTTTTATGATTTATATGGTTTATTAATAAACGTGCGACTACTAATGCTTAAAATGAATGACTACTAGTCGACCAGGAAAATCTTTATTCAAGGGCAGTCCTAGAGAAGTTTGATATAAGCCAAGAGGAAACTGGTTTTCCTTTGCTGTAAACAAAACTTGGTTCTCGAGAATCTAGCATATTCTCGCCAGAGCTTCCAGCAGATGATGTAGGACGTAGGTGAAACAACCGATCACGAATTAAAAAGTACAAAACGAGGATTTGTAAGAAAAATTGTTGAAAGATTCTGAAATAAGCCAAGGGGAGACTGGATTTCCTTTCCTTTTCTTGAGAAACTGGCATATTCTCATCGGAACTTCACTTCCAGAACAAAAATTTACAGATAATGTACTCACCCCCTTGTCATCCAAGATGTTCATGTCTTTCTTTTTTCAGTCGATTATGTTTCTTGAGAAAAACATTCCTGAATTTTTCTCCATATAGTGGACTGTGATGGTGCCCCCAAGTTTGAACTTCCAAAATGCAGTTTAAATGCAGCTTCAAATGGCTCTAAATGATCCCAGCCGAGGAAGAAGGGTCTTATCTAACAAAACGATCAGTCATTTTTTAAAACAAATTGACAATTTATTTACTTTTTAACCTCAAACGTTCATCTTGTCTGTGTAGTCTGTGCAATCCGGGTCAATACAGTTAGGGTATGTCGAAAAACTCCAGTCCCATTTTCTTCTTCAACATCAAAATCGTCCAACATCGCTGTTTTACCTTTTTTTGTAAAGGCCATTTGTTCTTCTCTGCATGTTCATTTTGTAAACACTGGGTCGGTACTTCTGCAGTGATGTAGGACGATTTTGAATTTGGGAAAGAAAACGAGATGGGAGTTTTTCGACATACCCTAACTGTACTGACTGTATTGATTGAACAGGAAAAAAACGCAACCACGCAGACTTAGACAAGACGAGCGTTTGAGGTTAAAAAGTATATAAATTGTCAATTTGTTTTTCGAAAATGACTGATCATTTTGCTAGATAAGACCCTTCTTCCTCAGCTGGGATCGTTTAGAGCCATTTGAAGCTGTATTTTGAAAGTTCGAACTTGGTGGCACCAATGAAGTCCACTGTATGGAGAAAAAACTGGGAATAATTTCTTATCGACTGAAGAAAGAAAGACATGAACATCTTGGATGACAAGGGGGTGAGTAAATTATCTGTACATTTTTGTTCTGGAAGTGGACTTCTCCTTTAAACTACGCCTACGTCCCACGTCATCCGCTGGAAAGCCACACTCTCATGAGCGACTGTTAGCAGAAGATAGAGATCAAGGTTATAATATGAATATTCTTCTTACACAAACACATAGATTCACTTCAGAAGGCCTTTATTAACCTCTCAGAGACGTGTGGAGCACTTTTTATGAAGGATGGACACACTTCATTGGACTTGCCAGGGCATTTTTTAATGTAACTCAGATTGTTTTCGCCTAAAAGACAAAAGTCATATACAACTAGAATGGCATGAGGATGAGAAAATCATGGGGGAATTTTCATTTTTTGGGCAAACTATTTCTTTAAATCACAAATCTAATGTGAGCACATTAGCAGTAGACTTAAATTGTCCAATTCCTCATAAGACCAAAGGACACAACAACAACTGTCGATAACTATTAGGTTTTAAAGGGTTACTTCACCCCAAAATGAAAATTTTGTCATTAATCACTCAATCACACCCATGTCGTTCCAAACCCGTAAAAGCTTAGGTCGTCTTTGGAACACAATTTAAGATATTTTGGATGAAAACCGGAAGGCTTGTGACTGTCCCACTGACTGCCAGGTAAATACTACTGTCAAGACCAGAGGAGACGAATTGTTGAATAAAATCTTTTTTTTCTTTGTGTAAAAAAAACTATTCTCGTCACTTCATAAAATTCTGATTGAACAACTGATGGCAGATGGACTATTTTGACAATGTCTTTCACACTTTTCTGGGTCTTGACAGTGGTATTTACCTGGCAGTCAATGGGACAATCAAAAGCCTCCCGGTTTTCATCCAAAATATCTTAAATTGTGTTCCAAAGACGAACTAAGCTTTTATGGGTTTGGAACGACATGTGGGCTAATGATCAATGACAACATTTTTATTTTGGGGTGGAGTAACCCTTTAATAATGATGATGAAACAGAGGAACAATATAATTGTTTCAGAGCCGATTTTTACAGCTGATGAGCAAACAGAATGTAGTTATTGTTACTGTATAGTTACCTTTATAGTTATTCTTGGTGTGAACAGGCCTTAATTTACACTGCACCAAGACACAACCAACAGCAACAGACGTGTTTGTTAGATTTTTTTTTTTTTTGAGTCAGTGTGTTACACGTCCACATCTGTTGCCTTTGGTTGGCAACTGTGCAGATCAAGTATGTTCACACAGCATTTTCAGGCCCCCAAAATGCTGTTGTTATGTAAATAAACAGCCAAAATGTATAAAAAAAACTACAGTGGAACCCCTTAGCCCCTTCAAACAGCTTCAGTACTTTGGAAACAGCTCATGGGTTGAACAGATTAGATTTATGGTGCTTTTTATTCTCCCTGGAACATGATAGCCCCTAGCCACCATTTAGTTTAAAGGGAAAGATAAATAGCCATACACTGATATGAGGGTAAAGGACGACAGAATTCTATGATTTCTACAGCTTTTGTTACAGCACATCAAAGATATTACACACTAAAGTTTTCTTCTTTTTTTCGCACACATTGCATCATGCCACTCGTAAGCAACAAACCACAAGTGTCATTATTTGAATTACTCCAAGGCAAATGGGATTCCCCAGCAGAACAGCTGACAAAAAGAACAACATATGCTCACCTGGAGAGAATGCTAAGAAAACCAAGCCAGAACAGATCATACTGTACTGTACAAGAGTTACGTAGTTCAAACCATGCATAAGAATCTCATCATCCACACAAACACACTTAAAGGGAGCAATAAAAAAGGCAGAGAAAAACAAGGATACATCAAAAGAATAACAGCCAATTCAACAGGTACTGTTAAACTCATAGTAAGCTGTTTACATCACTGCTGACGCTTGACTTTACTTTTAAATATGATACATCTCATTTTCTGCTCCAGAAACCACTTATCTAGACCCTCCACTAGAGCTTGCATAATAACATATACGCGCATCCTAATGCTGCAATTTGGTACTTAAAGGATTGGCATCATCAAGTGTTTTTGTTCATGCAATGAAAGCCAATAGAGTCTAAAAAATAACAATGGAATACATTGACTATTATTGTATGAAGAAGAAAACACTTTTTATTCTTTTGTGCTTTACAGAAAGTCATGTTTTTAGAATGACATGTAGTGACAGAAAAAAAAACAAAAGAAATGAGGAAAGCCTGCAGAGGGAAAAAAAAGGAAAGAGGAAAGCACTGAAGAAATAAATGATAATGTGTTGTGTGGGCAGAAGAGAAGGGGCACAGAGAGAAAGAGAAAGATGGCAGGCATGCTCCCCAGCTTTATTGTATTTCCCTGAATTCCATTATTCCACCAAAGGCGTTCTTTTGGAGCTCATGCCGGGGGCTAACCTGAGTCACGTCAGCTATGGAGCCCAGGCGTGTCTCCCTGACAGTGATGAGAGCTGATTGTATGTCTTTGTAAATTTCCTGATGACCAGGTTTGCAATCTTATTTCTGGCAAAGCACACTAATTTCCATATGGCAAGAGGGAGAGTGATTTGATAGAGCAGTTGGAGAAGATAATCGCTGTAAATTCTCAGATCTCAGAGATGAAAAGGCCCAGGCCATTTATTTCAGATGAGAAGCAGGGAAGGGAATGCTCCAAAACTGGGGTTTAGCTGCGCTACGGGTTTCAATTACTATCATTCAGAAAAAAATACAGAATAAGTTTACAGAATAAAAATCAAACAAAGAAATTGATCTGTTCCCATTAAACCCCAACGAAAACTTGGCATTTTCAATGGAAAGAAAGCAATCTCACCCAGGCATGGTGGAGGGCTAAAAAATGATGGTTCCAGGAAACTCACAGCAAGAAAGCGCCTCTAAATCCCATTTCAGCTTTAACACTGTAAATGTGTACCATGGGTATTCCTATCAACATTTCTTGAATAGATTTTGCTCTGCTGTATTACCATGATCGCATTTGCAATCTCCATACTATTCTAAACTTATATAGTGAATGTACTTACGTTATTCTCATATCATTATATATAGTCCTGGTATATATGTATAAATAAAAAAAAATACATTACCATTCAAAAGTTTGGGGTCGGTAAGACTTCTTAGGGGTTTAAGCACGTAGCGTAATTGTTAGAATGGTCAAGGATCAGCGATCTCCACGTAAAAAAGTCATGGAGAGTCTTACCAAGACTCGCTCCAATCGGCCTGATGGGGGCGCTACAGCGATTAAAAGTACGTATTCGCTCATATCCCCTAAACCATTAAAAAAACTATTTTTTAAATCGTGAAAAGGGACCTGTCCAAATATGTCCAAATATGTCCAAAAGCCTATAAAGCCTAAACGAAAACTCAAAACTTCACAAAACTAGATGAGCACATGCGACAGGTGATTCTAGACAATCTGAAGCTCTATGTGAAGCTTAGAGAACTTTGAAAATGCTAGAGGATTGCGCATATTGCGTAACCTGAGACGTTCTCTTTTGAGGGATCTTCGTCCTCTAGTGGTCACTATGGGGAACGCTGGAAGAGACAATGTCTCGTTTCTTTTTCAGGAACCATAGTTACATGCGTAACCTGACACATTCCCTTTGAGGGAACTCAAACTGCATCCTCTAGTGGTCGTATGGGAAACGCTAGAGGACGCGGTGTCTCGTTCCCTTCTCAGGGAACCGTGGTTACATGTGTAACCTGAGACAATTTATTTGAACTTCAATTGAGAAATTAGTCTTTGTCAGTTTTGATCAAATAAATGCATTGTTGCTGAAAAAGTATTAATTTCATTAAAAATATATTTAATTTTAACCCCAAACTTTTGAATGGATGTGTGTGTATGCATGTATGTGTGTTTTATACATGTATACTACCAAATAATGTGCACTACACAATAATTTCTCCAGGGATTATGTCAGTATGTCAGTATTGATTTCAAAATCCAGTCTGGAGTCAAGCCGCTGCACAATTGTTGTATAATATATGTGATAGTTTACCTTTGAGTAGAATATTACTCTGTACAGTGAACCTGACCCCACTGTCACAATGTAAAGATCAAAGATTAGTATCATTCATTACAGCAACCATTAGCTTAATAACTCAGAAATAAGAGGCGATTCACCTCATGTCACAATCAGTCACATTGTATTCTGAAGTGCCTGATTACAATGGCTGCCTGGATGAGTGGCTTTGAAGTCGTGTTTTAAGCACTTCATTTAATGTGGTTTAATCCTCTCTAGGGCCCGGCCATTTCAGGCTCATTTGTTTTTATATAGTCCTCCAAACGCTTATGACACCCCCATAGCATTAAAGGGATCAAATAGAGAGGAAGAAAGGTTGAAAGTGTTATATAACTTCTAAGAGCTAGGAAAAAGTTTCGTGAATTTATCTTTTTTTTTTTTTTAACTTCATGAGGTATATGGAGCATAAAATACATCTGACAAAACAAAAGTGTGTGTGTGTGTGGTTTAATGATATCAGAAGAATGAGACACTAGAGCTAAAATGTTAATTTTCACACAAAAAAAAATTGATTCATAAATTGATTTATACACACTACTACTTAAAAAAGAAGTCTTATGTTCACCTAGGCTGCATTTATTTATGGAAGTCCATTTCCACTGCTGAATAACCAGTGAGATATAAACTCGCAATTCCGACAAAAAGTCACACTTGCGAGATAAAAACTAGCAATTCTGAGAAGAAAAGTAAAAATTGTGAGTTTATCTTGCAATTCTGACTTTCTTTCTCAGAATTGTGACTTTTTGTCTCACAATTCTGACCTTTTTTGTCGCAACTCGCAGTTGTGATCTACATATGATATGTTCTCAAAATCGCAAGTTTATATCTCACAATTCTGACTTAACTCACAACTGTGTATTATAAAGTCAGAATTGTGAGTTTATATTTCACAATTCTGAGAAAAAAGTCAAAATTGTGAGATAAAAAGTTGCAATTACCATTTTTATTTTCTATTCAGTGGTGGAAATGGGCTTCCATATTTATTTGATTAAAAACACAACAACAAAATATGTGAAATATTATCAAAACTTAAAATAACTGTCTTCCATCCATCTATCAGTTCATTTATTATTTTTCTCAATTATAGATCAATTTCCAGGGCTCTAGTTTTTAGTGTCACATCAACTTTCTGAAATTATTCTAATATGCTGGTTTGGTATATAATAGAATTAATATTATTAATAATATAAGTGTACAGAATGTTTGAAAAACAACCTTTATTTAAAATAGAAATCAATATTTTAACATTATAAATGTCTTTATTGTCATTCTGGATCAGTTCAATGCAGTCTTTTTGTATAAAATTATAAAACAAAAACAAAAAACACCCAAACTTTAAGTGGTAGTGTGTATTTATATGAATACAGTACAGTACAGTAAAAAAAAATCCTCTGCCAAAGTCCCCAATAGATATATTTATGCAAAATTCCAATGTCCTCTATGGAGGACAAAAGTGAATTGTTGCTGGGTCACAGTATGATAAAAGACACCCATAGCAGAAGATCCAAAGCAGAAAAGAGAGGATAGCTCTGTGATATCCCTAGGGCAAAACACTCATCTGTTAAACAAAGCAAAAGGAATTTAGCAGATTGAAATCAAAGTCCCTGAGCCATGTTCCCAAGTCAACGATAAACCAAAGCAGCGTCTTTCCTGTGATAATCTGCTTCGAATTACAGGCGAGGATCTCTTTGTTGCCTATCACCACATGTGGTTTTGGGCATTCCTGTGTCTTTTGGAAGTCATTCAACACAACATGCTTCAGGACATCTAGAAAAACCCAGCGCTCCACGAGAGACGACGACAAACGCCTCAAAATAACCTCCCTTTTTTGAGTCGTAACAGTTGGATTTCATTTTAACACTAAGTTCATTTCAAGCCTGTGTCCAATTACATTTTAATTTGTTTACCATCTGTTCTTTGATCTACTTAAAGCACATGGAGTTACGAAAGGTGGTGTATTCTAGGTATGAGACTTACCTCCAGTATCTTGCATCGCTCTGAGTCACAGTGGCTGTCCTCACAAGGGTGAAACATCCCCAGAGTAACGCAGTTCAGCAGGATTACCAACATGCTGGCCCTCTCAAACCATGTGGAAAGCAGAAGTTAAGGAATAGCACACAGAAAATAGATGCAGTCACAGAAATGAATGACATTATTAGTTTTAAAAAGGACTTTGACACAATTTTCACTCAGACAAGTTTGAAAAATCAGTTTTTTACAGAGCATACACCACATCCAAGCTATCGGCATACATATTTACCTCACTAAAGTTGCTAAAGAGAGCAATAAAGAGTTAAAAAAGCAGAGCTAATGCTAATTTATTGACTTGACTGCGTTGTACAAAAAATGTCCTTCTTTCCCGCTGTTATAATCTGTTTTAGAAAAGAAAGCAAGGTGAAATTCTAATAAATTAGCACGGTATTGTTAGCGCTCACATAATTTAGTTATTACAGCTTTAACAAATAACATTTCAAAGGCTAAAATCACTTTCTCTGTTATGAAAACGAGGTCAGTCCAGCTAAACGTGTTACAGGGCTAACGTGCTTTTGTCATTATGTTCGTCATTATTTTTCTTGATTTACTTGTGGGGAATAAATGACCCAGAGTTCCTTCATCCTTTTAGCTCACCGCTAGTAATTGATTACGGGGTGGGGAAAATGTGTGGCTGGTCCCTCAGATGCCACGTACCCATCCAGGGGTCGAGCTCGCACATTTACATCTAAATTAAATACAAGAATGCTAATGCCTATACGGGGTGCCGTCTGAGCAAAGTGGCACCAGACAGAAACCAAGTCATTTTTCACAATTACTGCCAGCGGAGAGCCCAAGGGGACACAATTAAAGCCGCCAAAACAAAATAAGAGGATGCACCATCAAACAGGAAACTTTTCTGCTAGGGAAAACTCTGATTATGGTCAACAATCATAAGGAATCTTACATCATAAGGAAATTACCCAATGCTTTAGACAAAAACGTTCAGTGGATCAAACTTTTACAATGGCATCATGAATTAATCTGCCTTAGTGCTGCATTTGTACAAATATATGAGAAGTCATAAACCTCAATAATGTAACTCTCTGTGTTCACTCAAATGATTTCTGGTGTGAAGTCTCAACACTGGTGTTACTGTATTTTATAGTTCTTGACCATAATGAACGTCTCCAGTTGCATAAAGGGGCTCGAGCTATAATGTATTCTGCATGAATAATGTAAACAGACAGAATGTGTCTTCTTCCTCCAGAAAGGCGGAAGACTAATTACAAGCTGCTAACTTCTCTCAGGCATCATTGATCTATATACACTGAACCAGAGGCATAGAGTCAGTGGAACTGCAAATAGAGAACTATATAAAGAAAATCACTCGAAAACTATTTAGAAAAAAAAATTAGAGCTGTCAAATCCAAAACAATATACACTGAACCAGAGTCAAAAAGTCAGTGGAACTGCAAATTGTGAAATATGTAAGGAAAAACACTTGAAAACTATGTTTAAAAAAAAATAGGGCTGTCAAATCGAATATTTGCGATCAATCGCATCCAAAATAATATATACTGAACCAGAGGCACAGAGTCAGCTGACCTGCAAATTGTGAGCTATGTAAGGAAAATAACTTGAAATCTATGTAAAAAACAAAATTAAAAATTAGGGCCGTCAAATTGATTAATCGCGATTAATCGCATCCAAAAGAACATACACTGAACTAGAGGTAAAGTCAGTGAAACTGCAAATCGTGAACTATGTAAGGAAAATCACTTGAAAACTAAGTTAAAATAAAATAGGGCTGTCAAATCGATTAATCACGATTAATTGCATCCAAAATAATATACACTGAACCAGAGACACAGAGTCAGTGGACCTGTAAATCGTGAACTATATAAGGAAAATCACTCGAAAACTATGTAAAAAAAATAAGGGCTGTCAAATCGATTAAACATGATTAATTGCGATTAATTGCATCCAAAATAATATACACTGAACCAGAGGCACAGAGTCAGTGGAACTGAAAATCATGAACCATGTAAGAAAAATAACTTGAAAACTATGTAAAAAATAAATAAATAAATAAATAAATAAAATAAAATCAATAAATAAATCACGATTAATCGTATTCAGAATAATATATACTGAACCAGAGGCACAGAGTCAGTGAAACTGAAACTGAAAAATCCCTTGAAAACTATGTTAAAAAAAATATATATATATAGGGTTGTCAAAACGATTAATCGCAATTAATCGCATCCAAAATAATATACACTGAACCAGAGGCACAGAGTCAGTCGAACTGCAAATCTTGAACTATGTGAGGAAAATCACTTGAAAACTAAGTAAAAAAAAAATAGCGCTGTCAAATCAATTAATCGCATCCAAAATAATATACACTAAACCAGAAGCACAGAGTCAGTGGAACTGCAAGTCATGAACCATGTAAGGAAAATCATTTGAAAACTATGTAAAACAAAACAAAAATTGGGCTGTCAAATACATAGTACACAGACATATGATGTAAACACAAACTTTTATTTTGGATGCGATTAATCACAATTAATCGATTTGACAGCCCTAAAAATAGATTATACACAATTTAGGCTTTCATGCAATTACACTTCCTTTCAAAAGTTTGGGGACAGTAAGTTTGTTTGTTTTCAACAAAAGAGTATACTTTTTTTTTTTTTACAGATTTATGGATGCATTAAATTCATGAAAAAACTTCAAAAAAAAAACTTTCTTCTTCAAAGAATCCTGGAACTGTTCACAGTTTCTCCAAAAATATTAAGCAGCACAACTGTTTTCTATAGAAGCCCATTTCCGCCACTGAATCATAAATATAAAAAAGTAATTGCGACTTTTTAATCAATTCTGACATTTTTTTCCTCTGAATTGCAAAATATATACTCACAATTGCAAGTTATAAGTCCAATTTCAAAGGGGAAAAAAAAGAACAAAAATGTTCTCAATTGTGAGTTTATATCTCACAATTGTGTGTTATAAAGTCAGAATTACAAGACATAAATCTTTTTATTCAGGGGAAGAAATGATACTACTACTCCTACTACTACTACTACTAATAATAATATTTCTTAAGGTTTTTTGTTTTTTTTAATTCCAAAGATTTCTGAAATTCAAATTATTTATATTATTTCTCATAGTTTTACACTTCTGCTATGTTTAATTTTGCATAATGCCATTGGCAATAAATCTAGTTTCAAGTGCTTTATTTCACTCCACAATCTTTCTTCTTGCATAATAAAATCATTTAAACCATTACTGCATGTTCATTTATTTACTCTGGGGGGGCTCTGATCATGCTGTCAGGGGTTTATTCTGTGAAAATGACTGGCTGACTGCTTCTATCTCTATATAGAAATTCCCATAGAAAAATTGATTTAATAAGGAAGATGCCAGGTGCATTTCAGAGAAAACAGTCAACCCACCACATGACACATTATCCAGCACATTGTCAAAAACTCGTCCAAACGTTGTCTACTTATATTCCATTTTTTTCTAAATCTATAGCAACCAAAACAATATTTACAGCTAGAGAGACACTGGTAGAGCCTTCGGCAACTTCTAAATGTCCGCAGGATTAAAAGGGTTAACGTTAAGGGTAAATGTTTCCCTTGCCAGCGAGCAGTAATAAAAGACAAAATGGAGAGAGTCCCGTGGACAGTAATATCCAGACAAACCCCTATAAACAATAAATGAGAACACTGGAACACGTGCTTATAAATTATTTCATAAAGTGTGGCTTTAATTTGGAAAAAACAAAGCAGTGAACTTACACAACGGCCAGAATCTGAGCTTAAAAATGCTGTGTGATCCTTAACGGGTATCTCTCTACGCTTCTAAAAGGTTCTCAGTGGGCCATGGCACACACAACATTTCCACCGCTCACTACGAGCAGACATGCGTTTTCTCTCACGTGGACCCCCCTTCCGTTGCTGGAGGAGTGTAGGTGGGTTTCACTCACAGGCAACGGTGAGATCAAAACCTCATCAACTCTTTATGTTGTGTTTATGTGGAGCCCAATTCCCACATGAGGCTCCCTTCATGCTCTGAAAAGCCTCACTTTCACTCTTCTGACAGGCTGGAAGAAAGTAACAAGGCATAAAAATATGGCGTGTGTATGTCTGCGCGAGCGATTCTGCAGCTTTTCCAGGCCGATTTTGCAGACTAATGCAAGCAAACACACCTGAAAGAGTGACAGAGGTGGGCTGAATAAGCAACACGCTTGGATTTGTCAAGCTCCAGCGCTTGGGTATAAACTTATCTTATGCTAAGTAATGAATAAATGAGGGGGCGTCCCGTATGCAGGATGTAGAACTATTGGGACATTCTGTTACAAGGACATGCGATGATAATAAACCCACAGTAGCTAAAAGCCAAAAGCATCTCCTGGAATATCATTTTAGTACTGAGCTGAACAGACTAACAACATGTATAATGCACACAGTATTTTCATATTGTATCTGAGCTCCAGACCATCTGTTCAATAATTTCCAATCTTTCTAACTGTACTAGTCTAAATGTGTGCATGCAGGCACTTTAAATGTTTAGTGGACCTTTCTCCAGGGTCTCAGGAGCCCATATGGATGACTGCCATTTCTGGCTAATAGCCGTATTTCATCCGTCCTATGTTTAATTCAAGGCTCTTGGCATTAGCAATGTTTCATTTCAGGCTTTTACATTCTCCAGTGTCGCATGTCCTGACATGTTCCTTTGCTGGGACCCTCTCAGGATTAAGTCTGCTGGTGCCACTGTGCTAAAATGTTCATCCTGCTCCAATGCAAGAAATATTTCATGCTATTATGTCATTGCACGCTCATTAGTAAAGGGCATCTTGCTTAAAGGGCCTCTTGAGAACTGAGTAGGTTTTGTGAGGAACCGCAAAACAAGGTCAAACTATCACATCTAAAAAGTCAGTTAACATGCACTAGTTGTTTAAAATCAGGATGGAGTTGAAGCAAATGCATCATGGCAATAAAATAAAATAAAATAAAATAAAGAGTTGGAGAAATAAACTGTGGAGTAATTGTGGGGGAAAAGGTCTAAAATTTAATGTTAATAATAATGAATTTACATTAATAAAACACATGTGTGGTGTCTAAAACTAAATGCTAATAATGGAAAATAAATTAAACAAACCAACCAACCAACCAAAAAAAAAAAAACCACAATGAATAAATAAATAAATAAATAACAGATCCGAACTAAGCTAGTAATCTTCAACAAATTATACACATGTAAAATAAATAAACAGTGCTCAAATAAGAACATGAAAAAAAGAAAAATTAAATAAGTAAATAAATAAATAAGAACGGGAAAGTATCTAAAACTAACATG
Organism: Labeo catla; assembly: GCA_012976165.1. Taxonomy (NCBI): domain Eukaryota; kingdom Metazoa; phylum Chordata; class Actinopteri; order Cypriniformes; family Cyprinidae; genus Labeo; species Labeo catla. The sequence continues at coordinate 152,503 of VONZ01000157.1, read as the reverse complement.
CTAATAAAAATAAATAAATAAACACACTAAAATAGTGTGAAAACAATTTTAGTTTCATAGCACTTTTGAGTTTCTAAGCTTATTAAAAAAAATAATTTACACTAATGATACAATTCTATACACTGCCATGCAAAAGTTTGTGATGAGTAAAATTTTCAATATTTTTTTTGTTTTTTTTTAAGAAGTCTCTTAAGCTCATCAAAGTTAGTTGATACAGAAAAAACAGTTGTTTAATGTTTTTTGGAAACTCTGATATTTTTTTCAGGATTCTTTGATGAATAAAAAGTTCAAAAGAACAGCATTTATTAAAAACAGACATTTTTTCTAACAATAAAAGTCTTTACTATTACTTTTTATCAATTTAACACATTCTTGCTGAATAAAAGTATTATTTTTTTCAAACAGAGAAAGAAAAAAAAACATTACTGGCCCCAAACTTTGAACAGTAGTGTATATTGTTACAAAATATTTTAATATTTTAAGTAAATGCTGCTCTTTTAAGATTTTATTCATCAAAGAATCCTGAAAAAAACATCACAGATTCCAAAAAAAACAACACTGAAAATAAATCAGCATATTAGACTGATTTCTGAAGAATCATGTGACACTGAAGACTAGAGTAATGATGCTGAAAATTCAGCTTTGCATCACAGAAATAAATAATATTTGCAAGTATATTACAATAGAAAACCACTATTTTAAATTGCAATAATATTTCACAATATTATTGTATTTTTAATAAAATAAACAGATATGATGAGCAGAAAAAACATATTCTTTACAAAACATATTACTGATCCCAAACTTTTGAACGGCAGTGTACATTACACAGGTGCAAGATGTTTCTACCTGAAGCATCCAAAAAAGCCTCATAATGCAACACTATTAATTACAAACTAAAACAAAAATAATAAAATAATCAGATCTACAAAATCGACCGAGATTTAGCTAGCTAGCATTTGCAGATCTATGTTAGCAGAGATGAATCTGACACAAGATAGGCTTGACTTAAGTCAATATTTCAGAGTCATGAAGCTCACATCTGACACATCCTCATTCCTCAAACAAGCCCATCTGTCAAACGTCTGCGATGTAAAAGACAAAAGCTGTGAAAAAAGGGCTGAAATGTGATTCTAAGAACTTGGGAAAGAGTCTACGGGGAATGGGCATGTTTTTATGCCGTACAAGCTCCTTTCTCAAGTGCACTTAAAGTTTAACTGTAAAGTTAGCTGCTGTCCTCTAGGGTGAACAGAGGAGAGTTTGAAGTAAAACTCACAATGACCTCTCTTAAAGACACAGTTCACCCAAAAATGAAGATTCTCTCATGTATTTAGTTTGAAAGGAGTTTAAAAGGCACCGACTATATTTTAAAGAATGTTGATAATCAAACAGTTGACGGTAGCCAACGGATTTTTTTTCCATAATATGGAAGTCAATGGCTACCGTCAACTGTCTGGTTACCACCATTCTTCAAAATATCGTCTTTTGTGCTCAACAGAAGAAAAAACTCATACAGGGTTGAGGGTACAAATTACAGAACTTTCATTTTGGGTGAACTATCCCTTTAACAATGAGAGTCTTGTCTAGTGCGCTGTTAACAATTAGTCCTGCTTGACCTACCAGATAAAACACAACAGAAATAAAACCATTTCATTTCTGCATCAGCAGGGCTGTGGACCAAAGCATTACGAAACATAAAACAATAGAAGAGAGAGATATATATGAAGGGTTAGCGAGCAGATGGAGGTGTAAGTTTTCTACTGCCTCTTACAGCTCAACATAAATACATGTTGAGCCTCTTAGCAAGTGACAGAAGTATCTCCAATTTTACATACAATATGTAAAGCAAACATCATAATTCATTTAATGTTGCTTTGCTCCAAGACTGTAAATGCCACATACTTAAGTGTTTAATCTAGTGATGCGTAAACATTTCTGCATGTTCTTTTATGTACAGATGCTTCGGCGGCCGTGGTCCAAAAGCATTTGCCAGGTTCAGCTGTCCATCTAAAATGAAATGAGGTTTGAGAGAAAAAAAAAACCCTCAGAAGCAATTTAAAGGCCAGATGGCTATAAAAGCATTTCGATTTTCTCAGCATCTTCTCTTTGGAGTCAACTTTCTGGAAGCGGCAGTTCTGTTACAAGATCAGAAGTCTCTGTGGATCAGCGAGGAAGGAAGGCTGACAAAACCGGGGGACATCTGAGTGAGGAAGTGCTAAAAGAGCCACTCTCTACTCCACACCAGGGAGCTGCTTAAACTCGAAAAGTTCGTGAGGAACTGTTGCTCGTCTGTTAAGTGTAAAACTCCAAATTCCTCTAAAAATAAAGAGCGAACTTCCGAGATGAGGAAAAGCTAGGTTCAGAATTAGAAACTCGCTGTGGGACACAAACACAACACGCTGTTCCAAGCAAAACACATGGATAAACATGCATCGCTGAAGAGGTGAAACGGTCAAGATCTGAAAATGGTTACTGGATTTTTTAACCTGCTGTGTTGATATTCAACGCTAGCTTGGAGCACAAGCTCGAAGCACGAAAAAGCAGGGCTAGGCTGTTTGGATGCTTTTTAGACTTTTATGATAATAAACAGATATCTGGATATGTATGTTTTTGCTCTGAATAGGTAGGTTTTTTCTCCAATCAGTGAACCCATAATTTCAATCAAACATCCATTGTCTGCAATTATATTCAAAACACTAAATGTAAGAACTAGAAAACAAAAGTCTCCTTCAGAGTAAGCAAGGTTTCACACAGTTCTTGAACACAAGGAAAAATAATAGTAATTTGTATTAAAATGAACCAACATGTGTATATGTGTATGCATATGCATATGTATGTGTGTGTGTATATATATATATATATTTACACACACACGCTAAGGTAGTTTTTTGACATATTTTTTAAAAAAAATTTCTAACTTCTACCTGATAAAATTTATTACAGCTTGGCATAAAAAAAAGTTCATCATAAATTTAATTTAAAAGAGTTTTCTACAGAAGCCTGTTTATGCCACTGAATGAAAAAAAATTCTCAGAATTTTTTTTGAAAAATTTTTTCAGAATTGTGACGTATAAACTCATAATTCTAAATTATAAAGTCAGAGCTTAAATTTCAGAGTTCATTTCGCAATTCTGGCTTTATAACTCACAATTACAAGTTAACAAGTTAAGTTAGCAATTCTAAGAAGAAAGCCAGAATTGCAAGTTTGTATCATGCAATTGTGAAATATAAACTCACACTTCTGACTTACGTTTTAAAACTGCGTGTTTATATCTCGCAATTTAAATTTTTTTCTCAGGTTGCGAGAATTACGACGCTAGAATTACATGCTATTACGACGCTAGTCAGAATTGTGAAATATAAACTCACTATCTAAGAAAAAAATAAAAATTGTGAGATATAAACACAATTCTGAAAACATGTCAGTCTTTTTCCCCCTCAGAACTGGACTTTATAACTTGCAATTGTAAATTTATATCTCACAATTTAGAGAAAAAAGTCAGTTCTTAATTGCAAGAAAAAAATTGAGAATTGAGATACAAACTCGCATTTGAGAGAAAAAGAGATAAAAACGCAATTATCACTGTATTTCTCACAATTGCGAGTTTATATCCTGCAATTCTGATTTTATTATTCGCAATTGCGTTAAAATCTCACAATTCTAAGATTTTAATGATTTTAAACTGCATTACGCAATTTATGAAAAAAAAAAATGACGCAAAAAATACGAAATGTAAACTTGCAATTCTGAGAAAAAAAGGCAGAATTGTAAGTTTGTATTATGCAATTCTACGAAAAAATTTTTTGAAATTTAAACTTGCAATTGTGAGAAAAAAAGTCAGAATTGCAAGTTTGTATTACGCAATTCAGAGGGAAAAAATGTGAAATGTAAACTTGCAATTGCGAGAAAAAAAGTCAGATGTGTGAGATATAAACTCGCAATTGTGAGAAAAGTCAAATTTGCGAGACACAAACTCACATTTGCAAGAAAAAAGATAAAAATTCGCAATTCTGATTGTATTTCTCACAACTGCAAATTTATCCCGATATTCTGATTTTATAATTCGCAATTGCGTTTAAATATTACAATTCTGAGAAAAAAAATTAGAATTACGAGTTTGCAGTACGCAATTCTGAGAAAAAAATTAAAAATGTAAACACGCAATTGTGAGAAAAAGGTAGAATTGCGATTTTGTATTACACAATTCTGAGAAAAAAAATGTGAAATGTAAACTCGCAATTCGTGTGAGGAAAAAATTTGCTAAATGGTTTTTTTTTTCTTCTTGTTTTTTGACTTGTATACTTTTTCAAGTTACACTTTTAATATTAAAATTAATTAAAATTCAATTAGATTTTATATTTAAGCCCTAGGTTGAGAATCACTGTACTAAGGTATTTCAGTGTATGAAAAATGCCTCAGAAAATATAATACAAACAAATCCTTAAGTAGTTAAGTGATTCACTGAAAGTTTGAACAAGTGAACTGAAACTACTCCAGTGCCATTTTAGCATAGTTAAAATCAGAGATGCTATTTAAAAAAAATTCTAAATGCTCTAACACTTAATTGTACGACTGCAAAACAATTTTCAAGAAATTTAAATAAAATGCACATTAAAACACTGCCATGTGTTGCTTAATTTTATATTGCCAGCAAAATCATTGCAATTTTTCTATATATGACCCAGGTAGAAATAACATAAAAAAGGCATGCCAGTTTCAAAAAATCTTTGATATGTCTTAACAGGACGGTCATTACCTCAAAATACATGAATTTACCATCACCAGTGAGCCAGGCAAAACTAAGAATCAAAGAGCCATGACATGAAGTCAAGAGGGCAATAAGGAATAAATGGAATGTGCCAAACATTTCACACGAACAGAGGCTGTACACGCAGAAAGCAAAGCATGTTGTGCCAAGAGACAACGATTTTCTGCCGCGGAGCATTAGCTTGTTCATTCGCTCAATTAAGGCCCTGTTCGTATCGCGCAGCACCTCAATGTGTCTCTGTCTTTTCTCCATCTGCCTCGGACTCTTCAGAGCGTTGAGTCCACTTAGACCAACAAAGATGAATGAGACACTAGAGCCCCCATTACTAGCCTCCAGTCAGTTAAATCCTCTCCCCTGTTCCCTGCAGATGTTCCGCTAATCTTTACAACAGTGTTCGCTTCAAATCCTATAGCAAATATCTTAAAGCCCTTATTCACCCTACTGTATGAAGTATTAAAGCCTTACAGACACATTTACAGAGTGACTGTTTACATATGTGAGAATATTCCATATTACAGCTTTTGATGAGTAATGCAAACTTGATTGCTATCATTAAAACAGCTGGAATACTAATAATAAGAATGATATTAGCATTCCAGGATTCATTCATTCCTTTTTCCTTCACTCAGAATGTAGGATATGCACGTGCACACACATACACGCGTGCTGAGCAGTCTATCAAATTATTAACAGATCAGCCCTGCTGCCACTCAGTCGAGCATGTTTTCGCTGATGCATGCTGCCCCCTGTGACGGCTGCGAGCCATGCTTTGACACCTGACACGGGTGTTTTAATTGTGCAAAATAACATGAAAGTGCTTCCAAGGGAGATGTGCACAGGAGTGCAAAGACCTGATTTAGCATCAGGAAGTAAGAGTTGCCGTGGTAGGATTAGCTGCTTTGATGTAGCAGGAAAGACCAGAGTTCATTCTTATAGAGAGACTGGCAAGAACTCATCATCCGAATGTTACTCTACTGCTGTCAATTGTTCTGTTTAAAAGGTGCTTTTAAAAGTGCACTATACATATCTTTACCATGATTTAAATGAATAATATTAATAATACTGATAGTTTATTGTTAATTTTAGTATACTTAGTAATAGTAAGATGCTACTTATTTTTAAGGTAACTTACAGTTACCTTAAAAATAGCTTAAGTTATTTTTACTAATTAAAAAAGAGTAAAGATTAGGCAAATGATTTGTGTCCAAAATGAATGAACAAACAAACAAACAAACAAACAAACAAACAAACAAACAAAAATGTTTTAAAATAATAACAATAATAATATTATTATTATTATTATTATTATTGCTGTTATTGTTATTATTATTATTATTGTTGTTGTTGTTGTTGTTATTACTACTACTACATATTTTTCTGCAGATTTTAGCAGCAAAACTAAGTTGTTTTTATTATTAAAATAATTAATGTAAGGATTAGGCTATGTATTTGTGTCCAAAACCAAATTATTATTATTGTTGTTGTTATTATTATTATTATTATTATTATTACCAATATATGTTTTTCTATACATTTTAACTGCAAAACTAATAAGTTATTTTTAAAGAAAATAATTAATGTAAGGAGTAGGCTATTTATTTGTGTGCAAAATCAACTGAATTATTTTTTTTTCTATAGATTTTAGCAACAAATTAGAGTATTAAAGTAGTATTAAATTAGACTATTTATTTGTCCAAAACCATAATAATAATAATAATAATTAATAATTAATAATAATTAATTTTTCACATTTTTCTGTAGATTTTAGCAGCAAAACTAAGTTGTTTTATTAATAAAATAATTAATGTAAAGGTTAGGCTATTTTTGTCCAAAACCAAATTTATTATTATTATTTTCATTATTATTATTATTATTATTATTATTATTTATTTGGATTTGGACACAGATAAATAACCTAATCCTTACATTAATTGTTTTATCAATAAAAATAATTTAGTTTTGCTGCTAAAAATCAAAAGAAAATACGTAATAATAATAATAATGATAATAATAATTATTATGGTTGTTGTTGTTGTTGTTGAGAAGAAGAAGAAGATTTTCCTGCCAAAATATTTTAAAAATATAAGCCATTTTTAATAAAATAATTAAATGTAATATTAAGCAATTAATTTATTGTGTCAGATGATAGACAGATAGATAGATAGATAGATAGATAGATAGATAGATAATCTTTCAATCTGTCCTATGCATATTTTGATTTAAACGTGACTGAATGGTTTTAAAGTTTCAGGAGCTAGTTAACTTTAGATAAGAAAGGGTTACGTGTTAAGTCTTCAGACCTTAGCGCTCATTTTTGCTATGAACCAACAAATTGGTTGCTATACTGTTCTAATGCCTGTCATCAAAACAGTAATTGAGACATTATTCTGCTGAACTATGAGTCTTCACGATGAAAGCCAATGTTGCCTAGCAACAGACATTTCAGAGCACAAAGGAGCAGAGGTGTTTCCTGGCTCGAGTCTGCTGTAAGCATGTGAGTTTTCCACTGGCACAATGGGAAATGTAATATACATACAGCTAATCACATGCAAGTATGGACCCCAAGACGGTGCTAAAACTGGGAATTAAGTAATGCGATTTAATTGATCTAAACTGCACTTGGCAACTCGCATTCCCAGTCACACACTCCAATATAGCTCTGTAACACACGGAATAAACTCTCACACATAATGACGAAGCATGTAGCTCACTTATTTGATACCAAATGCGTTTGGTCTGGCGTCAAATGAGAATACATACTGCTGCGTCGGTGTCTCTAATGGTGCTGGAAGAGTGACAAGGCCAATGGTTGTGTCAGAGCATGGTGGCATCTGCCTCTCGCCAACAGGGCCCCTGAGGCACGGAGACAATCAGGTCGGTTCACCCCTCGTCTTCCCTCTCTCCTTCTCTCCAACATCTTCTCAAAGCCTCTGGCTGCCTGTCTCGAAGGCACAGGTGCTAACTGATAAGCCATTCGTGCACATCAGGCCAGTTTTAGTGGATTTTTATTTTAAATGGGAGTTGGTAACTTCCAGTCATACGTGATTATCACACGGACACCAACATCGATTACTAAGGCTGTGCCTAGGAGCTTAAAAAAAATGCAACCGCTGATCCTCCTGAAAACCTACAGAGCAAAACAATATTTCCTTAAACTTTTGTCAGTAAAAATATTTGGACATGGTAAAATAATCATAAAATAATAAATAATAATAATAATAATAATAAATAAATAAAATATGCATGATCTACTGAAATGAAAGCAGTAGAAAGAGTACTAAAATTATTATTATTATTATGAATAATTAATATTATGATTATACACACATATATGTATAACAATAAAATACTACACATTTAAGTATACAAATCTATTTGTTTACTTTTTGCAATATAAACAAATAAAAACACTGTTTATTATTATTATTATTATTATCATTATATTTATTATTGTTATTATTATATATTATTTATTTATTTATTATTCTCCTGCTTAATAATAATAATAATAATAATTTTTTATTATTATTATTATTATTATTAAGCAGGAGAGTAATATCACCATCTCTTCCCACAATTATATAACAATAATAGTAATAATAATAATACTAATAATAATTATTATTATTATTATTATTATTATTATTAAGTAGGAGAGTAATATCACCATCTCTTCCCACAATTATATAATAATAATAATAATAATAGTAATAATAATAATAATATTATTATTATTATTATTATTATGAATCAGGAGAGTAATATCACCATCTCTTCCCACAATTATATAATAATAATAATAACTTTTATTATTATTATGATTATTATTATTAAGCAGGAGAGTAATATCACCATCTTGTCCCACATTTATATAATAATAATTATTATTATAATTAGAATTAGAAATATTATAGATTGTGATATGTGACTGTGGGAGAGATGGTGATATTACTCTCCTGTTTAACATTAATAATAATAATAATAATAATATTTAATAATAATGCTGTCAAATTGATTAATCACAATTAAAATAAATGACTGAAAATACTGATGTATTTATTATTATTATTATTATCAGTATTATTATCATCATCATTATAAATATATGTATTGTCTTCTACTGTATGAATGTAGAAAGGGGTACTAACGTCTACTATTTTATAAGCCTGATAAAATATCATGTGTCCTCAGACGTGTGAAGAAAGATTAGATTAACGCAGGTATGGAATTGATTGGCTTTTGATCGATTTTCAGAAGGCCATGTCTCCTAAATATATGAGCCAGACTCACAATAGCAACGGAAATCTTTTATGGAGAGAGAAGATCATCTGTCAAGAAAACTGAGCTGAATGCTAATATGAACATTTCCCAAACGTGCTATCGGAGAAGATCATTCTCCATCAGTTTGCAATGATTATGGTGATTGTCACTGGTCATATTTTCATAAACAGAGGAGTATTTTTCCCCCCATTTCATTACAGTAAATATAACAGATTCACAAAATTTCCTGTTATAGGCAAGGTGTGCGTATGAATACATACACACCGACTAATAAATATGTGACCCATCTTTCAAACAAACCATTACCAAGTTACCAGTTAACCAAAGTACATCTTCCCATTTCAAAGCTTTATTATTTAACAACTGCGTCTGTATTAAGCAATCATGACCCCCAGCACCATCTGCAAGTAAATGACAGATGCTGAAAAATATGATGTTTATTCACTTGTGCGTGATCAGGAATAGAAAAAAATTTCCCCTCTATGCAAAGGGATAATGAATAAAACATTTTAAAGCCAAAATACGGACGGCATCTCATTAGGATCAGAGTGCCGACACAAAGGGGCACGGAGCTATTTTTACATCACAGAGCAAACAACAAAAGGCAAGATCCTGAGAATAAACTGGTCCCAGTTCAGTGGGCTGCTTCCTCTTAAAATGCCCTCCAGTCTCTTCTCTGAGGTAAACGCACACCCTTGAATTACAAAATAGAGACAGGTCACAGACAAATCCAAGATAGATCACTGAACACAGTCATACACACGGCGCATTAGAGCCAGTCATGGCTGTGGTTAATGCTCACAAATCCCCTGGTGAGTTACAATGCACTTCTCGCTCCTCAAAAATAAATGTGAAGGTTTGCTTTGTGTTGAAGTAAACATGAAATGAAAACTGATGCCATTTATTCATCCATCCATCTACCTATATATCCATGTATCCATCCATCATCCATATATCTATCTATATTTCTATCTATCCATCCATCACCCATATATCTATCCATCCATATATCAATCTATATATCTATCTTGCTGTCCATCCATCCATCCATCCACCCATTCTTATATCCATCTATCCATCTTTCTTTCTATCATCTATCAATTATTCTATATAACATCTATCAATCTTTCTATCCATCTAATCATCTTATACATCCATCCATCCATTCATCTATATATCCATCCATTTATTCATCCATGCATCTATCCATCCATCTATATATCCATCTTTCATCTATTTATCCATCCATCCATCCAGTCATCCATATATCATCTATCTATCTATCCATATGTCCCATTTATATGTCCATCCATCCATCCATCCATCCATCTATATATCCATCTATCCATCATCCATCCATTTATATAGCCATCTATTCATATATCCATTCACCCATCCATCTATCCATCCCTATATCATCTATCTATCCATCTATCTATCTATCTATCTATCTATCTATCTATCTATCCATTTATATATCCATCTATCTATATGTCCATCCATATATACATCCATCCATCCATCCATCCATGCCCATCCCTCCATCCATGTATCCACCCATGCATCTATCCATCCATCTATATCCATCTATCCATCTTTCATCCATTTATCCTTCATTTATATATCCATCTATCCGTCCATCCATGTGTCCATTCATCCATCCATCCATCTATATATCCATCTATCCATCATCCATCCATTTATCCATCCATTTATATATCCATCTATCCATTCACACATCCATCTATCCATCCCTATATCATCTATCATCCATATATCATCTATCATCCATCCATTTATATATCTATCCATTCACCCATCCATCCAATTATATATCAATCCTTTCATCCATACATTTATCCATCCATCCATTCATCATCTATCTATCCATCCATTTATATATCTATCTATCCATCCATATATCCATCCATCTATATATCTGTTCATCTGATTTCATCTGATTCATCTGATCGATCTGTTCCATTCTGATTTTTCTCACACATCCCTCATTAATTTACTGTATGTATGCATTTATGTTGTTACACTAATTTAATTTTAAAAATGTATTTATTTATTACTTTTCTTTAACGAATTAGTTGCTCCACAAGGTGGCAAGTCTGGCGACACGGGTTCAGCCCATTGCTTCACATCCTGAAAACAAATGGAAGAAATGCAACAACAACATACTAGTGTAGGTAGTAAAACAATAGACATCCACACTGAAGACCACCTGTGTGACATTTTCATCAGTCATAACTTCCTCTGAGTAATAGCATCACTGGACAAAGATGAAACTTTGTAGTGTGCATGTGTTGACTGTGTGTTTGTGCACAATGTCAAATAAAGTATACTTTAAAAGGCTATGTATTTGCAAACTAAGCATTTGTGTCAAGCCTTGAAGTGCCTACTTCCGCCCAAACTGTGTGGCACCAGACTGAATTGCATTCTGTTTGAGTGACTCCACACTTGATTTGTCCAAGCAGTGACAGCCATTTGAAACTTAATTTATTTATTATTGTTGCCATTCTTTTTGGCACCGATAGTGGTACAGAAATTAAACACTCCACCTTTAAGAGACAGGAGAGGGCAACTTTCATAAGCATTTCTTCCAAACAGAAAAGGACTTTGATCAAAGAAAAGGAAAAAAAAAAAAAAACAAAGTCAGTCAGACTTTCCAGACGTGAGGACTTTGATCAAAAGCACAAATGACAGAAATAGGTCTAATATGCGTTTCTCATGTTTGTCTGTTTTTGTTTTCTAAAAGAGGTCAATGTTCAACACCTTTATGTAATTCTGTTTGTTTAAATGCTCATGTAGGCTGGTATGCGAGGCATGTATATTTTAGCAGAAATCATATTCTCCATCTGTTCTCACACTCTACTATGCGAAAGGACAATGATACAGTATTAATCTTAAAAATATGTAGATAATAAATCTTTTAGATCTGACCATCTCAAAAAGGAAATTTCTCTGAGGTCACCGTAGTATCTACTCCCGGTTTCTTCGGGATACATCTGCTATTCAAGGAAAAACTTGTCCCACTGCTTTTTCATTACAGACAATAGTGATCTCAGTAGGAGTTTTGAGAGGGATGATGATAACAATAGACACATGATTTGTTGATGGGAACGTGTCATTTAAAGAACCAGTTTGAATGATCGAAATCCACCCACTTAAAAATTTGAATGACAGTCACAAAACTCCCTCCACATACTGCACTGAGATTCCACTAAAACCTTAAAAAGTCTTTGGAATCTTGGAATTTCCTATTGTTTACCTCATTAATTTATCATTGAGGGAGAAAAAGGGCTTTCTGCTCTTGCATTCCTGACTGACTGTTTCTTCTGGCTTATATGGGGCTTGTTAGAGTGAGACTAGATCATGTCTTCCCTCTGGCTGAAACAGTGAGGAGAATTGCAGTCCAGTGAAGATTAAAGCAGACCTATTCAGAGTCATCAGTGACAGCCTACTCTCTTTTTCTCTCTCTCCCACACAAACACACTCTCACACACACATAAAGACAGCCGTAAGCAGTCAAACACAGTCTCCTGGTATGTATTAGCATAGCGACAGGTGGGAGCCTGACTATAAGTTTTTCTGTGAGGAATCCAGAGGTGAAATGAAGCATTTTCTCTTGATATCCTGAGACTGTTTGTATCCATCTCCATTTTGCACTTTATCACAATGAAACTAACCCTGCAGTGCTTCTTAAAGGAGAAGTTCACTTCCAGAACAAAAATTTACAGATAATGTACTCAGGATTTCAGAATTTCTCTCCATATAGTGGACTTCTATGGTGCCCCCGAGTTTGAACTTCCAAAATGCAGTTTAAACGCAGCTTCAAAAGGCTCTAAACAATCCCAGCCGAGGAAGAAGGGTCTAATCTAGTGAAATGATCAGTTATTTAAAAAAAATAACTATACAAAACTATAGAAGTCCTCTATCTGGAGAGAAATCCAAAAATGTTTACCTCAAAAAACAATTTCTTGACGACTGAAGAAAGACAGACATGAACATCTTGGATGACAAGGGGTGAGTAAATTATCTGTAAATTTACATTCTGGAAGTGAACTTCTCCTTTAAAAGCTATTTACCACTACAGCTCATGACCACTACAGTAGGCCTCTCAGAGTCAATGTTGATTATATTATTGCAACATTAAAGACAAAGTGAAAGACATATTTTGTCTAAATATAACCTTGCTATTAGGAACATTTTGGTAAGTCCTTTAAAGCTGCCATTTACAAAGCTGCAAAATCATCATAATTAGGTTTTAAATGGTGTCTAAAATAAAGCAGCACTCAAAGCAAGGTCAAGAAAGCTATAATATTAGCTTACTAAGAGTTTAAACCATATAAATGATGAAACTACAGATTGTCAGGGGACTTTAAAGGTACGGTAACCACTTTGAAACTTCAACAAAATTGAATTAGCAAAATGGCTTATTAAAACTAAACTTGAATATTCTCATGTCGCTTGAAACCATTAGACCTTCGTTCATCTTCGGAACACAAATTAATATTTTTCGGATGAAATCCAAGAACTGTTTACATTTATGATGTATGTGGCCTTTGTTCCCTTTGGCCTTTGCCTTGTGCTCCCTCTCTGGTTGTTCTCTCTCTCTCTCTCTAATCCCTTCAGCTGGGTATAGACATCAGCTGTGCCTAATTAAAACCAAGCTTTGGGAGTGACCTGATTGGTTGATGAAATGGGAGCTGGGCTGCGTTCAGCCCTGACAAAACGATGCAAAGCGTTTTTTAAACGGAAACGATGGTGCGTTGATAACCCTGTTCTGATGACGCAAGAGTTGCAACTACGGAAGCTGAGAAGGCCATTCTTTGTGTTCTTTTTAAAGAAATTTCAGAGCCTGGTGAAATCAGTATAAATACGTGTTGAATACTGCAAAACACGATCAATGTTACAGTCACTGCCCTTGCCGTCCACATTAAAAGAGAACATCCCAATCGAGTGCAGGGATTTGTGGAAACTGTGGTTTCTAATTATTGTGATCCAACATTTACCTCGCATTTCAGGATGAAAAGACAAAAATATCAGGTGTAGGATAATCCACTTCTTACCTCCGAGACTGTGTTATGATCTATATTTATTGTGAGTATTAGGCTTATCATCATTGCCGATCACTGTTATTGTGCTATGATATTGCAATCTTTACAATTACATAATCAGAGCAGTATAGAAAAATTTATGAAAGTGTCACTCCACAGTACAATAGCACTGCGTGAGGCAAATGCTGGTCACACCAGATACTGACTGGTTTTCGGACCCCCTCCCAATACAGTAAAACTGCACATTTTAGAGTGGCCTTTTATTGTGGCCAGCCTAATCATGCTGTCTAATCAGGATCTTGATATGCCACACCTGTGAGGCGAATGGATTATCTCGGCAAAGAAGAAGTGCTCACTAACACAGATTTAGACAGATTTGTGAACAATATTTGAGAGAAATAGGCCTTTTGTGTACATAGAAAAAGTCTTAGATCTTAAAGCTCAGCTCATGAAAAATAGGGGCAAAAACAAAAGTGTTGTGTTTATAATTTTGGTCAGTGTATATAAATATGTATAGTATTTTTATGTTACATTAATCAGTGTCTAGCACACCTTGCTAAGGAAAGGATATGGACCAGAAGACACTGCAATTACTACATGATATCTAGACAGACTTAAGAAGTTTCAGATCTATATTTGTGTTCTTATTATTTCAGTTATTTTGCTTTTAATGTAAATAAACATGTGCAAACAATATACTTGCTCTTGCAAATTTATTTTGATGTTAATTACATTTACTTGGACCCACTGTGCGAGCTGTCTCTTTAATACCGCGTTGTTTACATACATGTTGCTGCTGATTGGGCAGACATTTTTGACACACCCACCAAACAAGAGAAAACATATCTCAAACCCCGTTGCACACTGTTTCAAGGAAACATGTTGTTCAACCAGGAAACCGTAGCAAAACGTTGTGCACCGGTTTGAGCTTGAATGTGCCCCTGGTGTGTAAAGCTGAGGTGGAAAGCCAGGAAGCTGAGTGTCTTCCCTCCTGCCCCAGCATGTGGTTGTTGAGTCAGTGTGTTTGTAGACTGTTGTGAGCCTAAATCTTTGAATTTGTGTTACGAAGTGCTTCTTTTGTTACCCAATTTGATCTTTTTATAATTTGACTATGTTGAACTGTGGAAGCTGTAGAGCTGTAGAGAGGTGGACACCATTTTCTTTTGCTAATCATGTTTTCTCCTGTTTTTGAATAGATGTGAGGTAAAAGTTATGTTGTTTATTGTATATTATGTTTTTTCTTTTATTCAGGTAAGTCAGTTTTTTTTGTTGCACCTTTTCTCCAACCCCTAAACGGGGAAAGTATGTAACAATAGACAGCAACACAACTGACATGTTAAAGGCCCAGAAAGGTAGTAAGGACATCATTAAAATAGTCCATGTGCCATCAGAGATTCAACCGTAATTTTACGAAGATACAAGAAAACAGAAATAACGACTTTATTCAACAATTTCTTCTCTTCCCTGTCAGTTTCAACGCACATTCATGACAGTACCACAGTGCATGGGAAAACTGTAAGGTCATGAGACCCACTAGTGCAACTTAAAGACTTGCGTCTACCATGTTTACACAGAAAAACAATGGAAAAGTGTGTAAACAGTACCTGGGGCTGTATCAGATTTAAAGATACCTCTTTCAAATAATAGAGATATTGAAAGTAAATTACTGTTGTGGACTTCAACAATACAAAATACGCCTTGAAGACAGATGTAGACTATAAAAAAAAATCAATATGGAGAGATATAATAAAAGACTGAGGAAAAGGCCAGGCCGCATAAGATAAACAGCTCTCATAGTGTGGTACACAGCTGTTAGGCACACATACTATATGCTACAATGTAAGTAAGGACAGCCATTTTGAGATTTTTACAAACCCCTGTCAAACCTGATCCCTTCGCAGCTCAGCCCTGAACCAAAAAATGCAGTTAAACATCAGAGGAGAAAAGTACAGCATGTTCCAGTACCACAAGAACCAAAAATTTCCTATAACGCCCAGGAGAACACAATTCTACTTCAGACAGACAGAAGGCAGAGCTCTGATATTAGCAGATGGATCAAATAATCAAATATTATGTATTCAGTATACAGAGCTGTCAGCCTTCATGATTTGGGACTGAATTCTCTTTCGTGAGGGAAAAACAGTTCTTTATGCGAGACAGTGCTTTCAGTCTGTGTGTTTTAATTAAAATAGAAATTCATATAAACTAGGAATTCACCAACATTTCAATTCTGAACACTACTGATAAGTAGTGACTTATTACATATTTGAGGTATTAGAAAGTAAATTCTCGCCTAAGAAACTCTTAAAACTACATTTCATGACATGGAAAACTGTATTACCTATAAAATTATAGTGGATTTGGGCATCCGCAATGACACTCGCTCTGAAAAATACCAGAAACGGAGTGATACAAACAGTGAAACGGTTGGGGTGCTGATATCACTAGAATATTGCACTCCTCTCAGCCAATCAGATTCGAGGACCAAAAAGTTGTGTAAACATTAACTCAAAAAACATATTAACCAATTTATTTATTTTAAATTATAAAAAATATTCCACCTGACACAAAGGTGCCACCAAATCTTAGTGATAGACATCACACTGTAGTTCACACTTGAATCAGTGTAATAAAACACAACAAATTAGAGCATCTCCACTCCTGAAGTCGTCTTGTGTTAGTGTGTTTCTTTTCCATTCACCTCTACACTAGCAGTCTTTTTCAACAGGAAAGAAACAGACTAAATAAACCTGAAATATACCCTTTAATCCAAGCAATGGAATGGTGTATATGTGAAGTGTGGGCTATTCGTTGCCTTTGTTAAACATTAAACAGCAAAGTTCACATGTTAACAACACTATTAACTCTGGCTCTCAGTCTGCAATGACGAAAGAGTAATTCCAGCAAACAGATGGAATCGGAACCATCTGGTTGACATGGAGCTTAATTTCAGAGTCTCTCCTCTCACCACAAATAGTGATGAGGAGGTGGAGAGTTGGAGTGGGTGGTCCGTCGGAGCGGAGAGGGCCCTGTCTGCTCCGGGAGTCCCTTTAAAACATCTTTATATCACCCTGGAGAGCATCTGGCTGGGATCCTCACAGAAAACCCACTCATCTCCTTTGTGGATCCAAAACCCTCCCGCTGCCCCAAACTCCTGTTTGAGGAATGATCAAAATAGCCCAGCCAATCTCCTGGCATGTCATAATCCATCAAACTCAGTAAATAAAGCAGAATGCTCACTGGCTCACAGGGCATCTTAAACAACCCACTTGAGAATGTGTTTCCTGAATACATGTTAGCCACGTTTTCATAAATATAACTTGACAAGCAGTTGGACGTTCCATTTTTTTTTCTTTTGCACCATCTTCTGGCCCTAATTGACCGCTGTGTGCATGTGTAGGAGTACAAATAAACCACTGTGTTTTGTAACAAACGACAGAACTTCACTTGTGTTGTGAGGCAATCACCCAGTGTCAAACAATATTCCTCAACTTAATCTGATTAATAAATACTTTCCCAGTATTTAACCTATTAAAAGATCCAAATCAAGGGACAGCAGACCTTTGTTTCAAAGCATTTTAAAGAGCAGGTCATATGTTTTTTTAAAGTATCCTAATATTGTGTTGGAGTCCCCTACAACAGGTTTAAATGCCTTTAAGGTCAGAAAACTTTGTCATTTTCAGAATATACATTTGTCATTTGTCAATGATTTCATTCGAGCAGCTCTGAGCATGTCTGTAAACCCCTCCCTTCCATGCACCTACTCTGCTCTGACTGGT
Source organism: Labeo catla (assembly GCA_012976165.1). NCBI lineage: Eukaryota > Metazoa > Chordata > Actinopteri > Cypriniformes > Cyprinidae > Labeo > Labeo catla. Next base: position 134,608 of record VONZ01000157.1, on the reverse strand, counting down.
CAGCTGGCCAAGCCTGTTGTGACTGGCACAGAGAGGAGTATTTGAGCAAGTTAGGGCTCTGTGTTGCCAAGTCTATGGGTTGAAGCGACCGCAATAACGTCATATTTAGCCCCTGGAATGCGAATTTACCAGGGGAACCCTGACAAAAAGTGTGTATTTTACACCCCAGTAGACGATTTTTAATGGGGGACCCCCTCGAAATGTGATTGGGCTAGTTTCGAGCATTGGGGTGGGATTTGTTGTGAAATCCTGGCAACCCTGATGCACCTTGTCATAAAACAATAATATAGTGCTATAATCCGTTCTTAAAATAATGACATAAAAACATTCTGTTTAACACTTATGCAAGCGAATCGTGCCCAAACTGTAAACACTTAACAAAACAGCAACGGTAGGTACGTTAGCCGAGTGCTAACGTGACTAACTAATGAAACAACACAGTCTGCAAACCAAAATATGTCTAAGTTACATTCTTTATTATTAAACGAAGTAATTAGAACAATGACAGTCTACATCAATCGACATGTTCTTAGGAAATAGTAGGTTTACAGCTCTATCTGGGAGTTTTTTGAGTGTTGTTAGATTAACTTAAAAATGACAGAGACCGCATCAGGTATATGTGACCCTGGACCACAAAACCAGTCTCTGATAAAGTCTTTCATTACACTTATGTCTGGTTTTGTGGTTCAGGGTCACATATTAGGCTGAATGCACAGATCTAACATAATGACAAGCATGAGTACTTTCTCAACTGTTTATGTTTAGGCTAACTAAAACAAATAGCCCATGAACTATTCACTAGTTTTGCACAGAGAGATCTGGTAAAACGTGATCAAAGTTTGGGACTCTGCATCAGTACCAAACTTGCAATCATATTCCCAAAACCACATCTGACCAAACATTCATGCTATAAATGTGTATGAAATAATGTTTTGATGATGTGCATTTTCATTAGGAGAGCTGTAGCGTTAGAAAAAAGCTTTTGAGAGAAAATGTGCTCCATTGTGAATCTACTGCACCAAATACTGCCCACACTAACGTTATCAAGCCGATGTAATTATTATGAGTAACATAAACACGAGGGAAACAGAAAGAATATGCATCCAAACCACCAAATCAAGCAAAAGTATTTTATTGCTCTCCTAAAGTTTACCGAAGACTTACAAGGCCTTCCCGAAAATCAACAGGGAGCTGAATTCTTTGCAAAATGTACTGAGCTTTCCAGCAATTTAATATTCCCCGACTATTTTTCGCTGGCAATATCTGTTTGAAAACACTGAATGCATCTAAAAATCTCTAACCTCCTTTCTCTCTTCATCTCACTCACACACATGCACAGAGATGTACGAAAACCAAATTTTAATGAATAGGAAATGCATGTAAACACACAGAGACTTGCCATAGCAACACAGTTGAGTTTGACAGTATGTTTACACTCTGCACAACTTGGTCTCTTTTCATTTTCCGGGTTGTTAGGAGATCCAGTTTCTATGGTAATTGTAGCTCTGATATCTAGGCTCCTCCTTTTATTGAGGCGGTCGCGTCGTAGTTATGCAGACACACTGAAATGATTAACTCATGCTTCTATACAAAAGTACCAGTGTAATATAGAAAACATCACAGCCATTCAAAAATAACACTCTTTTTGGATTAAAAAGTTTGACTAGTGGCTCTCCAATTATTTCAAAGTGAGCCCATGTAGAAGCCATACAGAAAACCCAAGGTGCTGAAAATTAATACAAGCAGAAGAGAAGTAGGAAACAGCTGGAATGCACTATATCCGTGAAATAACATGGAACCTGACAATACCTTCCAATGATGGGCACCATAATCTGAAACCATCCTTAAAAGGGAACCACTGTGGTGCAGGCTGCCAGAAAACCCTAAAGAGGCTAATGAGGAGAAAGCCACAGGAGATGGAGATGGAAGGAAAGAGAAAGAAGAGTGATAGAAGACCAGCCAAGGCAATATGCACAAAACATGCAATCTGGCACAACAATCCTCAGAGATTCAGGGCACCAGCGTGGAGTGGGCGAGGGGCGAGAGAACTCAGCATACACTTCTTTCTGTGATTAGAACATGAAAAGACATGATTCACCCAGGTGCACTGAAAGTAGCAGGGAGATGAATATAGAGAGTTGAGATGGAGAGGCGTAAAGCCAGGAGACTTCACTTGACCAATCTACAAAGCTTTACATTCAGCATAGCAAATCATAGTAAATTAATAATCAAATGCACTCCACTACACTGCAAAAAGTGGTGTGTTTAATGAAAAATTAAAACATTAAAAACTAATGTTTATTTAACGTGTTACTTGCTATTTCTATTTATTTTTTAAAATAAAAAAATCTCACACATCTTGACTTTCTTGCAGTTGTGAGTTTACATCTTGCAATTCAGACTTTTTTTCCTCAGAATTGTGTGATAAACACTCGCAACTGTGGGTTTTAAAGTCAGAATTGCATGATATAAATTTACAACTGTGAGTTCTAACGTCAGAATAGCGAGACATAGATTTGCAATTGCGAGAAATAAAGTCAGAACTGGGAGATAAAATTGCATTTGCAAACTCAGAATTTATCTCTCACAATTCTGTCATTATTTCTCAGAATTATGACTTTATTTCTTAGAATTTTGAGTTTAAATCTCACAATTCTAACTCTGTAACTCGCAATTGTGAGTTTATATCTGACAATTCTCAGAAAAAAAGATGATATACAAACTTGCAATTGGGGGTTATAAAGTCAGAATTGCCTGATATAAACTCGTAAGTTATAAAGTCAGAATAGCGCATATACATTTGCAGTTGTGAGAAATAAAGTCAGAATTGCGAGATAAAAACTCACAATTCTGACTTTTTTCATGCAAAATATCTTCTGACTTTTTCTGTCACAATTTTTTCTCAGAATTGCATGATATAAACGCACAATTGCGAGTTATACAGTCAGAATTGAGGGATATAAATTAGCAATTGCGAGAAATAGTCAGAACTGAGAGATAAAAACTTACAATTCTGATGTTATTCTGCAATTCTTGCAATTCTGACTCACAATTGCACACTATAAAGAATTGCAAGTTTCTATCTTAAAATTCTAACTTTATTTCTCGCAGTTGCACATTTATATCCCGCTATTCTGACTTTATAACTTTTTAATCACACAATTCAGAGAAAAAAGTCACAACTGAGTTTTGCGAGTAAACAAGTCAGAATTGCAAGATGTAAACTCGCAATTCACAAATGCAAGATATAAATTCGCAGTTCCGAAAAAAGTCAGAATTGTGAGTTTAAATCTCACAATTCTGAATTTACAACTTGCAATCGCAAGTTTATATCTCACAATTCTCAGAAAAAAACGCCAGAATTGCCATAAAGTTTATGTAACGCAATCACGAGAAAAAATCATTCATCTCAGAAATGTGAGATAAAAAGGCGCAATTACCGGAAATGGGCTTCCAGATTTCTTATTTGGAAATTATTCTGAGTGAAAATCCCACACCAAATGTTTTAGCTCTAGTTTTTAGCATAAATTTATTCACTTAAGTTTACAAAGTTTGAGTATTCAAAAAAAAAAAAACGTAAAACATTGTAAAATAGATTCAGTGCAGCTACATTTTCTAGGTAGCTTGGTGCATATCTAACACCTTTGTCAAGAGTTTTCAAATGATAAGCTTAAAACTATTTTAGTGTAGTTGTATTTACTACAAATCTATCTCTTCAAGTTTAATGCTGTCAGGTTTGAGGCTACAAGTTAGCTAGCTACATTAGAGCAATATCTGCAATGCAACTACAAACATAGCTTGTAGCGTATCTACTTTTTCAAAAGAGTATTCAAATACCCAGATAGCACACGTACGTCTACAAGATGTCTGTTAAAGATCTCTTGATCTGGAAAGCATCTGCTGCGTACAAACATGTGACAGACGTCTGTAAGATGTCAGTTTTACATACATTCTAAATCATAAATATCTTAAAGACATCTAATAGACGTTTATTTGACAACTGATCCAATAGACGTATTGCAGATGAGCAAACTACGTAAAAAAACATCTTGCAGATGCAAAAGCAGACGTCAGATAGACGTCTCCATGAGGTACGTGTGCTATCAGGGTAGCTTGTTGCTTGTTTAGTATGGTTAGTATGGTGGCCATAGTGTTCACGCGCTTAACAGACATGACTGTGATTGGCTACAATGATAAGCGCTTCACGCTCCTCACCAAGCGCTCACAAATAAGCACAACGGGATCGTTTGAAAGCCGCGTCTGTCAGCGGATCCGTCTATATGCAGATGTATAAGGGATCCGTTGACACACATGGCTTTCAAACGCTCCCGTTGTGCTTATTTGTGAGCGCTCGGAATGAGCGTGAAGCGCTTATCATTGTAGCCAATCACAGTCATGTCTGTTGAGCGCGTGAACACTATGGCCAATCAGCGATGTTTAAAAATCAGCTCAACAGCGCTCAAATGTGAGCGGGAAATTGTGAGCGTTTTTAAAATTTCAGTACCGAAAGTACCGAACCCGGTACCGTTTGACAGCCCTAATAAATTTCTCTGTTGAAGTTTAATGGTGTCAGGTTTAAAGCTTTAAAAACAACTACTGTAAACAGTAAAACGTGTTTTAGTAGCTAGCGACAGTACCTGAGCTAGCTACAGTATAGCAATAGCATCAATGCAGCTACATCAAAGATTGTCTAATTGGGAGATACGGGGGTCTGACAATCAGTCACTGTTTACAGATATATAGAAATGAATGAGAAGTGCCATAAACTAAATCTGTCACTAAAAAGTCTGTGACTTCTCTTATAAAACTGCATTTTTGAAAATAGTTCAATCCAAAACTTTTGTTTAATGGCAAACAAGTTGAAGATTAGCCGATAGGCTGTTGATTCATTAAATGATAAGCTGTTTCCTCACAAAAGCTGTTTATTCAACACAGTGAAGCCTCTCTTTCATTGACATCCAGCATTAGCCGTTACGCTGTGTTGGCTAAAGGTTGCAGGCTTGCTTTCCGGTGGCTTTGGCTATATTTTGTAAGTAGCTTGAAGCGCAACTAACTACTTTTTCAAAGAGGAATTCAAATTATAAGTAGCTTTAGCTTGGCAAGCTAAAATGAGCTAAAACTACTGTATTTTTCCCAATACTGTGTTGTAGGGCACAGAAAGAGGAAGATTAAGGCAAAGAAAGGGATTTAATCAAGTGGTGGTCTATTCCACACAGCATGTGTACTGTTAAATTAAGTTAATTAGCTAGCAAAGCTAAAATAAAGGCTTAATCCCTATGATGAGCCGCTCAACCATGTCCGCAAATGCTTGGTCAGGACTGTAGGTCCGTTTCATTGTTCCTAACTGTGTTTCTGATACATTTAACGCAGGAAGTTTAACAAAACACTACATGCAAACAAACACTATGGACATTTGTGACAAACAACCAATTAACTATGAGGTAGGGAAGGTAGTGTATCTATCACGCACGATTTGAATAAACCATTCCTTGTGGATTGGTTTTCATATCAATAATTGCAGTTTATGAAAAAATAATGAGAATAATGAATGTTGTGCTTTGTGATTTTCTCCTCAGGAAGAAGTCTGCAGGCATTTCTCCTGGAGGCTTTTGTCTACCTCAGTGATTGCAAACGGAATTTTCAGCTGCCATTAGTTTCACACGTTCCGTCAGAAATCATTCTAATATGCTGGTGTGGTGTTCAAGACCTTTCAGTAACTCAGTCGCAACGAGAAACACACATATGGAGAGTTTGCGTCTGCTATTATCAAAGAAACGTTGGCAGCAGACAACCTAGATGTGGACGTTTGCCACACGACGCATAGATTCTGTGAGGATGCTGAAAGCCCATGGGCTTGCAACACATTTTTATTTATACGTTAGACAGGGTGTGATCAATGCCAACCTTATTCAAGCATCTTGTATAAATGTCACACAAAACCCCCATGGAAGGGCTGCACTGTTTCTATCAACATAATCATGAAACCGCTGAAGATAAACACATGTAGGCATGCACATAAACACATATGTTGCACACAATCATGGATACATGCGTAGTTACCTTGAAATACACATCAGATGTATGTCTATAAACATAGATCCCAGCATACAATTAACATAAATCAGATGGGAGGCATGGACAGGTTGAGAAGGGGCGTGGCTACATACATGTTAATATTTCTGGAAGCATGAAGCTATGTATTTACATTTTGGCTTCATGGAAAACTGACCCTAAATACAGCGCATCTGCAAATGTGTTGGGAATCAATAATCAAATCAATATTTTTCCAAGGCTCTTGAGGTTCATGTTTCCTATTGCAGTAACTATGTTTGGTCACTCATGGATTTCATCAGAGAAACAGACACGAGTGTGGAACGAGCTCTCTTAGCTGCATGGTATGCATTTGTAATACAAACCAGGGGTTTTTAAAACTATTTGATGCCAGGGCCGCCAAAATATGCTGAGAACCCTGAGGGGACCCCCCCTCCTAAAGCAGAAACTATTCGTATTTTTTTATGTATAAAAATCTATTTCTATAGTTCTTTTTATTTTCTACTGCTTGAGATTGTCATATTAAAAATAAAAATAGCAGAAAAGTTATATATTTCCATGTATTAAAAAACATTTATAGTTATTTATATTTTATACTGCATGAGATTGTGATATTAAAAAAATAATAAGTTTTCATGTACAAAAACAGAATTATACTGTTATTTTTTTTATTGTATGATTTAGTGCGATATTAAAAATTATAACAGCAAAAAGTTACATACTTTCATGTATAAAGCTATTTATATAGTTATTTATATTTTATTTATTCTACTGCATTAAGTTGTGATATTAAAAATAAAATAGCGGAAATTATACATTTTCATGTACAAAAACAGAATTGTACTGTTATTTTTGTTTTATATTTTATGATTTAGTGTGATATTAAAACATAAAAGCAGAAAGTTACATATTTTCATGTATAAAACTTTAATTTATATAGTTATTTATATTTTCTACTGCGTGAGATTGTGATATTAAAAATAAAATAGCAGAAATGATACATTTTCAGGTATAAAACAGAATTATACTGTTTTTTATTGTATGATTTAGTGTGAAATTAAAAAATAAAATATCAGAAAGTTACGTATTTTCATGTATAAAAACAATTTATACGTTTTCATGTATAAAAACAGAATTATATTTTTTTGTTTTTATTGTATGATTTGGTGTGATATTAAAAAATAAAATGGCAGAAAGTTACATATTTTCATGTATAAAAACAATTTATATAGTTATTACAATTTTCTACTGTGTGAGATTGACAATAAAAAATAAAATAACAGAAATCATACATTTTCATGTACAAAAACAGAATTATACTGTTATTTTAGTTTTTTATTGTATGATTTAGTGTGAAATTTAAAAACAAAATAGCAGAAAGTTACATATTTTCATGTATAAAAACAATTTATAAAGTTATTTTCTACTGCGTGAGATTGTGATATAAAAAAATAGCAGAAATTATAAATTTTCATGTACAAAAACAGAATTATACTGATATTTTTGTTTTAATTGTATGATTTAGTGTGATATAAAAATAAAATAGCAGAAAATTACATATTTTCAAGTATAAAAAACTATTTATAGTTATTTATATTTTCTACTGCGTGAGATTGTGATATCAAAAATAAAATAGCAGAAATTACACATTTTCTTGTACAAAAACATAATTACTGTTATTTTTGTTTCTATTCTATGATTTAGTATCATATTAAAAAATAAAATAGCAGAAAGTTACATATTTTCATGTATAAAAACAATTTATATAGTTACTTATATTTTCTACTGCGTGAGATTGTGATATTAAAAATAAAATAGCAGAAATTAGAATTATACTCATATTTTTGTTTTTTTATTTATGCTTTAGGGTGATATTAAAAAATAAAATAGCAGGAAATTCAATATTTTCATGTATAAACACAATTTATATAATTATTTATATTTTATCCTGCGTGAGACTGTGATATTAAAAATAAAATAGCAGAATTATACATTTTCATGTACAAAAACAGAATTACTGTTATTTTTATTTCTATTCTATGATTTAGTGTAATATTAAAAAATAAAATAGCAGAAAGTTACATATTTTCATATATAAAAACAATTTCTATAGCTACTTATATTTTTTACAGCGTGAGATTGTGATATTAAAAATAAAATAGCAGAAATTAGAATTATACTCATATTTTTGTTTTTTATTGTATGCTTTAGGCTGATATTAAAAAATAAAATAGCAGGAAATTACATATTTTCATGTAAAAACAAATTATATAATTATTTATATTTTATCCCACGTGAGATTGTGATATTAAAAATAAAATAGCAGAAATTATACATTTTCATGTACAATTTTTGTTTTTTATCGTATGATTAAGTGTCATATTAAAAAAATTATAGAATTAAATAAACACCACAAATGTTATGTATTAAAATTATTTTTTCAGTTATTTATGTTTTAAAGTGTGTGAGATTAAGTGTGAAAATATATAAGCATATATTCATTTCCCACTGTTTAAACTAGTGTTTAAACAAATCATAATTCATCTGATGATTTCCGACCAGTATTAGAAAGCAAAATGAAGTAGTATTTCTAGCCAAATGTATGTATAGAACACATTACCTTCCATATATGACATAAACATCTTTAGACATTAATTACCAATTAACTGCAGACATTTTTGTGGACTCCCTAGCATCCCCTTGTGGCTCTTTAAGGGTCCCCGGACCCCAGTTTGAAAACCCCTGACATAAACAACAAACATCCAGACACACAGTTGCACAAATAAAGCAGAACATGTGCTGACAGCACAGCATCAGCAATCAATTCCTATTTACATTTGGCCCAGTCTTCTTATTAGGCCCCAGTATTCAACCTGTCTCAAGAGGGATGTTCTTTTCCTCTTGTTAAGTCTCCAACAGCTTAATCCCTCTTCCACTTGCTCTCAGACCATTTCCGACGGATGCCGGCAAACACAAGACACAGACGAGTGGACAACACTGTTCTTAAAAGACAGAAATATTGATCGCAGCTATGCGGTGCCATTCAGTTTCGAAGCACCGTACACTCAAATTCAGGACAAGAGTGAACCTTTCACATCAACTACAGACGCAAACATAGAGTTCATGCTCTTAAATATGTCAGTGTGTATATTTGACCAGCCCAAGAACAAAAAAGCAGCTTCGACAAAGCTTAAAACCAGACGCAGTTTTCCGTGTCTGCCCCGACGTCACCCTTTTAAAGCAGATAAAAGCATACACCCCCTGGGAGTACCGAACGCAATATTACTCCAAACTGCCCCCAGAGCTCACACGTAATATGGCAAGCCTTTTTGTTGTCAATATTTACAAAAGCCTTGAATTCCAGTCAACATCTTGAGGAACATCTGCTAACAACTGACAAGTAATATGAGAAAGCATGTGATGGTACAAGCTTTTTTGGTAAACTCCATGTTATTTTCTTATGAAAACATTTTTAATACATTCATGCTGTGACCTTATTATATGCAATACTGTAAGGATTTTTAGCTGTGCTTGCTAAATCCCTAATTACGGCACTTTGTAACGTAACTCGTCTACATGAATGACAGATAAAATGGCAAAACAAAATCTAGCCATCAGAACATTCTGAAACACATTAACGTGCTAAAACCACTCAGAAACATTAGCAACATGCTAAAAACAATGAGAACACAACAGCAGGCCGCTAAAAGCATGATAAAAGACTAAAATTATGTTTTCTCTCCTATTTGAACTTGAAGACAATTTTAAGGTAGGATGTTTTAAAAATAAAGAAAAGAAAGTCTATTAAAGGTTTAATGTAAGAATAGCTGCTGAGTCTAACTGGAGCATTGGTCATTTTAAAAATGAATAAGCTGTTCTATGCATTTCCTCTTTTCCAAAAACCATTGTTATTTGACAGTATCATTATCACTATCTCTAACCATTATTAAAAGGTGTCATAACACAGCGTGAAACATTCAGAGCTAACCACTCATTCAGCAAATTAACTTACATTAGCATGTTTTCTTAAAGTTCTCAAACAACATATACTGTAACACATCAAGGCATTAAAGAAAATATGAAGCATGCACAAAAAAGAGAATAATCTCTTATTAAACTGAAAGAAGAAAAAAAAAAACTCCCTCACTAGTGAGAGTATGTGCCCTCAAGGCATCAAAGATAACAGATCTCCCAAGACGCCACTCCACATCCTCATTACGGATTTAAACATCATAGAACTTTCTCTGCACGTGGCCAAAGCACTAATAACCATCTCCAACATGCTCCACTATCAGTGATGACACTGAAACTCATTCCACAGTATAGCTATTTCAGTCTCCATCGTCGTCTCCAGACCTTAACAACCAAGGTCCACACTGGGGTTGGGCGATTTCTGTGAAACAGTGATATTAGGGCGGGGAGTTGGAATGTGAATTTGTACACCCCTAAGTGTGAATACATATTCAAAAAGGCACGGAAACGAATAATGCATTCTACGCACTCCATAGTACGGAGTGAATAAAGGGACATGGTTTGTCACTAGCTAGCGGTAGCATGTTATATTACAGTACATAAAAATTCATTTAAGGAGAGCTTTGGAAGCCAGTTTCCTCCACTGAATAAAAAAATGTAAAAAAGGTAATTGCGACTTTATCTTACAATTCTCATTTATTTTTTTCCTGCATTTGGGAGTTTACATCTTGCAATTCTGACTTGAAGAATTAGAATTGCATGATATAAACTCACAATTGTGAGTTATAAAGTCAGAACTCGCAACTGTAAGAAATAAACTCGCTATTCTAAGGAGTAACAATTCTGAGAAATGAAGTCAAAATTGCAAGATATAAACTCACAATTGTGACTTTTTTTCTCAGAATTTCAAATTTATAACTGCAAGTTATGAAGTCAGAATTGTGAGATATAAATCCGCAGTTCTGAGAATATATCAGACTTTTTCTCCCCTCAAAATTAGACTTTATAACTCGAGTTTACATCTCACAATTCTGAGAAAACAGTCAGAATTGCAAGAATAAAAGTCAGAATTGCAAGTTTATATCACACAATTCTGAGGAAAAAAAGTCAAAATTGTAAGTTTATCTCAATTCTGACTTTTATAACTCACAACTGCAAGTTTATATCACACAATTCTGAGTTTTTAACTCGCAATAGCCAGTTTAATTTTGCAGTTCTGAGCAAAAAAAAAAAAAAAAAGTTTTTATCTTGCAATTCTTAATATTTCTCACAAAGTTTATATGACGCAATTTTGAGGAAAAAGTCAGAATTGTGAGTTTATATCTTTATAACACACAATCGCAAGTTTATCACGCATCTCTGACTCTCATAATTCTAAGAAAAAATTTAGAATTCCGAGAAAAAAAGCCAGAATTGCTAGCTATAAACTCACATTTGCAAGAAAAAAAGTAAGAATTGTGAGTTTATATCATCCAATTCTGAGAAAAAAAGTCAGAATTGTGAGTTTATATCATCCAATTCTGAGAAAAAAAAGTCAGAATTGTGAGTTTATATCTCACAATTCTGACTTTATAACTCGCAATTGCAAGTTTAAATCACACAACTCTTTCTTTATATCTCATAATTCTGAAAAAAAAAGTCAGAATTGCGTTTTTATCTTGCAATTCTGAATATTTCTCGCAATTGTGAGTTTATATCACGCAATTTTGAGAAAAAAAGTCAGCAGTGTGAGTTTATATCTCACAGTTCTAACTTTAAAACACGCAATCGCAAGTTTATATCACGCAACTCTGACTTCATAATCCTGTAAAATGTATGGTACAGTAAGTACTTCCGCTCCGTATTATGCACAGAGTGTGTGTGATCATGAATCTAGAAAGTGAAAGTAAAAAGCGAACACATTCAAACGTGATTTCAATGCCCCCCATATTAACAGCGACTCCCTGATATCCTCAATTTATATATAGTGTACCCTAAGACATATTTGCGAGACAAAGTATTGAAATATATTTTTCCTCTCATCTCATATATATTCCACTTAGGAGTTTGGTAGTATGCGTTGCAGGATGGTGGTTGGGGGAAGGAACCACGATGCCGCCTCAACCTCATCTATCGGCCCAACCCTAGTCCACATAAGTCTGTGATAATGCATGTGCTTGATTTAGGACTTTCTTCAGCAAAGACAACAGTGATAGTACCATGTTTGGAAACAAACCTCAGAAACCAATCCTGGGTTCATATTTAGCTTTTGAGCACCTTACATTTCACTTGTGCTTATGTGGTACTTTATTGGCATTGATGGTTCCATGAAAAACCTCTAACATCAATGGAACCACATGGAAGAAGCTTCTTTACACACACTAAGAAAAACAATTCTTGTGGCCGTCGGTCAGTCTGGAAGAATTCTAGCACACGTAAACCCTACATGCATTAAAAGCAAATACATTATCCTTACATGTTGTGAATAATGTTGAACCAGACTGTTAGAAACCCCAATTTAAAAGGGATGCACAGGAGATTTATCAGTGCAAACACGTGCAGTATCTCAAAACACCTGTGTTTGTTCTATTTGTGAATAATTCATCATTATCATCATAAGAGGTTGCAACGACATGATTAAATAGAGCCTCAAACAGTATCGTAGAACAAATCATAAGATAATTAGTCCTCACCACCCAGTGTAACAGAGCCCAGAGCTACTTAAGTTTTAAAGCAGTGAATGTAGACTGAGAGCCCCGGGCAATGAATAACACATAGGCTGCATAAACAACTTCAGATAATATGTGAGAGGTAAAGTATTTCAATAAAGGTGATGCCAGTATTTCTCATCAGTAACTGCAGAGCAGTGGTAAATCCATCATCTCAGGGCTTCAGGGTAAATCTAGGCATGGTAAACTAATGAATGTATAAACAGATAAGGTGAGCTACATGGAATGAGAGGTGGTGGGAGAATACAGTAGATGAATTCTCTCTCCCTTTTTTTTTTTTTTTTTTTTTTAAACAAATGCCTGCAAAGTTGCTACTATTACATAATGACTTGAACAAACAAGCATTTTCTGCTTAGTGACAAAGATGGACAAAATCTGTTCCAAATGCTGGCTTTGCTGACATTTACATGGGCAAAATCTTAACTAAAATGGAACCTCATAAGTGACTGACATGTATGGTTTATATTGAAAGCAACCACACAAACAATGCACATTTTTGTCTTTTTTTTTGACTTGGAATCAAAGGTGGTTCTCACCAAGTTGATTAGCTGATACATATTAAAGTATTAGTTCACTCTGATAATTAACCCCCATGTCATCCAAGATGTTTATGTATTTCTATTAAAGGAGTCATGAACTGCCTTTGTTTTTTATTTTGTACTATTCTATGAGGTCTACTTATAATGTTATCAAGATTTTTACACCAAAAAACATAATTTAGATGTAATAGGCTATTTTCTGTCCTGCATTTTTATGCCTTTTTTTGTCACATCCATAGCGTATAACTATTTTCCTTTTTTAACATAGAAAACTTGTGCATAGATATTTTTCTGATGTTTAGACTCTATCAACAAGGGTTTATTAAAATATAAAGAGATGGTTCTGTATATTGGTAACACATGCATTCACTGAGCATTTGTATGTCACATCCATAACGCTGGATTTGCTCTAAACGTTATGCGAGAATCGGTGGGAGGGGCTAAACAGGCAGTTATGTCAATCTTCTGAGGAGGAGGCGGCACTTAATCTAACTATTACATCATAGAGTAGAACATTCCAAAAGCTGTCGTTTTGGCAGACTGCCTTCAACAGAAGCTGTTTTTAGACTAACAACAAAGTACTGAGTACTGAAACTTACAGCTTGGTTTTATAGTACAATGACCTCTTATATGTCAAAAGGCAATTTTGGTTCCTCAGTTTATCACCCCTTTAAGATTTCTGAGGAAAACATTCCAGGATTTTACTCCATATAGTGGACTTCAGTGGGGATCAATGGGTTGAAGGTCCAAATTGCAGTTTCAAAGCTGCTTCAAAGGACACAACACAATCCCAGCTGAGGAATAAAGGTCTTATCTAGCGAAACAATCAGTTATTTAAAAAAAAAAAAAAAAAAGATGTACTTTTTAACCACAAATGCTCATCACGCACTAGCTATGTGATCCGCGAAAGTTCATGCGTGGTTAGTTCTTCATCTGTGTACTTTGGTTCAAAAAAGTAGGGTAGGGCAAAAAAAACCCTCCATCTCATTTGTTCCTCCAAATTTAAAATTGTCCATCATCGTTGCTTTACCTTTTTTTGACTTTCTTTGCACGTTTCACTTTCTAAACACTGGGTCCGCCTACATCACGTGTGAAGGCAAGCTAGTGCAAGACAAGCATTTGGTTAAAATGTACATAAATTAGTATTTTTTAGAAAATGACTGATCATTTCATTAGATAAGACCTATATTCCTCAGCTGGGATCGTGTAGAGCCATTTGAAGCTGCGTTGAAACTGCAATTTGGACCTTCAACCTGCTGATCCCCATTGAAGTCCACTATATGGAGAAAAAACCTGGAATGTTTTCCTCAAAAATTAATTCTTTTCAACTTAAGAAAGAAAGACATGAACATGGATGACATAGGGGTGAGTACAATATCAGGAAATTTTAATTCTGGTTTCTCATCCTCATACTCTTCTAAACCTTCTACTTATTGTAATTCCTTCCTGATTTTAGTTATAATATAATATTCAATGAGTTAGCACAAAGCAAAAAGATACAGTGCCAAAAGCACATTCAGCAACCCAATGTTGCTATTGTGCATTTCCTCTTCAGTGTTCCCGTAAAATCAGGTAACAAGGCATCGGTTGAAAAGTTCTGATTACAGAGCACCATCCTTCTTACACAAAGACACAGTGATTTCAAAGCTTTACAAATCAGCCGCGCCAAAATCAAAGCTTTTCACGTATTGTACCTTTCTGAACAACTCAAAACCAAAGACATAAAAAGCAGTATGGTAACAAAGAACACATCTCGTCTTATCAAACAGTAGATGTCAAATATGATCCTCTCGACTAAATAGAAAACTGTAATTAGCCGGCACGAGATGCTTATCTGAGTGTTGCTCATTAAAGGGCTTATCGCCACATCTTTGGCTGGCTTTGAGAGAGGCTGAATGTCTGATTAAAGCTCGGGATGCTCAAGACATCGCCTTGATTAATATTTCAAGCACGGTGTGGTTTTAAAGGAATGCAGACTCTAGAAGGATCCACTTTTGCTCAATTCGAACTTCGTCCGTTGCGAAGCCCGCGCGTCATTAACGCAGCACACGCTGGCTTCATCTGGTTTGCGTTACTTTAAATCAACAGGGAAGTACAGGGGCGCTCTCTGCTTATTGGCTGACAGAAAACAGCGCCTCCCTCAGAATGGGCTCCCAATAATAGACCCCCCTCAGGCAGCGAGAGTACATTCTGGAACAACGGAGCGACAGCCAAACTTTCGAAAGTTCAGCTAATTGGGGGGACGTTTTCGCCTTGTTCCTTTCACAAACAAACTTCACTTCCCCCAACGTGAGATTCTCCACAATTAACAGCGCTATTAATACCCCCAGGTCCAGGAAAAAAAGCCGTCCCGGTTGAGGAGTCTCGGTTTTCCGCAGCCTGGGGGAGGTAGAGCGCGCTTAAGTATTCAAGGGGTTACCATGAGTCACAGTCCCACACACACACAATCCACTCATGCCGCCCCACTATTCCAGCTGGAGCCCACGTGCAGACGGACTCCCGCTGTTCTGAGGTCAGGTGGAACCCGCCACAGTCGCTGAACTGGAAGGCCCACTGGGGCAGACCCTCCATTATATGCACTCAAGAAGTGGTTTCTCAAGCAAAGCTTGAGGCCGATCTGATCATCACCAGTATTTTCGTTTGGCAACTGAACAGCGTCGCCTTTACGACTACTAAATCCTGGATTTACCCCATCTCGAGCCTCAGTATTACGCAACTCTATATAGTTGAAAATATGTTTTTCTCATTTACTCAGTCTTAGACAGTGATAGAAGCCAAATAATTATTCCAGACGTGCCGTCTAGACCGATACTAAACTATTTCACCACTTTCAGATGAATTGATAGTGCAAAGCTAGTGAGAAGTTTGGCCTAGGAGCTAAATGGGCCTGAGACAGAAACAGAGACAGTCTGGCTGGGCAGAAACAGCTGTTCAGAGAAATACGCATCTGCATTCGACCACAATACGAGAATATCAAATTACAAGGTCTGTGATCTCCCGCATATAAAAACATCAAGTCATTATCTGGAGGATTTAAAATGATACTGTTCAAGACTAATGGATAATCGAGATCCACTTGTATCACTGAGCACATCAACTTTATACAATTTTGTAAAATTAAAGTCCATTTAACCACGATAACCCTGCGGTTGAGTGAAAATCAAACAAACAAACAAATAAGTCACATATCCACCACATATATTCAGTTTGAAGTAAGACCAGTTAGACAAACCTGACTGACAGATTCTTGAATAGATAAATAAGTGCCGTAAAACGATTAACCGCGATTAAAAAAGTTTTTGTTTACATAATAGATGCGTGTATACTGTGTATATTTATTATGTATATATAAATAAACACACACATACCGTATAGATTTTTTGAAAATATTTACATTTATTTCCATGTATATATTAATACTTGTATAACTGATATTATATAAATATTTTTTTATATATAAACATAACATATTGCTCTTAAAAATAAACATGCATGTGTGTGTATTTATATATACATATACATATAAATACACACACACACATATATATATATTATGTAAACAAAAACATTTATTTTGGATACGATTAATCGTGATTACACACTTAAATAAATAAATAAATAAACTGTTAACACTTTCATAATTTACTCACAATCATATTTCTCCAAACGTTATTTTAATATTATTAATATACAATTATAGTATTTATTACAATTTTGAATGAGCTTTTATTAATATATTTTTATAAATATATTTTTTATAAATATATTAATATATTTATATTTATTTTTATAAATATATTAATATATTTATTTTTATTAATATTTTTATATGAGTTTACATTTATTTCAGTTTAGTTTTAGTGATTTTAGTATTTAGTATCAAATGATTAATTGTGATTAACTGCATACAAAAAAGCATATACAAAACATATTTCTGTGTACTGTGTGTAATTGTTATGTATACATAAATACACACAATTAATGTATATATTTAAGAGAAATATGTTATTAATGTACAAAATATTTTTATTTATATATATAATATAAATTATATAAAAATTATAATAAATACATACACTTGTAAACATTTCTTAAATATATACATGAATGTGTTTGTATTTATATATACATAATAATTATACACAATACACACACACACACACATTAGGCAAACTTTTATTTTGTATGCGATTAATTACAATTAATCATTTGACAACCCTAGTTTAAATACTAAAATCACTAAAACTAAACTGAAATAAATATAAAATGAAATAAAAACTGAAAGCTCATTCAAAATTGTAATAAATACTATAATTGTATATAAATAATATTAAAATATTATATATAATATTTTATATATAATATACTTCAAATTTCATTTCATTTCAGCTTCATTTAACAAAAAACATTTGTGACAGTTTTAGCTGAAAATAACAACACTAGCTCCAAACCTGCATTATTTTTTTACCTCAGTGTAACACAAAAGAAGATTTTAAAAAGGTTGTTTTGGTCTTCTTTGACTATTTGCTGTATGAGGAAACCACTATGTAAAAGAAAGATTCACAGAAGAAACTTGTTTGTTTGTACTAGGGATGCACGATATTATCGGACTGATATCGGAATCGGCCGATAATGACTTCAAATGTAAATATCGGCATCGGCCCGATATGAAAAATTATGCCGATATGTTTTGCCGATAAGATGAATATGTTAACTCACATGTGCTAAGGGTGTGCTAGGGATTAGATCACGTCAGCAGTGTGGCTCATTCTTGAAGCAAAGTTTTGACTGAATGAGGAGTAGATTCACTGTTTTGTATCGCTGCATTTAAACTGAGAATACACATACAGAATGATGCATAGCAATAGCACGTGCAGTGGCAGCAGCGGCTATAGGAGAAAGCGCGCCGTTGTTCCATTTGGGATAATTTACTGTTGCCTGTTTCATATCCAGTCACTAGATCGCTAAATGCACATTTTAAATGGTTTTATGGTGCTCTTTGTTGTATTTTGAAACCCAATGGCTGTGTTTGCACATGACATGATCTGCATTTAAAATAAAAAGTAATTACGGCGCGCGGTCAGTGAATTCTCTTTCTTCGGCGGCGCAAGGGCAAAACACACTGTTGCTCATATGAAACATTTTTCGTGAATATGACACAAGTGAGGTACAAAGCATTCTTTATAAGTTAAATAATTGGTTAGCAGGCAAATGTTAGTAGCGACCATACTTTTGGATTCATGCAGTTCGAGCCAATACATTTAAAGCCATACGCGGCTGTGTGTCCTGTTTTCCCGGTTGGTCACGAATTGCCACAAACTTAATAATATTTATAGTTTCTTTTCACAAATCATCACCGTCTCACCCTTTAATTTCGCAGGTTTGTTTTCTTGTCATTTACTTTTAATCCATGTTGTCGGATCATTTATGCGGGTAAACTGCGTGTGGGAAATAAAAGATTTCGTGGCAATAAATTAAGAATTCGTTAATACGACTTTTTAATTCGTTCCCTTATTTTACAAATTAATAAATTAATAAAACGTAGGAACGAATTAACAAGTTGTAGGAAATAATTATGTTCGTGTCCCGCAGCCCTGTCAGAGCGCAGTGCACCGTATAAAATAATTAGAAATTATAATTAAACATGACTTAGTGACTACATTTCTATTACTTTCTTTCCATGTTGAATGCCTTTGTATTGCAGGGCTCTAGAATGATCAAAACTGTCACTTTTTTTTTTTTTTTAAATGTGCAAGTTAAAATTTGACGTGGTCGCACTGCTCCATACAGCGCGGGTTACAGAGTTACAAAGCCGTGGCATATTCAGGATTTCACTGATCACGCAAAGAGTAGTTTTCGTTGTGAGCGCTTCGGGTGTAGAGCCTGGTTTGTATTTGTAGTGTCAGCACGAGCCAGGTGGTGACGGCAAAAAGGACGCGACTATTCTGGAAACGATGGCGGACGGAGGATTTGGTTTTCGAGTAGGGTAAAAGACCGCTTGTTAAACCAGAGAAGGTAAACATGTTGGTATTCTTGTGCAAAAAAAGTGTACTGTTTTGCCAGTTGGTCACGAATTGCCACATAACTTAATATTTTTATTTTCCCAAATCCTCACCGTCTCACCCTTTAATTTCTTAGGTTTATTTTCTTGTCATTCACTTTTAATCCATGTTTTCGTATCTCTTACTGTGATAAATTGCGGGTGGGAAATAAAATATTTCGTGGGAATAAATTAACAATTCATTAATACTACATATTAATTCGTTCCCTCATTTTACAAATTAATAAATTAATAAATCATAGGCACGAATTAAGAAATTGTAGCAATGAATTATGTCCTGTTCATGTCCCGCAAAGCACCCTCACAGTCACCCAGTTTAGTTCTACTTTTCTGTTTTCGTTTTGAAATGTTGTATTCAGATTGCGAATTCGAAAGTGAAAGCATCCGAAGTTCGGCTTATAACATAGCAAAAGTGAACTTAATTTACAAAATTCAGATCATAAATAATGCTAGTCTACTGATGAAAAAGAAGGGATTGAATGTAAACCACTCATTACTATTTATTTAATCCTAACGAATAAGTTATTGTTAAAAACTAACTTTCCAAATAAAATGATATATATCGGTATCGGTATCGGCCAAAATGAGATGAAAAAATATCGGCATATCGGATATCGGCAAAAATCCAATATCGTGCATCTCTAGTTTGTACCCACATGAGGATGACTTAATTATTACAATTTTCATTTTTGGATGAGCTTTGCCTTTAACAAAAACAGCAAAGTGAATTTCCTGTGGTACATAACATTGATTTGGAGGCACACAATGGCATATAACTCCCTGTTTACTAGTATTGATGTAAAAATACAGACATTGACGTATGTGTCAGCCCACCTCAGAATGAATGTGCCTGTATTTGTGTGTGTGAGTTATTTCTTTGAAGTGTTGGCTGAGGAATGGCACGGGACTGCCTGGTATTTTCTAATGAGGCAGAAGAACACACGAGCTGATGCAAACTAGGCTGACAGCAGTGCTTTGGTGGCGTTTGACTCACCATAAAGTTCAATGTGCCGCGGGCCCTTGTAATGAGGCTACAAAAGACTTTGAAAACCCACAGTAAATATAAACACCTCATGCCTAAAACAGAATCCAAACAAACCCCAGCACAAAAATTCCCAAAATTATTTACATAATAATGAAATAAAATGAGCGGGAAAACATGCCAAAACAAGCCAAGCGTACAAATCTAATATCAGGAAGATATCAGATGAATTTAAGTGTCTCAAACTACCAGTACAGCCCTTCGGGTGCTATCAATTTATCTTTAAATTCATCTTGGAAATCAATTTTCACTTCTGTATTTTTTTTTATTTCATACCTAGTACTCTAAAAACACACAATGAAATATTGTTACATTTTTTGCAAAGGAAAACAAAATTGCAACATTTTTAGTGTTCATATCATTCACTAAAACTACTAAAAATCATTTTAGCCCTTAAAATAAAATAAAAAGAGAAATGTTGACTTAAATACACATAGAATACAGCAAACTTGACTTGGCAACTAACTGAAATATATAAATTTAAGTTCTTAAAAATAAAAATTGAAATAATTAAAATATAAATATTATAATAAAAAATATAAACAGTATATAAATTAATATAGGTAAATTAATATATAAAATAGATTGGTACTAAAATGATTAAAACATTGAAATAAATTAAATATAAATATTAAAAAAATAAATCTAATAATAATGACAAACATACATAAAATTATAAAGCCTAAAAAAATGAAAACTGAAAATTGAAATTATTAAATAAAAACATTTAAAATGTAATATTTAAATAATAATAAAATAACACTGAACGATTCAATGTCCTGATTATCCAATATATACTGGTTTGGACTTTAATATTTTCTTAATTTCATACCTAATATTTTCACACTTTTTTGCATATAAAGACAAAATTGCACAATAAAATATTAACTCATTTTCTGATGTTATCATTTACTAAAAATAATTTCCAGTACTTAAAATAAAGTTCAAATAAAATAAAACAAAAAATAATAAAACATTACTTAAACTTGAACAGAAACAGAAACAGCAATGTTGGCTTGACAACTAACCAAAATATATGTTTAAATACTAAAAATAAAAACTAAAAATAAATGAAAGCTGAAAACATAAAATTAAAATACAGATATTACAATAAAAATATAAACAGTATAGAAATTGTGAATTTCATACAATGACACTACTGAAATTGAAAAATGAATTAAACTAAACCTACATATAAATATAAAAAAATAAAACTAATAATGACAAAAGTACAGAAAATTCCTAAACTTAAAATTAAAACTGAAAACATAAAAACAATCGTTAATTCAAAATATTTAATATTTAGTAATTTAAATAATAAACAAACACTGACCTAATTAATGCCCTGATTCTCCATTGACTGATATTACAATATTATATTATAATTCTATTTTGTGTAAACAGATTAAAAATACAAAGCAATACTTTTAAATGTTACAAGTGAGCAAAAAAATGAAATTGATTTAAAAAAAATAAATAAATAAATAGAAAAAAGTTCCTAACATTCAAGAAACACCTGTATATACAATATATTGATAAAACTACTGACTATAAAATAATATTCATTGTAACTGTTTAACTGGCAGTTCAGCTTGAGATCTCAGGCCCCTTGACACGGAAACTGAGGCAAGTCTTACCCTTACAAACCAGGAGAAGCAACTGCAGAAGCAACAACTGAACAATCTTCTCAGCAGGTCATCAGAGTCTCTTCGACCCCAGTGTAGAGTTCACTGATCAATCTATTCCTCTGAATGTTCTACACTCACTTTAGCAACATTTCCTGCTATGATGGCCGTCCATTACAAAACCCATGATTGGGTCTAATGTTGTGCTGCACAACTGCACGGATGCTAGAATCGCACCTTCACATCAACACACATGCACTGGAAACGCACGCGCACACACTGAGTAAATCAAGGACAGTTAACTGACAGAAATAAGCAGCATAATGATACGTGATGAGCGGCGGTGTCCTGGTGGAGTGGGTATTTTTCATTAACTCTTGAGACAGACAGAGGTCACTGCATTAATCATCTCAGCGGCCGGTAAGGAGCTGCTGATGGGAAATTGTGTATCCCTCCTCATGCAAGTCTGTACTCCGTCAGGACTACAACGAGGACAGTCATTTACCAATCAGCACAGCACACTACACAAAATACTTTCCATCTATTTTTACTTTTAAACTCCCATGAGTGACCACACCATTATTCAATTATTAATTAATCATTTAATTATTTATATCAGTTTTACATCCCGAGGATCATTAACATTAATGGTTTGAATAAAATACCCTTTATCCAGGGCCAGGACCACAATAGACAGCGAAGAGAAGACAACTTTTTTGCTGCCATCATATGGTTTACTTGCAGTAGAAATGGACCCCAAGGCTAATTTTTCAAAAACTAAATTTCAGCTCTTACAACAGGAAATCATTTTCAGTGTTATCATTAACTTCTAAAAAAAACTACTAAAAATCATGTTCAGTACTTCAATTAAAGCTGAAATAAAATAAAATAACTACTAAAAATAATAATAATAATAAAAAATCAGTACTTAAAATAAAGCTGAAATAAAATAAACTAAAAGAATTAAAAGAATTAAATTAAAAAAATAAAATAACTACTAAAAATCATTTTCAGTACTTGAAATAATGCTGCAATAAAGCTGAAATAAAATAGAGCTAAAACAAAATAAATAAAATAACCACTAAAGTAATAAAAATCATTTTTAGTACTTGAAAAGATGAGAAATAAAGTTGAAATAAATAAAATAAAGCTAAAATAAAATAAAATAACTACTAAAAATCATTTTCAGTACCTGAAATAAAATAAAGCCAAAATAAAATTGAAATGAGATGAGATGAAATTAAAAAGAAAATAACCACAAAAAATAGTTTTCAGTTCTTGAAATAAAGCTGAAATAAAATAAAGCTAAAATAAAATAAAATAATTACTAAACTAATAAAAATCATTTTCAGAGAATAAAGCTGAAATAAAATTAACATAAAATCAATAATACTAAAAATATTTTTTCAGTACTTGAAATAAAGCTGCAATAAAATAAAAAACTGAAATAAAATAAAGCTAAAATAAAATAACTCTTAAACTATTAAAAATCATTTTCAGTACTTGAAGTAAAGCTGAAAAAATCAAGCTGAAATAAAACAAAGCTAAAATAAAACAAAACAATAATACTAAAAATATTTTTTCAGTACTTGAAATAAAGCTGCAATAAAATAAAAAACTAAAAAACTATTAAATTACTAAAAATCATTTTTAGTATTCAAAATAAAATAAAAAATAATAAAATAAAATAAAATATTGGATGGAAAACAAAGAAATAGATATGTTGACTTGAATAGAAATAGAATATAGAAATACTGACTTGGCAACTGACTAAAAATTAAAAACCGAAATAAATGAAAGCTCTCTCTCAATATACTGTCTATATACAGTCACACACACTAATAAAAATGACAAAAATATATAAAATTACTAAAATTTAAAAAAAAAAAAAAAAGATTATATAAAATATAAATAGTAATACATGTTATAATAATATTTAAATATACAATTTTGTTGATTTGGTCTATTATTTGGTCTTGGTTATTTTGGACTATTTTGTGTAGATAAATACAAATCAATCTTTTTAAATGCTATAATTTAAGCATTACAACATCGTAATGTACAGCATGAAAAATGGATATTCATTTTTTGAGACTTTTTAAACAGACATTTATGAGTTTTATTAAATTAGTGTTTTTAAAAATAAAAAGTTTAAAGATTAAAAGTAGAGAGTGACACAGCTGATAATTCAAATGTAAAAATAGGATAAAAGAGAATGCACAATTTTCCATTATGAATCCAATATGAATACCGATATTTTAAAACATCTCTAACATAATCAATGTGCTATGAATCCCTACTTTTTAAAACTACCAGCTCTTTTCCATTGTGCCTCTAATGTTTGCATTTATCAGTTACTGAAACAATCGAGTTCCTTTCAGAGTGACCAACCCTTTTACATCCAGATCCACACAAGACGACAGAGAGAAGAAGAAAAGAATTCCAGCCAATGAAATCAAAATTATAAATGAGCATTTCCTTATTCTGTTGCGTGAAAGTGTGCGGAGACTGTAGAAATAACAGCATTGGCAGCTTGAGCAGCTCTTCTGGAAACACAAACACACACATAAACACAGTTTCATCCAAGCTACAGAAGCCACCAGTAAAAATCTCAAAATCCTTTCTTTCTCATAAATCAAAAAGCGCTCTGATTTGTTCCCCCGGTAGGTTTCCCTTGGTTACCCGAGTAATTGAGGGTTTGCGACTCTGCTTGTGAAATTACCAGATTTTCGACATTGAAGAATTGATTAAAAGACATCCTGTTGCACATACAGTACAAGCAAAAGCAGCAGGGCAGTGCTGTTCTTTAAGCCAGACTTCTTTACGCAAATGCTTCCAAACGCAGACATTTACACTACCGTTCAAAAGTTTGGGGTCAGTAAGACTTGTAATAGTCTTTAAAGAAGTCTCTTATGCTCATCAAGGCTGCATTTATTTGATTAAAAATATAGAAAAAAAAACAGTAATATTGCAAAATGTTTTTACAATATAAAATAATGTTTTTTATTTTAACATACTTTAAAATAGAATTTATTCCTGTGATGAAAAGCTGAATTTTCATCAGCTGTTACTCCAGTCTTAAGTGTCACATGATCCTTCAGAAATCATTCTAATATGTGGATTTATTATTAGAATGATCAATGTTGGATAATATCAACAGTTGTGCTGCCAAATATTTTTTGGAACCTGTAATTTTTTTTTCAGGATTCTTTCATGAATAACAAGTTTAAAAAGTACAGTGTTTATTCAAAATATAAATATTTTATAACAATGTAAATTATTTATTATTAACTTTAATAAACTTTTAATTATTAACTTAATACATCCTTGGTGAATAAAAGTATTAATTTCTTAAAAAAAAAATAATAATAAAAAGAAACAATAAAAATGTACTGACCCCAAACTTTTGAACGGTAGTGTACATAGCACATAACATAACCATATACACTCTTTTCTGCCACACGAGTCACGAGAGACATCAGTCGCCAGGGAAAAGGAAAAGTATAAATACTATCCGGGGAAAATATACACAAGACGAGCAGCCCAGACTACTTGAGAGAAGAATCGGCCAAATTTACATAGCATTAATGCCTTCGATAAGGGGAAAAACACAGCGCTCGGGACATTCTCTGGCATTATACCTACCAAACAAAATGGTGCTGTCTTTGTTTCCACAACAACAAAGTCTGTGATGCCTTTAATTAAGGCTCACCAACAGATATATCTGAAATGAAAGGGATTGTCAACCCAAAAATAAAAACTCTGCCATTATTTTCATCACTTTCATGTCGTTCCAAAACTCTATGACTGCACAAACAGCTTTTGTCCATACAATAAAAACAATACTGGACCCCACTGACTGCCATATTCTTTGTGTGCTAAAACCTGGTCTCATGATGAAAACGTACCTGTGGGAGCTTTTTCACGAGACGCAAAATACTACCAATAAGGTAGGTGCCTTGCAAAAGTATTCAAACCCTTTCATTTTTCCACATTTAGTTATGCTGCTGCCTTATGTTAAACTACTTTAAATTACCTTTTTCTCACATCAATCTACACTTCATACACCATTATGACAAAGCAAAAACAGATTTGTCATAAATGTATTAAAAATAATAATAAGTACATTGCATAAGTATTCATACCCATAACTCAATACTTAGCTGAAGCACCTTTTCAGCCTCAGGTCTTTTTGGGTATGATGTGACAAGCTTTGCACATCAGCATTTGTCAATTATCTGCCATTCTTCTCCTCACCTCTTCACCTCTCAAGCTCTGTCAGCTTGGATGAGAAAGATGCACATTTTCAGGCTTCTCCAAAAATGTTTGATTGGTTTCAAGTCCAGGCTGTGGCTGGGCCACTCAAAGACA
Organism: Labeo catla; assembly: GCA_012976165.1. Lineage (NCBI taxonomy): Eukaryota > Metazoa > Chordata > Actinopteri > Cypriniformes > Cyprinidae > Labeo > Labeo catla. Next base: position 108,239 of record VONZ01000157.1, on the reverse strand, counting down.
TTCACAGAGTTGTCTATAAGTCACTCTTGCTGTGTGCTTAAAGTCATTGTCCTGTTGGAAGGTTAAACATGCTCTGGACTGGGTTTTCATTAGGCCATCCTTAATATTGTGCTGTCTTGAGCTTTCCTTCTGTTTTGACGCGTCTCTTAGTCCCTGCCGTTGAGAACAGCCCCACAGCATGAGGCGGCTACCACCACACTTTACTTTTGGCAAGCTACTCTGCAGGTGATGAGCAGTGCCTGGTTTCCTTCAAACATGATGCTTGGAATTGAAGTTCATCAGACCAGAGAATCTTGTTTTTCACAGTCTGAAGGTCCTTTGGGTGTTTTTTTGGCATTTCCAAGTGTGTTTTCATGTTTTTTTTCTCTGAGGAGACAATTGAGTCTTTCCACAACACCATAAAGCCCAGACGGGTGGAGTGTTGCAGTGATGTTTGTCCATCTGTAGGTTTCTCCTGTCTCCAAATATGATCACGGAGCTCAACTAGAGTGACCATCAGGATCTTGATCACCAGTCTAACCAAAGCCCTTCTCCATCAATTGCTCAGTTTGGCCAGGAGGCCAGCTCTAGGAAGAGTCCTGGTTGTTTCAAACTTCTTCCATTAAGGATAATGGAAACATCAGAAGATACATGCTTCTGTGAACCTTCAATGCAGCAGATTTTTTTCTGAACTCTTCCCCAGATGTAGGCTTGATGCAATCCTGTTTGGGAGCTCAACAGGCAGTTATTTTTCCCCAGGACTTGGTTTTTGCTCTGATATGCATTTTCAGCTGTTAGAGCTTTTATTGAGAGGTGTGTGCCTTTCCAGATCATACCAATTAAATTGAATTTGCCACAGGTTAACTCCACTCGAAGTGTAGTAACAAATATAAGCAATATGAAAGCTCCTGAGCTAAATTTAAACTGTCCCAGACAAGGGTATGAATACTTATGCAATGGAATCATTCAAGTATTTTATTTTTAATAAATGTGCAACTGTTTAAAATCAGGTTAAAAACTTGTTTTTTTTTTTTGCTTTGCCATTTTGAGTATGGGGTAGATTGATATGGGGAATTTAAAGTAATTTAAAGCAGTTTAACATGAAAAAATGAAGGGGTATGAATACTTTCGCAAGGCACCGTATCACTGCAGTTTCCAACAAAAAGTAACACTAAAGGCTGTAAAACAGCGAGCACTTGTAATCATTTATAATATACTCTATATACTTCACTTTCCAGCTGTAACAAGCTTGCTCAGTAGCTCAGCTGGCACGGACTTAGGATGCAGAATCCTTGGGTACAAATCCTATGAAAATCATAACTCACAATGAAAGAGCTGAAACATAAGAGATCGAAAAACAAGCTAAAATGGCATGCTCGTGATTGTGTTTCTACATTACATTTGCTTTTGTTCATACTATTGGGTAGGTTTAGGTGTATTAAAGCGTCATAGAGCATTAGAGTTATAACGCCACTCAACGTACATTTAAAGTCAGAACTGCAGTGACACGTACAAAACAAACATCACATAAAAAGTGGTTAATACAGCTGTGGCCCGGAAACTAACAATAAATGTAATTTTCTACCTATTAGTGGTATGTTTTTGCGTGAGACCGGGTTGCAACTAACATGAAGGTGGGTAACTGGTGACAGAATTGTGATTTTTGGGTGGATTTTCCTCTCAACTTCAACAAAAGCAACTCCAAAGACTCCAACCGATAGATGTCTAAAGCTAGTTTCATTGGCCAAATGCTATCAAAAAACATCACAATGTTCCTCACAATATTTAGGCTGCGTATCTAAATGTGGTATAGACATGTGAGAAGTGCTGCTTTGACTGGGGGGAAAACATTGGACCTCACTGTCTTTCATTACATGGAGAGAAAAAAAACAGACATTTTTCAAAATATCATTTTGGGTTCTAAAAGAGAAATAACATAAAGGTGAGTAAACGATTACAGGGTTTTAATTTTTGGTAGATTTTCTCTTAGCTTAAAAAAACAACTTCAAAGACTCCATTTGATATATGTCTAAAGCTAGAAAAAAAAAAAAATCCTCAGAATGTTTTGGCTGCATATCTAAATATCATATGAGAGGTGCTGCTTTGACTGAGGGGGCCAACATTGTCACTGTATGGACAAAAAAGACATTTGTGACCCTGAAACATAAAACCAGTGACAAGGGTCAATTATTTGCAAATGAGATTTTTACATCATCTGAATAAACAGGCTTTCCATTGATGTATGGTTTGTTAGAAAAGGACAATATTTGGAATCTGGAATCTGAGAGTGAAAAAAAAAAATCAAAATACTGAGAAAATCGCCTTTAAAATTGTCCAAATGAAGTTCTTAGCAATGCATATTACTAATCAAAAATTAAGTTTTGATATATTTACGGAGGAAATTTACAAAATATCTTCATGGAACATGATCTTTACTTAATATCCTAATGATTTTTGGCATAAAATCTAATTTTGACCCATACAATGTATTGTTGGCTACTGCTACAAATATTCTTGTGCTACTTACAATGGTTTTGTGGACTAGGGTCACATTTTTCAAAATATCTTTTTTGTTTTCCAAAAGAGAAATGAAGGGATAGTTCTCCTAAAAATGAAAATTCTGTTATCAATTACTCACCCTTTATGTTGTTCCAACCCCGTAAGACCTTCGTTAATTTTCCGAACACAAAGTTACACAAGACTTTTTAAGACATTTTTGATGACACTGCATAGAGAGCAATGCAACTGACATGTTTAAGGCCCAAAAAGGTAATAAGGACACCGTTTAAACAGACCATTGCACACTGAACTATACACACCGAACAATACATGCGATATATATCGCACACCCCTATGTGACATCTTTGGTTCGACTGTAATTTTATGAATAACGACTTTATTCAATAATGTCTTCTCTTCCGAGAACTATTTTAACTGACTATTTTAACGATGTCCTCATTACCTTTTTTGGGCCATGAACGTGTCATTTGCATGAACGTGTCATTTGCATTGCTGTCTATGCAGTGTCAGAAAGCTCTCAGCTTTTATCAAAAATATCTTTAATTTGTGTTCTGTAGATAAACTAAGGTCTTAGAGGGAACGACATGAGGATGAGTAATTACTGACAGAATTGTCATTTTTTTGGAGAAGCTAACCCTATAACAGGCGTGAATAAATTACATCATTTTCAGCTTCAACAAATGCAACTCCAAAGACACCAACTGGCAAACGTACAAAATCATCTGCATTCACAAAATGCCATTAAAAACATCAAACTTGCACTCATGATATTTTGGCTGTATATCTAAAAGTCATGGAAGAGGTGCTGCAAAACACTCAAAACATCAGAAAAACATCACAATGTTCCTTGCAATGTTATGCTGCATATGGTTTAGTTATGTGAGAGGTGCTGTTTTGACTGAAGGGCTAACATTGGACTTCACAGACATTCATTGTATAGACAAAAAAGACATTTTTCAAAAGAGAAATAACATGAGGGTAAGTAAACAATGACAAAATTCTCATTTTTGCATGAATTGCTCCATTCAGCTACATCTTCAACAAATGCATCTCTAAAGACTGAGATATCTAACGCCATTTCCATTCGCAAAATGCCATAAAAAAAACAAACTTTTCCTCACAATATTTTGGCTGCATATCTAAATGTCATGGAAGACATGCTGCTTTGAACAAAGCAAAACACTATCAAAAAATGTTTGGCTGCATATCTAAATATGGTTTAGTCATGTGAAAGGTGCTGCTTTGAATGAGGAAGCCAACGTTTGACCCTACTGTCTTTCATTGTATGAAAGTAAATGATGACAGAATTTCATTTTTTGTGTGGATTGTCCCGTTCACCTCTAACTTCAATAAATTCATCGCCAAAGCCGTCCAAACCATTCGCAAAAAGGCATCCAAAAGCATCACAATGTTCCTCGCAACGTTTTGGCTGCATGTCTAAAAGTGGTGTAGTCATGTGAGAGGTGCTGCTTTGAGTGAGGAGGCCACAGTGCTCATTTATGCCTCACTGGGGCTGTCTACAGTAATAGCAGCAGCAGATGTGTGGAGTGTTAAAATCCTTGCACTCCTCTAATAAGCACCTCTTCTCCCTCTATCATCATTTTGGGCTGCTCTGACTCGCTCCTCTCTGCCCTACTTTCCGCCTCCGTTCTATTCTTCTTCCCCACCGCCTCGTCTCCTCTTTCTTCTTCCAAGTTTTCGACTTTTGTACAATATTTATGAGGCGAGGTCTAGGGACGAGAGGAAGTCGTTTCCAACCGCAATGTGCCTTTCTCTGAATGAAATAAGCTTTTTGCACTGGCTGCGAATGCATTGCAAGGCTGTTTTCTGACCTTTAAGCGCTGACCACTTAAGAAGAGTATGAGCCGAAAAGATCAAGTGAAGAGTGAGAGATTTCGCTTTAATAGTTCATAACGTTGAAAGATCTGAAGGTGATACAAATGGCCTCATAATACCAGAGTTCTCCTCTATAAAACCAGTTTCAAATCCACAAAGGAGGCGCAATAAAGCTTATCACCAACAGTTAAACATCAATCTGCTTTAAGTTACCATCCCGTAGGCACAGGCAGCAAAAGGGCACACGTGCTTAAAAGCAGGCGACGATTCCTCAAAGATAGCGAACAAAAGTTATTCGAGTACACTAATTTGAGACCAGGAGCGTACATACAAAAAGCAAATGATAAAACTTTTCCTGAGACTGCAAATATGATTAAACCATGTGCATTGCAAATGAAATCAAGTTCAAGTACGTTCAGTCAGACAGCATATTAAAATCTGAAAACTGATTCTGCACTCATGATGTGATTCATCCACTGTGGGCTTGGGGACAGTTTGTTCTTTTGGAATCATATTCAACAATTTATCATCAGTCATCCAGTAAACCACCTACCACTTCTATTGTTCTATTGTAACTATTTCTCCTCTTGCTTAGTGGCGTTACTAGAATGGCATCCTAGGGTGGGCAACCTAAGAGAATATTAGAAAAAAATTGAATTTTCATCATGAAGACCGCTTTTTGTTATTTTAAATGTAGAAACACTACTACAGTAATAAAGGGGACAAATAAGAGTGTCTAAAATAAAGAAAATGAAATGTAAGATATTTTTGATGAAATCCAAGAGCTTACTGTCCCTGCATAGACAGCAACATAACTGAAAGGCTCCCAGGCCCAGAAACGTAGCAAGGACATTATTAAAATAGTCCATGTGACATCAGTGGTTCAACTGTAATTTTTTACAAAGCTACGAGAATGCTTTTTGTGCGCAAAGAACACAAAGTAAAAACTATATTCAACAATTTATTTAGTTCCAGGTCACTCTCCACCGCCATTTATGAGTGTATGCATAACACAACAAATCGTTGAATAAAGTCGTTATTTTCATTTCTTTGCACGCAAAAACATTCTAGCTTCATAACATTACGGTTGAACCACTGATGTCACATGGACGATTTTAACAATGTCCTTTCTACATTTCCGGACCCTGGATGTGTAAGTACCATTGCTGTCTACGCAGGGTCAGAAAGCTCGGATTTAATAAAAAATAACTTAATTTGTTTTTCGAAGATGAACAAAGATCTTATGGATTTGGAACAACATGAAGGTGACAGAATAATTAATGACAGAATTTTCATTTTGGGGTGAACTATCCCTTTAAATTTACTGACAAAATGTTATAGAGTAAGAAATAAAATAACATTAAATATAAAACCAAAAAGTTGTTTTTTTTTTGTTTTTTTTTTTCCAAGCAAACATTGATTTATTTGTACAAATATCATGAGTTATTCATTAATAAATATGTGACCCTGGACCACAAAACTAGTCTTTAAGTAGCACGGGTATATTTGTATCAATAGCCAAAAATGCATTGTATGGGTCAAAATGATTGTTTTGTGTCAAAAATCATTAGGATATTAAGAAAAGATCATGTTCCATAAAGATATTTTGTAAATTTCTTACTGTAAATATATATAAAACTACATTTTTACTTAGTAATATGCATTGTTAAGAACTTAATTTGGCCAACTTTTAAAGGTGATTTTCTAAATAGTTTGATTTTTTTTTTTTTTTGGACCCTCGGATTCCAGATTTTCAAATAGTTCTCAAATATATCTTGGCCAAATATTGTCCTATATCCTAACAAACCATACATCAATGGAAAAAATTCACAATGCTATATAAATGTCAGTTTCAAAAAATTTACCCTTATAACTCATTTTGTAGTCCAGAGTCACATATTAGTACGTTTTAGGCAAACACACCACATGAGATTTTCCAATCTGAACTAACCTTGCCTTCGAATGATCTAATATTAAAGATTTACTGAGCTTGGCAGACGTCATAAGAGTCTCTGTAATATCATTCTGTCTGTTTCCTGCATGTTTCTGCCAACACACATTTATTATGATTTTGACTATGTCCAACAAAATAAAACTAAAAAAAAAAAAAAAAAAGAAAGGAAACAAAAAGCAAGAACCTGTCAATTATAAAACAATGTTTGTTGGTTTATTTGTTTGTTTGTTTTAAACAACTGAAAGATTCATGGGGGAAAAAAATATTATCTTACAACAAAATATACTGATTGCAGAACATAAAGCCATTAAGCCAAGTCATTTATCCTATTTACACTACAGTTTGGGATCAATACGTTTATTATTATTATTTAAAATATACATTTTTTAAAGCATTAAACTGATCAAAAGTGACAGTTTTACAAGTTTACAAAAACAACAACGAAATAATCTAGTTCAAATAAATGCTGTTTTGAACATTCTATTAATCAAAGAATCCTGGAAATAATCTGAGCTCGGTAAAGCCGCGTATCACATCCTTTGACAGGAACAGTCCCCCTTTTACTCGTCACTGCTGTTTGTCTAACCGTTTCTCCTCCTTATCTCATCCATATCACTATGAAATATAACATTCTGTGTCGAATTCGAATGGATCCGATACGTTTTGTGGTCAGCGCCGACTCACGCAATATTATCCGCTCCATGCTATCGCGTCTCTGGACCGGAGCAGACTGTTTACGCGCTGCGGCGGTTCGTGTGAAACAGCGCGAAACCAGACGTATTTTGCCTATGGAACGCCATTGGGGACAATACCTATTATATGAAACGCGTGAAATCTGGACGCATTAACACGCAAAGTTTGTACGCGTAAATACGAAGTATATGTTCGGGTGTCGCGTCAGACTGCACAACAGCCAATAGCGTTGCTCTATTTAGGATTTAATTTGCATTTGTGATGGGATGGCACGTTGCTGTATACTTATATAAACATCAGACGACATTTCTTTTCGTGAGGGATGACGTGCTGTTAGGTAAGCAAATACCTATGCAAACGTCACACGTAACATTTGTAATTTTACGTTGGCATGTACATAGGCAAGCGTAAAACTTTAGAGTCAATGATGCATTTATACGTTGGTTGTGATGTCAGTGCTGTGTCATCTCATCCCGTTTGTACTCATGCAGGTTAGAAATAATACAAATAATACAAATATCTTGAATGTATACTGTATATGTCAGATAAAAATAATGTAATAACAACAATATATTGTAACAATCACAAATTTAACAATTATATTATAACAATCAGGCAAATCCAAAAGCAGAAAACAAAGCACCAGTAGCCTATGACAATTCACAAATCTTTATTCAACCTTTAAACAGACACAATCATACGACACATAAACATTACAGAATCACTACAACAGGCGGACCATGCAACGTAAACTGTGGGGCAGCCAGTCCAAGTCCAAGTGTAAATAGCAACAGTTGTGGATTCAGTAGACATTTAGATGCTATTTACTTATAAATAGTGAGAGATAACGTTACTATTTGCTCCTCAGTATTGTTGTGCATTAAACATCCTGCAATATAACTGACAGTAAATCATTATATTTATAAAACAATATTAAAATCATGGCAACTTATTGAGATATTAAAGAGCGCTACCCCTAACCTTAGCCTAAATGTAACTTTTATGAATTAAAATGAATTTTAAGTCAAATCATTTTTATTGAAAACAAATGCGTTTATTAACTGTAAAGTAATAAAAAAGCGCTGTCAGTGAGAATAGAACCCCCGTCTCCCTTTACGAGGTATATCCAACTGCAGACCCGCAGCAGCACCAGTTTCAGAACCCCAGCCACAGAACCCCAGCCACAGAACCGGATGTAAGGGGCGGAGCTATTAACGAGATAAGCATGGCGGAGATGATGGTGAGCAGTCGCTAATGTTTTTGCTGTCATATGGTGAATAATTATCGTATTTATTAGGTTAAGTGTTTATACTTATTTTGTGATTGGCTTTATTATCCTATGGAATCTTCAATTTGTTGTCATTTTTAAGGTGTAGAACTTTTTCTGCGGATGTTTTGATTAATTTGTGGATCGCGTGTTGCAAATGGGCATTGCGGTGAAGTTTTAAAGATGCTAATTATTCATAAATATAAACAAATAGTTTATATTTAATAATTTAATTTTGTTTTCAGGGATGACATGGAGTTATTTCTGCAAGAATGTCCTGACAAAATGGGCCTAAGAGTGAACTGTTCAGTTGATACATTTTAATTTGAATTAATGCAAGATTGTCATGACAAAATGTGCGAATTGTGTGAATTGTTCATTTTGTAATTTTTGATTTTAATTTATACATGATTGTCATGACTAATTGGGCATAATAGTGAATTGTTAATTGGGTAAACTGTAATTGTTGTATAGTTTTAGTTTGTTTCTTTTAAAATTATGCTGCTGTTTGTGTGAGTGTGTAAAGTTTTATTGAAATGTTTTAATTTTCTTGTAGAGAAATGCATGATGCATGTTCTTTGCTTTGGAGTAAATGTTTATTTGTCATGTTGTGATTAAAGCATATTTAATATAAAATGCCTTAAGTTTCAAGCATTATTTTTAATATCATGAACAGAAAATAACTTGTGTAATGCAATGAAAGAACACCTTTATACAATAATATTAAACAAAATATTTTTTAAATGTATCGTAAGATGCACAAATAAAGTATAATGTTTCTTGTGAAATAAAAGCAAATTACGCTCCATAACCGTGGGTGGCGCTGCTCTGATAAGAACGTAAGCTCCACCCCTCACTTCCGGTTCTGTGGCTGGGGTTCTGAAACTGGGGTTCTGAAACTGGTGCTGCTGCGGGTCTGCAGTTGGATATTATTGCCCTTTACACGTTACGCCACAGAAACCGCTGACTAAAGAGGTGACTTTTTCCACATATAGGGTAACGTTAGACTGGCCTAGTGTATTTAGTTCTGCCAACAAGTAGGCTATTTGCAGTGGACACCTCGAATGTATTAATCAGAGGGGAAATGTGGTCGTTGGATCACCGAGACCACTCACTTTACCTACAGGACAAATTCCTTTAACGTTACAAAAGAATATAATGTTAATTCATGCAGTCATTGAGTATTTAATCATTGACCCTAAATTATCACCAGTTCAACTAAAACAGAAAAATTAGTATGTCGCACATCAAATAAGACTTAGAAATATTACACGTTCAAAAATGTCATGTTTACACGACGAAAACGTTCGTCTAGAAACACGTAACAAAAATACACGGCCAAAAATGTTACGTTAAGGCGATACAAACGATCGTGTCTTTAAATAGCACGACAAAAAATTTCGTGCATAGACGTACAAAACGTTCGCGTTTACACGTACCAAAAAGACACGTACAAACTTTGCGTGTTAATGCGTCCAGATTTCACGCGTTTCATATAATAGGTATTGTCCCCAATGGTGTTCCATATTTGCCCCATTGGAAAGCAAGTTTACACTATCTGAATCGTTCCCTATCTTCTATATACAGTACGTTCCATTCGCTGGACAGAAAATGTAACTCTATGAACAAGTGACTGATTTCAGCCTCAGCGTCTGTCCATAGTGTAGGGGGCGGGATGCTTCAGATTGTAGAAAGCATTTAATTGGACAGAAAGTTTAATGAGAAGCTGAAGTGCAGGGTGATGTCATCAAAATCGTTGATCCATATTGGCAGAAGTTACAGACGGTAAGTTTTGAATGCTTTTATCTTCTAAATGTGAATTTTGTTATTGTTTTATTCATATTTAATGATTTCAGCTGGGATTTTAAGCACCAAATCAGCAAAATGTATTCTGGAGGATCATGTTACACTGAAGATTGGAGTAATGATGCTGAAAATTCTAACTTTTAATTATATTAAAATATATGTATAGTGCACAATTTTACTGTATTTTTGATCAAATGCAGCCCGGGTGGGCGTAAGAGACTTGGTTCAAAAGCATTCAAAAATCTTTTGAACGGTAGTGTGTATTCACAAATCTGCAAGCAAAAGATGGAGATGAAGTGCAGAAGCCCTGCTGAGTGTGCACAAGCCAACCCCCGTCCACCCATCGCCACACCCCAGCTGTCTCTCGGTACTCAGGGATACACTCAGCCAGCATTTCTGCCAAAGATGTTTGATCTAAGAATGCAGAACAGCCTCATAAAAAAAGAAAGAAAGTGATGGAATGTTCGCCCAGAGCGTCCACTTAGATTCTGATGCAAGAAAGGAATGGGATGTGAGCGATATGTGATAAACAACTCACAGCTCTATTTCTTGCCTGCCCAAACCACTTAGCCTCTAAATCACACCAAAACAAATAGTGACATGTTGTTGGTCTAAACACTACGAGAAACACTTCAACGCTGGCAAAGGTTTAGCTACATCTGTGCAACTTGGTTAGAGGCAAAAGCTCTACGGCAGACTCATTACATCCCTCACATTAAGAACACCACTGGGGGCTTCTTTTATGCCAGACATCTTAATATTAGTCCGATCATGTTCTGCTGAATGTCTCGCTATGAGAAACTGTCATCTCACCATCACGGCAGACTAAGCAACCGGTCATTTCGCCGGTGTTTATTTCTGCTGCGAAGTCCATCAGCGGTTTCCACATGTTTTGTTTAGGCATGACTCGGCGGAGGACGTTTAGGGTGAATCCTGAGAGGGAATGAGGTAACATCTCAAAGAATTCCTTTCTAGACTCTGTGGCTCCATAAGTGAAATGATCCTGACAAACAAAGAGTGCTTTGGTGCAAGAAATAACATTCAGTGGCTTTGCTGTTCTGGCAAGCAACCTCTATGACTTTTCAGCTACGGTAATTCACTCGGCATGCCTGGGTTAACCTTTTTATTCGGCGGTGAGCAAAAAACGAAAGAGAATTCCTAGTTTCCGATTCCACTCGGAGATATGTAAGGTCGCTTCCTTCGACGTCCTCTGATGCGGTGAAAGGTACTAATCAAGTCTTCCATGTGTGATTTTAAACACTTCCTCACCCACACATCCTCCTCTACCTAGAGAAAGAGACTCTTCTGTCAAAGTCGTGAGATACCTTCTTAAAATACCCCCGACCATCTAGCACTGTGGCAGCCTATTCATAAAATATACCATAGGCATATATGATTTATCATTTGACCCTAAAATCAAAGAAGCAGGCATGTAATCATTACTCAAACCAAAGATAAGCATATGACGACAGCTTCTTTCAGTTTTCTGCACACACTTCATATTAAACAGAAGAGAAAGGTTATTGTAGCTGACAGCTGAAAATAATTGCGCTAGTACTGAACTAGTTGGCTGAATTTGTCAGAATTTGTTATTTTGGTGGTTTTTTTTTCCCCCTGCAAGGATGGAGGCGGTATAATCGCACTGAGAAAATCCAATATCAGTTTTTCAGTGGAACCTCGTTGCCTTCCAGCAAATTAGTGCACATCTCACTTTTGGGAGGCTGTAATACACAGCGCACAGAAACGGCTCCGCTGTAAACTTGGTTATACTCCATAAGAAACGCATGAGAGGATTCGTGTTTAAACTCTGGATTCATTCTGTGATGCAGTGTGAGCAATTAAAAAGAAGAACCACATCATAAACTGCTTAAATTAAAGTTTAAATTAAAACCAAAAAAAATAAGAAATAAATATCTGCAAGACTGAGCGGTCCATATGGCATGGTGTGGGAACACAAAAGGCTCTTTAATTAGATTGAAAATTTAGGATCAGTTAGTTTAGTCTTAAAACACCACAGCTGTTCTTCGAACACCTCACCAAAGAGCCACTGATTTTGTTTTTAAAGATGCAAGAACAAAGGCAAAGAAAATGATGGCAAAGTCTCAGCCAAAGACTGTGTAAAATAAAGGATTGCAAGTTTGCATAATGTCACAAAGCACATTTTTTAAAGATTGTCACAAAAATAAAACCAAAAGGAGATATTTAGCAGCATGCTTATGTTTTTCATTAATGAAAGTGAATTCATGAAAGTGTTGTATCCTAAGTTTTATAAAGCCATATGATTGTCCACGTAGCACAAATGCATGAGAAGACAGGATAATGCAGACTCAGAATGGGGAATGGGTTCAGCACTGCAGCTGGACGTGCTTGCCAGTTCAGTGCTGAACAGTGTCCTAAGTTATATGAAGTCATATGATAGGTATGTGTGGAAGTTGCTATCCACTAATGATCGCATTCACATATACGGTGGAGATCAAAATTAGAGTACAACCTACAATTTCCTAAATTTCAAAAAAGGGTCACAGCTTAAAATTGAAATTATCACCAGGAGTACAGCTTATTTCATAAATTAATTGTATTCTGAAGCACAGTATAGAAAACTTAAATCAGCTATTTGACAAAGAATTCTGATCAAAATTAGAAAACTTGTATGACAAACCCTATTTAACTGGCAGCATTTCTCTAATTTTCACTGAGATTGTAAGATGATGGGCCGCTCTGAGGTGAACAAAACCCTGCAACAAGAGGTTGTCTAGGTGAAGGCTAAAGGGATGAGCCTTTCAGCCACTGTAAGAGAGGTTGGTCATTCTAAATCTGTGACTTCTTAAATATTCGTCCACATAAGACAAATGCAGCAGAAGACATGATAATGCAGAGACTCTTAATGGGGAATGGGTTCAACACTGCAGCTGGAAGTGCTTGCCAGTTCAGTGCTGAACAGGGTAAGGATCAGTCAAAGAGAATCAAAAGGCTAAGCTCACCTTTGCTGAGGAGCATGTTGTGTGGAGAGAGGAGAACTGGTCCAAAGTTCACTTTAGTGATGACAGCAAGTTTAATTTATTTGGGTCTGATGGGAAACTGAGGAAAGACTGAAGCCCAAGTGTGTAAAGAAGTCAGTGAAAGGTGGAGGAGGAAGTGTCATGGCTTGGTGGATGTTTTCTGCAGTCAGGAGTTGGGCCTCTTATACAGATGTTCTCGAATTTTGATCTCCACTGTATTAAAATGTAGCAACTTTAAGGTTTGAGATGCTTTCTTGAAGCTTGACTACATCTGGTCACCATTCACTTTCATTGTACGGAAAAGAACAGCATGAACATTCCACATAATATCACTTTTGTATTCTACAACAAACAAAGTCATACAGGTTTAGAATGACATGAGGTGAATAATTATTAGCATGGGTGCTTATATTTGAGGCTGTGCAAAATGACTATTAACAAAAAAGTGAAAAAATAAATGGAAAAAAAATAATTATTTTTAAATGGACTAACCCTGCATGGTGGTAAATTATTCCCTTAACTTTCCCTGAGATAACATTATTAGCAGAAACTCATTACCGTGGTGAAAAGGGGAACCTGCAAAGGCTGAAACAAAATCAATGTACCTCAGGTAACCTCAGCTGAAGAACAAGACGAAGAGAAATATGGTCACCGGTGCTTTTTGGAAAACAACCGCGAGCATGCACATGCTACAGGGCTTATAATGAGCTACCTGCACCTGGGTTCCTCTGAAGAAGAGAGGAAACCACGGCAACCATTTTACAAAATAAAAAATAGGACAACATGTAAACGAGGGTTGGGAGCGCCGCAGCTCCAGCAGCTCTCAAACCAGAGACCATTGAAAGACAAAGCACATATTATCACTCTTTAATGAGACACCAGCAAAGCTACAGTCAGCTGCTAATTAGCTATTCCAAACACAGCCAAATTAGCCCACACCGATTTATATTTATTTTGATTTGCAAGCCTTTCACCAAAGAATAATAGCCACTACCAACCGATGGACTACCGCCGGTTAAATTCAATATCTGATCTGTCTTCCAAGAAATTCTCTCTGCAAAAAGCCAAGTTGTTGGGTATAGCAGCTTTGGTCTGCGTGGAGAAACCGTGGCAATTAAGCGGGTCCATGACTCATACAAACACACACACGTTAGCAAACAGACAGCCTTCCTGCCCCCTTTAAAATAATCATGAGTGTTCCAAAGAGAAGAACAAGCTGAATTTTAAATGTCACTGTTGTTTTACCGAGACTCTCATTAATCGGTCTGAAGCAAATACATTCAGTGGTCAACAATTTTCACAATAATAAATGGAGTCTGAAAACAAAGTTCAACTGACAGTTAATAAGTCACAATTACCTGCCCAGCATCCCTTACAACAAAAGTACAGTATGTGGCGGAGCCATGGTACAATGATGATGTCGCATTGTAATAATACCGTGGTACTTTGAAATGTACTATTATAGCAAATGGTACTGTTGGGGAGCAACTGCAGTTTTCCAGACTCTCGGACAACTACATACATACCATCCATCTTTTGGTATTAAAACCAAAAAATTTTGAGGTGTTAAAAATAATAACAGAATGTATAATGAAAAAGACATTCATGATATCACATTTACTACAAGAAGACAACAGTGTTACAAACATTCCCATTACAGTTGCTGGGGGAAATGAAACACCTGAAAAAATTTAATTTTAAGAATTCATTGTGTCTATGAATGAAAGCTCATTTCTGCTACTGAATAAAAAAAGAAAAAAAAAGGTAATTGCTGCTTTTTATTTCACAATTCTGACTTTCTTTTTCACAATTGCAAATTTACATCTTTTTACAAACTATTTTCTGTTTTTCTCAGAATCGTGAGATTTAAACTTGCAATTGAGAGTTATAAAATCTGAATTGTGGAGATATAAACTCACAATTGCGTGTTACAAAGATAAAATTTGCAATTCTGACTTTTTTCTTGCAAATGAGTTTTTTTCTTGCAGCTTTTCTTGACTTTTTGTCTTGCAATTCTGACTTTTTTTTGTCAGAATTGTGAGATATAAACACAATGGCAAGTTATAAAGTCAGAATTGCAAGATAAAAATTCACAATTCTGACTTTTTTTCTTGCAAGTATGATTTTTATATCTCACAATTCTGACTTTTTTCTTTTTCTCAGAATTGTGAGATATAAACTCACAATTGTGGTTTATAAAATTAGAATAGCGTATATAAACACAATTGCGAGTTATAAAGTCAGAATTGGGAAATATAAACTCAATTGTGAGTTAAGATTAAAAACTCCCAATTCTGACTTGCGAATATGAGTTTATATCTCGAAATTCTGACTTTTTTCATGCAATTCTGACTTTTTTTCCTCAGAATTGTGAGATATAAACACAATTGGGAGTTATAAAATCAGTACAGCGGTATATAAACTCACAACTGCGAGTCATAAAATCAGAATTACAAGATATAAACGTACAATTGCGAGTTATAAGGATTAAAATCTTGCAATTCTGACTTTTTTCTCAGAATTGTGAGATATAAACTCGCAATTGGGAGTTATAAAATCAGAATAGAGGTATATAAACTCACAATTGTGAGTTATAAAGTCAGAATTGCAATATAAACCCGCACTCGCGAGTTATAATTCTGACTTTTATCTTACAGATATGAGATTTACATCCTGCAATTCTGACTTTTTTTTTAGAACTGTGATGTATAAACTCACAATTGCGAGTTATAAAATCAGAATAGTTATATATATTATCTCACAATTGCGAATTATAAAGTCAGAATTGCGATATAAACTCAAGTTATAATTGCTGTATCTTAATTGCGATATAAACGTGAGTTATAAAGATTCAAAAGTCTTGCAATTTTCACTTTTTCTCAGAACTGAGATATAAACTCACAACTGCAAGTTATAAAATCAGAATAGCTGTATATAAACTCACAACTGCGAGTTATAAATTCAGAATTGCCAGATAAAACAATTCTGACTTTTTTTCCAGCAAATGAGTCTATATCTTACCATTCTGAATTCTTTCTTGCAATTCTGACTTTCTTCCTCATCTGAGCGAGTTTATATCTAACAATTCTGATTTTATAACTCACAACTGTGAGTTTATATCATAATTCGGAGAAAAAATTCAGAATTGTGCGATGTCACAATTACCTTATTTTTTTTATTCAGTGGCCGAAACAGGCTTCCATAAACATAAGCACACCTTAAAATAATATCATTACTAATAACAGTGAACAATTTTTACAATTACATGGTACTAATCCATTTAGCTGTCAGGCACAATGTTCTTTCAAAACAACATTGAAAAGTGGAACCGTAATTATCTGAACTTCTTCACATAATTACTACTAAAATTATTAAATACTAGAAAATTTGGTGAGATAAATTCTCTTTATGCATTTTAAAAATTAAATGTTTCAGATATTTTTTTAATGTAGCAGGCAGAATTTTTTTTTTTAAATTTTAACCAAAAACCAATAAAACAACATTAATTTGATACAAGTTTGATTATTATGTGTTCTAAAGTTATTTTGATGAATTTTATAGTACATGTCCAAAAACTATGGTAATATCACAGCACAAGTTCTCTTCCCATAGCCTTTCTTCACAGTGCAATTCAGTAAGCCAATACACTGATGGATTTCTCTTGTTTAAAAAGCAGATCTGGCCAACAGACAGACAACAGGGAAAAAATATGACTCGTCTAACTAGGCACAGGACCCTGCAGCTCCAAACAAGAATCAAAACATGTATACCAGTTAGCCATTCATCACTCCAGTGATAAAACATCCACTGAACAAAATCAGCTGAGACTGGAGTCAGAAGCACTGAAACGCTAAGAGACAATGGCTGTTGCCAAAACAGGAACGCCTCAAGAAGCATCAATATGCTCTACTAAGCTTTACTCCTGCACTTCATACAGTCTTGAAGGCAGCTGTAAGTTTCAAATGTAAGTTTCATTTTCTGGAGTTTATAGATCAAGAGCTGAAGTGAAAAAAATTGTATGACAACTGACTATTTTTGCATACTTGGCAATAGGGCACATATATGACTCAACCTAAATCATAAAATGAGAAATGGGACGTCCTACGGTCTCACTGATGTGCAAACAAACACCATGGGACTTTAAGTCCACATCAAGTGCACTATTTTGGAAGATGCCTTTGTGTATGACTTAAAGAGAGCACTGCAGTGAATGAATCCTTATCACAGGATGTCAGCGACTGGTCCAGTATCTGAAGAGGAGCAGCTTGTGTTCCCAGCAGCCCTTTTTCACATCCTCCAACATTTGAGGAGAAAAGCAGCACTGTGACTCAGGGGAAGCAAACAGAGGAATGAGGAGAGGAGAAGAACAAGGCAAAATGAAAGCAAGAGAGCAGAGGGGAAGAGTGCCAAAACGTACCAACTTCTTTGATCTGCAACTGGGAGATCTCAGAGCTCCGGCTCTAAACGCAGGGAGCCGGGCTTTAATTTCGCTATGACTATTTCAGTGGTTGGACAATCATCTTGGCTCTGATAAGATGGTGGAAGACAATATGATGTAAGTGCAAGAAAGATGTTAAGAAAGAAAAAAACACCCACTGATGATATAAATGTTACATTAGCATTTGCTATGACGCTATGGCAAGTTATAATTTCATCTTTTTCCCCCCAGCTTCCGCAAGTTTTAAACAGAACTAAATGCAAATAGCATAACACAGCGTGCAGAGATTTTGTTTAGATTTTCAGTTATATAGGCATTGAAACATATCAGATATTTGTGGCACTATTTTAAGCTAACTTGAGAGGCTGAATTGAGAGAGAGGACAACAGGGAGAGGCAGTGAGCACATGAAGTTATTGTTATGACAACCAGAAACACTGCAAGATGAAGAAAGATGTTCTAGAATGAAAGTATCACCAAATCAACATGCAGTGGTATAGAAACAGCTTTCTCTGCAGTATCACAAGCAATAGCAGAAATGGTAACTATGTTTAAAAGTACACTCAAAGTGTGTTCACATTAACAAAATTTCAGCATAAATTTTCAGGATAAAAGTTCCTTTGACTATTGTCGACAGTTTAGTGATGTATAAAACACAGCTCACACAGAAGTTACTATCAAACCAAGCCGTTTTCTGCTGGTCAAAGTGGCGAATCCGTGAAAACAAATTGCTGCCAAATCTGCGTGGGGAAATATTCCGGCCTCATGCGAAATTTGTGTCTGCATTTGTGACCGAAAATTTGCTGAATAATGGTACATGTAAATGTGACCACACTTTGAATCTTAAAAGAATAGTTCACCCAAAAATGAAAATTCTGTCATTAATTACACAATTACGAGAATCATAGTTGTCTTTGTACACAAGAAATATTCTTGTAGCTTCATAAAATGAAGATTGAATCACTGATGTCACAACAGGATTCGTACAGATACTGTCAAAATGAAATTCCAGGACTTTCAAGGACTTTTCAAGCGCTACTTTGTGGATTTTCAATGACTTACTGAACAATGTCTTCTATTTCAAATTCTAAAAAAAGAGAAATAGATAAAAATATACTAATAAAAATGGCAAATGAAGCACATGCAAAGGATTACTATTTAAGTATTTCAAAGTATACTACACATTCACTTTAATGGTTTGATATTTTCTACTGTTCAAACGAACAAACAAACAGAAAAAAGGATTTGCGAAATCGTTCCGAAATCCTGATCAGAACAAATTATTCGCAAATCTGCACTGAAGTCCCAATCCGAATCAAATGATTCGCAATCTCCGCTCCGAAATATTGATCCAAATCCAACGATTCGCAAATCATCTGACTTCGATTGGAACTTTACGTGTCGCAAATCATTTGATTTGAATCATTAAATTCGCGAAATGATTCACGAACCCGTTTCGATCTAAATCAAATGATTCGTGATACACGCTCCGAAGTCCTAATTTACAATAGGCAATTTGAAGCCCTGATCTGAATCAAATGATTCACAACAAGCTATCCAACTGGAGTGCTTTAAAAGAGTCAATCATTTTGTGACGCACCTACCACTACATGCTTATTAAAATCGTTACGATGTTGAAGCGATGTTGAAATTTCGAAAATGAATGAATCTGGTTTTTGCTAGTGAATCGCTTGAAATGAATGATCGAGTCACAAGTTTGAATCAATCGGAACGGTTCTAGCGTAAATTACTCAGTTGATTCGGTTTGTCTGTTCCTCTTTTTGTGTCTTTAGCCATGTTTACACAACACTGTCAGTACTACTACTGGCTTAGCTCGATTGAATGCTGACATTAACTGAAATAAGCGTAAAGGCAAAGCGTATGATGAAGGTTTTTTAATCGTGTGAATTTTGCATGAAAAGATATGTGCTTACTGACAAAATTAAACACTTATTTCTTAGAGACACGGTCTTTCAATAATTCAAGCACTTTTCAATTACCTCTTCAAGAATATTGCTATTTTCAAGGATTTTACAGGCCTTAAATGTCAAAATGTCAAATTCAAGTACTTCAAGCACTTTAAGAACCTTGTCAAACCCTGTCACATGGACTATTTTAACGATGTCCTTACTACCTTTCGGGGCATTGGATGTGGCAGTTGTGTTGCTTTCTATTCAGTGTCAGAGAGCTCTGGGATCAAAAATATCT
Source organism: Labeo catla (assembly GCA_012976165.1). Lineage (NCBI taxonomy): Eukaryota > Metazoa > Chordata > Actinopteri > Cypriniformes > Cyprinidae > Labeo > Labeo catla. The sequence goes on along the minus strand of VONZ01000157.1, from coordinate 88,540 downwards.
TAATTTGTGTTCCAAAAATGAACAAAGGTCTTACAAGTCTGGAACGACATAAGGGTAAGTAATTAATGACAAAATTTACATTTTTGGGTGAACTATCCCTTTAAAGCTGAGACACATTTCCAGTTTTAGTAAATTGTCCAGACACTAGTTCTAATGAAGTCTTTCAGACAAAGCGCAAAAACTATGCCTGCCGGCAAAAGCTAATGGCAATGACATTCATAAAGAATAAGGAAGCTTTAGACATTAGAGTGTCCTTAGATTTGAAAGAATTACATCATCCTGGCCACAAAATTGCTAATGCTGATTGTCCTGTGCTGAAGAGCATTAGCATATCTGTGATTCAAATTCAGGAGAAGCAGGGTTAGAAAAGCAATGTACTTAGGCAGGCAGATTTCATCAAGACATGTCCTCTGTGAGAAAACATGCTATTACAAACGACTCACTCTGATTAGATCAAAAAGAGTATTAACAATTACACAAAGTCTTTACGTACTCTTTGAGTGTCAGTGGCAATGATGCAGTGCCTGGTGATTGGAAAATAGTCAGGAAACATTTACTGCAGTTTCCAAACTCCTCCGTATTTGATACAGATCTGAGCACTGCTACACATAGCAGTTAAAAGATTCTAATTTAGATATAGTCAAGGTGAACACCATCATATATGACGTCAACCTTAACCTATGTAATTGAGGTATAAATGTCACCTTAAACTGGAGATGCCATTACATCACCGACTGCATATTTGGTAAACGCATATGATGTTTAACCTAGGCAGAAACCTAAGTGCTCTGTGTGTGCTTATAACTGCAGCATGTGAGGGGTAAATCAGCACAGCTCTCTCATAAACAGATGTCTAGTTTGGAGATGACACTTCATCATGCTGTCCACCTCACACAGGAGTCTCTTTCAATATCCAATACGGAGCCGTAGAGTGTTTACATTATTGCCGAGTCATTTAGAATTGTCTGTCCTCTGTCATATGCTGAAGCACTGTCCACACTGGATAAGACAGGATGAACTATAGAGCTCAGTTGCTGATATTTCCAGACTGCTTGGATGCTTAAAAAGAATGGTAGACTCATAAACAGATCCTTTTTCCCCCTCATGCAATTAAAGCCACACCGCAAGTCTGCTTCCAGTCATACCAAGTCTATATTTTTTCTATAAATTAATATTTGTATGCTTATACTGCACCTTTGGCTTTTTTGGATACCACTACTTCTGTGTCCCCCTTTTTAAAAATTCCTATGTACAGTTGAGGTAAAAAGTTTCCATATACCTTGCAGAATCTGCAAAATGTTAATCATTTTACTAAAATAAAAGAGATCATACAAAATGCATGTTATTTTTTATTTAGTACTGACCTGAATAAGATATTTCACATAAAAGACATTTACATAGAGTCCGCAAGAGAAAATAGACCCAGTTCAAAAGTATACACACGCTTGATTCTTAATACTGCATTGTTGCCTGAATTATCCACAGCTGTGTTTTTTGTTTAGTAATAGTTGTTCATGAGTCCCTTGTTTGTCCTGAACAGTTAAACTGCCTGCTGTTCTTCAGATAAATCCTTCAGGTCCCACAAATTCTTTGGTTTTTCAGCATTTTTGTGTATTTGAACCCTTTCCAACAATGACTGTATGGTTTTAAGATCCATCTTTTCACACTGAAAACAACTGAGAGACTCATATTTGGGGGGGGCGGATTTTTTGAATTTGAAGATCAGGGTAAATTTTATTTATTTTGTCTTCTGGGAAACATGTAAGCATCTTCTGTGGCTTCGGAAGGGCAGTACTAAATTAAAAAAAAAAAAGATATTTGGGCTAAATAAGAAAAATGTACACATCTATATTCTGTTCAAAAGTTTTCACCCCTGGCTCTTAATGCATCGTTTTTCCTTCTGAAGCATCAGTGAGCGTTTGAACCTTCCGTAATAGTCACATATCTGTAATAGAGTCCCTCAGTTGTCCTCAGTGTGAATATATGTCACTCAAAATCATACAGTCATTGTTAGAAAGGGTTCAAATACAAAAAAATGCTGAAAAACCAAAGAATTTGTGGGACCTGAAGGATTTTTCTGAAGAACAGCGAGCAGTTCAGTTTAGGACAAACAAGGGACTCATGAACAACTATCACTAAACAAAAACACAGTTGTGTTTAATTCAAGTAACAACACAGTATTAAGAATCAAGTGTATGTAAACTTTTGAACAGGGTATTTTTATAAATTAAACTAGTGTTTTCTCTTGTGGACTCTATGTAAACGTCTTTTATGTGAAATATCTTACTCAGGTCAGTACTAAATAAAAAAAAAACATGCATTTTGTATGATCCCTCTTATTTTAGTAAAATCATTAACATTTTGCAGATGGTGTATGTAAACTTTTGACCTCAACTGTATACACACATACACAGGCTACACATTTAAAGCTATAGAAAGCAATGAAATGAAAGTCAATATATTTATTCATGATCATTTAAGTACTTCTCATTAAAAATTTAACTTAATAAAACAAAATACAATAAAATAAAGCAATTAAGGAAGTCTTTCTTCCACATTTACCGATAATCAAGAGCTCTGCTAGAGTACAAGGACTGTCCAGTTGAATAAATGCATCAACTGTGTTAAAAACAGTATTAAACATTTAATTGTGTGTTAACTTGTTAACTTTGACAGCCCAATAAAATACTTTGGAAAAAAGGGGACTTCAATGACATCCCTTATTGGAAGGAACTCTGAGTACAGGAGATTTAGTGCCATCTCAATTTCACTCCAGGCACAAACATTAGGAGACCACCTGGAATTGAGACTACTAGCATTCCACCTCATTAATTCATAATGATGAGGTCACCTTAACACAGTCAATGGATTCCCCATCCTGTCAATACAGTGCACTGGGTTTAGCAAGTTGCCATGAAACTTGGGCTAGTTCACCCAAAAATTAAAATTCTGTCATTAATTACTCATTCTCATGTTGTTCCAAACCCGTAAGACCTTTGTTCATTTTCGGATCTATTTTGAACTATTAATGGACTATTTTAACAAAGTCCTTTCTGGGCCTTGAAAGTGGTCGCTGCGTTACTATCTATGCAGGGTCAAAAAGCGATTAGATTTCATCAAAAATATGTTAATTTGTGTTCTGAAGATGAACAAAGGTCTTACGTGTTTGGAACGACATGAGGGTGAGTAATGAATGACAGAATTTTCATTTTTGGGCCAAGTCATCCAGTTGGTTTTAACCTATCCAAAACCACTCTAAAACCATCAAAATAGATAAGCTTGGCCACACTGAGAAACTAGCTATCTACCTTAGGCTGGTTTCAGGAGGATCATTATCTTAGATGACATAACATTACATGTCAAATCCCAATTCCAAACATACAATGTATATCCTCTCCTTCCTAAAGTCATTCTCTTCCTTCCCCCTCCACTGTAGGTCTGTGAGACACATTAAACTCCTCAGCTTCTATACTGAGCTATTAAGCCAAAACTTCAGACGGTCTCCTAAACCAGAGCATATGTAGTGTGTTTGTGGTATGCTGTCAGACTGCTTCAAGCAATTAAAGTCATCCCCTGTGGCATTCAGTACCCAATCATCTCTTTTGGCTTTGATGCTGTCATACGATCTGACAAATCCCAGGGCAGTATTCTATGCTGTAATCACATTCCAGCGACCACAATATCACCGAGAAAGAATTCCTTGAAATTACCATATCATAACCATCTATACCGACCTCAGCCCTCCCTTCCTCTTCCTGTTGAGTTCAATGTAATTCAAATTTTCTGGGCTGTTTGTTTCTTTTTCCCCCAATATGATTTGCTGTGTTTTTGAACTGTAGTGGTGAGCTTGAACTAAGTTATTCAAAGCCTACAGCTACTGTAGGCTGCCGTTTTCCCCTCCTCAGTAACTCCTTAAGGCTTTCCTTGTATTTTGTTTACAACTTACGCCTAAGAGTTCAAAAATATGCATCAAATCATCATTGCAGTCCAAATCTTTTCTAATTCAAGCAATACACGATAGCCACTTGATGAAAGCAGCAACAGCCGCAGTGACAAGATGAAAACAGACTTATGTTTGGGAAGATTAAAAAAAATTGTTGTGTGCCAGGTCACTAGTGGGCTGGAGGATGTATCTGAAGGCCAGTGACATTCAGAACTTACAGCAGGAAATTTCAACCCACTGCTCAATCGAACAACGCAAGAGACCGCAACCCGAGACCCCTCGAGTGCCGAGGTTACTGTGCGAGACCCCGAGCCTATAAACACATTAGGAACCAGACACAGCTGAACCGCTTAGCCCAGCGGCCTGTTGTCTGACAAACTGACATCCAGTGCTAACTAAGGGCTGAGGAAGCAGAAAGAGATTTGACATTAACCCCGCTTAACTCAAACTCTTTACTCTGATACCCCTCTCACGACATTGTAATCTAACCGCAGAGCTGGGAAGATGCCGAACAGGCAGAAACAACACGCTGATGTCTTTCCAAATGTAGAGATCATGTTAAAATTGCAACCCAAGTTCAGTTTAAAGGAGTGGTTTGCTCAAAAATGAATATTTTTTGAAAATTCTCACCCTCAGGCTTTCAAAGAAATACCGTAGATGAATTGTTTCTTCGTTGGAACAGATTTGGAGAAATTTAGCATTACATCACTTGCTGACCAATGAATTCTCTGCACTGTTTGGATTCCACAACTGTAAACCTGTGGTAAATGTGACAGGACACCTGCGAGAATCGGTGAGAATTCATAGATACCCTGAAAATGACCTTTGTTAGTTAGAAGTAAATGCAAAAATAGCAACGAAAAGTGACAGTAATTCTAAAAATTTGGTTTTATACTATTCACAGGTCTGCAGATTATAGTCTGAATCAGAAACGTCAGCGTTGGACCGTATTTTTTGAACCATAGGGGCAGTTAGTAGGTATTTGATATAAGGGGTGCTTATTTCAAACTGAGAACTAAAAATAAAATGAGAAGCTCACTTCCAGAACTTCTTGTCATCCAAGATGTTCATGTTTTTCCTTCTTCAGTTGTAAAGAAATTTAGTTTTTTGAGGAAAACATTTTCTCTCCATATAGTGGATTTCTATGGTGCCCCCGAGTTTAAACTTCGAAAATGCAGTTTAAATGCAGCTTAAATGCAGCTTCAAAAGGCACAATTGGTTATTTAAAAAAAAATTGTCAATTTATATACTTTTTAACCTCAAATGCTCATCTTGTCTAGCTCTGCGTGAACTCTTTGTATTCCGGTTCATGACAGTTAGGGTATATCAAAAAACTCCCATCTTGTTTTCTCCTCCAACTTCAAAATCATCCTATATCGCTGCAGAAGTACCGACCCAGTGAACATGCAAAGAAGATCAAACACCCTTTACAAAAAAAGGTAAAACAGCGATGGAGAAGAAAATGTGATGGGAGTTTTTCGACCTACCCTAACTGTCATGAGCCAGAATACACAGAGTTCAAGCAGAGCTAGACAAGACGAGCATTTAAGGTTAAAAAATATATCAACTGTAATTTTTATTTATTGCTTTGCTAGATAAGCTTCTTCCTCGGAATTGTTTAGAGCCCTTTGAAGCTGTATTTAAACTGCATTTTGGAGGTTCAAACTCAGGGGAACCATAGAAGTCCTCTATGTAGAAAGAAATCCTAATTTGTTTTCCTCAAAAAAAAAAAAAATCTTTACGACTGAAGAAAGAAAGACATAAATATCATGGATGACAAGGCGGTGAGTACATTATCTGTAAATTTTTGTTCTGGAAGTGGACTTCTCCTTTAACTATTAGCACAGACACACGGCAAATACAAGCATGAAATCTCTAAATGATCATTCCTGAGTCACTCCTCAACCTGTTGTGGTTTACATAGCCATAACAATGCCAATGTTTTGCCATCTTGCAGCTGTAAACACGAAACGAGGATGCCAAAAGTTAACCCTGCCTGGCGTTAGCCGTTTTTGACCAAAGCAATATCAGTGAATTAATTATGCACATGGTATATTTTTGTAAACCATCATCAGTTTCTAGTAAAACGCTATTGTTTTACTCATAAATAACCAAGTTTTAATCACAGAGGAGCAATGCAGACGTCACCCTGAGAAACAATTGCTGTAAAGAATCGAATAGTTCTAAAGATAAACCGACATAAACACAAACAATGTGTACAGGAAGAGAAAAAGCAAGAGGGCAGATCAGCATGAGGGTTTTATTGATTAAGTGATCCTGGGACAGTCAACCATCTCTGCTGTTTGGGTGGTTGCTGGGGGGCTGACTTATATGGAAAAGTCTTGGACATGCTGAGAATCCTCTGGAGAGCAGTTAAACAGCGACCTCTGACCTTACAAAGATGTTACTGTACCAGACGAAAGCGTTTTAGCAGCAGTGACGTCAACTTGAGCGAGACTGTTTTTTCAGCTGAGCGCTGTGGGCAAAAGAACTGAGACTCAAATGCTCTTAAAGGGAGAGTTCAGTATTTACTCTTTCAAAGATGTGGAGATTTGAATGGACAGTTCACTCAGAAATGAACATTTTGGTCACTTATTCACCATCATGTTGTTATAAACCTTTACGCCTTTCTTTCTTCCATGGAACATGGAAATAATATATTAGGCAGAATGACAGTCTTTCACTGTTTGGGGAAAAAATATGCAATGAAAGTGAATAGTGACGGAAACTGTCTGTCTGTCTGAGGAAAGAAAGTCATGAAGGTTTGGAACGACATGAGTGTGAATTAATGCGAATTAATAATGATAAAATCTCGGTTATGTTTGATGTACTACACATGTAAACTTTGTCTAAGAATTTATCCCATAGGATGAATAAAAATCAGTGTTGTCAAACAATTAATCACGATTAATCGCATCTGAGATAAAAGTTTTTGTTTACATAATATATGTGTTTGTACTGTGTATGTTTATCATGTATATATATAATTACACATGCATGGATATATTGTTGTTTATATATTAAATACATTTATATATACAATATTAAATGTAGTGCTAGGCAGTGATTAATCACAATTAATCACATCCAAAATAAAAGTTTTTGTGTACACAATAAATGTGTGTTTACGGTGTATATTTATTATGTATATATATAAATACACACATATGCATGTATATATTTAGGAAAAACTTTATATATTAAATATATTAATATATAATATATATTATATGAATATAAACATATACATGTAAATACATGCAAATATTTTCTAAATACATACTGTATGTGTGTGTCTTTATATATACATAATAAATATAAACAGTACAGACACATATATTATATAGACAAAGACTTTAATTTTGGATGTGCTTAATCATGATTAATCATTGCCCAGCACTATAATAATTATATTAATAAATATATGTACGTGTAAATATTTTCTAAATATATACTGTATGAGTGTGCATTTATATATACATAATAAATATACACAGTACACACACATATTAAGTAAACGAAAACTTATTTTGGATGCAATTAATCGCGATTAATCGTTTGACAGCACTAATAAAAACTGAAACAAAGTAATAAATTACTGACATTCAGTAAGAGTACAGAACAATAAAATGAATGAACAGCTAAGGTTATTTAGTCTTGGAAGAATGGGAAATATTTGAGTTCATATTATTCACATGTCTTGGCAATTTACTAAATTAATGAGATTTTTTCCTAAAAAAAAAATAACCGAGAAGCAAAAACCTCAGCAAAACGCTCTAATTAATTTTCACTGTTGTTCACGCAACAAAAGAAAATTCTGGCCAACAGAGATAATCCGAATTGTTTATTTTATTATATGTTTATGTTTATTTTAATGCTGATATTATAATTAAAAACTACAATATTAACAGTGTTATAAATAAATTGCTAGTATTTGTAAAGATTTTAAGTGAGTATTTACAAACTTTTAAGTGAGTGTTAAATGATCTAAAATTAAAAAAGACCATGGATCAATTAGATATCCAATATCAAAGGATAAGAATAATTAAATAAATAAGATAAAAAAAATATTGGCCAACAACCAATATGGTGCTGATATATCATCCGTCTCTACAGCCTCCAGTGACTGCTAATGCCAACTTGAGCCATCATCATCCACACCATAATCCCAACCCTCCTACGCTGTTTAGATTTGCCTTTCAAAGGAAGACAGAAGTGCATAAATAGATAAATAACAAAAAATGGTCACAGTCCCACAGTGGTGGAGAGATAGCAGTCAAGGCTGCATACCGGACAAGCCCCCTGGGGGCAAAGAGACAGGATCGTTATATAGCCGATCTCCAGAGAGCACAGCCTGGGACCGTTCTCATGGCTACCACCATACAACATCACGGACGTCAATACAAAACACGGAAATAAGACTCTCCACTCTTCCAGTGTGTACAAACAGCAGCTCTTAAACACTCACTGCTTTCTATTGGCTTTCTATAAAAAGACCTAGAGCGAAAAGGCCCATTTGGTTTTCTCCTAGCCGAGATGAAGTTAAAAGAAAACTGTGTCAGCCAATAAAGTATATATGATCTTATCCATCCGTCATTTTTCTACTCTAAGGCATTACTGTCTATACTGACATACAAAAACAAACAATAATTCACAGGCTTCCCTGCCTGGTTCCCATGCCTCTGTCATAGAACCGGGAGCGGAAAAGCCTGGGAGAGAGAGTGAGACACCAAGTCATACCATAAATGTGTAATAAAACAAAACAAACCAGGAAACAGGCAAAAACTAGGAAAGACAGGGCATACAGTGAAGCAATAGGCAGCACATTGATCTTTTCCAAAGTGTGAAAGTGGGACACATCAATAGGATAGTGCAAAGCGGCAGTGTGAGCGCCACAGTGCTGCTCGCTCGCGGTCCCTCATGACTGACTGCTAGAGCAATCGATTGGTGGGAGGAAAGCTGGGTGAAATTCCAGCTTCACACACGGCACGCTGGGGGTTCACCGCACCGCCTGCCAGAGGAAGCTTCCTATTGCGCCTTACTTTGACTAAAAACACTGAATATACACACAACGACTGACATTTAGAGACTATGAGCAGACCAAAGGTGTACAAGCCATTTTGTGCCTAATTGAATGAGACGAAAAACTATTCAGCTCATACCAATCACCAACTGAAGCATTCAAGCTTCAAAAAGAAAGTATCATATGTAGTCCATATGACTCACGCTCTATATTACAAGTCTTCTGGAGTCATACAATCGTTTTATTTATACACGACTCAAATTTAAAATTGTTTTTCTCTGAAATAGACATCCACCCTTAGTTCTCCTAGGGTGTTCATAATAGAAGTAGTCTATAGTCTATATAGTAGATTGTTACATTACAGTACATAAAATTTCGCTTACCACATGAACAGAGTAAGAAGAGATGACTGATAGAACGATAGCGAATCATTTGCCGATCCTGAGCACTACTGACCAACATCTAATCTTGTAAAATGCGTGGTAAGTACTGCCGCTCCGTAGTATAAAGTGATCGCGAATCTCGAAAGTGAAAGTAAAAAGCAAGCGCGTATTTAAAAGCGATTTCAATGCCCCACATATTAACAGTGGCACCCTGATTCCCGCAATTTTTTATGTAATATAATTACCCAACAATATAATTGAGCAGGAAAGTAGTGAAATGTATGTTTTCCTCCTTTTAGGTGTTCCACAGTACACGTCATTTTCTTTCCAAACATGGTATTCGGATTCAGGCATATCCCTATGTGCAAATGCATTTTGGAAGAAATCAACTAGCTAGTCACACAACCATGTTTAACGTTCAAACCATGTTGGTTCAACAATATGTAACTGTTAACTGTTATCCAGGTGGTTGGGTAAAAAACCTATGCTAATTAATTGGTTTAAGATCAAATTAATGTCAGATTATCGCTACAAATAGCAAAAAAAAAAAGGCATCTGAGGACAACTTGAGAAATCTTTGAGGAAACACTGAATCATTGTTGCTATCAACAAAGAAATACACTCCTGAATGATTCATTCACTGATTCTCAAGTTCAACTCACTGAATCAATTATTTGGTCATAGCTCACTGAACAGTGAAGATTAGCAGTGAAAAACAGCTTAAATCGAGTCTTTTCTCAAACAAAGCTCTCAGACTTTGTTTGAGAAAAGACTTGGAATAAAGTGCACGAGACATACAGTTGAGGTCAAAAGTTTACATACACCTTGGAGAAACTGCTAAAAGTTTTTTTTTTTTTTTTACCAAAATAAGAGGAATTATACAAAACGCATGTTATTTTTATTTTTTTTTTAGGACTGACCTGAATAAGATATTTAACAGAAAAGATGTTACGTAAAGTCCACAAGAGAAAATAATAGTTGAATTTATAAAAATGACACCGTTCAAAAGTTTACATATGCTTGATTCTTAATATCGTGTTGTTCCCTGAGTGATCCACAGCTGTTTTTTGTTGTTGTTGTTGTTGTTGTTGTTGTTGTTTAGCGAATTGTCCATGAGTTCCTTGTTTGTCTTGAACAGTTAAACTGCTCGCTGTTCTTCAGAAAAATCCTTCAGGTCCCACGAAGTCTTTGTTTTTTCCAGCATTTTTGTGTATTTGAACCCTTTCCAGCAATGACTGTATGACTCAGAGATCCATTTCTTTTACACAGAGGACAACTGAGGGACTCACGCAACCTTTACAGAAGGTTCAAACGCTCACTGATGCTCCAGAAGGAAAAACAATGCATTAAGAGCCAGGGGTGTACATTTTTCTTATTTTGCCTGTATAACACTTTTTTTTTCATTTAGTACTGGCCTTCAGAAGCTACGGAAGACACTTACATGTTCCCCAGAAGACAAAATAAGGTAAATTTACCCTGTCTTCATATTCCAAAAGTTTTAACCCCCCGGCTCTTAATGCATCATGTTTCCTTCTGAAGCATCAGTGAGTGTTTAAACCTTCTGTAATAGTTGCATATGAGTCCCTCAGTTGTCCTCAGTGTGAAAAGATGGATCTCAAAATCATACAGTCATTGCTGGAAAGGGTTCAAATACACAAAATACACAAACCAAAGAATTTGTGGGACCTGAAGGATTTTTCTGAAGAACAGCGGGCAGTTTAACTGTTCAGGACAAACAAGGGACTCATGAACAACTATTACTAAACAAAAAATAGCTGTGGATCATTCAAGTAACAACATGGTGTTAAGAATCAAGGGTATATAAACTTTTGAACTATTATTTTGACTTGTGGACTATGTAAACATCTTTTATGTGAAACATCTTATTCACTTTAGTACTAAATAAAAAATAACATGCATTTGTATGATCCCTCTTATTCTGATAAACAATTAACATTTTGCAGATTCTGCAAGGTGTATGTAAACTTTTGACTTCAACTGTATATACCACTTTCATGGTACTTCCGCACTCTTTTTGATGCCTGAAAGCCTCTGTCTCTGTCAGTGTAGTTGCTCTTTTTAATTTACTTTTGCAATCCACTAAAGAGAAACAGGTCATAAACAAGACAAAACAACTTTGCATGAACTATTAATTTAATTACGCATATTTAAACACTGCTTCCGTTGAAAATCAACTCAACTTTTTAGCCCCTTCAGCCAAGGCGTATTAAAGACAAACAAGTCTGACCTCTACAGGGAAAGAATGGTTTAAAAAAACCGGATGTCCATTCAACAGTCAGAAAGGATGTTGATGTTTACAGGAAAAGCTCAACCTCTAGCCCTGAAGAGAAGTGGATCTTGTCTTTGCACAGCATCTGGGTCAACAGCTAGATATAACAGTTAAGCAGTGGATTTTATTGTCCATTAGTGGGAAGAGAGCATTGATTCATAGAGATTACACAAGTTTGATGCACAATACAAATTTCCTGCAGTGCACATAAATGCTAAATGATGGGTTTATTGGCAACTTCATCATATACGGCGCACAGATGAATATCCATTTCCTAACTGCATGGAAGCCGGGCAATTTCAAGCCTCGTGTGAATTTTATTACACAGATTAGGTACCTGGCAATAAAAACACAACAGCAGAGACACACTGTCATTTTTCACATTTTCAAAGCAACTCATGCTTCACACGAGCTTTGATTAAAAGCTAAACGGTTGTATTGCCAGTGTTCTTAATGAGGTTTTAGTTGTAGTTTCGCGAGAGCAGTCAACACAGAACACGATACCATTTCTCTTCGAGAGGTAGGTCATCGAAACGGGACTGAAACAGAGCGATTAGATACTGTTACTTTGCTTTTGACCTCCAGCCAAGGAAACACCAAAATGAGCTGTTGTTCTTGCGCCTAGGCCAAAAACTTGCTCAGTGTTACTTATTTAAATTTCAGCTCTGCATCCAATCAGATTGCTTCTCTTTTTATTTTATTTTTATTTTTTTCAGATCAGCGCTTTTATCAGGGGAATGTTCTGGTCGCCATTCTAGCAGAAGGTATTTCCTCATATCAAAACCTGATCTCAGAACGTTTTGGCAGCTATGGTAGGGAGTTGGGAGGAAAAACAAGGGTCCTAAAATACTCCAAAACATGATCTGTGGCTAATCTCATTAATCACATGTGTCTTTCATCCAAAATAAATGAAAAAAGCCTGCATTGTCCAAATATCATCCTGTTCGTGGCCACAGTGGTGAACAATCTGTATTTGTAATAACTAACAGATCCGTAAACGTGTTCATTTTGACCCAGTTGTGATACTGACCCGTAATCTCTAAAGGAAAACAGTGCGTCTGGAGTACTAAAAAAGTTCTGCTTCCTGAAATGATTCCAAGTTTTAGAGAAAAGGATCAGAAACCAAAAATATAGGCATTAGAGGGCCATAATAGAAGCTTTTCTCACTGAACATGTGGATTCGAATGATAATCGTAACACTGCATAAATTCAGCTCTTCCTATTTGTTACTTGAAATGTAGGAGCTGCAGTCATGTGTAAAAGACAGAGGAAACAATCGAATCCTGCTGGGAAGGAATAAATGCAAGAGAAAGTGCAGTGAGAGAGGAGAAAGTAAATGTCTCCAGAGAGGTGCAGGCGAAAGATCAGACTCGCCAGACATTCGCGATTCCCTTTGGAGTCCAAAATTTCACTTATTCTTTTGTTTATTGTTTGGAGGCGGTATTGAGGCTACCAGTCACTGCTCTCTCATGCCAGAGATATGCCAGAAAGTACTTATTGGACATCCGGCCAAGTTAAAGGCTGATTTTAACATTAAACTCCCTCGTCTTCGCACCAAAGCGCGGATTACGGAAGCAACATTAAAAATCCGTTCCAAATGCTCACTGATGCTTCAACTTAATCTCTAATTAATATTAATAATTTAACTTTTCCAGAGTTTGGGTAAGCTCTGAATAATTAAGCATTAAAATTCATCAAAATGTACATAAAATAAAATGTGTTTTTAATTTTAAATAAAAAGAAAACTATTAAAAATGTTACATAATGATAAAATACACCTCTAATGTTTTCAGCTCTTGTTATCTACGTTAAGTCAACACGGAATCAAACATGTTGACTCCATGTCCAACACTTAAGATCTTGAAGTGAAAATACGCTTGTTTGTAATAAACAAATCCATTAAGATGTTTTTAACTTCAAACTGTTTGGCTAAAATATGAGTCCTCTTTCCGTAATATTGCTTCCTCCAGTGGAAAAGTCGCATCTGAATCAGGAGAGAAATATGCACACATCAAGAACCGTTTATAAGTGAAAACAGTCCAAAACAGTACTAAACAAATATGTTGGTGGATTTTGACATAAGAGAAAAACAGGGGACGGACTTTTTCCACTGCTTTATTGTGGATTATAGACTCATATTTTGGCCAGAAGTCATGATTTAAAGTTAAAACGCCGTTAATGATGGGTGCGTTTCTCATAAACATGCAGCTTTTCACTTTTTTCAAGTCATTAATTGATGGACTCATGTGAATTACTTGGGGATTACTGCGATGTTTTTTAGGTGTTTGGACTCTCATTCTGACGGCACCCATTCACTGCAGAGGATCCATTGGTCTGCAAGTGATGTAACGCTAAAATGATGGATGCTTCTCACACAAACATTGTTTTCACTTCTCTTAACATTAATTAATGGACTAGAGTCATGTGGATTACTGTGACTTGTTTATCAGCTGTTTGGACTCTCATTCTGGTGGCACCCATTCACTGCAAAGGAACCACTGGTCAGCAAGTGATGTAATGCTAAAATGATGGATGCTTTTCTCACAAACAATTTTTTTACTTTACAAAACACCAACTGACAGACTGGATTACTTGTGGATTATTCTGATGTTTTGTTTTTGTTTTTTAATCAGCTGTTTGGACTCTCATTCTGACGGCACCCATTCGTTGCAGAGGATCCACTTGTCAGCAAGTGATGTAACGCTAAAATGATGGATGCTTTTCTCACAAACATTGTTTTTCACTTCTCTTAACATTAATTAATGGACTAGAGTCATGTGGATTACTGTAACTTGTTTATCAGCTGTATGGACTCTCATTCTGACGGCACCCATTCACTGCAGAGAATCCACTGGTCAGCAAGTGATGTAACGCTAAAATGATGGATGCTTTTCTCACAAACACAGTTTTTCACTTTAAACACTAATCGATGGACTAGAGTCATGTAGATTACTTGTGGATTATTGTGATGTTTTTATCAGCTGTTTGGACTATCATTCTGACGGCACCCATTCGCTGCAAGGGATTCATTGGTCAGCAAGTGATGTAACGCTAAAATGATGGATGCTTTTTTCACAGACATGCAGTTTTTCACTTCTTGAAACATTAATTGATGGACTGGAGTCGTGTGGATTTCTCGTGGATTATAGTGATGTTTTATCAGCTGTTTGGACTCTCATTCTGACGGCACCCATTCGCTGAAAAAATCCATTGGTCAGCAATTAATGTAACGACAAAATGATGAATGCTTTTCTCACAAGCATGTAGTTTTTCACTTCTCGAAACATTAATTAATGGACTAGAGTCATGTGGATTACTTGATGTTTTTATCAGCTGTTTGGACTCTCATTCCGATGGCATCCATTTACTGCAAAGGATCCATTGGTGAGTAAGTGATGCTAAATTTCTCCAAACATGTTCCTAAGAAAAACTAAACTCCTCTACATTTTGAATGACATGGGGTCAGTGAATTTTCAGTATATTTTCATTTTTAGGTGAACTTTTTTTTAACAAAATAAAAAACTTTCATAAAAATGTACAGTAATAACCTACTCTTTCTCTGAAACTGGTTTACTTTTCTGATGACATCACCTAGGCCAAGCAGGGTGTTGGACAATAATAATCTAATCAAATACCAACTGATAAAAATCAAGTCCAGCACTAACTTTTCCACACTAAACTTCCTATTTCACTAGGATATGTCAAAATACAGTTCAAGTACAGTGTGTTGCAATTGGCAACTCTCGCTGACTTTAAATAGACTCTCAAAACCTGACAGAATGTCCACCTCTAGACGTCCTCCCTCTTGAAAGCAACATTAGCGTCAGTGAATAGAGTAAACAAACCTGACACTTAAAGAAACACACTTTCTCTGCCCTCAGCAAACTTGCACAGGGGTTTGACTCGTCCTACACAAGCAATCAAGCGGTGAAAGTATAGAGATGAACCAACTAATAAGTATAAAGAGAGGAGGAGACGCTGTCCCACTTTCATAAGCCTGTGATGAATAGCGTTGTCGCTTGGCTTTTGCTGAATCCAGAAATTCCCAACATCTGCGGGTGGCTGAGAATCGTAGGTTATCCGGAGCTCACCGGCTTGTGCATACATCTTCCCTGATGGTGGTGTATGTCAGGGCTCGTGAAAGCAAAGTGCGAAGATCCCCCAATCCCAGCGGCCTACTTAGTGAACCAAAGTGCTTCTACATACATACTCCATTATATCAGACAGAAATGGCTCACCTAGGACAGCCAACATATTTCTTCATTATTTAAAAAATAATTACAGGTGACCAAAGGACCCTAGACAACAATGCACCAGGGAAATGCACAATAATAAATGACATTAACTAAGATGCACAGCTTCCCTGAGTATACAGTAATTCTTTATTCATACAGATGAATTATACAAGAAGGGGCACTGCTGGTGTAGAAAAGCTCTCATGTGGCAAGACAGATACTGTGCATTCAGCTAGATAGGAGGGTTTAAAAAACTTTAAATGAAACGGGCAGATGGTGTAAACACTCGGACCATTCAGAGCTTTCAAGGGACACAAGATGGAGACATGGTATAAACTCGAAACATAAAAGTCAAACACACTGTCAGTGCTCCCTTTGTGTTGCTGTCACTTGCACACGCTAACATACACAGACGTTCCTCCACTAGATAACAGTGCTAGAGTTTTGGCCCTAGGCTAAAAACACCAACTTCTCCCCTCAGAATGAAAAAAGTGAGAACTGCTGAGATGGATTTCTATGGATTCCTGTCTGTCCAAAAAAAAAAGTAACTGTATCTTGCAACTTTATATCTCACAACTACAACTTAAAGTCTCAATTTGGTGAAATTATCTTGCAATTGTAAGATGTCTTTCTTTCTTCAGTCAAAAAGAAAAACATTCTCCATTTAGTGGACTTTAATGGGGATCAACAGTTTAAAGTAGGGCTGGGTGATTTTTTTCCGATTTTATCGATTATTTCAAATGTAATGTTTTGCTTTTTAATATTTTTTAGAAATCGTGTCAAGAGAAATATTACCAAATGTTAGAATTAGACACTTTGACAATAAGCCAATGGTAACACTAAAGAGAAAAGCATGATCCAACCGCATGTTGGTGCACGATTAACTGCTCACATGTGATGCGTTCATCAGTGTTTCTAAGTCCACGGTTTTCCAGTGGAATTGGGCTACCTTATAATTGTTGCCATGGCTTGTTTTTCATGTCCACGGGTTAAAGCAACCTCAAAAACGTGATATTTAGCCCCTGAAATGTGAGTTTTACCAGGGGAACCCTGTCAAAAAACGTGTATTTTACCTCCCGGAACGTGATTTTTACTGGGGGACCCCCTCCAAAACGCGAGTGCCAAATTGGACGGGTTTTGTTGTAACGGTTGAAAAGGTTGAAAACCTGGCAACCCTGGCACTGATACCGCTAGGCACCATTCACCCGAACTGCGCTTTTGTGTTGGGAAAGATGCGATGCAGGCAGTGGAGTAGGAAAAACATGTAAGAAGATGCATGTGAACTTCTTTTAACTTGAGCGCCGTGTTTTTAGAATGCCGTTTCATGCAGACGCGAGTGCAACAGTCAAACACGTCCATGTTTACATACAAAAACAATTGAAAAGCAGCGCAATCGAATAAAAAACCTGTGAAGAACTACTACTGTATGTCTGATATTTCATGCTTGTATCATGGTGACAGGCTGGAAGCTGCTGTTCATTATTTTTACAGAACATTCATAGTTATTAATAGTCTACTGTTGTTATACTTTCAGTCATTATGAATTTGAATTATCTTGACTTTTGAGATTTTTTTAATGCATTTTCTTCGTATTGTTTCTTAACATATAATATGCATAAGACAAGTTTGTACAAGATGTAGTTGCAGTTCATACATCTTTTCTGCAAAGATATTTAACAAGTGATTTGTTTAACATTTACATGATGTCGACAACTTCATGTGTGGTGCACTTGGAATAGATCTTTCTTTAACTAAAAGGTTAATAAAGAAAAAGTTACTTGAATCATTTTGAAGTTACATTTTCAAGTTGATTAGTTAAAAATCGTAAAATAAAAAAAGGAAAATCGGTCAAGCATTCTTAATTTTTCTTTTTTGCCATATCGCAGTTTCAGTGCAGCTTCACTAGTAATATCTTCTAATGGTATGGAGAGGAATTACTAAATTAAATATAAATTAATGTTAAAAAACAAATACATTTAATGTTTATTTGAGTAACGTTTTTACAGTTTTTATTTAACTTTTAGGTACGACACATTTCAACACATTTTTGTAAGCACTGTGCAGTCTTAACAATGTTAAAGTGGCTGACAACGATAAAAATTCTTATTAGGAATAAAATTCCCTTGCTTTTAAACTGTGCAGAGCTGTAGCTAAATAGTTAGGCCTACTATGCTACTGTATTTTAATGTTGGTCATTATGGTGGTACCTGAACCGACAAATATTTTCTGAGGTGGTACTTGGTATGAAAAGTTTGAGAACCACTGCTCTACACAATTCCAGCAGAGGAATAAGGCTAATATCTAGCAAAACGATCAGTCATTTTCCAAAAAAAAATCAAATGTATATACTTTTTAACCACAAACGCTCATCTTGCACTAGCTCTGCGTCCACGACCTTACGAGTTACATAATCACATTGCAAAAATCACGTGTGATGTTGGCGGAGGTACCGACCCAGTGTTTACAAAGCGAACGTGCCAAGAAAGTCAAACTTTGCAAAAAAAGGTAAAAGTTTTTCGCCTACTCTATACGTTTTTGAACCAAAACACACAGGCGAAGAACTAACTGTGCGTGAAGTCGTAGATGCGCAAAATGAATATTTGTGGTTAAAAAGTACTTTTTTTTAGAAAATGACATTGTTTCACTTGATAAGACCCTTATTCCTCAGCTAGGATCCTGTAGAGTCCTTTGAAGCTGCATTGAAAGTGCAATTTGGACCTTCGACCTGTTGATTCCCATTGAAGTCCACTATATGGAGAAAATTTGAGACTTTACCCTTTTACGCTTTTACTCCAATAGGCATCAGGCAGCAGATTTCAGACAGTATTCTTCGTGAAAACAGAATAACATGCCATCATAATGTTATAATGAGGTTAGGACTTTTGAGCGTTTAGAATTTCTAAAATCTGAGCACATAAAATTCAACAAATACTTTATCACAAGTATGTGTTCATTAAATATTTTGGTGACTTTGATTATCTTTTCAGCTACTAAGATTGCAGTGCTTTTAGTTTAACTAAACGCATTTTTACCGTGCTCATTTAACACATTTTTCCATTTTACAATTAGCATAATGCTGCAAATTTGCATGAAAAAATCCATCTGTGCTTATTTATACAGGATCGTATTCTGCTTTTGAGGAGATAAACTCTTTGCTGAAAAAAAGCGGGAAAGAGCACATCCGCGACGTGATCCTGCATACATTACCAACTGTCAATGAGAAGTGTTTGTTGTTTTTAAACTGTTCAATCTATTTTGAGTCTATTATCCATGCAAATTACAATAGGAAACTGCTGTGCATTTATTCATCCTTCTCTCTTAAACATGTATCTCCTCCCGAGAGCTTTAATCTTTTCTTCCTCAGAGTGAAATTTATGCTGAGGCATTTGCTGCCACAACCTTTATTGTCGCTGCTCCCATTCAATATCTGGGAGTGGGGAAAATACGAACACACACAGCTTTTCATCTTCCATTGCACTGGGGTTCTGGCACATTTAACTGTGTGTACACACATCGATGAGAGCTGAAACCTCTCCACCATTTAGACTCTCTGCATCAAAAACACTCACATAAGCTCTTTAAGCAAGAAGGAAAGCTTAACTTCACATGGACACGTGCACCTGACTTCCTGTCAGACTGGATAATAGTTCTTTGAGGTGTGTCTGTGTGGTATTGTCTTCACCTGTCATCATCTCATAGGTCACATTAGCACCTGTCCGTGCTCTCAGACTTTCTTCCGCCTTAACGTGTCACAAAAGCAAAGGAAGTCAAAG
Source organism: Labeo catla (assembly GCA_012976165.1). NCBI lineage: Eukaryota > Metazoa > Chordata > Actinopteri > Cypriniformes > Cyprinidae > Labeo > Labeo catla. The sequence continues at coordinate 68,893 of VONZ01000157.1, read as the reverse complement.
ACAAGTGTGCCATTCATTGGGGAAAGTCATTCTGCGTAGATCTCAGAGAAAAGATATACAGCATCAATTTCAGGCCTTGACTTTTCCCAAGGTTTAAAACTGAATAAGAGAGAAGTAAATGGAAGAGCTCCTGAAAAGAAGTCAACCTTTTCTTTTACAGTTTATTATGCACAGGTCCTCAAGCATTCGAGAGATACTGGGATTGCGAATGTAGCTAAAGATCCTTTTGTGTGAGTCACATCAACGCTGCACTGAATTATGCACAAAGTGTCATTTATGGGTGCTCAAAAATAGAAAAGTGTCATCTTTAACCCCACTGATCATTTAAAGGACAGCCAAAAGTAATTTGCATGATATACACAATATCTGTTTTTGCAGTGGCAGGTCTAACCCTAATTTGCACCCAAAAATTACGAGGTCTTTAGCGTGGAAATCAACAGTTTTAACAAACTGTAAACCTACTCACAAACATATAACCATTTGAAGGTTTGTGGTTGGAATTTGTTTTAATAATTTTTTTTTTCTTATGTTCAAGAAAGTTGCATTTATTTGATCAAAAACAACAATAAAACTGGTAAATATTTTTACAATTTAAAATAACACTTTTATATTTAGTGTATTTTATATGTCGTTTATATGTTCCTGTGATGGCAAAGCTGAATTTTAGTGTCACATGATCCTTAAGAATTTTTTATTTTTCTTCATATTATTACTGTTAAAAACAGTTGTGGTGCTTACTATTTTTGTCAGACTGTAATCTTTTTTCTTTGTTTTATTTTTTTCAAGATTTTATGGAAGTCCGTTTCCACCGCTGAATAAAAAATAGAGCATAGAGTATTTTTTAAATAGAGAAAATTGCATGTTTTGATCTCACAATTCTTGGGACTTTTTTTCTCGCAATTGTGAGGTTACATCTTGCAATTCTGACTTTTTCTCTGAACTGCGTAACACAAACTCACATTTGCAAGAAAAATGAGAGATAAAAACTCGCATTTGTGAGAATTGCGAGATATAAATGTTCGGTTCTTAACTTTTTTTTCTCAGAATTGCAATATAAACTCACAATTGTGAGAAAAAAGCTCGCAATTTTGAAAAACAAAGTTGCAATTCTGAGAATTAGAGTCAGAATTGTAAGAAAAAATTCTGACTAAATTGCATAATTCTGACTTTATTTTTTCACAATTGCGAGTTTATATTCCACTGTTCTGACTTTGTAACTCACAATTGCGAGTTCTTATTACGCTATTCAGAGAAAAAAAGTCAGAATTGTGCGTTATCGTGCAATTTTGATTTTATTTCTCGCAATTGCGAGTTTATAACTTGCAAGTCGGAAGAAAAAAGGCACAATAAAGATAAAAGCGAGATACAAACAGCAGTTCTGACCTTCTTTCTGAGAACTGTCGCAAATGCAAGAAAAAAGTCAGAATTTTTGCTCGCAATTTTGAGAAATACAGTCACAATTCTGAGAATTAAAGTCAGAATTGTGAGACACAATTATATAGATATAACATGCAATTGCAAGTTTATATTCCACATTTCTAAGAAAAAAGTCAGAATTTCAAGATATTGAAATTGCGAGAAAAAAAATCTGATTTTTTTTTTCCTTCTCTGAACTGCATAATACAAATGTGCAATTCTGACTTTTTTTCAGAACTGTGAGTTATAAACTCACAACTGTGAGAAATAAAGTCAGAATTGTGAGATCAAACCTCGCAATTCTCAAATTTCTCGCAAACGCGAGTTTGTATCTCGCAATTCTAACTTGTCTCACAATTCTGAGTTTATATCTTGCAATTCTGACTTTTTTTCTTAGAATTGTGAGCTATAAACTCAAAATTGCATGTTATAAAGTCAGAATTGTGAATTATATTTTGTAGAATTACAAGTTTCTAATTGTTTTTTTCCTTGCAATTGCAAGGTTATATCATGCAATTCTGAGAAAAAAATCAAAATTGCGAGATAAAAAGACGCAATTACATTTTGTTTTTTTATTCAGTGGCGGAAACGGGCTTTCGTATGATTTTTCGATGAATAGAATGTAAAAAAATAAATACACATATTATGTTTCACTTTTGATCAATTTAATGCCCCCTTCTTAAATAAAAGTATTCATTTCTTTTTAAAATTCTTTGATCCTAAAACGTTTATACACAAATGCATAAGCATTCAAAAAACTGAATGAAAGAAATTATTTATCTTGGATTTCACTATTATTTCACAATTTTTTCAGTGATACACATGGATAACTTTGGAGAAATGAAAAAGAGAAATGAAAAAACAGGAAAAAGACATTCTTTTGGCTAACCAAAAGTAAAGTGACTAAACATCTGAAACAAAGAACAAGCAGAATACTGTCTAATGTAGGCAATAAAAGTCTTGAGAGTGAAACAGTCCAGAGCTATACGTTGCCGAATTGCTCAAGCCAAGATTTTTTCCTGGTGTTTTCTCAAACTGAGATTGTCAATAGAGATGTCAGGCTGATTGACAGCACAATGAAAACTAAAGGCATGGGCGGGCTTACACACCTCAACTACACTCCGTGAGGGAAACCATGGCAACCAGCACACGGAGGAACGAAATCATGAAAGGTAGAAAAAAGCAAAGAAAGAGAAGCAAGAGCGAGCGAGAGAGAGAAAATAAAACCAGAGGTAAGAAGCGGTTTAAAAAAATGGAAAATAGATCTCCATGACAACTCTGGCTGAGGAACATAAGAGCATACCACAAGGTTTTAAAAACTCTGTAAAAACAAGAGAGAGGGAGGTGGAACTGAGGAAATTGAGCAAGAACTGAATGAGAATGATGTTTAGTTAATATACACATAATAACTACACTGGTCTCACGCTTCATGCTGCCACTGACCTGCCAGCCGAGCTGTTTTTGTCCAAAACCTATCCATTGTAGTCTCAGACGGCACGCCCATCGAGCGCCTACGGTCTGTTCGCTGAAGCTCTCATGCGTATGGCACAAAACTGAAAAGCACTTGTGAAAATTGCAAGCTCCAATCAGTCTTCCTTACTGCAACGCTACTTCAATGGAGTTAATCAGGCTGTCGGAAAACAAAATCATGTTTAAAAAGTTACTGCACTGATATTATGAGTCTTCCTACTTTTCATTTTGAGGCACTGACTGATTTTAAAAACTAAAAAAGGATCAAATTTGTCAATTCTAAACACCAACATTACAACATTTCTTCTGGGTTCCCTTTGCTATCCACAGTCTGACCGTTCAGAGTGGCTTAAATCATAAATAGTGGTAGGGAAAAAGAAAGAAAACAGATAAAGAGGGAAGAGCGGGAATTCTAGGCAGCTGATGCATAGTAATTGGCCGCCGTTCAGGAGGACATTCTCCTCTGAAAGCTGGGATCTTTTGTGAGCACTTATCATTACATAAATGACTTCCCATCAGGTCAGATGAGCTCATAGTCAGTGCGGGGGAAGATTTGAAGATGAGGGGTTTTAATAACACTTAAATAAAGTAATAAATAAATAAACAGATTTCATGTTAAAAAAAAAGTAAAGAATACATTAAAAGAAAATGGAAATATAGAATACATTTAAAACCTATCCCCTAAACTCCCTTCTCCCTAAAAAATGTAAACACTTAATTTAAATAAAAATTAAATAAATAAATAAAATAATAAAATTAAATTTAAAAAGAAAAAACACATTTAAAACTTAAAGAATAAGTTTAAAAATCATCCTCCAGACTCCCTTCACCCCTCTAAAAAAAGTAAACACTTAAGACAAAAAAATACAATTACATATAAAATAAAACACATTTAAAAACATAAAAAATAACTGCTTTTAAAACCCCTCCCCATACTCCCTTCACTCTTCTTAAAATAAAAAAAAACTAAATATTTAAAATTAAATACAAATCATTAAAAAACACACACACACACACATTTAAAAATTAAATAAAGAATGTTTAAAACCCATCCCCTAAACTCTTTTGATCCCTCTAAAAAAGGTAAACACTTAAAATAAAAAATGAAATAAAAATACAATTAAATATAAAACATTTAAAATTAAATAAAAAAAATATTTAAAAATTAAATAAAGAATAGTTTTAAAACCCATCACCCATACTCCTTTCATTCCTCTAAGAATAAAAAGTAAACATTTAAATATATATATATATATATATATAATATTTTTAGATATAATTTATATATAATATTTAAAATTAAATAAAACATTTTATATGTTTTACCATTTAAACAAAAAAAATCACATTTAAATAAAGAATACGTTTAAAACATATTCCCCAAACTCACTTCACCCCTCTAAAAAAGTAAACACTTAAAATAAAAAATGAAATAAAATACAATTAAATATAAAACATTCTCTAAGAATAAAAATAAACATAAAAAAATGTTTAAAATAAATTACGTTTTTTTAATTAAATATAAAACATTGAATATTTTTATCATTTAAAAAAAATTTTAATCACATTTAAAAATTAAATAAAGAATATGATTAAAACATATCCCACAAACTCCCTTCATCCCTCTAAAAAAAGTAAACACTTAAAATAAAAAAATGACAAAAATACAAATAAAAATAAAAACAAAAATAAAATTAAATATAAAACATTTAAAATAATAAAAAAACATGTTTATTTACTACTAGAATACGTTTAAAACCCCTCGCTTCATACTCCTTTTACTCCTCTAAGAATAAAAAACAAACATAAAAAAAGAATTACAAATAAATTAAATTAAATATTTAAATCAAAACAAAAAACATCTCCTCCACAATTAAAAATACATTTAAAAATTAAATAAAGAATATGTTTAAAACATATCCCCCAAACTCCCTTCACGCCTCTAAAAAAGTAAACACTTAAAATAAAAAATATAGATATAAATATATAAATTATAATGAATAATGAAAAAACTCCCCTATACTCACTTCACTCCTCTAAAAAAAAAAAAAATTAAATATAAAATTAAATATAAAACATTTAACATTAAACTTTAGACACAAATATTAAACACAAAACAACTTTAAAACCCCTCCCCCATACTTCACCCTACCAAAAAAAAAAACACCATATGCCTAATGCACTGTCTAAAGATGCTGCCAAGTGCACAATCTACTGCCCTCCTCATTGTGTGTCCAGATCTCCTAAAGGGAACTGGCTGTTAGCTAAATAATTCACAAGTATGCTTTGTACTAGCACTTGTTTTTCACTGCACTTTCAGCAAGTAATTAACTGTGCTCTTTGTCAACTATCATGTACAAAAAAAAAACATAGTGGAGATAGGTGATATGATTATTGTTTACCACGATGTTGCCCACGACTATTAAGAACAGGCCTCCTATGAGCCATCATTATTCTGGAAAGCCCACGGCACCTCCTAACCACTAAACACAACGAGAGTAGCAATTAAATGGTAGTAATGAACACTAAAGAGAAAATGATTTATTTAGCGAGTCATCTTAAGCTCTAGACACTTGAAAAGCTGCTCAGCCATCCATTTGTCTTTGTGGGATTTATATGGCTGGAGAGGGAGTGTGTCACATGGTTTGAATCTGAATTGCAGATTTGATCTCTTTTATGTGCACGCCATCCTGGAACTGTCTTGTAGCGTGAGGTATGTGAGGTAGGTCTGCTACAAGTAATCAGTAAATTTGCCAAATGATCATGACAGAAATTGAGAACTAATTCCACGATCAATTAGTCGGGTCTTCCTTACAGTGACTATGCCCTACCTAAAAATGAATCTAAAAATCTAAAAACAACTTTTTATGGGAACCCTGCTAAAAAAAAAAACAAAAAAACATCTGAATCCCGCTTGGCTGGTTTTAGCTGGTCTACCAGCCTGGTCACAGCTGGCTTCACTCTTAAAAATAAACGTGCTTCACGATGCCATAGAAGAACCTTTTTTGTCTAAATGGTTCCATAAAGAACCTTTAACATCTGAATTTCTGTTTCACAAAAGGTTCTTTGTGGCAAAAGAAGGTTCTTCAGATTATGAAAAGGTAAGAAAGAGATGGTTCTTTAAAGAACCTTTGACTGAATGGTTCTTTGTGGAACCAAAAATGGTTCTTCTGTGGCATCGCTGTGGAGAACCTTTTAAAGCACCTTTATTTTTAAGTGTGTTGTAGGCAGGTTTTAGAGAGATTTTGACCACTTCTTAGCTGGTCAGGCTGGGAGACCTAGCTAAAATCAGCTAGTTCCAACTTAAACCCGCTAAGACCAGCCAAACAGCTTAGACTGGGTTTTTAGCAGACTATCATCAATATATGAGAAGTTTATTTACAAAAACTGATAACTCCGTTTTTAATAATTTTCAAAAATCATGTTTTTTCATTGTGCATTCCAATTAATCTTAATCAAACTGCAGTTTGGGTTAGTTTGATATAGCCTAAAGTTAAAATAACGAAAAAATACAGCATAATACACAATAAAATAAAAACATAGTGACATAATAAAAAACAAGATTTTTGAAAATGTTTAAAAAGTTATCCATTTTTGCAAATAAACTCTTCATATAAATATGTTTTTAAAACATAAATATCACATAAAACATAAATATCACATATAATATTACGAAAAAGGCACATTCCTTTCTTTTCAATCAATCTTTGGTTAGCAAGCCAACAGCTTAGTCTATTAGCTTCGCAGGTTAACTGGTTAAAAAAGGCACATTTGGTTAACTAGAACAAGATATCAGGATAACACACTACATTTTTCAGCAGGCATTGCAAATGGCTACCAAGAAGAATAAATTCTTGCCTCATCAGTCTAATTCAAAATAGCATACCACCATGCTATCAGTGTTTATTAGTATTTTAACTTTTAACTTTTATTTTTATATTTTAAGTTTTCATTTAAATTGGTCTTTTGTCTTTTTTATGAATATTTCTATTCAGCTTTCATTTATTTTTATTTCATTTTTAGGTTTAGTAATTTTAGTACTTCAGTTTGTTATTTCAGTTAGTTGCCAATGGCAACATTTAAAATTTTTGTAAGCTTGCAATATAATCTAATATAATATAATACAATAAATCTATTCGATTTCCGTTTTGATTCAGTTCGATTCGTTGTCGATTATTTTGGATATATATCAGATCCAGTACATGCCATATTTTCTCAAAGAAAAAAAAAACTCAATTAATGCTGTAAAATACACATGAGAGTCAGTTGGTGTTATATTACCATAATATTGAAGGTTAAAATTAACTGATTTGTATACACATGCTTGAATTACACTCAGTTAAGTTTTTTATAACAACAAACATTAATATATATTTCTACTCCGAATCGTTTTTTTATATTAACATTTAAACGGTGGCTATTTATTCAAACATAAATTGAACACTGAAGAAGAATAAAATCAATGTTAGCCTATATCTTGCATACATTGCATACTCTAGAGTTTTTCTAGCTGACTAACAAGTTTTTGGTCACCGAATATGTTTTATTCTGAGGTAAATGTGACGTTACGTGACATCTTGTTTACAAGCTGTTATATTGACGTCTTTCCGCGGTTGAAACACTGATTGAGCGATTACATGAGACAGGATACGATTTCGGTAAGCTGTACTCTTTCTTTTAACATACCTTTGGGTGTTTATTCATGTTTATTTCCCGCTGAAACTGCCATTAAAGCTAAGAAGAAGATCCGTTCACGTGCGTTTCGCGCCGCCGCATCTCACGAACTGAGGCGCCACAGCGCTGTCACTCCAGATTAATTAGCGCCAAAACGGCATGTAATGTTTAAATACTGTTATAAAACAGACAGAATTATAAATCTGAGACTTTATTTCATATCAAAAGTAACAAAACACAAAGCTCATTGCGATTTATTGGACGGGAGGTGCAATATTTTGTTGATTACATGAAAACAGGCTAGACCAATCGATTCTTGGGATTTAAGAATCGATATTGTTTCATATAAATGAGAATGGATTAAAATGGAGAAATCTTTTATTTACCCAGCCCTTTAATAGAATAGAATAGATACATTTATTTCATTTCAATGAACACATTTTAATAGTTAAACAACATTGCATACTACTGTAATTCTGCTATATCTGTATAGAAACAGTAAGCCTAGCATGCTAGTATGCAATTCTATGGTGTAGATATGGCATGTACCGGACAAATTATTTGATTATCAAATTAGCCGCAGCCCAAAATGGGGTGTCAGCTGCCAAACTCTGGTAATTTCACAGTTCGGACTGCCACAATGCGTCGGCTCTCCTCCAGGTCAACATATCCACCAGCGAGGACAGCTCCGAGGCGGGAGCCCCCCTGGGGTGTTCCCCGGACACAGACCGCCCGAGCGACTGCGCAGCACTTCTATGATTACACTCCACAGGACAAGATAAATGATGTGGTGTGAGCGAGTCTGAGGCCAAGGCGCTCATTTGCTTCCCATGAGACAGTGTGTGTACAACACTCCAAGACTGTGGCCTTTTTCATCTCCTTTGACAGGCTGTTTGCTTGTTTTAAAGTATCAAAGAACGCTCCCCATACATGCGTGATTTAGCGCTCAAAATATTGAAGATGTCACTGTACATCTCAGTAGCTGCAACCTCTGAAGGCCTTGATGTTATGGATGATTCACAAGGACAAGGATGTAAGAGGACACATATCAAGTTAATATCATTAGGAGAGGTTGAGCTTGTAAAATACGATACCTTCTAAAGGCTCTTCTGTACCTCACCCAACCCCAACAACACCCCAACGACTGACACAAATCAAGAGGAACTCATCAAACGCCCAACCTTAGCCTGTGTTTCAACACACTGCCCACTTGTCACTTTAGCGTCACCCTGTTCCACACTGTCCTCTTCATTATTCACGCTCACGTCCTCTGGACATTCACAAACTCCTCGGTCACTCCGTGAGGGCCTCTTATACTGCCTCACCCTCAAACCAACAGCTTTCTGTTGGTCAACGCTACAAATCCATGTGACCAAGGTGAACCTGTTGCTAAATCTGCTTGGAGAAATCTTTCACCCTTTCATGAAAATGCATGGATTCAATTTAGAAATGACTGGATTTTGCCTGCAAAAATCCACCAAACAACAGTAAATATGACCACATCTTTACAGCTTCTTTATGGATCCTCTAGTCGCTGGTGCACCAGGAAAGCTATTACTAAATTATTCAATATATCACAAACCTGTCAGATATTACCGTTATGAACAGTAAATTCTGGTTGTTTCTTCACCATGGTAAATGTAGTACTGTGCTGTGTGTTTTGATAACAAAGCTAAAATAAAAATGTTAAATGAAAACTTAAAAAATGAACCAATATTAGAAGTTAGTAAATGTTGTACTAAAAAATATATATATATATATAAAATAAACATAAAAATAAAAAAATAAGTATTCATTTTTTATTAGTATTTAACTGTAGTATACGAATAAAAAAATCTAAAATAACTTTTTTTGATCCACTTCAAATGTTGACTACTGTATGTATACTGTAGTTATAGTATAGTATAGTACGTTTAAAAAAAATCTAATAGTTATAGCTAAAATATAAAATAAATATAAAAATAAAATATATTAAAAAATACTATAATAGTATTTAAACAGTATACAAATAGTACACAAATAATATAAACATAACCATAATGCAATAACTATAGTACATGAAAAAAAACTAAAAATAGAAAATAGAAAAATAAAAAAAATATAAAAAATCTGAAAAAAAAAAAATACTGTAATAGTATATAAGCAATATACAAATACAACACAAAAAATACAAACATGTATATATATATATATATATATATATATATAAAATAAATAAATATGAAAATACTGTAATAGTATATAAACCATATACAAATAGTACACAAATGATACAAAGCTCAAAATATTAAATAAATATAAAAAAGTTATATTTATATACAAATTACTATATGAATATATATTTTTTTTATATTTATATAAAAAAAAAATTAAAAATAAATAAATATATATATATATAATATTAAAAAATAAAAATATTAAAAAAGGCTATTATAGGATATAAACAGTATACAAATAGTATTTAAATAATACAACCTATGCAATAACTATAGAATCTGAAAATATATATATAAAAAACAAATAATATAATATAATATAATATAATACAATATAATATAATATAACACAATATAATAATTGATTAAAAAAAAATGTGATAGTTGATTTAAAAAACATTCTGAAAATAAAGTTTAGACACTATTTTACTTTGCAGGACTTCTTAAAGACAGCTGTGTCTTAAATATCGAGAATTTTCTATTTTTTCTGCATTCACTATCATCTTTTAAAATAAAGGAGGACTTTAGGACCCGGAGGACTCGAGTGTATTGCTGCTTGCATTTAAATTAAAAGCAGATTTCTTTTTTTTTTTCTGTCTTTTTGTCTTCTGAGAGAGGGAGGGAGCAAGTGGGAGATGTGGAGGGGGTCTGGAACTGTTTTTGTAGCCACATCTTGTAGGAAATCCTGAACAAAAAATGTTAACAAGAGACACGAAAACCACGAGGGCTGTGTCTCCCCCACTCCCCCTGACTCAGTGTGACAGCAACACGTACACACAAGACAGCTCTATCAGGAAAAACACACACAGCCAATATCTGGCCGCTGTATCTCCTGCCTAATGTAAAGAACCGAACATTAAAACACACTCCCCAAGGTCCAAAACAAGTCCAACGAACAAAATTACAACCCCACAATGAATTTCCAATAAAACGTGGGGGGGTTCGAAGGGAGGAAAGGGGCGTCGAAAAATGAAACCGTATAAAAAGTCAAATGTTTCGCGGGGAAAGCCTGACTGCGATGCCTAATCTAGGCCAGATTACAGACGGCCCTGTTCGCTTTCTGCGTGCGAGGCCTTAAGGGAAGGCGATTGCTTAAGATATCCTCCAACCAAACGCAACAGATCAAAACCAAAAAATCTGAACCGAATAAACTAGAAAACGTAATACAAGGAGCTGTTTTGAAATCCCAACCAAAGACAGCAAACAGCGTGTAGCCTGGTTCTTCGTGACAGCCGCACAGAGACAACAGGCCACCTCTGTTTGTGGCCGCTTTGTCTTGTCATAATCGCCAAATCTACAGGACTAACATCCTCCCGTTTGCAGCAGTAAAAGGTTAAAGTTTCCCTTTTACAGCTCTCCCACCGCCACTCACATTACCGCATGGGCCTGCTCAGGTGATAGCATGACATTCAAGCGCAACGTAGTAGCTCCCGAATTCGCTCGGCTTATTTGTTGCCAGTGAGGACGGCGTCACCCACGGCTATTACGCTATAATGGTTTGGAAGCTGTAAATGTCACTGTGGCTTTTCATCAACTACAGGAAGCAGCAGCAGCGGGGCTGCGAGACACCAAGACTTCCCCCAGATAAGTTGTCTTATTGTTAGTGAGGGCGAGGGCAAGATGGATCCCAATAAAAGCCAATGAAGCTTTACACTGTAATTACTGTACAACGCTGGAATTCTGGGAAGGTTTCCCCAGGCTTCCACCCCCTTCACTCACTTTTCAGGTGTTGGCAGCATTATGGCGAGAGAATATTGAGGTGTGCCGCTTGGAAGCCATTTTTAATTACACGTGCTGCAGGGGATTGCTTAGACAAGTTCAGGACAATAATTATTAGAGCACAACGGGATTCCTTTTAACCAAGTCACATCACTGGACTGGATGGTGTAGGAAAGCTTTCCTTAGCTCTTTTCTTTTGGGTCAAACATGCATTGAAACATATAAGCAGATGTTTTTAATCCCTCACGAGGAAGAAATTCAAAACAAGGCCGTAACTACATACCGTGGCAGTCTTTCGAAGCTTTAAAGAGGTATTTATAACCTAAGAGGTTTTATCTCCACTAAGAAATCTCTTTTTTCTTTGCCCAGACACTGGCTTTAGCATCGTGACTGAAGCTGTGATGACACCGGGTGGGTTGAAGGGCCTTTAAGTGTGGCGATGAGATGAGGACGCTGCTGATAAACGTGCGGGTCAGTCCTGGGGTCTATCACTGCCACCTGCGACACACCCCTACAGCCAAGCATGTCCAAAAAAGGGGATTCTCAAGGCCAGTCGGACATCCCAGCATGGGACAACAAAAGGAATCAGGCATGCGTCACCTCCTGACAAGACACATAGCACAAATACCTTCACGCACGTAAACACAGGACTGGGTGGTATCTGTTATCTTATCAACTTTTAATAAACATCAGAAACAGGTCAGAACTATTCGTTTTATAATGTTCATTTGACTGTCATGGAATCGTCTTTCATTTATAAAATCTTATGTATACAGTTGAAGTCGAAAGTTTACATACACCTTGCAGAATCTGCAAAATGTTAATTATTTTACCAAAATAAGGATTATACAAAATGCATGTTATTTTTTATTTAGTACTGACCTGAATAAGATATTTCACATAAGATATGTTTACATATATATGTTTACAAGAGAATATAATAGTTATTTAAACATTTATATAAAAATTACACCATTCAAAAGTTTACATACTCTTGATTCTTAATACTGTGTTTTTTTTGTTTAGTGATAGTTGTTTATGAGTCCCTTGTTTGTCCTGAATAGTTAAACTGCCCTCTGTTTTTTAGAAAAATCCTTCAGGTCCCACAAATTCTTAGTATTTTTGAGTATTTTAACCCTTTCCAACAATGACTGTATGATTTTGAGATCCATCTTTTCACACTGAGGACAACTGAGGCACTCACTTGCAGCTATTGCACAAGGTTCAAACACTCACTGATCCTCCAGAAGGAAAAACGATGCATTAACAGCCAGATTACAATCTTACGAAAAATTTTGATGGTGTTTTCTTTTCATCATGCCTCCATATAAGCCTATAAGTACAGCACTGTTTTGTTTACAGTAGTAACCAATGGAAACTGCTGTTCCATTAGTGCCACCTGCTGTTAGAGAGTGAATTTGTGTCTCATTCAGCCCATCTGCTGTTTCAGTTTCATTCACACGTTTTATGTAGTTTAGTTTCCCAAGTCTAAAGTCTATGGAAGCCCGTTTCCACCACTGACTAAAAATTAAAAAACGTAATTGCGACTTTTTATCTCACAATTCTGTCTTTTTTACGCGCAACTGCAAGTTTACCTCACGCAATTCAGAATTGCGTGATAGAAACTCAATTCTGACTTTTTTCTCAGAGTTAAGTCACAATTGCGAGATATAAACTAGCACTTCTGAGAACATATTAGTCACAATTCTTTTTATATCTCACAATTCTAAGAAAAATTCTATATAAACCCACATTTGTGAGAAAAAAATTGTATCATGCAATTCTTGCAACTGTGTTTATATCACACAATTCTGATTAATTCTGGTTTTTTTTTATTCAGTGGGCTTCCATAAAACTCAGCCTATTCTATTTTTTGATTCAAATTCCAAAATTGCACTAATTTAAATCAAAAACCGCTCATGCTGTATGCATACAGCTTCTTTGTTTGGATTGTGATTAAAATTGATTGACTGTAATTTTAAATGGAAAGAGCACAGGTAAAGCCTTTGAGATCTCTTTTACTGGTATTATTTATTTATTTGATTTGGGATTTGTTTTTAAAAATTTAATTTAGTTTTGCTATTTGACCTATTTCACTTTCACGAAGAAATGCACAGCATTTTGTCTGAGAAATAATAAAAGGACACTTTTTCATTTATAATTTGTCTTACATCTCATTATGTTCAAAAATTGTGTTGTGCATCCTAATTTAATCAGCTGATTTAAAATATCTATTACCTACATGTTACATATTGTATAAACTTTTTTTTTCAGAAAAAAAAAAAAACTAATGCTATATAAAATTGCTCACACCATGATACTAGATTTTGGACATACCACCCACCTCTAACAAACACACATGTAAATATAACCCACACCATCAGACCTGTCTCTCTAGTGAACAATCCTGACCTGAAGTCCGCCCTCTGAATCAAGAATATTTAATCCCATGTTGGATATTGTAGGTGTAAAACTGCTCAACAAAATCTACCTCAAAGCAATAACGATCACCATTTCACTGTTTTTTCATGACAAATGAAGCAGCAGAAATAAATATAATGTGGTACGTTTTAACGTGCAGAGGAAGGGGGATGTGTGAGAGGAAAGGAAAGGCTAGATCTTACTGGTAATAAGACTAAAAGAAAGTAAACACAAGTGGTAGAGGTAATGAGCTTCAGAGGCCGTATGGGAATTCGTTTAGGTGGGCCAACATACATCTCACCCCTACTTTCCCCAGTTTCCCTCTCTCTCTCTCTCGCTCTTTCTCTCTTTCTCCCTTTCTCCCTCCCCCACCTCTCCTGCCTCATGCCATTCCCCTCAACTTCTCCAGTCTCCTCCAATTCTCTAATGAGAAAAAGCTGGTAGGAAAATCCTGGACTGATTCCTATATAAACTTACAGACATCTCACGGAACAGCCCAGGGAGAAAGAGAGAGGTAGAGAGAAAGAGTGTTGAGAGGTTGAAGACTGGCAGGGGGCGGCCAAGCAAGAACAGTGACAAAAGGTAATATAGAAGAGAAATATATATACACGCTCAAAGAAGAACACAAAAGACAGAGAGCTTTCCAAGAGCCTGACATTTTGATAATAATGGGTGTTTGTCAAACAACCAATTCAGCTTGATTCATTCCTTCTCTTTTCTTTTTTTCTACAGCGAATTCAGGTCAAATATACGCACAATTATGATGAGTAAATATCCCAAATGAAGCAGTCGGATATACTGATTGAGGAGGAAACTGCCCACTTAGAAACCCACCAGGGTAAACACGCCTAAACACATGCTTATTCTTTTATCTGCAAAAATACACTATTTTACAATTTACATAAGTTACAGACAATTTTTTTTGTGAGTTTTTAAACCAAATTTTAACTAATTTATTATCAAGACCAGCAGAGTTACAAACAGATGCTTTTTTTTATTAGGGCTGTCCAACGATTAATCGCTTACAAAATAAAATTTTGAGATTGCCTAATATATGTGTGTGTACTGTGTATAATTAATATGTATATATAAACACACACAAATTAATGTATATATTTAAGAAAAATGTGTTATTGATGTACAAATTATTTATATATAATATAAATTCTATAAAAATTATAATAAATACATATACTTGTAAATATTTCTTTAATATATACATGAATGTGTTTGTATTTATATATATATATATATATATATATATATATATAAAATACTTACATATATATTAGGCAAACAAACTTTTATTTTGTATGCAATTAATCGCGATTAATCATTGACAGGCCTATTTTTTATATAAAAATGTCTAACACGTGATTTAATGAATGAAAAATGACAATTAGGTGAATATATCGGACCATTTTTTAAAATTATTTTAGTAATTAAGTATAATTTGTTGTAATTGAGTCATGTATCTGACTTTTATTTTGGCAGGAACAACCACCACTAAATTAAAAAAAAAACTGCTGTTCCATTAGTGCCACCTGCTGTTAGGGAGTGAATCTGCATCTCATTTAGCCCGTCTGCTGTTTCTGTTTTGTTCAGATATGTTTTATGTAGTGTAGTTTCCCAAGGCTAAAGTCTACGAAAGCCCATTTCTGCCACTGACTAAAAAAAAGGTAATTGCGCCTTTTTTACTCGCAATTGCAAGTTTACATCACGCAATTCAGAATTGCGTGATAGAAACTCGCAATTCTGACTTTTTTCTCAGAGTTAAGTCAGAATTGCGAGATATAAACTAGCACTTCTGAGAACATATTAGTCGCAATTCTTTTTTCATGCAAATGCGAGTTTATATCTTACAATTGTTAGAAAAAATCTATATAAACCCACATTTGTGAGAAAAAAAATATATACATGAATGTGTTTGTATTTATATATATATATATATATAATTATACATGTATATATTTTCAAACTCAAACTTTTATTTTGTATGTGATTAATCGCGATTGATCATTGACAGCCCTATTTTTTTATATAAAAATGTCTAACACGATTTAATGAATGAAAAATGACAATTAGGTGAATATATTGGACCATATTTGGCCATTTTTCGTTTATTTAGCACAAGTCGATAATTTGTTTTAATCATGTATCTGACTTTTATTTTGAAATCGGCAGCATCTGAGCACACAGAACGCTCATCATCAGTCGACTGCTAATTTGGCTTATATGAATGCACATAAAAATACATATTTTAGCACAGCGATGCAAACAAATACAAATGTGCTGACTGCTCGGTGATGGACAACCCAAACAAACCAGTCATCCTATTTTACCACACGCAGTAAAAGAGAACAAATCAATATGGTTTTTATTTTAAAAGGTTCTGACTTTTCATAAAACGACGTTTATGAGATCAAATATCTGACTTCATCTCCATTTGGAAAGTTAATGTTCAAATATGTTTTCCAGACAACAAACGGCACCTATTGTACGGGCAAACAAAAGTGTTCTGTATTGAGGCCATTATATACAGCACCAGTGGCTCTCAGTGGATAGTAAGAGGACTAATTTAAAGGACAGACTAGTCTGGCTGTAATTATAACTTCCCTTCTTGTTCAAATAGAGGGCTTATAGATGTCTGGCTTTGACAGGACCCTGTAATGAGCCACTGTACATTAATTCACAGACTTGGCATATATGGGATTCAGCCTGAAATGTGTTATGGGGGGTGGGGGAGGTCTTAAAAAAAGGGAAAGATGGAATTATGAAATATTGAACACAAAGTAATGACCATTTTCTGCATGGCAAAATTGGCTTCATCCCTCCGGCTTAAGCAGCTTTTTATGTTTATGCTCAATTTCTGGTTGTCAAATGAAGGAATCGGGGCCTAAATTGTGATTAATTGACAATAGTTAGTGCAATGATTGCCTCCAGAGTCAAAATCTGTCTTCATAAATCAACAGTATGAGCATTTGGCAACAAAACCACCAATTATAGCAGGAGTAACAATGCATAAGAAACAGAATGCTGCCAAGCCAAGCACATTGGCAATATTATAAAAGTACATAACAGACAGTAGCAGGACGTGCCAGTAACACAAACAGTTTGGAAAAGAAAAAAAAAGTGAGAGAGTAACTCTCAGGATGGGATTATTTCCTAATGAACAGCATTTTTGTATGCTCTCTTCCACATCCCGAAACATATATAGCTGATGTAAATCGCACAACTTGGCTCGCAAGCACTGTAGATTTGTGACAATACGCAGGAGTACTTTGGTAACTAATGAGCAGCTACAGCAGGTGATAAGGATGCACGAGGCATGTTTTTCACCTCATGTTTCCAGGTCTGGGAGTTCTGGCTGTGCTCAGCGGTGGAGAATAGAGTCGCGTGTGACGCCGTGGAGAGGAATATTACCATAGCGCTGATGACATCATTTATTTTCAAGATCAACAAAATCTCATATTTCAAAAGGTTTGATTTGAACAAGCAATATTAATATCTCATATACGCTGCCCTGGGAAGTTTTCCCTCCATTTTCTGCTGATTAAATAAGAGCTCACTTCATGTTCCGTTCTTTTTACAGACAGATCAGATATGCCAACAACTTTTGTTCATTCGTTCGTTTGCAACAAAGAAAGAAAGAAAGAAGTCTGTTTCAATAAACAATATTTTATTATTTTGGCTATCAACACATTTTAATCCTATTAAATGTGATGAATCTGATTATTTTGCTTATGCAATTAAAGCATAAAACTACTATTATTTGTCTAATCATTATAGATCAATGCATCAATTAAACTACTAATATGATATATCCATTTTAAAGCAATAGTTCACCCAAAAATGAAAATTACCCCACGATTTCCTCACCCTCAAGCCATCCTGGATGTTTATGATTTTCTTCTTTTAGAAGAATACAGTCAGAGTTATATTTAAAAATGTCCTGGCTCTTCTGAGCTTAATAATGGCAGTGAATGGGTGTTCAGATTTTGAAGCCCAGAAAAGTGCACCAATCCATCATAAAAAGTACTCCACACAGCTCCAGTGGGTTAATAAATGCCTTCTGAAGCAATCCAATGCTATTTGTAAAGTAAAACATCAGATATAAACCAAAAGGGACTGGTTTTCCTTTGCAGTAAACAAAACCTGGTTCTCACCAGACTAGCATATTCCCACCAGAGTTACGTCATTCGCTGAAAGCTAGAGATTACGGTTTATGATGGTTTAAATATGGATAGTTTTCTTACACAAACGCATCGATCAATGTGGAGAACTTTTTACGATGGATGGATGCACTTTTTTGGGCTTCAAAATCTCAATAGACATTCACTTCCATTATAAAGCTTGGAAAAGCCAGAACTTTTTTTTAATACATCTCTGTATTCGTCTGAAAGAATAAAGTCATATACACCTAGAATAGCTTGAGAGTGAGTAAATCATGGGGTAATTTTCAATTGTAAAAGTTCAATTGTAAGTTTGTGTTATATTTTGGTTACGTTTGTGAGTTAATAAAAATGTAACTGCCAATATCAATATATTGATTACAAATTGTAATTGTATCACAGTATGTTTTAAAATACTGGCAAATATTGTATCACTGGCTGTCAGAACATATTGTGATAAAACATCTGATTTACACCGCTGGCAAAATGGTTTTATTACCTTATCTGTTTCAGAACTAAGCACACTAAATGGATGTGTTACCTTGACAGACCTAATAATTGCTATATGATGTTTGATTAATAGTCTAACAGAACAGATTAGAATCTGCTTGGAGCCAGTGATCTGACCAACAGCTATGAAACTGAAATCTCCTCCATGTCTTGAGAAGATGTCTGCTGTCTGCTCAGGCTGACAGCTGTTAGATGAGCTCTAATGGTGCAGCTCTGGAGTTTACTGCATTTTACTCAGTCATCAGATTAAATCCACAGAAAAACACATAGGTGCTCAAAAGCTAATGTGAACCCACATCATGTGTTTTTACTGAAGAAATCACTAGTTTTGTCAGTTCCTTGACAAGTCTGAAATCTAGCACAAGCATTATCACATGCTTATCTACTGACCTTGTTTTAAAGGTCTGGAGATGGTTTTGAGACCGAAATAGCCACTGTTGGGTGTGTTTGCAGTGTCATCACAGATAGTGGAGCATGCTGGAGATGGTTGATAATGTTTTGACCGCGTGGAGAGAAAGTTCTGTGATTTTTAAGTCCATAATAAGGATGTGAAGTGGCATCTTGGGAGATATGTTATCTTAGATGCCGTGAGGACACATAGTCTCCCTAGTGAGGGAGGTCCTGTTGGGTTTTCGTACATTTTAAATTATGTGATCAATCTCCGATTTTCTTATGGATTTATTTGAATGAATTCATGGTTCATATATTATTTAGTGCCATGGTGTGTTCCATACAGGATCCAGCAAAATGAATGCTAGATTCTATTAAAGTATCTTTTATGTAAACCAAGACAGTTTAGCTCTGCTAAAATTGTTACTGCAAATCCAAACAGCAGCTGTGATTGAAAAAGCGGAAATGCATGCAGAAGCTTATCTGGGTTTTTAAATGAACAATCTAAAGGACAACCAAAGACTTGTTTTTGCTTCCTAAAATTGCATCAGCAATCTGAGCATCTTGCTATACAGATATCATCACCATAGCACATCATTCTGTCTCTTGTAACATTTCAGAGGAATTTGCTATTTCGAAATTCTTTTCTATTTTCAGTTTAAATAAAGGGAAAATATATTATTTTTACAAGTAATACATAGATGACTGTACAGAAGTACCACAAAATCACTTAATTTTACATCACAGTGGAAGTGTTTTCAACTGACTACAAACTTTCTGCAAAACAAAATAATATATATATAGACAAAATAAAGTAGAAGATAAAGCATAAAGTAGACAAAAAAGGTATCTGAATCCACTTCAGTTTAGATACAGTGTGAGTGCAAAGAGAATGTTTCTATTCAGATCACTTTTTGGTCTACTAAAAGAGGCCTGAGTTTAATTTTTTTTAGAGTACAAGTGTGAATATCCTTGAAGAACAACTATTTAACATAATTTCTATTGCTTCCATTTAAAAAATGGAGTAAACAAAAATGAAAAAAAAAGTTTACATTGCATTTCGACAAGTGGATTTATTTTCTCCATACTTGTGAAAGTGTCTCAGTCTACTTTCTACAATAGTTTTTAGAGTTATTCATTACTTACACTCTTAAAAATAAACGTGTTTTTGCAGTGATGCTATAGAAGAACCATTTTTGGTTCCCCAAAGAACCTTTCAGTGAACGGTTCTTAAAAAAAACATTTTGAAGATCATTTTTAAAATCTAAAGAACCTTTTTTGACTGTATCGAACTTTTTCTGCATTTGAAAGGTTCCACTGATGTTCAGAGTGTAAGGTGTAATTTCTGTTAGTTTGCATTGAATTTGCTGAACTTACAGTGTCAAAGATATTTAGGAAACGTAAAAGTAAAAAACAATGCAGTATGTGGAACCTGGAGTGCTGGTTTGTTTTAATGCACATTAAGCATGCAACACATCCAGATTGTATAATGTTTATATAATTAAATCACTTAAAAGTTCTTTAATTCATTATTTATATAACTGCGCCATATCACTGTTTCAATTTGAAAGCAATTAACTGTGCAGTCCAACATTAGAAAAAGGCCTTTCAAACGGAAGTTTACTTCTGAGTCACCCAAACTCTCTCTTGCTCTTACACAAGCATTGCAAATGCCGAAGTTACAGATGACATGCAGGAGGTTCCAGAGAAAACCCCATGACGGAGGACAAGTCAAAGGTTCAATAAGCTAGAGTAACACTCAAGGGAGAAAAGATCTAATGAGTGACAGGATACAAACACAGAGTGATGAATCACAAAGACTGCAGAATCGTTTCCTAATGGCAAACAGACGCATGAGGACTTAAACTCCTTCATTACTCGTGAATCAATAACACAAAGAGACTTTTTTGATGAACCGATTGAGCGATCAACTGACGCACGTGCCAAGTTGCAAATGAGGTTGTCGGACGCTGTGGACATGGATTTCTTACGGATTTCTTACGGAATTCAAAATCCTAGTTTTACATCCCAAGAGTGGGAAAAGTACGAAAATGAGCTTGTCTAAGGAATCTTAAATAGGACAAACACTTTTACATGCTTCCATTGGGATGAACTGAAGATCGATCGAAGATACTTTACAAACTATTAAAAAACAGTGACCTTTATCTAATGGCTACAGAGATGTATTAAAGGTCATCTATGAAGACTATACATATCAATAAAAGCTCGCTGTTGATAATGAGTCCCAGAGATTCAGACCCCACTCCACACCACAACAATGATCTAAAAAGAGAAATTGCTGTACAAGGAATCATTACAGGAGAGGAGACTGTCTCAACACATAAATCTGCAAGAGGATGAGGACATGCAAATATCACTGGATGCAGTATCACATTTGACTGTATTACAGTTACTTTACTTAACCACCTTTTCATAGCTACTTAAAATCAAAACAAACAGCCAGCCTGTTCATTGATGTCGACTGGACGGTGAACAGATTGTGCGTGCAGCTGTGCAGCATGATGATTCAAGGAGAGGGAATTCCACATCTTTTTCTTGACCATAGTTAATAGGATCCCTTTTGGCTCAGTCCTTTCCTAAGCGCACAAGCACACCGGACCAACGGGGACGCGGTAGAAACAGTGGCATTTAAGAATATGGAAATGCGATGGCAAAAGGGGACTATATCATCTCTGAGGAATACCAGAGTGTCGGGCCCAGAGAACCACGAGGCCCACTCACACCCAGTGGCACTGCGTTTCATAAGCAAAGCTTATTTTTTAGGGATGTGGGATCGTCTAATGGGGGAAGAGCGTGAGGAGGTTGAGAAACAAGAATGGGGGAAAGATGAGTGTGTTTGATTGGGCAGCCTTTCAGAGCCCACAAGGCTCATCATATTTCCTACTGAAGAAAAACAAAGCATTTGAACCCAGACATCACAATCACGTCCAGCCAGCGCGTTCGATCCAAAAGAGCATTCTTTCCTTCGGCGAGGCTGCTGCGAGTCCGTCGAAAACCAAACAGATCACCTACACCCAGAATCAGTCATACTGCAAGTGCACACCTCTGACTCACACAGGCAAACCACATCCCTTCCTCACACGCTCGCAATCAGGTCCGTTTTCTCCTCTTTCTGCGAAACGGCTGGCAGCTAAACAAGGAGTCCTCTTAATGTACGAAATGAAATCATCTTGCTGCTGCAGGGATGAGAGCTTTAACAACACCCTAAAAATTACAGTCATTAGGACTAGATAGATGTGACTAATCTAAACCACTTGTTAGGCGCTCCTACCGAAAGCCAAGCCAGGATTGATTAGTTTTCACTTAAATAATTAACTAATCGCAAAGTTAGAATTCAGGAATACGTGGCTATTGATTTCTTCTCAAATTAATCTCAGAGGGAGTCATTTGAACCCTTTATCTGATCTTGTAGAAAGTACAAACTAATGGACTTGTTGCCATGAAGATATAGGCCCAACGCAATTTGGACTGAATTACGTGGCAGTTCCTAACTATTTGACGTTATAAAGGTGGACCTTCGTGCTTACATATAGATCTAAAAATTGCACGTTCATAGAAATCACATCACATAAAAAGCCACGCAAAATGGCCACCTCATCTTTATCTATGATTTTGCCTCAAGGAGGAATGCTTAGTAACAAACCCTGATGATATAAAGCCAAAGGCACTTTGTGTGCAGTTCTTAGCTCTAGAAATTCAAGACACCAAGCAAATAACTTAACTCATCAGTGCTAATAAATGAGGTAATGTCATAAAGTGCCTCTGAGCGATGCCTTGTTGGCCAGTTAATGGAATATAATGACTTTCCTCAGCTTGTTTGTCATACAAACGCACAAAACGGTGTTAAGACAGTTATGAGCCTGTTGAGGTAACATTCATGCTTGCCAAGACTCATAAATTTTGATATTCTGCAGGATGTATCGTGTTGTCTTCCACACCACTAGATGAATTAAAGCCCTTTGTAGCTATCGAGCACAATGGGGATTTTAAAATTTATTGTGTGTGTGTGTTTGGGATTGTTTTCTGGATTTACCTCATTTCCAAAAAGGACAACTTGATAATGCCAGAATTATCGTTGTTTTCAAACCTAAGACAGCGCCCGGCGGCGTTCGCCGCAGCGCGTCCTACCTGAACAGGTGAATGCCATCCAGGTGAGGCAAAAGACTTGCATTTGAGTTTGAAAGGATATGGATTGCAAACCATTTTCAGACACCAACTCCTTGGGCGCGTGGTCTGCTTCAGATAGAAAAACACAACCGGTGCCAAAGACGGATAGGGCAAGGGATCCCCGCCGCAAGCGGACGCCTCCTCCGCCGCTGCTCCGGCTGCGCTCTCCCGCCGTTCGCCTCCATCAGACTCAAGCTCAGTGCGCTCCCCGCCACCGGACAGGTCGTTAAGTCGTATAAAAGTCCTTGGGAGAGAGGAGCTACCCTCTGCTTCCCTCAGCTGATGGTCCTCGGAGATATTTCCTCCATCTTCAGCCATCATTCACCCCCTTGAGGAGAGAAAACGCATGCATTACCAGCTGTACAACAGAAAAAGAAATCTGATTTTACGCAATTATGAAATGTATAAACATTATTTAAAAATAACAGCCATAGTAGAAGAGCATGCATGTCTATTTAATGCAAACTACACGTTTGTAAATAAAATACATACTTAATAAAATGTAAGAATAAATGTATTTTGCGTTTATTATTTATTAACGCCGGTGCATTTGAACAAAAGAATATTATAGAAAAGGCAGGACTTTTGAGACTATTAGAATTTTACAGCCTGGTATTCAGTAATGCATTGATGGACTAAGGGGGCAAAAAAAACAATAAGCCACACAAACAATATGATGTGATACTCTGGTGTCCAATCATTAAATAAATAGGCTAAATAAATAAATAAATCCTTGATTAAAAAATATATATATTCTACATTTAAAGAAACACCAATTATGACTTACTTTAAAACTTAGTACTACATTTTAATATGATAACACACCATATAATGAACAGGCGAATGAGCGTGATTATGTTTTAACAATAATTCAGTCAAATATTATAAATGTTGATTTCTTACCTGTAATTGCTTCTGACAATATGCCCAAATCGAGCTTACTCATCGCATGATCATTTCTGTTGCAAAAGCAGTCCAAATGATGGTATTGAACAGGATCAGTTGGAGCTCGCAGGCTGAGTTTCCAGGTGGCAGTTACAGCGCAAGCAGGTTTATGGGCATCTCAGTGACTTGGACATCATGCCTTAAGATTTCAACATTGTATTTCGATGACCAACAAGCAGATAAAAACAAGGCAGGTCCTGCAAAACTGCTTCCCAATCCTTAATAGTGCGCTTCGCTCGTTCTCTCCGTGTGCGCGCACTTAAAAGTAATGATAAAAGATTACAATTCAGTGTTTTTTCTTTTCTATTAGACCCCCGCAAGATCTACTGCTCAAAAGTATTCACAACAGTGACAATTATAAATCCTTAGACAATTAGTAAAATCCTTCAGAATCTTTTCTAAAGGTGCAAGCAGTGATTTTCTGTCTGCATGTGAAAAGGAAAAGCTTAAGCTCGTGCTGGAAGGATGCGCAAGAGAGCTCTCTATGCTGAAGTCTTGTCTATTATTGCGAAAATACACAAGTCTCCAATGATTCTCCCAGTCGGCAAAACGGTCTATAGCACGAATCCGCTCATGCGAACCAATTCACAGCTGGATTCGGATTCAACTTCCAATCCCCGCCCCTTGAAGGCGCGTCCACCAATCAGAGACGACAATAACTCTGCCTCTCTTTTGATTGCATCAAAGAAGTGTCAATCAACACTGTACTAACATGTCTGGTGAAACAGCTGGAACCTTATTGTTTACACTGAACCAATAAAACTAGGAAGAGTTTGGGACCGGACCAAACACGCTATATGATTCGAACATGTTTACTATGCAAGGACGTTTTATGTCAAGGAACGGAAAGGAAACGATATATATGTGATGAGAACGACCAGTGGAGGAGTTTTCAAACTTGTTGACGTCAATGACCTCTTCCTAAAATGTAGGTAACTGTCAATTTCAATAAATAAAGGCGCACAGTTTGAGGCGGGAAAAGCGTTTATTACAACGATAAAAGCAAAGCAATGAAACATTGTCTGGAAGATATCTACTTTGTTTAAAGTTAAATTATTCTTCACTTACTGAAGTACTGATACATGTATAAACCACAACATAAACATTTTCAGTTCAATACAATCCCATGATTTCTGACAGCAAATTTAGATTATAAAAAACAGAACTGTAATAAATATTGTGTTAACCATTAATAGGCCTAATTATTTTTCAGTGCACCCCCTTGTGTCCCCTTAAGGACCCCCTGCCATTGTTAATTATTTCTGACTGTCCTGCAACAGGAATTAAAAACATTTAATGTTCCTTTCTTAGATTGGTACTTGAAAATAAAACTTTCAATACACTCTGAACGATATAAAAACAAGATTATTATTTAGTAAAATGTGGCATATGTATAAATGAAGAGTTTATTTGCAAAAACAGATAACACAGTTTTGTTGTTTTTGTTTTTTTAGTTAAAGTGGATTTTATTTTATAGTCATGGCCATTAGCTTAAAGCACAGAAGTGATGACCCAAAAGCATTTCTCATTAGCTGCAGTCAAAGTATAATTCAGCATTATTATCATTTAAAATTTTTTTTTTTTACTTGATTACAATGTACTTGACATTACAATTTAATGATGAAAAGCTGAAATGGGGGAGCATGAAAAGTTACAGTATTTAAAACGGCCTTGTTTGTGTATTCTACCATTTAAACAGGATTAATGTGTCCTCCCAAAGAACAATTCTGTCTTTAAGAAGTACTCTATAACATACCGAACTGTTATTGTTTGTTAAAGTCATTTATTAATAAGTCACTGCAGATTAGAAGAACTAAAGGTATCTGTTTAGATGTTCTGACAGAGGTATGAAGCTCCACAGTACTTTACAACGTGTGGCTGCACATTATGAAACACCTTGTAACATAGAGGTAGAATGTCTGTAAAATATGATCAACTGTAAAAGACCAACTTTCTGCACAGCACTGCTCTGCTTTACACTGACACTTTAAAGTGCAATAGCATGTAAGAGTGGGTAAACCCCAAGTTTCCCTTCACTGCCACCTATGGTAAAACAATAAAAACACATCGAGGAGCACACAGAGAAAAAAGTAATTGAGAAAATACAATATTGATGCAATACAGTTTCGCCAGCTGCAACAGTAATAAGCGATGGGTTGTAAAACATGATTTAAAAGGAAAAGAAAACAATATGTTTACAGCAGAAACATTGTGTAAGCAGCGCTTATAGAAAATAAATTACAAAATAAATTAAGTTGTGCTATTACCTCAGAAATATTAATTAATCCCTAGGTTACTTCATAAATGTGCAAGTACAAACAAAATAATAGTCTTATAATGTAAACTAATCTGTTCATTTTTTGTCAACTGACACTGAAAACCTGTGGTGGTTCAGCTTGTATTTGTAAAAAGATGTCAATAATCTGTTTCCCCAACTGAATTTGAAATCAAATTAAGTGATTAAACACTTCGATTCCACTATTATGACCAGTCACTAGATTATGCTGAAGTCGTTTTATTACACTCTGTCCAGCAAAGGTAATTATATTGATTAATGAATTACAGCGTTCAATGGGGAAAGGCATCCATATCTGGAATAGAGTATGCCATTAAGATGATATAATGTTCATGCTTTCCAGTAGCATTTGAATTTATAGCTGGTGAAATATTATGAACTCTGAAATCGAATTCTAACCTTTTCACTACTTTTTGATGTTTACAGCCACCTCTGTCAAGATAGCGGAGAAACTACAGCTGGTAAGTTCTTGTATTTTAGACTAATTCATCAAACACAAGAGAAGCTTTACAGTTAATATAACTGATTGCAAATAATTAGTAAGGAGAAGGAGTTTTATCATTTCTGGAAGTTAATTCTTAATTTTTTTCAATGAATGAATGAATCATTTAACAGAATATGTTAAAACATAGAAGAAAATACACTGACGTTCAAAAGCTCAGTAAGATTTTGAATGATTTTTAAAGAAGTCATCAAGGCTGCATTTATTTGATCAAAAATACAGACAAAACAGTAATATTGTAAAATATTATTGTTATTAAAAATACCGGTTTTCTATTTTAATGTACTTTGAAATCTAATTTATTATTGCGATGCAAATATGCATTTTCAGCATGATTACCCCTGTCTTCAAGTGTCACATGATCATTCAGAAATCATTCTAATATCCTAAATTTACTGTTCTAGAAGCATTTATTATTATTATTATTATTATCAATATTTAAAAGAGTTCACTATATATTTTTTCAGGATTCTTTGATGAATAGAAAGATCAGAGATCAGCATTTATCTGAAATGAAAAGCTTTTGTAACAAAATACACTATACGATTCAAAGGATTGGAAAAATTATAGAAATTAATATTTTTATTTAGCAAAGATGCTTTAAATGGATCAAAAGTGATGATAAAACATTTATAATGTTACAAACGATTTCTATTTCAGATAAATGCTGTTCTTCTGAACTTTCTGTTCATTAAAGAAACTTGAAAAAATTCTATTCAGCTGTTTTCAACATAATTATAACAATAAATGTTTTTTAAACAGCTAATCAGAATGTTAGAATGATTTCTGAACGATAACGTGACTAGAAGTAATTATGCTAAAAAGTCAGCTTTGAAATCATATGAATTAATTACATTTTAAAATGAATTCAAATAGAAAACAGTTATTTTAAATAGTAAAAATATTTCAGACTTATACTGTTTTTGCTTTGGATCAAATAAATGCAGCCTTGATGAGCAGAAGAGACTTCTTTTAAAAAAAAAAACATTAAAACTCTTACTGTTCAAAAACTTTTGACTTTGTATATCGTTACAAAATTTTTATTTTAAATAAATGCTTTTTGCCTTTTTATTCATCAAAGAATCCTGAAAGAAAGTTTCACAGGTTACAAAAAGCATAACTGTGTTTTCAACATTGATAATAAATCAGCATATTAGAATGATTTCTGAAGGATCATATGAAAATGAAGACTGGAGTAATAATGCTAAAAATTCAGCATTGCATCACAGAAATAAATTATATTTTTAAATATATTAAAATAGAAAACCATTATTTTAAAACTGCAAAAATATTTCACAGTATTACACAGTGTTTTTTTCCTGTATTTTTGATCAAATAAATACAGCACTGATGTGCAGAAGAGATAAAAACAAAACAAAACAAAAAAAAACATTACAAATCTAACTAATCCCAAACTTTTGAACGGCAGTGTAATTAGAGACTGCAATAGAAGGATTTGATGCAATATGTCATTATTAATGCATCACCTTGGAGACAGATTTTTATTTAATTTTCATTTTTGTGTTAATTAAGATATGCTTGATCTAAAGCATTTTTGTTTAGTTTTGTTTGTGGCACAGAAATAAGGGTGAAAGAGAATCTGAGAGCCCTCAAAGCACTTTCTTTCTTCTTTCATCTTTCATCTTTCGCTTTGAGTTTCCTCCAGACTTCATTAGTAGAAGATCTCAACTGTAATGGGTTTTGCAGTCAGTGTTCCCCTCTTGGAAGAGCACGTCCTGCCGGGAACTTTGCTAAAGTTCCATCCTGATCCACTGGAGGTGAGAAGAAAGTTATCCTGGGCTTTAAGATTAGAGGTCAGTGTCTAAAACTAATCATGTTTTTTTTTTTAGGAACATTACTTAGAAATGTATTTTTGTTATCCGTTTAAAAATGAATTCTGTACTTGATATCCTCAAAAATCATCTGTTTTCTGGCAGAACAAAAATATTGAAATAGACCTCACTGTTTAAGCTGTCTCTGGTGAATCTAGGTTGTCAATTCACTCTGAACACATGGAAAAGACAGATTTTTTTTTCATAAACTCATTTGATTGTAATAACTGAATATATTTTTGTTTGACAACTTTTCCATATTATGTCTCAAATTTTTGGCTTGCTTTAAAGGAGAATCAAATATATAAACCATATGCTTTGGCAAGACCACGACAAAATGGGAAATAATTAATTTCAGAGTTTTGACTTTTGTATGTTTGTGCATGGTTACTCTCTATAAACTCCGCATTTTATTGATCGATTGATTGATTCACTTATAATCATCATACCCTTGATATTAAAGATTTTGTATTAAGAATATCAAAATATTCCCACCTTATATTTCCGCTATTATTGTAGCCTATAGCTTGTCAATTGATTTATTTCTCCTTGTCAAAAATGTCAAATCTTTCTCATCGTTTTTTTCCAATTTGAGATTTAGATGGGGAGTCTGGTAACCCTAGTGAGAAACGCAGAGCCGTCTGTGACAGTGAGAGTGCAGGAATGAGCAGGGGAAAACTAGGTGTGTGGCTGGGTTATCCTAACCTTTGACCTCTGTCTTTATTTCCTCCTCACTACTGGGCTTAAGCGGAGCTTCTCACCAAGGGGGCTCAGCTGGGCTTTACAAATAAGAGCAGAAAGGTCACAACCTGCCTCCATTTGACAGCTCTTACACCTGCTTTGATAGGACTGGGTACAATAAAGCTGACCTGCTGGTTTCCATCAAAGAGGAAGGAGGCCATCCATTCTGATGCTTACATGCATCATGTCCAGATCTGCTGTATAGATTGTACTTCTAACAGTCATTATATCACTTTTGTCATTACAGATTATGTTTTTATGTAACTAAGCTGCTGGGTCATTTTTAATGGGTTATTAAATACTGGATTATTTTTTCTATCCAACTGCTGAGTTGAGCCTGTCTCCGACGAAACAACCCAGCTGTTTCTGACTGAATTACAGTCAGAGCGCAGGCTTTTTGCTTCCTCTACAGGAGAGAGCGTATCACAGCACTGCCGATTTGGTACACTTCTTTAGCAAAAAAGGTTTGTATACATTTTATTTTATTTATAAAGTCTTTACTGTGCTGTAAATTATATTATTTTATGCAACGCAACATACAAGGACGAGATGTCAGTCAGCTGCATCGGCAGCAGTCGTTTCGCATGATGGAAACACCTTTTGCCTTGCATAAAACAAATTGATTTTATTAATTATAATACTGAATTTAATTTAATTTGATGTTGAAATATGTTCTCTAATCTCAGCACTGTTTGTTTATGGGCAGGTTTATGGAGTCACGGCATCAGTCTGAGGTTCATAGTTCCCCCGACACTGGCTTTTAAATGTTCCATTTTTTATTTCTAAAATGCTTGTTAAACAAGTTTAAATATATTTCATATTGTAAACTATACTGTGTTCATCCAAATAAATTACATTTGTCTTATCTTTTGATCATCTTTTGATTATTGCTGTTGCCTCTGTAATTCTGTGAGAGATTTTTAATTTCCAGTCCATTTTAGTCCACTTCCAAAACAAAGATTCACATATAATGTACTCACCCTCTTGTCATCCAAGATGTTCATGTCTTCCTTTCTTCAGTCGTAAAGAAATGTTTTTTTGAGGAAAACATTTCAGCATTTTTCTCCATATAATGGACTGATATGGTGCTCCGATTTTAAACTTCGAAAATGCAGTTTAAATGCGGCTTCAAATGATCCCAAATGCGGTTGTAAATGATCTCAGCCAAGAAAGAAGGGTCTTTTCTAATGTAACAATTTATATACTTTTTAATCTTGTCTTACTCTGCCTGGACTGTTTTTGTTCTGGTTCATGACAGTTAGGGTATGTCAAAAAACTCCCATCTCATGTTCTCCCCCAACTTCAAAATCGTCCTATATCGCTGTTTTACCTATATTGTTAAGGATGTTTGATCTTCTTTGCATGTTCACTTTGCACAGACTGGGTCGGTACTTCTGCAGCGATGTAGGATGATTTTGAAATGATTTTTGAAGTTGAGGGAGAAAATACGATTGGAGTTTTTCGACATACCCTAACAGAATACACAGAGTTCAGAGAGAGCAAGACAAGATGAGCAATTCAGATTAAAAAGTATTTAAATTGTATTTTTTTAATGAAAATTAAGATAAGACCCTTCTTCCTCAGCTGGGATCATTTACAACTGCATTTGGGAGCCTTTTAAAAGCCGCATTTAAACTGCATTTTGGAAGTTCAAAATCGGGGCACCATATCAGTCCATTATATGGAGAAAAATGCAGAAATGTTTTCCTCAAAAAACATAATTTCTTTACGACTGAAGAAAGAAAGACATGAACATCTTGGATGACAAGAGGGTGAGTACATTATATGTGAATCTTTGTTTTGGAAGTGGACTTTTCATTTAAGCCAGCAATATAATAATTTTTAAACAATAGTTGATTTAAAACAACCCAGCATGTGGGATGTTTGGTAAATGTTTGGTAAAAACATTTAATCTAACCAGCTGAGTCAAAACAACCCAGCATATGTTCTGTTCAATATTTAACCAGCGCTGGGTTCTCAAATAACCCAAGCTGGGTTGTTTTTAACCCAGCATTTTTTAGAGTGTAGAGATTTCAGTTTATACAATTTTAAACATGGATAATTTCTTACACAAATTATCGATTCACTTTAGAAGGCCTTTATTAACCCCCGGAACTGTGTGGAGCACTTTTTATGATGGATGGATGCACTTTATTTAACTTCCAAATCTCAACAGCCATTCACTGCCATTATAAAGCTTGGAAGAGCAAGGACATTTTTTAATATAACTCAGATTGTATTCGTCAGAAAGAATAAAGTCATATACACCTACAATGGCTTGAGGGTGAGTAAATCATGGGGTAATTTTTATTTTTGGATGAACTATTTCTTTAAGAACACTGCTCGACCATTTGTATCTGACCACATAGGCCTGAAATGAAGATTGAATAAACGATTTCAGTGCAGGTGCACAGAATAGAATCAATAAATTTAATTTCAGTAATAAAGGAGCATGTGCTGGACGTTTCAATGGCAGAGCAACATCAGTGGCAGAGAGAAAACCATTTTAGAATTGAGAGTGTGTATATGTGTTCACCAACTTTTTTATATTATATATATATATATATATATATATGTATGTATGTATGTATATGCATGTTCCATGTCAGTTTTATTTATTTACTTATTTTTCTGTGCTTTTTGCCTTCAATTATATGGTAGCAGATTGTATGTGGTAGACTGGCAGCTCCTAGTGCTATTATGCCAAGATGGTGAGTTTAATTCCCAGGGATCATATATACGAACATGAACGATAGATATATATCCAATGCAATTTATGTTAGGATGCTTTAAAATTCTGCCTCCGTACGTTTTGGAACAGATTATATATCTGTCCGTGGTCACTTTCCTGCTGTCTTGAGCTTAACCCCAGTCACCATCGCGTGACTTCTTGAACCCGAGCGTGGGGCTGCCTTTATGTAAATCACTCTATGATTTATCAAAGTGGTGCGATAGAAATCACCAGGCAGGAATGTAAATTGGAAGCAGATCAGAGAGTCAGGGCAGGCTGAGCAGATGTTATAGGTACAATATAATCTACATCACTCACACACACTCCACAGCTCTTAGATACATATGTATGATTTGGTGTTATTGCACATAACAGACTAAATCTTGAACAGGACATCTCTGAGGCCTCCCACCCAGAGGTTTTAAAACATTTTATTAACCTGTAGAATGTGTGGGAATGTATGAGAATATTTATAGTGGCATAAAATGCTTGAGCTTTTGAATAAACCTAAAATGAAGAAAAGAAGAGGTAATACCAAGTCAATTTTGTGGTTAAATGATTTCCATTCTGTGTGCATTTTAATGTGGTCAAAACATTTCACAAGGCACTGGCACTTCCAAATAATTTTGATTTGACATTGATGTTGAGACTTTTGAGCACTACTGATAAAAAAGAACACAGAAGCCAAAAAAACAAAGGATTAATGCTGTTTTGTAGTCTAACTCATCATGTGGAAAAAAAATAAAAAGACTCACCAGCTGGTGCATTCATGGGGGATCTCTATAGGTGAAGGTGATTATTTCCGCAAAACAAGAGATTTAAAAATAGAAAGATGTTCTATATTTTAAATATAGATCTCAGGGTTCTGACTACTGCCTTTTAAACTTAAACGTTTAGGAGCTATATAAACAAAAAGTTTATCATTTATCACATTATCATAAGAATAACCAGTCAGACTGAGGTAAGCCTCACAAACCTACACACACAAAGGTAGAGGTCCAATTAAAAAATGATTCATAGTTCAGTAAGTGAGTCAGTTGCGATCTAAGTAATGGTGAATGATGATTCACTGACTGAGTTAGGGTCTGATTCAAACGGTGCAAATACAAGATTGTTTGGTGAATCTTTCTGAGATTTTTAACCAATTTATTTGTTTGTGAATCAGATGAGCCATATCACACGAGTAGCACGTGACTACACGTGTGTAAATACACAAGAAACAACAACGAAGTGTCTTTTAAAACCGTCTTTTTTGCGCACTACTTTCTTTCGCCATGGATTCAAATCTTAAGACGACAGTTTAACAGCTGAGCTCAAGCCTCCGTTAATAATTCGAAAAGGTAACTATAGAATTAGTAATGAAGGAACGTTAAGTTGCTACACTGAAAGCTTATTGTATTATGTAGGGTTTTATGTGAGAGAGATGGACGGAGCGAGTGTGATTACCTGCATCTGATGCAGAATGCACTCTTCATGTTCACAATAAAACATAGTTTGAATGTCCGCTGAGGTGATTTCCGATGACAGCGCTGCTCAGTTCTTTTGTTGGCTGCTTGTTACAACACGTTGTTGAAGATAAAAATAACTTCCTTAAATTTGTTTATAACAGCGTTTTAGTTCCTTTCAGTATAAAAGTCTTTACTACTGCCTCACTCGTAAAAACAGTCTCTTGTCGCCATCTAATGGCGGAACTATAAAACTAATCACTATCAGGAACACGCGCAGTTTCCAAATACTAAATACTACACAGTAAAAATAGATGGGTTATTTTTTTAACCCAATAGATGGGTTACACATATTGGGTCACTGTGTTGGGTTATTTTCTAAAACGTTGGGTTATTTTTTTAAACATCGTTGGGTTGTTTTTAATAATAACCCAGCGTTGGGTTTAATTGGTTCCCGCCGCGACAGTTCAAATTTTAACGGTCGACGGTGTCTGACGACAGAAGAAGCTGCTGCTGCATCAGTGTGAGGTGAGTAATAGTGTTTTAATAACTCTTATAACATTATACTTATAAGAAGAACGTGAAATGCACTTCAAAATTGAACTTTTGTTGTTGTATGTTTGTTTTTTTTAACAAACTTGTAGTTTCCTTTAGTCAGTGTATTTTAACGTAACTGCGGAGAATGAGCTCGATTGTAAACGAATAACTTTAACGTTAACTTAGCTGTCCCAGTTAGGTCGCTAGCAGTAATAAAGTAAATAAAAATTAGCAGAAAGTTGTAAAACTATTTAGAGATGTATTACAGTAACCTAAAGTTAATAATGTATGGTGAAATGTATATAAGACCACTTATGTTACTGAAATCACCGTCTACTATTACTACAGGTTTAATATTATTTTACAGCTGATGAGGGGATCTAGACATACGGTTTCTTACTACTTGTTTGGTCGCAATAATGGTTATCACATTTAACTTTATATGGGAAATGGCTAATGCTAAATGACACATTGGTGTTGAGAACCGCGCCGCACGGACCTTTCAACTTCGGTCCAGTATGTAACGTTATCTCAGCGGCAGCTCAGAGAGATGCGCTCAAATTCAGTGAATTCTCTGTTAGAAAAGTCTAAAAATAATCAGATTTTCCCAAAAGAAAGACGTGATGGGAGAAACGAAGCTTTTCAAAGTTTCGAATCAATTAAACGAATCGCTTCGCAAAATGATTCACTGCTTCTAATCGTTCGTGACACAACGGCGACGCCTGCTGGTCAAAACAGGGCAAGCGTCAGTTGTTTGGAAAGCGAGCACTAATTGTAATAACACTAAATGTGTATTTATGGTTTATTTACATTGAATATTGTTATGCATATATTAAAATCGCCTCTAATTACAGCCATTTCTCATATAAAGCTATGACAGATGCATGTTTTTTTAATGTGTACTAAATGTGTTTTTACTTATTTTTAGACATTGGGTGAAGGGACAACTACAACAGTGGAATCTCATACATTAAACATCCACATGCCAATTAACTGAAATATTTCAAGGTAAGTAAACCATTTATATTAGTGATCCATATACATTACCAGTCAAAAGTTTTTGGACAGCAAGATTTTTAATGTTTTTAAAGAATTCCCTTCTCTCTAAGCCTACATTTATTTGATCCAGCATTTCAGGATCCAAAACAGCATTTAAAATAACTGCTTTCTATTTGAATATATTTTAAAATGTAATTGTCCAGTCTCTTCAAAGCTTTTAAAATAGAAAGCAGTTATTTAAAATAGTAAAAATATTTCACAATATTACTGCTTTTACTGTATTTTGGCTCAAATAAATACAGGCTTAGTGAGTAGAAAAGAATTCTTTAAAAATCTTACTGTTCAAAAACTTCTGATTAGTAGTGTAGGTTTTCCAACAATTATGAAAAATTTTCTAGTTTATCTGTAAAATGTTTCTTCTTCTGCTTCATCTTATCACAGAGGAAGGAGTCAATGAAGGAAGTTTTATGCAACCGGATGACACCAGCATTGCTGCACTAACTCTAAGAACTCCTCCCAAGTTTTGAGCATTTTCAACGGTGAAGCAGTGGAACAGAAGACCTTACTACAAGCAGTGGATCTGTGTTTCAAACATTTCTACATGTATGACATCAACTACCCAAAGCCCCCTGCACTCATTTGCAGCTTTAATATTCCAGGAGTTCCTTCAACACGTTACCTCTTCCTTAGAAACTTTGTATTTATTGATCAGTAAAAACTTTTTATGTTGCTGATTATCAGCAAGTCCAGCAGCCAGCAGATTTACTTAGTTTTATTTTTATTATTGTTATTATTATTATTATTATGATTATTATTACTTGTGTTTATGATTTTTTATTTTTGTTTTATTGATAAAGGTTTGTATGTTATGTTTGTTTTATTTTTGCACATTTGTATGTGTTGATATAAATAAATATGAATTGATACACATTTATGACCCTGGACAACAAAACCAGTCATAAGTATTATGGGTACATTTGCAGAAATAGCCAAAATTGCATTGCATGGGTCAAAATTATCAAATTTTCTTTCATGCCAAAAATCATTAGAACATTAAGTAAAGATCATGTTCCATGAAGATATCTCCTACCATAAGTATATCGAAACTGAATGTATTGCTAATGTATTGCTATGTATTGCTAATAACTTTGCAATTTTCTCAATATTTAGATTTTTTTGCACCCTCAGATTCCAGATTTTCAAATAGTTGTTCTATCCTATCAAACCACATATTAATAGAAAGCTTATTTATTGAGCTTTCAGATGATGTTTACATTTAAATACAAAAAAACTTGACCCTTATGACGATTTTGTGGACCAGAGTCACATTTGTTGGTTTTGAATTCAGTGTACATCTTGAAAATATGTCAGTTGTATGTGCATATTTGTGTGTTTTGAATGTATTATATTTTCACATTCTTGTACACTTATTTTGTAAACATTTGCAGTATGACTGTTTTACATTTAAAAATATATTTGTAAAAAAATTATTTGCATATTTAAATAAACAAAATATTTATTTGAAAACAAAGTAGTGTTATAGTGTATTTTTATTAATAAATAAATAAATAAATAAAAACTGATATAAATGAATCTAAATAATTAACTCAACTGTTGGGTTACTTTTAACCCAACTGGATTTTAACCCAATTCATTGGGTTAAAATAACCCATAGATGGGAAGGTGCTATACCAACCCATAGTTGGGTTACTAGTTGGGTTATTTTTAACCCAACATTTTTTAGTGAGTATTATTAAATACCACTATTATTTAAAATATTATTTAATGACTAAAAATGTTTATTAAACAACAACAGCCATGTTAAAATTTGCTAGGCAATTCAGTCAAAAGTGCAAAGGCAGTGCTCCGATATACAGCGTTAAATTTACATAACCTGATGAGATTTTGCCCTTGGCCAAAATGATTTGCTCTGGAGCAAATAATAGATTAATGAGACCAAAGGCTGCCTGTTAGATTGACCCAAAACGAATTATATCTAATGTTTAACCTCTATAGAGAAATAAGAGCCAGAGGCTCCAGAAGGTCTGGCCGAGGTAAGGCTGCCTTTGGCGGGTTCATGAGTGCTGAATGGCCGCTGACGCCCTAAAGCTCACGTCTGAAAATGTTAAAGGAAATTCTCAAATAGACATTATCCACATATTTGAAGTCTAAACAAGTACATTCTCTCTTATTTATAAAATTATAGTGGATTTGGGTGACCGCCATGACACTCGCTGTGAGAAATACCACAAGCGGAGTGATACAAATGGTGAAATGGTTGGAGTTCCGATATCACTAGAATGTGGCACTCCTCTCAGCCAATCAGAATTGAGGACCAGAAAGAACTGTTGTATAAATAAGCAATATCACATGAGTAGACATGAGATATGGCTGTATATCGGCACAGCTGTGATTCGGCCATAGGTAATCACAGCGTGCCGATATACAGCCATATCGTACGTCTACGAGTGTGATATTGCGTTTATACAACAGTTCAATGGCATGAGTGTGTAATTAAATAAACTAAATAACAACCAAGTGTCTTTAAGAGCCCTCTTTTGTACAGAACTACTCCACCACGGATTCAAATCTAAATTTGACAGTTTAACGGCTGAGCCGAAGCCTCCGTTACTAGTTTGAAAATTTCACTTTAGAACTAGTAACGAAGGAATGTTAAGTTTCTTCATTAAAAGCTTATTGTATTACTGTAATAAAAGCTAGTGTTATGAGAGAGAGATGGACTGGGCGAGTGTGATTACCTACGTCTGATACAGCATTCATTCTTCAGATCAGTCTTGTATTCACAGTAAACATTAGTTTGAAAATTTGCTGAGGAAAGCGTTATCTTTGTCATAACAGTACTATCCTTTCATCTGTTAAGGGTGATTTTACTGCTCAGTGCATTCGTTCGCTACGTCAAGCTGTTGTTGAAACTAAAAATAACTGTTTACAACGTTAACTTTTGCTGTCTCTTGTCGCCATCTAATGGTGGAACAATGTAACTAAAATTACCATCACGAACACACCTTTTCTCAAAACTAAAACTTTTAATATTATTGTTTATATAAAATATTATTTATAGAACAACAACAGCCATCATAAAAGTTGCTAGGCAATGCAGTCAAAAGTACAAAGACAGTGCTCTGATATATGAGCATTGAATTTACGTAAACATGAGATTTTCTCTGCAACAAATAATAGATTAATGAGACCTACCGTTAGATTTACCTATAACGATTTATATCTCATGTGTAACCACTACAGAGACATCAGAGCCAGCGGATAAATTCCAGAAGATCTGGCCGAGGTGAGGTGCTCTTGGGCGGGTTCATGAGCATAGAAAGGCCGCCGATGCCCTGGAGCTGATATCTACGAAAATATTGAAGCAATATTGAAATTTTCAAACAGACGTTATCTTTCTTAACAAACTGCATATTTGACATCATGAAAATGCTTTTAAAACAGTCAATGATGGGTGACACAAAAACAGTATTATTTATAAAATTACAGTGGATTTGGGCGTCTGGCATACAAACGGTGAAACGGTTGGAGTTCGGATATCACTAGAATATTACACTCCTCTCAGTCATTCAGATTCATTCATTGCTGCAAGTGCTGCCAGTGTTGTTAGCATTCAATAGAAAATAAAAACAACTAGGAATATACAGAAAAATATATATATTTATTTATTTGTTAGTTTGAAGTGATTCTACTGGTCGAAGTAAATCTGAAGCCTTGTGAGTTCAACATGTATTCACTTTAAACAAATGTAGGCTAGCATATCTACACAAAAATGCAATAACACCCCACTACCCTGCTATCAGAAATAGGCTACAAGCGGAAGATGGTAAATGAGTGTAAGGAAGGACGTATTAGGGCAGCAGTTTGATCTATGACTCTATCCGTGCCTTATCACTGAACGTATATTCTCTCATTGCATGTAAGTTGGTATGAAGGCAGGGAAGCAGTGATTCGGTCAGAGGAGATATGGAGAGAGGAAGTGTTGCCAAAAGAAGTGATTTTCTCCTGGAGATCCCTGCGTTCGATTAGCCGAGTCATTTCAACCATATCTTCAGATCTTCTCTCAAGGACAAGCCAACACTCTGGGGAGCTGAAATGTGCACGCATTTCTGTCGCACATCGAACAAGCCCGACTGAGTCATAATATTTGCCAACGACGATAAGAGAGCCTAGATAAAATTCTTACAAATAATTTCCTCCATATTTGTACAAAGGGCATCGGCTGGTTTTAATTGCTGCGATATAATGTCCAAGCGAGCACATCAGGAAAGAATGTTGGCCGATTTCGGTGAGCTTGTATGAGTTCATGAAAATGCTTCTGAAGAGTGCTCGGGATTTCTTTGGAAATTTAGATGTAGAGGTAGCAGTGTTTGGAATAAGCAGGAAATCTTTCATTTAGAACTATAAAACTATGGAAGCCTGTTTACATTTTTGAGTTTAAAAATAAATAAAAAAGTAAAAATAAATGTGACTCTGACCACAAAACCACACTTAAGTAGCACGGGTATACTTGTAGCAGTAGGCAAAAATACATTGTATTGGTCAAAATTATAGATTTTTCTTTTATGCCAAAAATCATTAGGAAAGGAAGGAACATGTTCCATGAAGACATTTTGTACATTTCCTACTGTAAATATATCAAAACTTAATTTCTGATTAGTAATATGCATTGCTATAAGAACTTAATTTGGACAACTTTAAAGGTGATTTTCTCAATATTGAGATTTTTTTTTTTTGCACCCTCAGATTCCAGATTTTCAAATAGTTGTATCTCAGTCAAATATTCAATTCAATTTTTTTTCATTTCAAATTTATTTGTATAGCGCTTTTCACAATACATATCGTTGCAAAGCAACTTTACACCAAATTAACGTTTTTACAATATATGTAGTAGTAGCTTACTAGTGGTGACTATGTTGTCAGCTTTTAGATAATGTATGAATCTCAATTTCAAAAAATTGACCCTTATGACTGGTTTTGTGATCCAGGGTCACAAATGAGACTTTGAATCTCACAATTGACTTCATATTGAAATTTTGACTTTTTATGTATAAAATGTATATAATATTATTTTGTACACCATTCAAAGTTGGGAGTAAGTTTTTATTTATTATTATATTATTATTATTATTATTATTATTATTATTATTATTTAGAAAAAAATGTATTAGAAATTTTATTCATTTTATAACTACAAATGCTTTTCATATATTCAATATTATTATTATTTTCTTTTTAATGTATTATAAATTGTACCAATTGTATAAAATTTTATAATTAATTTAATAAAAAATATTAACTTTTAATTCATCATGTATATATATATATTGATCATGTATATATTGAATTATATACATCATTATTATTATAATTATTTTTTTGAAGAAAAAAAGTATTATAAATTGTATTAATTTTATTAATAAAATGCTTTTCATATAAACAGATAGATCTCACAGTTGTGACTTTATATTGAAATTTTGATTTTTTTTAATGTATAAAATATATATAATATAATTTCGTACATCATTAAAAGTTTGGGGCAAGTTTTTTTAAACATTATTTATTTATTTACTTATGAAAAGTATTATAAATTGTATTCATTTTATGAATAAAAATGCTTTTTATATATATGCATTACTATTATTATTATTATTATAAAAATGTATTTGTTTTTATAAAAAACTTAATTCATCATATATATATATATCCACCATTATCATTATTAACATTATTATTTTGAAAACATTTGTATTATAAATTGTATTAATTTTATTAATAAAAATGTTTTTCATATAGATAGGTAAATAGATAGATACACACACACACACACACACACACAAATATTAAGCCGCACAACTCTTTTAGCTTTTCCATCACAGGAATCAATTACATTTTAAAATCGAACACACTTATTTAGAATTTCAATAATACTTGATAATATTAATGTATTTTTTAATCAAATAAAGGGCAGCCTTGGTGAGCAAGAGACTTGTCATCTACACCGCAAGAGACAAATCATACACACCGCAAATAATATAAATGTAAATGGTATTGCATCTCAAAATTATGATTTAATTTTTTCCTAACTGTGACTTGAAAAATTACCAATACCTTTTACATTATTCTACAGATTTTTGCTTACAGTGCACAATATTATTTTATTTTTATACTATCTTTTTTTTTTACTTTTTTTATTAATTAAAATTTTATCTCAATTGATTTTTCACCAAATGACAGAGGAGGTGTTCCTTTGAATAGGAAAACCTGTTTTAAAAATTCCATTTGTTGACACCGGCAGCTCCAAAAATTGTACACCTTTACCTCTTCTCTTGACGTGTGCAGTCACCCATCATTGACAACAGTACAGCAGCTGTACCTCACGCAGTTAACCTCCGTGACCGTGAGGGTACAGATGGCACTGCCTGTTGACAGTAGCGCATCAATATTCTCTCCTAGTTTTGATTAACTCCTCTTTCGCTGTCTACATGTGTTCAGAAATGTCAACAAATGTCAAGGAAATGTCAAGGGCTAGTTTTGCCAGGCCACACTTCTGGTCGAGCACTGGCCTGCTCTCTTCATTCGCAGTTTTTCGAAGTGTCCTGGGACCTCCGACAGCCCCAAGGATGACAGTATCAGACTCAGCTCATCTGAGGTATCACAATCTCGCTATATGATGAATAAAAGCATCCTGAACGCAAAGGCTTTTGGTTAACCTCATTCATTAATAAAAACAAGTGGCTTATATACAACTAGTCAGAGTTTTTAAAACACGATACAACTCACACGACCTACATTGGAATAAGCTGATGTAAGCGAGGAACAATCACCCCTGTGAACAGTTCTAGAGAAAATGTACTAAATATGACATATATATGAGTAAGTAAGAAACGGGGTCATGCTCAACATGTGCCTTATGGTCATTTGTATCATTAGGGTAGAATATGTAAGAGGAGGGCAGTGACGCTGCATACGAAAGGCACGATTGATTTTCCTGCCGCCTCTGTCTGCCTCAGCTAACTAGGCTAACATGATGAACTAGTCTCTCCATTTTCCCACTAGCCCCCATTGCTCTAGTTAGCGTGAATCCCACATGCAAGAACATTCTGGTCAAACCCAATAAATCTTACAAGTGCGAAAGTTCCTGGCTGTATCTGTGGATAATTTAATGTGGAGGTTTTCTTACTGAACTTTTATTCTCTGTAAAGTATAATTCATTAATAAATATTAGCTTTTAATGATTAGAACATAAATAGGGCCAAGAGGGATCTACAATAAGTAAACTTGACATTTTGATCATAAATGTATAACCAATGTTTTAGTGATGTGCAGTGGTGTTTTGAAACGAGGAGGCAAAAATTTTATTTTTTTTTAAATTCATGTCTCAGTCATATTTTCTCAGTTAAAAAAAGCATTACTTACAATATCAGATTTCTTTTTACATTACCAATGTAATCAATAATACATTAATTAAAGCCAAATATGAATCTCATTCAGTTGGTGTTTTTTTAGCATTTCACATCTATTCCAAAATAATAACTCCAAAACAATCATATATATATATATTTTTTAAAAGTAACTTGTAAACTAGTTTTTTAATTAAAAAACATGAAGATTTACTTAAAATTTCGCCAAGCTGATTATTCACTAAAACCTCCCACAGATTATGTTTTCATGCCATTTTAAAGGGGTCATCGGATGCCCATTTTCCACAAGTTGATATGATTCTTTAGGGTCTTAATGAAAGTCTATAACATGCTTTGGTTAAAATTTCTCAGTGGTAGTGTAAATAACACCTTTTTTACCTTGCCAAAATCAGCTCTGCAAAAATCATCCTATTCTGGTCGAGGTTGCTTTAAATGTTAATGAGCTCTGCTCGCCCCGCCCCTCTCTTCTCTTTGTGAAGCGACGAGCCTGTTTACTTCAGCCGCATTTAGTCGCTAAACTTGCTAACTAGCACATTATTAGGAAAAGTGATCACAAAGAGTAAGTGCTGTAAGTGAAGCTGAAGTGACTAAAACTGCAATTCATCGACTGGCCGCTAGAGACGGCTGCAAAAGGGAGTCAATCCCATAGACTCCCAATGTTAAAATGCCCAACTGCACAGCAGAAAAAAATATGTTTACAGTTTTGGTCTATATAGCTAATTTTGCCCTTCATGTCAACTGTGAGAGGGTGAATTTTTTTTATAACTCATCCATTTAAATTATATTAAGCCTTAAAGTTATGCATAATTTAGGGCATGACCACTTGAGTGACATGTGGGTTGCCGCCGCTGTCACCACCGTTGTGCTAGGCGGGCATGGTTTCAGCAACCAGCTCAACCCACATCCTGCCTATTTGCCCATTTTCGATTATCCGGGAGTGACGTGCAATGACGCAATTCCAAGATGGCGACGGCTGACTCCCGCCCACTAAGAGCTTCAAAAACGCTCTTCAGAAACCTACGGGTGACGTCACGGACACTATGTCCATGTTTTTTACAGTCTATGGTTCAGCCACGAAACTTGTTAACTAGCACATTATTAAGAAAGACGATTTGCAAAGATGCAGAAAAACCCTTATACTCACTTTTGCTGTATAGATGAAGCTGGATCATAAATGATTCGCGTGAACATAGACACATATATGTAGATCACTGGGCACATTTCCTTCAAAAACAGAAGTAACGTTAATCCTCTGCATCTTCGGCGGCTCAAATGTCGGGAAAAAATGGCGACTGCTATTTTCATTATTACATCCAACAACAGAACATCTCAATCACTCAATCTGAGACATTCTTGTCTTCCCCTGCACCGGAGTCGAACAATGGCGGTCGGACTATAAAAGCCTGATGAATCATATACATATCATGTATATGATACTCAATTTTGAAAAAGTGATTTTTTTGTCTAAAAGTTCAATAAACTGATAAACTCTTTAATTTCAAAACATATTTGCCTTATTATGTCATATATCCAGCTTTAAAGATTGAGCTAGCAACTGTTTTTAACACTAATAATAAAAATGTTTGAGCACCTAATCAGCCTGTTAGATGACTATTAACCTATTAGAATAGAACTGTAATAATATTTCACACTACTGTTTTTGTTGATAAAAAAAAGACTTTAAAATCTTATATTAATATTTCAAATGTATAGCTGGCACCCATTATGTAAGCCCATTTCCGCCAGGTAATTGCAACTTTTTATCTCACAATTCTGACTTTTTTTCTTGCAATTGCAATTGTGAGTTTACAT
The DNA here is from genome assembly GCA_012976165.1 of Labeo catla. Lineage (NCBI taxonomy): Eukaryota > Metazoa > Chordata > Actinopteri > Cypriniformes > Cyprinidae > Labeo > Labeo catla. Next base: position 24,432 of record VONZ01000157.1, on the reverse strand, counting down.
CTCATAATGCAAACTCGCTATTCTAACTTTTTTCTCTGAATTGTGAGATTTGAGTTATAAGGTCAGAATTGTGAATTGTGCTTTTTTTTTTCAGAATTGCATGATATAAATTTACAATTGCGAATTATAAAGTCAGAACTGTGAGATAAATCTTGTAATTCTGATTTTTTTTTTCTGAAAACTGCAATTATATGTTGTATCATGTCATGCAATAGCAAGTTCATATCATGCAATTCTGAAATTGCCTTAAACTTTTCAGAATTGTGAGTTTATATCTCGCAATTCTGACTTCTTTTCTCACAATGGTGAGATATAAACTTGCAATTGCGAGTTACAGAGTTCAGTTCTGAGGGGGGAAAAAGACTGGTAGCAAATGATCGCAGAATTGTGTTTATATCTCACAATTTTGACTTAAGACTTAACTCGCAATTTCGTGTTATAAAGTACGAATTTCGAGTTTATTATTAATCATAATTCTGACTTTTCTGAGAATTGCAACTTTATTTCTCTGAATCGCGAGTTTATATCTCACAATTCTGAACTTTTTTACTTACAATTTTGAGTTTGTATCACGCAATTCCGAAAAAAGTCAGAACTGCAAGAAAAAAAAAGAGTCAGAGTTGTGAGACAAAAAGTCGAAATGACTTTTTTTTTTTTTTTATTGGCGGAACGTGCTTCCATACCCATTCAGTAGAAGCCAAGCAGAAAATAGTGATGCAACACATTTTTCTCATACCCTGCAGGACTAAATTCTGGGACGGCGTCACCTTGTAGGACTGGATCTTCCCGATCAAGAATACAGACATGTAATAGCCGGAACCGATCAGAAACAGAGCCAGGAACAGGGGACAGAGAGAGCCTTGGCTGCATTTGATTTATGTAATGGTTTGAAAGAATGGACAGGAAACAGAGGCGGCCTCTAAACACTGAAAGGATGTGGCGTGACAGTAGGCATCTTCTGACATGAGCTCGCTGACCTCATTTGACCACATCAGCTCCTTTGCGTCTTTCTGTATATCATTACCCAATTTCGACGCAACAAAAATGACAGACCTCTCTTTCCCCGCCTGCCGCTCTCTGTGTGCACACTATAAAATGTCACGCCTATCGCCGACCGCCACGGCGCACTGGAGTGAATTTACTGCCTCAACACGGTCCCTTGTGTTTGTGTTCCTCCTCTCTTCCCTGACCTTCTTTACTGATGAATATGTATGGCCAGGTCCGTTCCTCAACAACAGCTCGTGCGCCGGGCACTGGGGCAACGGAGAATACTAAAATCAGATCAATCATCGGCAGTGTCAGTGCAAACCCACCACTCGCTCCATCTAGCTGGAAACGTCGGAAGGAAGAGAAAATACATTACATGCTGAAGAATTAAACTACCAACCAGCTGATGACACAAGGAGTCACATTGTTGCCGTTATACGGTAACACTTTTCCAATTGGACGACACACTCTGCTGGTCAGGGAGTGTGTACTGTATGTGAGCATGTGGCAGAAGGATGGCTAATTGTCACCTCTGGGAAGAGCAGACCAGGGCAGAAATGCTCCACTGTGAAGACGGGCCAGCTAGCTTTGATGCGCTTGCAAAAGGATCTAGAAATTGAAAGAGAAAACAAATCAGTCAGCAAGTAAAAACAATACAATAGAAAATGTTTTTTGGACAAGACAATTGTATTAACAGCAGTAAAGATGAAATGTGTTTTTTGTGCTCTTAAAGCAATTGCAAAAACAATAACTTTTAAACAGGTTTCCCAAACAATCAACCTGTCTTCCATTGTTCAGAAAACATCCTGCACAGTGGTATTATCAATAGTGAAAACTAAAACAACAACTAGATAAAAACAATTGGTGTTGAAAAACTCAAACTAAAATGACTGCAAAACAAAACTGAAATGCAATAAAATATCCACCCACTTATTTTTTATTTATTTATTTTTTGGTTACATGGTATCTTAGAAAATGCTACATTTTGTTCAACCTGCTTGCAATAAATGAAAATGCCATTAGATACCAATAACACTGCATGGAGAAATGTAAATTTTAATAATAATAATAAAAAACCTGTTTGCAAATTAATTTTTGCAGCCCTAAAATAATAAAACTAAAATAAAAAAAAAATAAATAATAAAAAAAAACATTACAGATCAATCATAACTATTATTTAAATAAATCTAGTTTCTAAATACTTCCATTTCAACTTTGGCAGCCTGTAAAAATGCCAAAACTAAGATAAAAAATAAAAGGTTGCTGCAATATGCTTAACAAGAAAATACTACTTTTAGTTTCTACTTTAAAACTTCATTTTTAACTTAGTGTGTCACTTGCTGTTTCTTTGTAATTTGTGAAATTTACAAGCAATGTCTGAGTGAAAACTGTTTCTGCACCAAATGTGTGCGTGTGTGTGTGAAACTTAAAAACTCAAAAAAAAAAAAAAAAAAACTTAGCTAACACTGATATGATGAAATGCAAACTAAACAAAAAATGAAAATAAAATACTATAGCAATAAAAAATATAGCTGCAAGCACCGATTACCAGGGTTCAAGTGCTTTAAGGCTTGATTAAAATGATTTTAAAAAGCATTTTGGCAAATCCAGGTAATTTACCATAGAAATATTATGTTTTTTTTTTACATTTATGACTGTTATAGCGCCAAGTGGTCCGATCTTTTTAAAACTTGTTTAGAATCACCTGTCACCAAGTTTCGTGAAGTTTTGAGCTTTCCTTTAGGATTTATAGGATTTTGGGTAAATTTTGTACAGGCCCCTTTTCTAAACGACCCTGTTATATCTTCCCAAAGGGTACATTTCAACATTTTCTGGATAATTATTGACCTAGAGAGTCCAGAGAATTGTACTGCAGTGTTTTTTTCCAGATTGGATGAAAAACCTAGGATTAGTTTACAAAAGTATGTTTTTTTTCCCCCCAACTTCTCACTCATTTAACAAATGATTTGATTGACAGCAGTGGTTCTAGAGGCAAAGTTGTCCAGAAAGAGGAGTCTATCATATGATATGAATATTGCGTGTATGTGTTAAAAATACGTGCAATGTACAATCGTTTACTCCCTTGAAAAATGCGATATCACCCCCTGGTGGCTGATTTCTTTCAAATTTCTCACAGACCTTTGGGGCTGCGAGTCAAACAGGGCCACCAAGTTTCATTCTGATCGGCGTCCGTTTAACTTGTCTAATAGATGCTCAAACTTCATCAGCCAATGGCGCCATGTTTCTTTTTTAAATAAGGAAATGTCCTTATAGACGCTTGTGGCACGTTGGACTAAGATGGTGCACAGCAATTTTCATGTTGATAGGACAAATGGTTGCGTAGGTACAGCCATTTTTATGTTGTGGCCAAGCTCTGTGATTTTTGTACTTTGCAAAAAATAACAAAAATAACGACTTTATTCTCTTTATTCTTCTCCGTGCCATTACGGATATGTCTATGGATGGTCATTTCATCAAAAATATCTTAATTTGTTTTCCCGAGGATGAACGAAGGTCTAATGGGTTTGGAACAACATGAGGGTGAGTAATTAATGACAGGTTTTTCATTTTTGGGTGAACTATCCCTTTAATGTGTTAATCTTCAACAAGTGCTGTAAAGTAGTATTGGTTTTGCAATCTTCTGTGAATTTTTGTCCACTATCATTTTGTGATGTTAAGGTCATACAATGTAAGTGTTGGAGGCGGTTGTTTGTGTAAACGTGTAGTTGCAATCAGCAGCGATGAGGTCCATAATCAATTGGCTGTGAGCGGCTGGTTCCTCTCTCTGGGGCAGGTATCCTACCAGCCATCAGCCAATAAGCCAAGGACTCACACAGAGCAGAATCAATACACACACTCATACACTCAGCAGCTGAAGAGCCATTCTCCCCAGTCTGCTCTGACGAGGACTCCGAGCCACTGGAAGCTGCTTAAAGAAGCCTGCTTTTAAAAGATGAGACTGCTGGAAACAGATGGACAGGCTGATAAAGAGAAGTCATTAAAGTCAAGTAATGGTTGTCAATAGAAGCATTTGAGATGATGAATTTGTTCTTCACACAATGTTGTAAATAGCCTAGAGAGTGTCTCACACAGAAATTCAAGAAAAACATCATTTTCAGTCAGTGTTTCTTTTTTATGCCAGATTTGAATCTATGGGTTGAAGTTTTCATTTGTTCATTTGAATCTATGGTTTGAGCAGGGATAGTTCACCCAAAAATGAGAATTCTGTTGTTAATTACTCACCCTCAAGTCGTTCCAAACTCGTAAGACCTTCGTTCATCTACAGAACACAAATTAACATATTTTTCTGACCCTGCATAGACAACTTATTACATTCCTGAGCCTTGAACGTAGTTGCATTGCTGTCTACACAGGGTGACAGAATCTGCAAAATGTTAATTATTTTACTAAAATGAGAGGGACCATACAAAACACATGGTATTTTTTATTTGGTACTGACCTGAATAAGATATTTCACATAAAATATGTCTATATAGTCCACAAGAGAAATTAATAGTTGAATTTAAAAATGACCCAGTTTAAAAGTTTACATTTGACACTTGATTCTTAATACTGTGTTAGTACCCGAATGATCCAGAAAAAAAAAAAAAAAACAAAAAAAAAATCTCCCGTCAAAAAGGGTGGAGTCTCAGAACACTCCTATCAGCTGTGTAATCAGCATGGACCAATGGTAGCTCAAAGGAGCCAAAATTAACTCCCCAGAAAGTTCGCTTTGGTGAGCTGTTTCGAACTGCTGAAACGAACTACCTTTCGGCCTGATTTTGTTCGAAATGATGTCATATCAGTTCGCTCCTCAATTTCGTTTGAAGTATATCGGGACCTTTAAGAGCCAGGGGGTGAAAACTTTTGGAATTTAAAGATTAAGGTAAATTTAACTTATTTTGTCTTCTGGGGAACATCTTCTGTAGCTTCTGAAGGGCAGTACTAAATTAAAAAAAACACAATATTTAGGTAAAATATGAAAAATTTACACATCCTCATTCTGTTTTCACCCCCAGGCTCTCATTGTATTGTGTTTCCTTCTGAAGCATCAGAAGGAAACACAAGAGTTTGAACCTTCTGTAATAGTTGCATAAGAGTCCCTCAGTTGTCCTCGGTGTGAAAAGATGGATCTCAAAAGCCTGAAGGATTTTTCTGAAGAAAAACAGGCAGTTTAACTGTTCAGGACAAACAAAGCTTCTGAAAAAAAAAAAAAAACAGCTGTGGATCATTCATGTAAACAACACAGTATTAAGAATCAAGTGTATGTACACTTTTGAACAGGACAGTGGAGATTGACAGGAAGCTACAGTGGGACAGAAACACAGGGGATGGGGTCGGGAAAGGTCCACGAGGCGGGATTCGAATACGGGACACCTGAAGCGCAACTGCACCATATGTTGGCGCGCTGCCCACGAAGATAATTTTTTTAATTCAACTATTTTGAAACATCTTTTATGTGAAAAATCTTTTTCAGGTCAGTACTAAATAGAAATATAACATGCATTTTGTATGATCCCTCTTATTTTGTTAAAATAATTAACATTTTGCAGATTCTGCAATCGAAAATCTATATTTGAACATTTTCCAATTACAACTCTTAACTCCTCTGCTTTGTATGATTCTATAAATGAATAATAATAAAACTATTAATCTTTAATATTCTATTTCATATTTTGTAATTCTAGTAGGTTCTGTCTACAGGCTGGCTCATGGACTCTGGGCACGGTGAGCCTCCTGTGGCCTTATTACTCAGCTATCCTGCAAAGGTAAGGAGGGTTCGGAGACGCTCACAAATCTTATGCAGTAATGATCTCCAAAGGGACTTTGCTCTTACAGTCCTGGCCCTCGAGCTACACGCCAGCTATTCTTTCAAAACGGATTTAAACTAGAGAGATCTGTACATGGAGTCCCCCTCTAATGTGACAGGTTCTTGCAACAGGTAGCCTGTCAGCGAACAGCTGTAAACAAAATACTGACTGCTGGAGGGACCGCAGACACAACAAAAGATGTCCTATCATGATGTTACCAAACTGAGGTTCCATAGGTCCCTGAACAAGCAGATACTGTGCTTCCAAAGAGCTCTTCATCACCCTGAGCTGGCTGAAGGAATAAGAAAAAACGATAAGACAGACGAAAGCATGGTTGTACAAACTCCTGACAAGTCACAAAGACAGGACTCGACATAACTGGAGCAGAGCCCCCCCTTCACCTTCCTCCTCCGCGAAAAAATCTGCACACAAACAGTGGGAAACGTGGCTCCCGGCAAATCTACAAGAAGAGAACAGGCAGCCAAAATCAGCATGTATTGACAGTAGATATGTCTGCATTAGCCTGCCGTGTTGCTTAGCAAGGCCAGGGCACATTTTCTTCCTTTTTCTCACACTAGAGTTTGGATTGCGGTGAGTTTTTTCTTTTGTTGTCTATTCCTAGCTTTGGGCTGTAATGGTAATAGCAGTGTCACTGCTATACGCCATCTGTACAATGCAGTACTCATAACGACAACACAGGAAACAGGGCACACTCAAACCAGAGGATTTTTCACAATGGACTGGTACTGTAGCTCTGCAGATGGGTTAATTTTGTCTTTCTGTGTCACCCACGGCTGGTAAAGTCGCGGGGGCGGAAGAGGAAGGAGCTGTCGTGCTGAAACAGACGCATCCCTCAACAGCTCTCCCCAACTTAAAGAGAGGTGTTCCCTCTCCACATATCTGAACGTCCTTATAATTACACACATTTGCTCAGTGTGACTGCAATGCCACATTTCTTAGTCTTTTTTTTTTTTTGTGGCACTCACTCAGTTTGCTTTGCATTAGATGTTTACACTGCACTGATCCCTGTAAATACAAGATCCTATCATCCCGCAGAGATTGCCCATTGCCTGAAAACTTTGTTAACTATTTGATGCCTGATTAGATTCATTTTACAGTGTATTTATTGTTAATCTTAGAAATACGTTAGTTAAAAAAACACACTATTGTAATTTCCGCCGTTAGAGGGCGCATATTCTCTAGTCTTCATTCCTATAGCCGATGCAATCCGACCGGACTCGAACAGAAATCACGTTCATGGATGAGTAATGTATTAAAGATTTATTAACGTCACTGTAGTATGAAGCAGGATGGGGTGGAAACCCGTGGAAGCGAAACGGCCGCTGGAGCGATTGCTAATGTACGGTGACCGGGAGGGGACACCTTCGGTTCACTTAAGTTTGTCGTGGCCACGACATATCAACTCGTGGGAGCGTGATATTATGTCGTGGCCACGAGATATTAATTCGTGGGAACGTCATATTATGTCGTGGCCACGAGATCATTTTGTCGAGGTAACGACATCCTTATGTCGTGGCCACTAGATGCTATCCATTTCTCGTGGCCACGTCATATTATGTTGAGGAAACGACATGCGCTTCTCGTGGCCACGAGTTTAATGCGTAAACAAACCTGCGTGACCATAGTAACCCGTGATTATCAGAGATAGGTTTATTACCATTTTATTTTGAATTAAGGAATTGTTATATTACTTATTATAGAAATTAATACAATATTAAATGATAATATTATGCTATGCTGTCTACGCGAATGTTGTCTATGCCTGATGTAGACAGCATTCAAAAGAAGTTGATCATTAATAAATATTACATAAAGTATATCAAATAGTCCTACAAACATTTTATGTTTTATGTCTTGTAAGTCCATTAACTGATCCTCTTTTTTTCTGTAATATTTGTATCATTCCTTTGTATTCGTTATTTTTTTTTTTAACCTTAATTTCTATCTCTTTACTTAAAGTTTTGAATGTAAATGATACAGTAAAAATTTGAATATGCTATATGACTGGGATTTTTACTGGAATGCAGTTTAAAGGTTGAATTTGACATATATTCTATTTTATTTCGTCTAATTAATAGACTAGCCTATATATTCACGTAGTTTCATTTGTAAATCACTTATCGTCACACAGGGGCATAAATACAATCAAAACTTTATTGGCATAATTGTCGTTTACAGTATTTGCAAAATATAGCAAATACTAGCATATAGGGCCTACAGAACGTTAGGCAAAGCGATACAAAATAAATATAAAATATAGCCCTAAGTCACTTATAATTTATTATTAGCCTATTATTATTATTAGGCTATTATTATTTTAATAACTGGTTAAGGCTATATTTTGTTAACGCCTGACAATTATGCCAATAAAGTTTTGACTTTGTATTTATGCCATTTACATATAGAACGTTTAGTAACAAGATCGAATTGGGGATGAATACATTATAAAAATATCTTGTAGGCCTATTTTATTTGATGTACTTTGGGTAATATTTATTAATGATAAACTTCTTTCGAATGCATCGCGCACAGACAGCATTCACATAGACAGCATCCCCTGTTGTTAATATAATCATTTAATAATGTATTCATTTCTATAATAATTAATATAATAATTTCTTAACTCAAAATAAAATGGTAATAAATCTATCTCTGATAATCCTGGGTTACTATGGTCACGCAGGTTTGTTTACGCATTAAACTCGTGGCCACGAGAAGCGCATGTCGTTTCCTCAACATAATAAGACGTGGCCACGAGAAATGGATAGTTCCCTCATCATAGCAGTGGCCACGACATAAGGATGTCGTTACCTCGACAAAATGATCTCGTGGCCACGACATAATATGACGTTCCCACGAATTAATATCTCGTGGCCACGACATAATATCACGCTCCCACGAGTTGATATGTCGTGGCCACGACAAACTTAAGTGAACCGAAGGTGTCCCCTCCCGGTCACCGTACTAATGAGAGACGAGCACGGCTTGAAAGCAGCGGAGCTTTTATTATGCCACGGTCGACCGCTTCCGCTCTTTCCTGTCATGCGTAGGTGAGGTAAAGCAGCGCTGTTTTGTCATACTTTATTTATTTGAATGTGTGGAATGTTCTGTTATAATACTACTCTTTGCGTTCGTCACCTGTCTAATAAAACGCATAACATATTAACGTTACCTACAAAATAAAACCGGAAATCGAGGGTGTATGATGTAATTGGCAGACAACGCGACTACAAGGGACGGACGCTACTTAAAATTGCCTATTTCTCACATCTGGGATAATGTAAGTACACAATTCAGTGAAATGTATAACACTGTTGTAATGTTTTTTGGATATTTTAATGATAAAATCTTACATATTGTGCCTTCAATGGAGGGTTTGCACTTATGGCATGGTTTGGTCAGTTACTCAGATGTAAACATCAGCATGAATTGCAAGGTTAAAGTACTACTGAATACGTTTTTCTGCTAATTTATGCTGTCTAAACCACGGGAAAAGGTTTGGAACCTGCTAAATCATATAGAGAAGGACTTAGTAAGCAGTAAAGGGCGCAATATTTTGACAAACTAAAGTTCCCTGGTGAAAAAAACATCATATGCTGGTAGGTATGTTTTGATGCTGGTTTAAGCTGGTCCTTTGCTGGTTTATGCTGGTCATGTTGCTGGTCAACCAGCATCAAAACATACCTAACCAGCATCCCAGCATCAAAACACACCTACCAGCATATGCTGTTTTTTTCACCAGGGTTAAAAGGTGGTAAAGATAGGTACAGGCTGTATTAATTAAGATATTAGCCTAATATTTCACCTACCTGATTGGAAATGAGGAGAACAAACAGAAATGTTGTCAAGATACTTACCCTGTAAATCCTGGTTCAATCCTGGCCAAACACGAACACCTTTTGTTCCAGTAGTCTATAGAACTCTGAATGTTTTCTCTGGTCCGACCAATTAGTACAGTCCAAAACATGACAACAATTGACCATTTTCAGCAGCAATAATCAGCTAAATTTGCGAGTTTCCTTCGGTTCAGTGGCATTGTTTACATTCAGTGCCGCCAATATGGCCAATTGATGACGCGTCGTGAAAACACTATTTCCAAAGCTAAAAATGTATACTTTTCCTTTGTGTTCTCAGCTTAGCTGTTAGTGGTTAAGAAGCTTTCTTGTGGTGAGCTAAAATAAGACATGAAATAATAAAATAATTATGATAGGACGTTTTTGATCAGGCAGTATAGAGGAATGGGGACAGGATTTGCAACTTCACACTTTTCAATAAAAATAATTAAATTACTGCATTGCAAATTGGTTGCGTTTAGAATTTACTGAGTGTTAACCAATGAATTTAGGTTAATTTATTTAGGTTTTGCACTTCACTGATTAGAAATGCAGTTTTTATATAGACCTACATAGTGTATTCAAGAAGGTTTATTCAAGCGATCAAACCACAAAACAACAAACTTGTAACTGAAAAACTACACGATGTGTCTTTTAGCTTACATTACATACACTACGTCCCATTCAAAAGTCAACAATGGGGTCAATAAGTTTGAAAAGACGTTTTATTCAGTATATGGAGCATTAATAATTCTTGAAACTTTCTATTTAAAATAAACATTGTTCTTTTGAACTTTTGAATTGATCACAATTGATTTCAACATTGATAATAATAAGAAATGTTTCTTGAGCACCAAATCAGCTGAAAATTCAGCTTTGCCATTACAGGAATAAATTGCATTTTAAAAACATATTTTAAAAGTATTGTTATTTTCATTTTCACAATAATTTTTACTGTATATTTAATCAAATAAATGCAGCCTTGGTGAGCATACAAGACTACTTTTTAAAAATATTACAAAATGTTAGACCCTAAAGTTTTGAATGGTAGTGTTTGTACTAAATAATGATTTTTGAATATTTTGTTTTGTCAGTTTAAAGGGATAGTTCACCCAAAAATGAACTACTTTAATGTCGTTCCAAACCCATAAAACCTTTGTTCATCTTCAGAACACAAATTAAGATGTTTCAAGAGAAGAAATGGTTGAATAAAGTTGTTGTTTTTGTTTTCTTTGCACACGAAAAGTGTTCTCGTAGCTTCTTAAAATTACGGTTGAACCACTGATGTCACTATTTTGAACAATGTCCTTACAACCTTTCTGGGCCTTGAATGTGTCAGTTGCATTGGTGTCTATGCAGGGTCGAGAAGCTTTGGGATTTCATCAAAAATATCTTAATTTGTGTTCCGAAGATGAACGCAATTAATGACAAAATTTTCATTTTTGGGCGAACTAACTCTTTAAATGATAATCTATAGTGCTGAATTTTTTGAGCAGCCTTTAAATTTACATCTGGGCACCATCAATGAACATAAATGACAGCGAAGATGTACGTACATTCATAGAAAACAATAGTTTTGAATTTTAGTATGCTTGTCAAATGTGGTGTGAGACCCCCATAAGTTTAAGCAGTATGTTAAAGGAATGAACAGATTAACCAGATCACAAAAGATTACTTAGTGAGTATTTATTGTATTCCACCGAGGCGTGAGCTCTAGTATACATACATTGTATGTGTCATTTCACTCTAAATCTAGTGCGTTCATCAGCATTTTGCTTATACAGGCTTGATCAGCTGCGCTGCATAGAAAGGTTGTGGAGAAACATGCTCGATCGTTTAAAAAGCAGGTTGACACAGATCAGCTGAGCCCATGAGGCAAACCTATGAAAGGTTTAATCTCAGCGTTCCTCCTCACATTACAATATCATTGTATTTCCATCTCCCAAGACTACCGTCTTGTATAATAGGTCTAAAATGAGGCAGAACATCACAACTAGGGCAACCCAAGAGGTTTACCTTGCCACTGTATAATGTCTTCCAGTGCATTTCATTTATGACTGTTTTTGATGACTGTAGTTTGCTACTTGCGTAATAATCTGAGATATCTAGCGGTCCGACTATGGAGAGATCCCACAGTGATGTTTGTGTAGTGTGACGGCGGCTTTCATTCCAGCAGCAGTCTCCTCAATTCCTGCGGGCAGGTGACTGGGAGGGCACAGGCGAAGTTTTCGCACACGTACGCGGTGGCTTTGCCGTCCTGCGGAACCAGGGTGGAGAGAATAGGCAGCCTCTTATAAAGGAAACCCTCTGTGTTACCATCTGCCAACATCAGGACCTGAATAAGAGAAAGATGTGGGGAAAAAGGGGGGAAGAAAAACAGAGTCATAACTGTCATCATGATGACAATTAGGTGAGATGGTGGAAGCAGGAGAGCACAAGTCATATACCTTTACTCTAATGCAAAATTTATGACCCAAAGGCCTCATATGCTTTCTTGGCTAGTAATAACCCACAATAAAGTACAGGGCATGGCGATGATAGTGACAGTCCCATCAATGGTTCATTTCTGGTCTTTGTTTATATATGGGACCTCTATTCCCATGGGGGTTACAGCAAGCCACAGGCAAACAGCTCTTATGGGATGAGATGACCCTGACCTGTCCTTGGTCACATCTGCACCTTTAACTCATCAGCATAAAAAAAAATTTCATACTCCTTCAACTACTAATACAATATTACACCTCTGTGTGGTGCAATCGCTGACCAGGTAATAATCTCAGAAACGTCAGATACAGAGCACTGTGATGAAATTTTAGTGTCGTGTTAAAATAAAAATACAATCTAAGTTTGAGAATGAAACCGTAATGTCTGAAAATAAATTAGTTGTTATCTGAAAATTCTGCCAAAATGCTTTGAGAATTAAGCTGTAATAAAAACATTAAAGTTGTAATGTTTTGAGAATGTAGTCAAAATGTTACACAAATAGTTCTAATGTTTTGAGAAATAAGTTGAAATGTTACATAAAGTTGTCATGTTTTGAGAATGTAGTCTGAATGTTCTACACGGTTATGTTTTGAGAATAAGTTGAAATGTTACATAAATAGAAATGTTACATAAATAAAGATGTAATGTTTTCAGAATGTAGTTGAAATAATGCATAAAGTTGTAATGTTTTGAGAACTGAGTTGAAATGTTGCATAAATAAAGTTGTAATGTTTTGAGAACATAAAATGTTACAAAAATAGTTATGTTTAGAGAATTAAGTTGAAATGTAAATAAAGTTGCAATGTTTTAAGAATATAGTCAGAATGTTACACTAATAGTTATGTTTTGAGAATTAAGCTGAAATGTTACATAAAGTTGCAGTGTTTTGAGAATGTAGTCAGAATGTTGCACAGTTATGCTTTGAGAATTAAGATGAAATGTTACATAAATAAAGTTATGTATTGAGAATGTAGTCAGAATGTTACAGAAAGTTATGTTTTGAAAATTGAGTTGAAATGTTACGTAAATAAAGTTGTAATGTTTTGAGAATGTAGTCAGAATGTTACACATAGTTATAATGTTTTGAGAATTAAGTTGAAATGTTTTGAAAATGTAGTCAGAATGTTACACAAATAGAATGTTTTGAGAATTAAGTTGAAATGTTACAAAGTTGTACTGTTTTGAGAATGAAGTCAGAATGTTACTCAAATAAATATGTTTTGAGAATTAAGTTAAAATGTTAGATAAAGCTGCAATGTTTTGAGAATGTAGTCAGAATGTTACAAATAGTTATGTTTTGAGAATAAGCTGAAATGTTTTGAGAATGTAGTCAGAATGTTACACAAATATAATGTTTTGAGAATTAAGCTGTAATGTTTTGAGAATGTAGTCAGAATGTTATAAATAGTTACGCTTTGAGAAATAAGTTGCATTGTTACATAAAGATGCAATGTTTTGAGATGGTAGTCAAAATGTTACACAAACAGTTGTTTTTAGAATTAAGTTGAAATGTTACAAAGTTGAAATGTTACATAAAGTTGTAATGTTTTGAAAATGTAGTCAGAATGTTACACAAATAGAATGTTTTGAGAATTAAGTTGAAATGTTACAAAGTTGTACTGTTTTGAGAATGAAGTCAGAATGTTACTCAAATAAATATGTTTTGAGAATTAAGTTAAAATGTTAGATAAAGCTGCAATGTTTTGAGAATGTAGTCAGAATGTTACAAATAGTTATGTTTTGAGAAATAAGTTGAAATGTTTTAAGAATGTAATCAGAATGTTACACAAATAGTCGTTTTGAGAATTAAGTTGAAATGTTTTAAGAATGTAATCAGAATGTTACACAAATAGTCGTCTTGAGAATTAAGTTGAAATGTTACATAAAGTGGTAATGTTTTGAGAATAAAGTTATGTTACAAGAATAAAAGTTGTTTTGAAAGTCATGATGTTCAGAGAATTAAGTCAATGTTTTGAAAATTAAGCTATATGTCACAAGAATAAAGATACAATGTTTTATATTAATATATTAATTATTAATCATACTGGTCTGAGAATGAACTCAGAATCAAATTAGGAGATTAAGGTATATGAAAAAATTATAAACTATAAAGAAATATTTCGAAGAGAAAATAAAAACTTAAGTTGATGGTATGAGAATTAAGTTGTAATGATAAAATTAATGAAGTTACAGAAATAAAGACAAAATTAGAATATTAGAGGCATGTAAATAAAATATAAAAAAATTTTTTTTTTAAGATTACATACAGATTTTTGAGATTTTAATTAGAATGTGATTAATCAATTTGACATCCCTAAAATTCCTAAAAAAGTCATAATGAGAATGAAGTTGAAATGTTTACAGTCATAATAATGGATGAATATGAAGGGTTTAGGTCTAGATTTAGATTTGATTGACAAAAATATTTAGTCTAATAATGCTACAAATATATTTTCTTAATTGAGACTTATTCTCACAATACTAAGACTTTGATTTTGAATGTTAAAAGGCCTGTTACAAGATTATTCTTAAAAAAAAAAGCATGACTGTATTTTTTAATTTTACATTTTTAAATATTAAAAAACATTAAAAAGCCATTGTAGATCTGTGCAATAAAGCGTGTGCCTTAATAATTCAATTCAATTGATCCATGCAGACTGGAGCATCACACCCCTCCCGCTCCTTCACCTCTCTCACAGGGGGGAAAGTCTGAAATAACTCAATCAGGGCCATGTCCAGTCAGGGGGGCTGACTGGCACAGCAGCAGGGGAGGACACTGTGGTAGCCACACTAGATTCTGCCTCCTGTAGCAGAGAAGAAAAAACCTTGAACTGAACAATACCCCAGCAGGATAGGAGACAGCAAAGAGAGAAAAGCAAGAGGCTGAGCTGCCCAGTGGCCAAGAGTCACCGAAGGGAAAAGGATGAAAGAGTAAATCTACTTTTCCTCAGTGAGACGATTTTACTGCCAAGCCCAAAGCTCAGTGAAATCCAGGAGGAGGGCACGGGAAAGGACTCGTGAATGTGACAGAGGTTAAGTCTTAGGACAGCTCACGAGGCTCAGTTTAGAGCCAGCTTTTTGGAGGATATTCCAGGAGAGCCAGACATTCTCTCCGCTCTCTGGTTTTGACACACTCTTGTGTGATTTTTTTGACAGGCACGGTTAACAACTCAACTCTGCGAAACCTGTCCCTGGACTTCTAAGCACAATATATTGTTACTGTCTGTTTGCGAGGATCTTCCCTTTATTGCATCTCAGGGGCCGAGACAATTCCGCATCATTACTTTCCCGCTAGCAGCCCGGCAAGGCTTTCTGTCATATTTGTCGTGACCTCACGCGGGCTGTCTCCAGACTGACTCAAAGAATTGTGACAGTCCACTGAGGCAACATATAAAAAATGACAAGCAGACAAAACATAAACTGAAAAGATGCATGAGGCCTGGGGTTAAGCAAAGACTGGACTTTCTCGCAGTTCATTTGTGAAGTTTGTTGTAACACCACGGAGTGTTTCAAAGCAAACTCGGTTCTCCGTTTAAAATTCCCAACATTTTAGTGCCATGCTAAAATATGATTTAGAGAATAAAATCGTACCTTTTTGTAATTAATCTCATAGTAAGCCTTTTTTACTAGAATAAAGTCAATAACAAAATGACATTTCAAGATTAAAGTAGTAATATTTCAGGAATAAGGTCTCAATACTAGGCCTTTAATATTCAAATCTTACAACGTTATACTCAAAATCTAAAGGTAATAAATATAAATCTCTAAGTGATGCGCCTGAATGCATGTTTCATACGGATTACATAATCGGAAAATATTTGTTTTCTACTTGAATTGGTTCATTTGAAAGTAGACATTTCACTCACTAAAGATATATTTTTCATGCCTGTAAGGCAAGTATACATGGAGTTTCGAAGTTTCACGCTTAAGTTCACAGAGACCGAGACGGCAGAAAGCGCATCCTGTTTGCTTTTATTATTTTAGAAAAGCACAACGTTTCGTTGTTATTGTGTGTGCACACAAATAAACATAGTCTTTACAGATTCGAAAGGTCTTTTTACTTTTATCTGTATGACCAAAAATGACTGAGTATTTTAAGAGCAAATGACTGCACTGGCGCCTCCATCTGTCATATAGTGACCACGCTACTATTCAGCTATTGACACTTCAAAAGCGCACATTTTTCTAGGTTGGGCTGCCATGTAAAGTTGGTACTACATACATCTTTCAGATGAAAAGCCATATTTGAGAGCGAGCGTATGGACATCCTGCCCGATGTACTGCATTACCACGTAGACCAGCTACTTCGCAATATCATGTGGATTTTTTTTTTTAAGCAACTAATAAAATTTTGGTCGACCAAACCTCTTCTCGTCAATTAATGGTTAGTCAACTATTAGGGGGCAGGCCTAGTTGCCGCAGGTTGTTTTTCATGTCCGCGAGTTTAAGCGACCCCAATAACGCAATATTTATCCCCTGTTATGTGAGTTTTACCAGACGAACCCTGCCAAAAAAAACGTGCAGCCCACCGAAACGCGATTTAGCTAGTTTTGAGTACCAACTGAGCGTGTTTTGTTGTGAAAACTTGGCAACCTTGTCTCTGGTCTAAAATAAGGTCTGGGGTTAACACAAGCTCGAGATATTTTCACATTTTATTTTACAACATAAAATATATCAGCAATACTTGTTTAGTTGCTAGCACTTGTCTTGAAAAAGGTGGTTGCTAGCAAGTAGCTAAACAGGACAAACATCAATGTAAACTCACCGGTCCAAACTGTGTATATAATGCGCATGATTTTTTAGCTTCGGACTGTGATTCCATATAGTTACAGGATATAAAACATTTGAACCAATTTTAAAAGATATTGTTTTCTCTTGTTCTGGCCTCCTTGTTTCTTAGTTTTTGTGTTTAGAATGACTCTGTTAGAATGAAGTCTGTTAATAGGGTTATCACTAAGGATTATTTTGGTAATCGAGTATTCGGTTGATTATTCTGACGATTAATCGACCCTTTGCAAAAACCCGCCCTCCTTAGTTACTGTTGCTATTTCCGACAAACAAAGGCACTCTCACACTACACATCATGTTCTAACGCAGTGAAAAATACATTGCGGAACAAAAAGGAAACTGTCAACACGCCGACAGACAAGACAGAACAGGTTTCTTTTGGTATGAAACAAGGTCTCAGCTTTAAAATGTTGTCATTTTACAAGAAATTCAAACAATAAAAACCGTTTTGTGGCTCTTTAATGTGTCGTGACAGATCAGCCTATTGCCTTATTAGATTAATCGACACGTGAACCGATCGCCTTATACTTAAAAATGAAATAAACGTGAATGAACATCAGAACGTATTTTATTTCTACCACGAAAAGACATCAATACACACAAGTGTAAGTCGACTGAAGTTAACATTCTCCTGTCTGATTTGTTTGCCGGACATAATGATTATGTATTATGATTGGTCAGATCGCCTGTCAATCAAACTGTTTGCGAAGGGTCAATTATAATAAATTTTTTGTAGTAATAAAAAAAAGTGAACAATAACCTTTAAAATGACTTAAAATACACATATAATAGCAACGAGGCAGTAATACTAGTTCAAATAAAGTATCAAAAGCTAGTAATCTTATGGTTGTATTAAACAAAACCTAAAATACATAACGTATCATCAACAATAGATACAACATACATTACGCATTATAACAAATGCCTGCAGATGACGCCAAATGCCCGAGGACTGTGTTTTTACACTTTACCACACAATCTAATCGTTGTTTAATATTGACCAAACAACAGTTAATTCAAATGTCCACTTAATCTTTAATACTTGCCCGTTTCTTTATGACAGAAATACTGCAGTCACTGTAAGTTCTTAAATATGTGGACGTTCATCAAAACATGAACTAAGAATGAGGGTTTGAACTTTTATTTAGCATGTTTAGAAAGAATGATGTATTCACCTGTGTTTGTGTAGGTTTATAAATGATTTATTTACACATCTGAGGAAATGGCATTTTTAGATGAACATTATAATAAAACCAAATTCACAACAATATGCAGGGATGTAAGTGAAGTATGTAAATGATAACAGTTTGTGTGGAGCAGCATTTACTGAGAACGGAGCCGCTCTGACATGCACATACGTAACCTAATAATTAAAATGCATATAACCTGCATCGCATATATTTATTTAATTGAATCACAGTGTTTGTGAATTCACAGTAGATTTTAAATGGGTTTAATGTATCATGCAGCCTTGGAAAGTGGTCTAATAATCACGAATTCTCGTCTGTGGAAGGCGCCACTTCTGGTATTTTGCCTTTTAGTGTGTGATGCCCAGGTTGCGGTATTAAAAGTTGTGTAGTGTATTCCAGCATTAATACACTGCTACATCTTTTTCTCATTTCAGTCTACTGCTCCTATACACAACATATACTCTGATCTAGTACCACTTTTTTGGAAGTACTGCCTGTTTTCTGACAGCAATTTTAACGTTGTTTATCTTGTTACCTGATCTCTTGTCTGAGCCTCTATTTTAGCCAGTAGTCTCACGTCTTTGGATTAGTCCTGTAGTGTTTTGGTCTTTCTCTAGCTGCTGGCTCTGTTGGTGTTGTTTGGATTACATCTCAGCTTCTGTGTTTCGTGCTTCTGCTACAAACCCTTCTGCACACGAATCCATCTCTTACTTCTCTGTTTTGTGATTCACAAATTCCCATGAGCTAAGCTGTGATTCCATCCCAGCTAGCATGCACTGATATCCTTCTTCCAGACTGTCAGCTCCTACCTACTCTCGCCTAAACACACACACAAAATCAGGCACAAAACACTCACACACACAAACAGTTGATTAGTCTGGGGAATTTCATCAGCTTCTTCTCCTGGCAGGATGGAGCCTCTCTGGAGAGCTTGAGGCTGTCAGCGCGCACAAGTGGAGCACACAGCCATTAGTCATTTAATTATCTGCCGTAAGTTTATTTCTTGGTTGGAGAGGAATGGAGCATCATGACCTCATTGATTCTGGTGTCTTCGTCTACTTCCCTCAAAGGTAAAGTCCACTGTACAGAATAGGTAGGTGGTATTTTAAGTATTTCTGCGACAGATACAATCATGAAACATCAAGAGGAGTTTTTTATGTTTTGATTAAACACAAATTGTCTTATAATGTTGTATGATTAATATGCTGAATATAAATTTTGTGGACGTAAGTGCTTACATCTATATATTAAACTACAGCATATATAAACAATATTTTTGTCTAAATAAATAGCTAGATAGATAGATAGATAGATAGATATGTGGACAGGATAAAAAGGAGTGAGTAAAAACCCTTGATGAATTTGACACAACAAAATACTAAATTAGATTTTTTTCAAATCTGAGGATTAAAACTGTAAAACAGTAAAAGTGTTGTGATTTGGATGAGATAAAGCATAAGAAAAAAAATATACATTTTCCCTGTAAAAAAATTTACCTGGAAATTGTAATCCTGTAAAAAAAAAAAAAAATGAACTGTTAACTGCTAAAAAATGAAAATTTGGTCCAAAAAAAAAAGAATGTATAAAAAAAAAAATCTATAAAAATAAATCAAATAAATACAAATAAAATGAATGAATATAATATGACAAAATAATGACTAAATTTAAGATATTTGCGGAAATTTTTGTCAAAAAAAAAATTAATAAAAAATAATAATAATAATAATACTGTTAAAAAACAAAAATATGACTAAACATTGACTAAATTTAAGATATTTGTGGATAATACTGATGAAATACAATTAAATACAAAAACTGCTAAAAAATGAAATTGTGGTCAAAAAATTTAATAGATCGAAAATAACAAATATATATATATATATATATATATATATAAAATGAAAAAGATTTAAAAGCAAAACTGAGGATTAAAACTGTTTAGGACAATAATTTTTGATTAAAATTTATCAAAAAAATTATGTAAATAAAAATAAAATTAATGAATACAACATGATAAAATATTGACTAAACCAGAATTTTGAGGATATTTTGTCAACCAATTAAAAAAAAAACTGAAAAAAAAAAAAAATTTGATAAAATGTACAATTTTTGATTTAACAAATATTAAAAGAAAAAAATATGTAAAAGACAAATAACAATACTTATGTGGAAGAGATAAAATAGAAGAAAAAAGAAATTGTAATAATGTTAAAAAATATATACATATATATATATATATATATATATAAATAGAATGAATAAAATTCATGAATATAACATGACAAAATATTGACTAAACTTTAAAATGATCAAATTTTACATTTTTTTTTTTTTTTTTTAAGTTTTTGGTTTAAAAAAAAATATTCAAACAAAAAAAAGTAAAGAAAAACATTTTACCTGTAAAAACAGTTAACTGTTAAATAATACAATTTTGGTCAAAAAATGAATATATCAAAAATAACTAATATATTTTTAAAAAAAAAATAACGTTTTGCGTTTTATTTGGACAGAACAGTGTAGTTGGACAGGAAGTGAAGTGGGAGAGAGAGAAGGGGGTGGGATCGGGAAATGTCCAACGAGCCGGGATTCGAACTCAGGTCGCCCGCAGCTCAATGGCACTATATGTCAACGCACTAACCACGAGGCTATTGCCGCTGACTAAATAAGTATTTGTGAATATTTTTGTCAAAAAACCCAAAAAAACATCAAGGTGAAAACAGACATATCTGTAAATATGTGGACAAAGCCTAAGACCCGCTTCACCTCACAACCGCAGTCAGCAAAGTTACACTCGACAGATTCGGAAGCAATGCGACAGGGCGAAGCTTCTATTTCCAGCCTTCCCACAACTCAAAGTGTGCAAAAAAGTGTGAAAAGGCCAACCACCTAAGCAAAGAACATTCTCTTCTTTTCTATTTCATCTGATCTACCGTCTGACCTCTGCAGTCTCTGCTCTTCTGCTCTAAGTGTCCATGAACCTGCAGAGGATTTAATGATGTTAAGGGTTGACTATTCCTGCAAGGTTGATGCACAGGTCGGTCTACGCATACATCAAGATCAACCTGCGAGATGGTCAACTCGCATCTCTGACCCTGACTCACAAGACGGCCAGATCCCAAATGGGCAATACACAGGCCGAGCATAAATCAGACTGCACCGTTTTTAAAAACGGCTAAGCTAGCTGAAAATGAAGAACGCAGGCTTGTCCGTCTAAAGCCCATTTCCTATAAAGCACTCAGTTCTCTCTTGGGTTGCTCATTAAAGCTTGTCAGGGATTCATCCGGTGGCAAAGAAACTCTAAAGTGACAATTTCCCAGGAGGTGGAGTACCTGCGGAAATACTCTCGTAAGGAGGATAAAAGACTTGTGAGGTATTTTAATTGTCTGTTGTTGGCTTAGGCTAAAAGTCTCTCTCTCTCTGAGGTTTTTCCAGGGTGATTTCAGGTAATCGTATCATTAAGTTCTCAACTTAGTTTAGGAAAGTGAACGGAAATAGAAGCATCTTGCAATGTGGCCAATAATATACAATTCTCTTCAAAAGCTGGATATTCACTAAGCGCTTTCAGTTAAAAGGATTGATCTGGAAAGCGATATCTAAAAAAGGTTTTTCCTCTACCTTCTCTATGCTTTTGGAGGAAGTAATAGTACCAAATGAATTTGATTAATTATTTCTAGAAGCTTTTTAGCATCTCAAAAAATGGCTTCTGAGGAAATGAGACAGACTAATGTAGAAGCATTTCTCATTCATGATGCTGATTAACACAGACAAAGACCTTGTTTAATCTGAGTGCAGTTGATTTAAGGAAGATGGACAAAGACACAGCTAGACTGCAACATCCTATCCCCTTCAGGGGTCATCTCTCTCATGGTCAGCCACTTCTGAGGTTATTTTATAGGCTGCTGTTGTCTAGTATGTGTTAAATGAAGAGAGCTGGTGACATATGACAGGTGCTGACACGCTGAGCCACTACACTGGTCCGAGATCAGGACAAAAAAACTGAACACAGCCTGCTAGATTTTTAAAATCAACCTTGAATTATTCTCTTTAGTTAAATTTGGCACCAAACAGCTCAATTGCAAGTTTAGTTTGTACGTTTAGTGTATATCCAATCATGCAAAGGTTTTCAAAAAGCCCGGAACCCCAAAATACGGTGATCTCCTTGCAAAATATTTCACTAATATGAATAAATAAATAAAATGAATATTAACATTGTCTTCATCTATCTATCTATCTATCTATCTATATAGATATAAAATAAATAACAATACTGATGTGGATAAGATAAAATAGAATAAAAAAAAGAAAAATGTGTAGGTCAAATATGTATATATATATATATATATATATATATATATATATATATTATTTATTATTTATTTGTTTTTTTTTTTTTTAAAGTGCCCGAAAACAAAAGTAAAAGAACAATAAAACATTATAAATAACTAAAATATAATAAAATCTCTCTCTCTCTCTGTGTGAGATTTGATAAGTAAACTTTCATTATATTGTATACTTTCATTATATTAAAATATAAATACTTTTAAAATAATAATAGTAAAAAAAAAAAAAGATATATATATATATATATATATATATAATATGAATAATTATCTTTTATTTCTTACCATTTTTAAACTGTCAAACGAACACAATTAGACATTATAAATAAATAATTCATAAATAAATATTATGAGTCCTGACTTGTCTTTCGAAAGTAGAATGTACTTTAGAAAGAATTTGGAACAAATTCTGTAGGTGTGTTTTATAAAAATATTCAATTACACATGTTTAATTAATATTTATAAAAAATGAATCTATTAATATAATTAATAAAAATATTGACAAAATACTGACTACACTTAAGATATTTGTGGATTTAAAGCACCCTACCCCAAAAAAGTAAAAGAATAATAAAATATTGTAAAATTAACAATACTGATGTGGAAGAGATAAAATACAAGAAAAAAAAATTACCTGTAAAAATGTAACCTAAAAACTACAATGCTGTTTAAAAAAAAAAATATATAAAAAAAAAACTGTCAACTGTTAAAAAATGAAATTTTGGGTCAAGAAAATATGTCAAAAATAACTGATATATATAAAAAAATTAAATTCATGAACATAACATGACGAAATATATGAAATATTGACTAAATTTAAGATATTTGTGGATAGGTTTGTCAAAAAAAACAAAAAACAAAACAAAAAACACTGGTCTAGAAAAATAAAAATAAAATACTGATAAAATGTAGATTTTTAAATTGCAAAATCTTGAAACAAAACCACTGTAAAATAAAAATAAAATATTGTAAAAATACTGATGTGGAAGACATAAAATAGAAGAAAAAAATGAAAAATCTTACCTGCAAAAAAATTGTAATGCTGTAAAAATAAATAAATAAGTAAATAAATAAATAAAGGTCAAAAATAAAACACATTTACAGAATTTGTTCCAAATTCTTTCTAAAGTACGCTCTACTTCCTAAAGACGAGTTAGAACTCATGAGATTAATTTATTATTTATAATTTCTAACTGTTCTTTTGACAATTTAGAAATGGTACGAAATAAAACATATTTCTAAAAAAATATTTAAAAAAATAAATACATAAAATGAGTGAATATAACATGATAAGATATTGACTTAATTGAAGTTATTTGTTATTTTTTTTTAAGTTAAAAAGATTTAAGAACAATGAAATATTGATAAAATGTAGATTCTTTATTACATAATATTTAAAAACAATGGAAAATAACAATAATGTATTGTACAAATAAAAATACTGATGTGAAAGAAATAAAACAGATTAAAAAAAAAAAGATTAGCTCTGTGAGATTTGGTAAGTAAACTTTTATTATATTATATAGACCATTTCGTCAGATGTAAACATACTGATCCCGATACACTTCCTGTTTCTTTTTTTTTAACTTTACACAAACATCACAAAAAAAATACAACAAACATAACATTTGACTGGATGAAAATGTTACATTAGCACCTTTAAGATGTATTTGTATATGTGAAATAAAATAAAAAATAAAAAACAAAAAAACAGAAATTGCTTCTGGACCAGTGTTGTTTACATCTAGCGAAATGGTCTATACTTTCATTATATTAAAATATAAATACATTTAAAATCAAAATATATTTTATAAATCGTATATATATATATTACTAATATTCATATATTTTATGTATGAATAATTAGCTTTTATTTCTTACCATTTTTAAACTGTCAAAAGAACACAATTAGAAATTAGAAATAATAAATAAATCTTATGAGTTCTGACTTGTCTTTAGAACGTAGAAAGTACTTTAG